>OY744481.1:185899180-186575193 GCA_963556165.1 Tipula helvola | reverse complement strand
TTTACAATTCGAAATCGATACGTTTACGAATCCAACGTCCCATGATAATTAGAATTTTTTACGAATCGGAATATATTCATTTTTGCGTTTCGTTTGCGATGCTTATTTTTCGTATCGGAAACAGACCTAATGATGCGATACATTTACAAATCGTATTTTTCGAGTTGATTGCGATGATTATTAGCAAAAATAAAAGTCGTATTTTATACTTTTTACAATTTGATTAAATTTTTTTTATTTATTTAAAGTAGATGAATAATTTACAACACAAATTATATAAATTTGCATGTTTATTTTTTTCTGCTCACTTTTATTGACACCGATTTAGTAAAAATTGGACACACATCCTAAAATACATACAATGCATGTATCAAATTAATAAACTTAAATCGTTTAATAAAATAAATATATAGGAGTACTTACTTTGCGAACCTCACAACACAAAATATTTTTTAATACTTTAATTTTCTTTTGACACAAATATTTCCATCCGCTTTTGTTTTAGAACTTGAATTGAAAATATGGCAAATTTATGTGTAAATGCAGTTGAATTGTAACGTACACCCTTTGTGTACATATTATAGTATCGTTTACGTATCTATAATGTATCGTTTTTTACGATTCGCATTTTTTGTTTAGCGGGTAGCCCAAAACAATCCGCACCTATCCTGGCATCTGCACTGTGCAAAATCGGTAAGATTTTATATCATGAGATAAAATTTATCAATTGTATAACTATATTATCAAAACCAACACTAATGTACTACAAACCTGACTCAGTGATGAGGCACACACACATATACCCTCTTACATTTAATAGCTTACAGTTGAAAGTGTTTGTGCAAAAATTGAATAAAAATGATCTCATATAACCAGCAATACACTAACAGTAACACCGGATATAAAATATAATCTGTCATTTAGAGGATAATATTACTTTTTTTCATTATTATTTATATCAAATTTTCTCTTCACAATAGATTGAATACTAGGCAACTTACACAAATATGTCGGAGTCCAAGGTTTGGAAAGAATTTTTCATTATGGAATGTGCGGACATCATTGCTTTATCAATGAAAGAGTTGAAGTCGTCCACACTCAAAGCGTGCTGGAAAGCCTTATGACCCGCTGCGGTTCTCGAAGCTAATCCCATTAAAAATGAACCACACGGTATCAAATTTTAGAAATGGCATAATTAACAGGCTCGGCAAAGAAAAACACTCCCAGTTGCCAGTGCCCCACCGATATACCACACTAAATAATATAATAAGCGGCCAGTAACCAATGGTACGCTTAATATTATTTACAGAGGCCAGGATGCTACTGGTATGTAACTCTTTATAACACTACTAATGGCCAGTGTACCACCGCTATACTGGTGGTCCAATGACCGGTGACTGTATGTTTCTGCGTGGTACACTGGTGACCACTGGTCGCTTGTTGTATTATTTAGTGTGGTACCCTGGTGGTGTACTGGCAACCGGGAGTGTTTTCCCTGTATCTTCTTCTCTTTTACATTCTTTAAAATAATGAATTTTTGTCAAGATTTTTTGACATTTGGAAAATAAATAGAAATTTAACTACTAGATGTGTACTAAAAAATTTTCCCTCTTCCATCAGTTCATAATTTATTTTCAAATTTCAGGAACTCTGTTGTGTCCTACATAAAACCATAGAATTATTGCGAACTTATAAACAGAAATTTTATTAAAAATTATGATTGAAATCAATGAATTACTTTATGTAGTTTAACATTAAATCTATCATACATAATGATTAAATTCAAATAATTTCAATTGGAGTGAAAAAATCGAAAATAGTCTATCGCGATCTCGAGCAGTAATCTGTAGAAAAATTCAGCTGATATTGCGTTTTGTGTACAGCTCGGTATGCTGCTCGCGCTAAGATAAATTTTCCATACAAATTTGACGTAAAATTTAGCTAGCAAAATAACAAAAAAATATTTAGCTCACGATTTCGCAGAAGCGGTACGCAGCTGACGTGAAAATTTTGTAGTTATCTCATTCAAATACAGACTGCGCTAGTGGAAAGTCTACAAACGTTTTCGCAGCAATTTATCTGCCTAGCACAATAAAATTGAGATAAATTTTGACAGCGACCAAAAAATAAACATTTATTTTTTTAAATCGCAAAATGGAGTACAGTGAAGAAGATCTAGACAATAGCTGCGGCACCAATAATAATATTGTCTTCGTCAGTTGAATCCATTTGATAAAAATCACTCAATACTTTATTTAACTTTAAATTTAAATTTTTATTAAAATACTTATTTACATAGAACTACAAATACTTATTTGTAGGACAAATAAAACAAATGTCAAAATTTATCTCTACCTAATCTTTTTAGCTTGTGAATTTATCTGTAATTTAGTGGAAACTTGTGGAGACCGCGTTAAAATTTATCTTAGCGCGAGCTGCATACTGAGCTTAACAGGAAACCACGTAACTTGAAGTTAGAAACGAATACAGAAGAGAACGTTTCATTATTTTGTATCTAGTATTAGTTTCATAAACATAAGTAGTCCTTTAGGCAAAAAAAATCTTCATAAATATATTTTTATTAACGTGATGAAATATGTCGGTACAAAAAAACATTGAAATGAATATCATTCAAAATATTTTCATATTCATCATCACTCGTCTTAAACCAAAATTTCGTTTGTTCAATATTTCTTTTAAAATGCTCAAATCATCATCGCTTGGTATTTCTTCATCTGTATGTTCAGTACTAGAAAATGATGCCTTCAAATCTTACAACAATTTTTTATATGGATCCAAGCGTTTACTTAGTGTGGTTACAAATGTTGGTTTACATTCTTTACATGTATCTATTTTTGTAAAATACTGCTCCAATTTTTTTGACAAATTTAAACCATATTCTACATAAGCCACAGAAATATTTTTAACATGTACATCCTCAAAATTGTTTTCAGTATTAGTTGCCAATTGTGTTTGAACTAGAGCCTGTTACAAACTCCACCAAATCATCTCCACTCAAAGTTTTCTCTATAAACCGTTCATCGTCACCTTCAGCATTAATATCATCAAATCCTTCAACAGATAACAACCGACCAACATTAATTATACGAAGTGTTTTTAGATGGCATAAGTTTTTCTTAGAGGACCACCTCCGATAAAAGAGCTTTCCAAAATGCATTCAGTCGTTTAGGTTTAAGGTCACTCATAGCTCATATAGCTTAAGGTATTGCTTTTGTGCATCCTAGGATTGAAAATTTCTGCCAAGCTTGAGTGAGTGATTTATTTCCTTCAGACTCTTTGATTTAAAAGTTGAGATCACACCATGATCCAATGGCAATATTAGTAATGTAGTATTCGCTGGTAGGAGGAGAAGTTTTATTTGTATCTAAGCTAATATGAGCCGATTCTAAAAAATGAATTCTCTTATTGACGATGGAAATAGAATAGTTTAATCAAAAACGAAATTTGAAGTCATGTACATACTCGTAGTTGTAAGAAGTGTTTTATATTTTTTAAAATATATTATTTTATTATAGCACAAACTTCAGAAATTTCCAGACTTTTCTTTTCTGATTTTTTCTGACACTATTCTCGTTGTTGATCGTGGTTTTTTTTTCTTTTGTCTTTTAAAATTCCACTATCACCCACACACTCACTAAATATTTTTCTTTATAAATTTCCAGAATTTTCTGGTTTGTTCTGTTTTAATCTTTGGTTTAGTTTATTGTATATAGTTTATTTTACTGTAATTTATTACAGGTTATTACAGTCAATAGCCGAGGATTCAATTATTTATTAATAAATAAGCATCGGTTTCATGATGCAACCTCCCAATACATTACTGCATAAAAGAAGAGGGATTTACTCCTTAAACACTTAAAAACCAGACACGAACTTCTCATTCTTGGAAATATAAGTACGAGATGGCAATTTCTTCTAGTTTGAACCAGTTTCGTCCGCATTAAAAATCTGATCTGCCAAATATGTATCTACCATCTTCCATAATTTTTCTAGACAGAATCTAATTCGTTTTGTTTCTAGACAGAAACTATTTCGTTGAGTTCACTAAAAATCCCCTTATTTTTCAAACAATCGAAAAATAGATATTTCCCGAATAGCGATAGCAACAAATAATGGCATTGCGCAAATACTCTCGATTTAATTCGTATAGCAACAATATGCACTTGATTGGGCTTTCTACAAACAAGTTGTTTTACTCATAGCTTCTCTGTCAGTAGCAAAAACATTCATTTACAATCAAATAGTTTCTTTAACCCTTTGACTCGTCATTTATTTTAAAACGCTTGTTGTTTTGCTTAAGTATCTGAGTAATTCTGAAATTTTATAATATTTTTCGCGCTAAATAACCTTTTTTGGTAGCGTAAGACTCAGAGCCAACAAAGTAACACTTAAAAAATCCATTATTAGTGCATTGAATCCCAAAAAGTATGTTTAAAGTGTACGTACGCAATTGTGTACAGTACGAGTCAATGCGTTAAAAATAAAAATTGCTCGAAAACTGCTTTACACGAGGGATGTCGCAATTTTTTAACTGAAGTACCGCGAAACTCGAGGGATACCTGTAGTAAATTTTCGTTACAGCATTTACTTACTTCATAAATGTCCGATTAAGCCGCATTTTATAATATTCCTCAATAGAGCGCATTTCTTTTTAAATAAAAAAAATATCAAAATACTGTTGAATTATCGTATTTAGCCAAAGCAGCCTAGATTACAAAGCCATAGTCTAAAAAACGAAGCTTTTATAAGGAAATTAGAAACGAGGAAAAACCCAAACTTTTCATAGTAAAATACACAAATCATATAGGAAATCACTTTTTCTCCAATACAAATTTTTATACTAAAACACTACAAATTCTTAATTATAGTCTCTGAGATATTTTCATAAATGTTTGAATTTCAACATAATGAGCATCGGTTGAGAAAATCAGTTTCATTTTATTATAATAATTAATTTATTTAAAATAAAATTTATAAAATTTTCTTAACAACATCATTCTGTTCAAATTGGAATAAAAGCTTACCACGAATCGTGTGTTCAATAAGTCAATAAACATTACATAGATGGAAGTACAAATTTGAACAAATGGAACCAAAAATAATCACATGGGGACATTTCAAGTTCAAAAATTGTAGGAAAAGCAAAACAAATTCACAATAGTTATTTATGTCACAAGGGCGGTAAATGAGTTGTTACAATACGAGTTCGGCGTTTATGGACGAGGCGACGAAGGAGCCGAGTCCAGAATTTTGAACGAGTACTGTAACGATCATTTTTCTACGATAGTGCAGTAACCTATACTTTCGATGATGCTTTTTGAATTTAAATTATATAAGAAAAGGAGCCTTTGCGTCGTATACTAAAATCGTGTGGAAATATTCTCATTACTCAACGATCTCTTACACACAAAAAAATAAAAGGTCACCACAACACCGAATCGGTGTTACATAGTGTCCCACCGATCGGATATTTATAATTTGAATCCAATCGGATATTATAATAAAAATGGCATGAAATACATTTGGATAAAAACTTTTACACCGCATAAAACCCAAACAGGAACATTCATCTTTAGGAAAACACCTGCAATTTTATTGTGGTGCATTTTATTAAATCCAAAATGAGTTTTTATAAAAATTTATCTTTTCGGATAGATAAAAATGTTTACCCGTTGATGCGTATTTAATTTTATGAAATATATTCAGTTGGGTAAAAATAAAATACTTTTTCGGATAAAAAACCAATTAACACCGCACATTTTTTCAGTGTATGGTTTTTATCCCATTGGTATTTTATTTTAATGTATATGATTTTAATATGTTCCGAATATTGTAAGAGAATTGAATCTTCTCAAATCATGCCGCTGCAACTAGACTGATTGTATCACAATTTAAATTCTATTATACAGAAGGAATACACGGAAAAAACTAGAGTTGTTACCACGAAGAAAACGGATTTTTAATTGAAGAAAATGTACTTTTTCTCCATTTAAAACCAAATTTTCTTATTTCTTTCGCGTTTTTCTTCATGTAAGATTTGTGTTTCTTGAAATAATAAAAAAATTCTTGAGTTAAAATTTGTTGCTTAATTGTAATCTGAGATTTAGTTTCTTGCATCTATAACTGCTCAAAATTCTTGATTGAAGAAAAAAACACAACGAACAGAGAAAGATGCGATTGTTTTGTTTCCAATTTTTCTTGCAACTAGAAATTGACTATTTTCTCAAACTATATTGTCCAATTTTCTTGGAATTGGTTATTCTAAAAATAAAAAAATTTCTTGATCAACACAAATGCAATTTCTTGATTCAAGAAACTATTAAAATGTTAAGGATAAGATTGAATTTTTCTTAAATCTAGAAATAGAACCTTTTCTCAAAATATAGGTACATATTTTCCAATTTTCTTGAAATCATCCATTTACAAACTTTAATACATATATTGAAATAAATAAATGAATTTCATAAAAACATTTTTATGTTTTTATTCAAATTTAATTATTTATGGTTTGCAAACATTTGTGGAGAGTACTGTATGCAATGAGAGATTAAAGCGCTTTGCCCATAGGAAAACGAAAAACATGAAAAACGAAAAATTTGACAATTTTTAGCATCTTTTCGTTTTGCCTTGCCCATTACTAAACCGAAAAACTATTCTCTTTTGAAATTCCAGTATCAAAACTTGTATGTTTGTATCTGTGAATTAATTTTTTTTTAATTTATTGAAAAAGAAAAAGGAATTCTCAGAATAATATTAAAAAATAAAAAACATGCTCTTGTGTTTAGTTTAAGGTGAAGTTGGTATATCATTCATTTTTGTAGCCGATATTTTAAAATTATAACAGAATAAAAAATTATAACAGAAAAACAACACGAAAAATATTTTCGTGTACTTTTTCTGACGAAAAATTGAAAAAATATTTTAAATTTTCTGACAGAAAAAATTAAAATTTAATTTTCTGGGAATGTTAAATAGTTTTTAATTATTTACTAAATTAAAATATGTTTGTATTGTGTTTATGGACAAGTTTGAGAGCCTTTAAGCTATAATATGCTAAAGATTTTGTATTTATTCTAAAAAAAGTAAAATCCGTTTTCGTTTTCGTTTTCCTGTGGGCATAGCGCTTAAGGCATTTTGTACACATTCTGCTAACTTTGTTCTTTTTTATAGCTGAAATAATTGGGTTACAATACATAACTACATAAGTAGGGTGTCTAGAAATTTGATTAGCCGGTATAATAGTATGGTTCAGAATATGGAATAATTTGAAAATATAGTACAGCATTCCGAATAATTTAAATTATTTTTAATTAAGTGGTACAACAAGGAAAAATTTATTCTCTCTTCGAAACAACCAATTTGTCTATGTTATTCTTGAACTGAGAAAGAATATTCAATTGAAGAAACTATTTCTTAATAAATTCTATTAACAAGAAAACTATGATTTTACGTCTCTCAGGACAAGAAAACATTTTCTTCTCTTAAACGATCTTATTTAAAAATCACATTTTTCATTTGAACAAAAATTTCTTAATCTGAGAAAATATTTTCAATACAAGAAATTATTTCATAATATGAAAAGCTTGTTTCTCAGAACAATAGAATAAAGTATTTCAACTAAGTTAGCCTTTCTTGAAACGAGAAAATTATCGTTAAATTGTTATAATTGTATGTATATACCAGTATATAATGGATGTTCGTAAGAAAAATAGAATTCTATCGCGAACCTTCAACAGTGAAAAACGTAAATTTTTTTTGTGATTTTGAAAGTGGGATATTGTGGAAATTTTCTTTTTGTTAAAAGTGAACAAACTTAGATTTTTAAACAGTGGTGTTTCCACTTCAAAGAAAGTGGTGTAAAATGAAAACTGAAAAAGGATTTCTGGAAACATTTAAAAATGTGTTTAATATTTTCTCCCGCCTTGCTCGATATTCAAATGTCTCAAATGTTCACAACATATGTACATTATATTACAACGAATATAAGCTTAGTTCTAGGTGAAAATTATTTATAAAATTTTAATTATTTATATTTAAATATAATGAAACAAATAACAATCGAAATTATCTAATTTATATTTAAATATTTTCTGTATCTGATGGTGAAATAAAAAATACAAAAATAAATTGTCATATAATTGTATTATTTTAAACAACCATTTCACAAATTGAAGAAATATTTCTGAAACGAAGAAAAATTGCGTAACCACACCTGAAGAAATATTGCATTGTCACAAGAAAAGCGTTTCTCTAATGAAGAATATTCAAGTTCCCTGGAAGAAGAAAACCGATGCATACAAGAAAACGCAAACAATAATTTTATAAATTGTTTTCTATAGTCAAGAAATAAGAAGTTTCTTATAAGAAATAAACGGATGCATATACAAGAAAATTCAAACAATAGATTGGTAAATTTTTACTCTACTCAAGAAAATATGTGTTTTCCAGCAAGAAAATATATGTTTACTTGCAGAAATTGCTACTTAAATAAAGAAACGAGATTTCTCACCATAAAAATTTCTAGTTTTCAATCAAAAGAATCGGTTTCTACAAACAAACCGATTTTGTTAAACTTAAGAAATAAGAATTAACCATGAAGAAAACCATATTCTCAATGTAATCACGTTTTCTTGTATCAAGAATTTAGTTTTCTCAAATCAAACAAATAAAGATTATTTTAATATTTTAGAAGAATTTCAAATTGAGAAACGTAAAGTTTGTGGTGAGAAAAATTTCGTTTAGCTGAAAAATGATGTACACATTTTCTTGAACTAATCCGTTTTTTCTTCATATTAGAAATTATTTTTTCCGTGTATGCAGGTTGCTTTAGCGAATTTAACTAATACAGCCAAAATCTCTTACAATTTTACTTTTTCACGAAAACTCCAAACGGTGTAAATATTTACTCCGATAGAACGAAAATAATCTCTGGGAAGTACCTTTTAAAAAAATCTGCTGTTGACAACTTTTGCGTTTACTCCGAACGGTGCAAAAGTATACTGTTCGATCCTTTTGGATATTTTAAAATTTGTACCCGATCTTGCGGAGTTAATATGGTACTATTGGATAAAAAATAAAGTTTTTTTCGGATAAAATACAATTCACACCGCAATATTTTTTTGTGTGTAATATTGCTACACGATTTGTGAAAACCCAAATGTTTTAATGGTTTAATAAATTTGTATTGATCCGTACAAGTTTGTAATTTTTTATGTTTCTAATAATTTTTAAATGTAACAGGGCTATTGCATCGTAGAAAAAATAGCGTGTATAACTCGTGTGAAAATGAGTCATTGCAATACTCAAGTGAATGCAGCCCTCACTATCGCTCAGGCTGCAAATTTCACTTTCGTATTGCAATGACTCGTTTTCTTCACTTGTTATACAATATACTATTAACGTACGTGTAACGTACAACGTTTTATTTCATACTATATGGGACATTAATTCGATTTTTTCATTTAAAATTAAATTTTAAAGTGAAAACATGAGTTTGAAATTTAGAGAAAATCAATCCAAATGATTTTCAAATTATCAAGTTACCCTAGTTATTTTTTTTTTGTTTGGTTTTACAGTCTACTCTACTGTAATAGCTCGTTTTCCGGACACTTTTGTTCTCTGACGTAATGATTCATTTCCCGGACTGAAATCAATCACGTACACATTGATTTTCGGTATAGTATGAAATAAAATATTAAGAACGTGTGATAATTGTGTGCTCTTTCCGAAACTGATACTTATTTTGTGGAACCTAACTTATTCAATGTAATTTTTTATGTAATAAATTAGGTTCCACAAAATAAGTATCAAACAAGTATCGTTTGGAAAACAGCCTAAATATTTTTGTTCGTACTTTTCTCTAAACAACTATAGACATCTGGCTTACACAAGTAAAACTAAAGATAAATTTAGCAAGTACCTACTATTTTGCGTCATCAGAGCCAAATTTAATGTATTTTTCAAAATGAAAGTTCGAAAAATACATTTTAGACATAATTTAATTTTAATATTTCTGCAATTAATTTTTATTTAATACCAATATAGCCTTCTTGTAAGTTTCTATTTAAGGTAAGCTATTTACGATATCTCAGTAATAGATAAAGATATTTAGACGTTTAAAATTGAAAATGAGACGTGAGGAATGATAATTTACGATGGCATCTTTGGCTTTTACTGCTTAAATTTCCTAACAAGACAGTAAAATATTGAAATCCCATAAAAACAGCCCTTTTTGCACGTTTAGGTTAGAATATCCCAAAATTCTGACGTTATATGGCAATTCTGCGGTCAGATTCGGATTCAGCATCTAAAAATACGTCCGAAACGACTATCCTTGTTTCTGTTACTTTTTATATGTCGACACTATTCGACTACACGATTTATCACTTCAAAATTATGTGTGTTATTGGCTAACTCTCATACATATATAAACATATTGGCTTGCCATTCTCGTGCTTTGGAGAGAAAAAAATTGTTTGGTCAAGTTTATGAGTGGCCTAAATATAAGGATGGTGCAACAAAAAAGTCAGTAAATCTTCCTGTGACAAAAGTCTGGAATAATTTTAAAGCGATTTTTAGTTCCACGTTCCACATTGTTACCTTTTCACCTCGTGTGTTTCTAATGATTCATTTTGTTTCTCATTTTATTCAATTCGCCTTGTAGCACATAAATTAAGAATTATTATTATTACTCCTATACGTTATTTTCTTTAAAATGCCATTTTTCCAAGAAAGAGATTTAGTTAATGTGTTAGATGTTGCTCCTAGATTTAGACTTCAATTTTGTTGAATCGCTTACGGCCCAATCAGAATGAATCATGTTTGTCCTAAAAGTTGTTTGGATGCTGCATTTTGACAAAATTTCAAATTCGATTTTATTAATTTGGAAGAAAATAAATGCTCAGAATATAAACGATAACATTGGAACTTTCAGAAGTATATTTTTTATTAAGGTATCTCTGGTTATAAAGCAAAATATAGAAGAAAAATTCGGTATATAGTTTGGCGATATAAAGAACAACTAAAACGATTAATCTTAAAACTTTCAAATTACAGCTAATACAATCGAAAATCTTTTTGTTTCTTGTTCAATTAAAATTTTATGGTAAAATCCATTTTATATATTTTAACTTTTCAGACAACTATTACGAGTACATAAATATTCTAAATTAAAAAAAAAGTGGCAGACCATTAATTATTATTTGTACCCCTTCCAAACAGTTTCATGCATGGAATATCGCTGTGGCAAGACTACAATAATAGGTTCGATATAAAAATAGTTTTCATAAATAATTGTATTAAAATATTCCAAAATTTAAACAGCACACTTACATATATGCCAACAGAACATAAAAATAAAACTTTTTCTAAATTTTGCTATCTATTGTATTATAAACTTTTCTATTATTATTAATTGGAAAATTCAAATGGTATATTATCAATAAAAAGTGCAACTTTTGTATTCCAAGTAGGTATACATAATACAGAATACAAACTAAACTTCCTAATTTTTTAAATTTAATTTCCTATCAAAATAAAAAACTTTTCATTATCATTTTTCTAAACAAAAACTACAACAACAATTTATTTCTAATTTATGGTTAAAACAGAAAACGAATTTATATCTAATTTAGAGAAATAAATAGGGTTGGTAAAACTACTTTTTGCACTCGTATAAGAAATCTCATGCACATAAAAAAAAAACACTTTGTAAACTAGAAAGTAGTTTTTCGTACTAAATTCTGTGGCGAACAGCGTTAATATTTTGGGAAAACTTTTCTTTTTGCTATCACTGATTTAAAGTTTTATTTTGTGGAAAAGTTAAAATATAAAAAAAATTTAAAGCGTTATAAATTATAATCATGTTCTCGTTCGTTTGTTTTTTGCTATTAGGCAGACAGATTAGGTAGATGGGTACGAGTATGCTTTATAAGCTTAAAAATTAGTATTTCAAATTTTCTTTCAAATTAAAGTGAAAATTTAAATTTATTTTGAATAAAAGGATGGTATAAACCAAATAATAGCAAAAGAAATTAAGAGTAGATTCTCTTTTGGTAAGATAGATACAATTGTTTTTGCATTTTATTGTGAAAATGATAAGATATTCTCTACTTTTTGTATCATCTGTGGTTCTATTAAAGCCGTAGCAGAAAATATAATTAACCTGTTTTTATTACCTACATCCAAAGTGTAAAATTTATTTGAAGACGTTTTTCTTAGAGAAGATTTGGTAATATGAAAAAAAAAAATGGTGTGTAAACTACCTTTGATAATAAATTGTAATTCTGTTTTGTATATTGTTTCCAAATTGGTGTAATATATTTAAATAAAGTATAATTGTAATTCCAACCATCTATAACCTATCTCCTGATTTTTCAAGAAGACCACGGAGCGGAAGCAGACGTCGTTTCATCGACAATGAAGGTAAGACAAAAGCAATTTTTCTACGAAAATTGTGTAGACTATCTTACCAGCCACAACGGGTTATTTGACACGCCACGGTATGAATAGGTATATAATATGAAGTATCGGTAGATTTTAAAGTACATTTTCATTTTAGCAACTAGATATTTAAGGTATTTCATAGAAGGTAGAAAATTTACCATCAACAGAGATCAAAAATCTGTTTAGACTCAACAACTAGACAGGCGTGCAACATATCACAGGTACGTATTAAGTGGTTGATGATACTTCCTCGCGACCGTGTGAGCACGTTGGTCGAATCGACGAAATCTCTAAGCTATTTTTTAATGATTTAGCTAAGGGTCTGATGATGAGTTTAAATAGCTTCTTACAATAGAGCTCACATTCCGATTGTCAGATTTATAGTGAAACATCAATGTTCATTCATTAGTTGTTCCAGTATCAGAAAGACAAATAGTTTTCAGCGCATTACATGGTATTTCTTCTTTCTCACCCAAGCATGCACGCGTGCGCGCTACACTAAGATAAATTTCGACAAATAATTGTTATTATGTAAACTACAGAGTACAGAGACAAAAAATCGCAACCAGGAACCTTCGATCTACGGTCAGCTTACCGAAGTGCTTCACTCGATGGCTGAGGGCATATCATATTCGAGAAAGTACCGCTGTCACTATTACTAAGACTATTGTCGAGCAGTATATTTCAAGGTTTGGAGTACCCTTGAAATAACGACTGATCAAGGCAGCCCATTCGAGTCAAAACTCTTCTTTGAGCTCCCGCGTTTACTAGGTACGCACAGAAGTCTCACCACGGCATACTATCCACAGGCAAACAGTACGGGTAGCAAATACCAACCAAATATCTCCCAAAAAAGAGGCCGATTTCAGTATCATGTTCCTACCTTTATATCCTCAACTCCCATTTTATTACATTTTTTCAGATCCATGTGTTTTGTGAAAAATTTACTTGCAGGGGTATTGTGGCGCCTCCACAAAATCGAAACCACACCAGGAGGCATTTGAATTAAACGGAATGTACCTAATGATGCAGCACCAAAAATATCGGTTTACGTAGGAATGAGCATAATTATTTTTGGTAATAGTCAGTCACACACAGAGATTGGTACGTATTACACAGCGGAAGTAATATTAAACCTTAAGATACACACTGGGTTAAAATCACCCAAGTCTTTTTTTAAATGCACACCATTTTAGAACGCGTGGTCCTAGGACCATCGGGCCAGTGGATTATGGAAGTTTGAGCCATTCACCCATCTAGGCCAGCATCCTCATCCCTAAGGCCAGCTAAAGTGCTTTCATAGAAGGCGAGCAGTGAGCATCGCAAAAACAGCCACGGGTCGAAATTACCCAGTGTGTATTCTGCGTTAAGAAAACGTGCTCAGTGAAAAAATTCATTTTTGTTAAATATTGTGTGTCTGTGCTAAACTTATATAATTTTTGTCTATTTGAACTAAAATATGTACAATAGAAAAGTCGGCGAGAGCTACAAAACCGGTACTTCGATCTAGCCTTAGACATATTATTGAAGAATTTTTAGGTAATAAGGAAGGCGTAGAAGATCAAGACAAAACAAAGAAAATGCTTCTCGCCGAATTAAGAGTTCCAGTATTAAAGAAGGAACTAGAGAAACAAGGTTTGTCCACTGATTGTGTTAAAGCTTAAAGCAGCTTTATAAATGCGACTACGTGAAGCCATGGAGAGAGAAGGGTTAAACGCTGACCATTATGATTTTGGCGTGGAAAGGACGGATGCGGCATTCGTAGAGAAGACAGGAGTTAAACAACCGTCTGTCGAAACAACCCAACTACCATCTGGAAGTTTCGATTTATCGCAATTAATGGCTGCTATGAAACAGATGATGGCGCAACAAGGAGAGCACTCAAACCAAATAAAACAACAAATTGAGCCGTCAAACCAGACAAAGAAACATCAAATGGAGAAAATTGAGCAGTCAAACCAAGAAATTAAAGACCAAATTTTAGATGGTCAAAAGAGAATGGACAAGAAACTGCAAACGGTGCAAACGGAATTTCAGACGGAGATTCAACAGGTTGAAGAAAAATTAGAAACGAAAGCTCAACAAGTTGAAGAGAAATTTCAACGTCTCGAGAAATAATTAACTGAAGTCAAGACAAGTGGAACAACGACACAAGTGATACAGACCGTTCAATCAATAAAGTTAAAGCCACCAACATTCGACGGAGCAACATCCTTCAGCATTTTCAAATTTCATTTTGAAACGGCGGAAAAATTAAAATCATTGGAACGACGAACATCGTGTCGCAGCAATTATAGTGGCCGTTAAAGGCGAAGCAGCAGAGGCTTTACAAACCATTCCGGATAAAGAGCACAACAGTTATCTTGAAATTATGAAGGATCGGAAGTACGGCAGTGACCACAAGCGGGAAATTATCCGCATGGAACTAAAAAGCCGCTATCAAAAGAGAGGAGAATCGTTACAGGAATTTTCATTGGCAATCGAGCGACTAGTGCATCTAGCACATACAAGTACGTCGGCCGATTATATGGAAAGGCTAAAGATTGACGCATTCATTGACGGCATTCGAGATTCAGAGACATGCAAGGTGGTGATGTTGTCACCTAAGGAAACTTAATCTAGACTGTGCAGACTATCACCAGGCCGTCATTATTTAGGCGCCAAATGAATTTAGACACCAACGGGTACATCGAGCGGTCGGTACCAAAATTCCAAAGCGGCAGGCTTAGGTGTTGGGAATGCGACAAGTTGGGTCACGAAATTCATGGAAGGAGAAGATCGCCACCTTTTATGCGGGCGAGGCAACAAGCTCACTTGTTGAGTGTGTAACAATATTGGCTACATCTCACGAGATTGTTGAACGGAAGCAAGAGGGAACCGGCACGGATCACCAACTTCAATGAAAGAGGCACCCAGAGGAGAGCACGCCATTGGATGAGTTAACGGCAACTGTTGGTAAGGTGGAAAGATCACAAGTAAGTTTGAAGGAGCAGAAACTGGCTTCAGCGTCTTGTTGCCCCATAACTTACATCCCCGTCACTGTGTTATAATTACATATTATATGAGCATATATTACTTTGTTATATTTACACACAGTATGTAATATTTAAGGTTTACATTTTCTTCTCTCCACTGAATTTTCAATTATTTTGGGGTTGGTTTTATACACGGTTTTCTCTTTTCGGTTTTTATTTACAGACGATTCGCATTCGTTATTTCCAAAAGAAAACTTTTCTGCAATTATTAACATTAAAAGTAATAATTTAATTACATAATAGTGGAAAATTTAAAGTGATTAAAATGAGTGACGACGAGAAAGATAATACACTACCAAAACAGGGTGAAGCCAATATTCTCTCCTCCAAATTCAAGGTTCTGACGGTAGCTACATCACTACCTACCGATATATATTCGTCTGTAGCGGATCTCATTCAGCAACCGCCAAAGAACAACAAATATAACACTCTGAAAAAGGCGTTGATTGATAGGTATTCACACAGGAAAACGCCTGGAGGAACTGGTCAGTAAGCAAGACATCGGCGATCAAAAACTATCAGAGGTTTACAGGTCCATGAAAGGTTTAGCGGGTGACCACATCAGCGAAAATATCGTAAGCAAACTCTGGATGAGGAGAATAACTAAAATCATTCAAGTTGTACTTGTGTCTATTAGAAGCAAAACATACTCTTCCACCAAAAAAAAAAATTTTGAGTTAAAGATGGCATTTGATTTGCAATGTTGAATTCTATATAATTAATTCAAATATATTGCTCCAATTCTTATCTTATCCCTTTTTAAAAATTAATAGAAACTGCTACTAGAAACAAAACCATACCTTATCCAACAGACAGTTTAATGCAAATGATACCTTATCCATAAAAAAACATTACACAAGTAAAAGGTATGTTATCCCATACTAAATTTCAGTTAAAATTGATGCTTTAGAGCAAAAACAACCTTATCCATCACATTCCCATCAATACCCTAAAGGAGTATGCACAAATTTGGATTTATATCCAAATATTTTCCATCTACTCATTTTAACCAATCAACTCACTCAATTGATAAAATTGTTTAAAATCCTAAGATTTAAATCCCAACTCGTGCATACTGCTTAAAAAAACACCTAATTTAACGTTTGAACTCGACTTGATAAATGCACCTAAGCATAACCGAGGCCAAGGTGGGCCACCAAAAAACTTTAGCGTTCAGTATTTGATGCGCAAAAAAATTCTAAATTAGTTCGAATTTGCTTAAATTCATTTACCAATATTTTGGGAATATCAAAAGTCCGAGTTAAAGGAGTTATTAAAAGGTATTTTGAAAAGAAGACATTGCCTGTCGAAGCTCGAGGAGGTGATCGTGTGTCTCAAAAGTGTGTGTATAAATGAGAGGCTATAATTAATTTTGTAAAAAAATGTTCGGTCTGTTTTCAGTTATTTCTTTGTTTTTAATACAATTTTAGTTATTATGAGGTTTGCGTTTTTTAAGGTTCTTGAAATCCACTATTGCCGATCACGTATCGCTGAAAGACAGTATTTGGCAGGGGAATTTTCTATTAACAAAATGTTTAGAATGTTCGTCATAGATTTCCCTAAATTAGATGTTAAACTAAGTTACTTCCGAAACATTTTTAACAACAATTTTAATATCGGGTTCAAGTCACCATCTTGTGACGTATGCAGTACGTGTCAGGCTCTAAAAGAACAAATAAAACTGGAAGTGGACTTGCAAAAGCGGTCAGTTTTAATAACAATGAATAGAGTTCACAAGCTACGAGCCAAAGCTTTTTGCGCTTTCGCAAGGGAAGAAAATGAAAGGATTGCAACGTTTTCGTTTGATTACCAAAAAAATATGCTCCTGCCTAAATTGGCTGACCAAGCAGCATATTACAGCAGACAATTTAATTTCTATAATCTAGGAATGGTTCGCGATACGGCAAATTCAAAGTTAGAAAAAGGAATCTTTTTCCTATATCTATGGACGGAGAATTGCCGCCCAAAGGGATCAAATGAGATCGCATCTGCTGTTTATCATCGATTGCAAAATACGGAATTTAGAAATGAACTTCGTAAAGTTAGGCTTACATGCGGCGGTTGTGGAGCGCAAAAAAAAAAAATAGCTCAATGATGGTAATGTGCGCATACTGGTTGAGAATGAAAGCTCCTAAGCAAATCGAACAAATTGAAATAATTTTCCCTGTACCGGGTCACTCATTTATTCCTCCGAATCGCGTCTTTGCGCAACTAGAGAAAAAAGTTAAGAGAGTTGAAACAATTATCAAACCCGAGGAATACCAGGAAATGTATGCGGGCCACGGTAGTATTATTAATTTAGGAAGTCCAGATTGTCGAGTTATAGACTTTAAAAAAGCTTCAACTGCTATATTTAAGCCACCTGGCCAGTAGCATTTTAAATTTAATGCTGCCAAAAGTTTTATCCTAATTCGGCAAAACAGGTCAGTTCGTTGTATAAGTAGCGTATAAGTCGGATGTAGGAGAATATAAATCAGTCCTCAAAAAGGGGCAACAACTTCAAAATTTGACTCTTGAAGTTCTCCCAAGTAGCGTTTCGGTGAAATCGGAGAAACTCAAAGATGTTAATCAGCTACTTATCATAATAAGCACTTTGGCCCAAACTGGCGTATTAATGAAAACCTGCAATTTTATAAAAATATTCTGGATGCAGCTTATCAAACTGTTGAGGATATCCCAGAACCAGAAATTTGTGGAATGGCTGAAGATGAAAGTGACTTAAGAGTATAGTTATAGAAAAGCATTAATTTTATTTTTAAAAGTTTAAAAGGTGCAATGAAAGTCACTATGCTATTTTTTATTTGTACTGAATCAAAATGTGATACCTGATAGTTTTTATTTTTAAATTGAATAAATTGAAATAAAAAACAGCTTTTTCTTTAAATCATACCAAAATACACCTTATCCTAGGTGATTCAAAACAAAACGTTCCTTATCCAATCTGATATAGCAAAAACGTCCTTATCCAATTTTTAATTATTCATATTTTGCAAAATAATATTTTAAAATGTGTATGGTAAATATTTTTCACAACAATTATTCGCATTTAATCAATAAAAATTGTGAAAAATGTAAATTTTTCTTTTTGTAAGGAATGAGAAATATTTTCGATGTTTCTTAGAACAGCATGTAATGGACATGAGCAAGTTTTGCTTCTAATAGACACACTTGTCGGATTCGAAGATAAGCCAACACCGGATCTTATTTGCAAAGCGGATCGCATGTTTGAAGCGGCAGAATTATCCAACATTTCACCGATAGATTCCGCCAAATCATCTTCTTAATTAAAGGAGTTAATTCATCTTCTTAATCAATGCGGCCGATAATCGAAATTGTACAAACCGCCGCCTTTATATTAGAGATCACAAGAACAACCGCCTTTTTCTTGTGGATACTGGGGCTGATCTTCCTGTGATTACAGTCACATATTTTCATGGAAACCGATCTCTCGATCCAGTGTTGTGTCTTTCGGCAGCGAATGGCCCAATTACTAATACGTATGGGACCCAATTACTTTTGGTCGATATTGTGGTACGGCGCACCTTTAATCCAATAATCAGTGCTGATTTTCTTACGAAATTCAGTTTACTCGTCGGCCTGAGAGGAAGACGAATTATCGACCCGGCCACGAATTTAACTGTCAACGCAATGCCAGTTGCCGTCAATACTCCGACACCCATATGTAAACCGTCGTCTTCTCCGGTTTCTTCTCCACTCCACATGGTTCCAAAGAGAGACAACACCAATTGGCGTCCATGTGGAGATTACCATCGACTAAATGCAATTACGGTACCGGATCGTTATCCAATACCGCATATTCATAACTTTTCAGTGCATCTGAAAGGGTGCACCATTTTCACCAAAATAGACTTAATTACACATATAACGCAATACCTGTAGCAGCCGAAGACGTGGCTAAAATGGCAATAACAACCCCATTTGGCCTTTTCGAATACAATCGAATGCCTTTTGGTTTTCGGAATGCTGCTCAAACCTTTCAATGCTTCATGAATGAAGTGCTAAAAGATCTTGATTTTATTTTCGTCTACATTGACGATATTTTGGTTGCAAGTGCAAAACCTTCGCCAGAGCGCGTAGTAGCCATAACTCAGTTCCCTCAACCTACCTCAATAAAATCTATTCAGAAAATCGTCGGAATGGTGAATTATTATCATGGCTACCCTGTCAAAAAGACCAAAAACAGCCAAAAATTATTTCTGGTCAGATGAATGTAAAGAAGCATTCATCACAGTCAAAAGCGCGCTTGCCGATGCGACATTATTGGCACATCCCATTTAAAAGACACTTTTCAACATGACATGTGACGCATCGACCATTGCCGTAGCAGCAGTGTTACAACAATTCAATAAAGGTAGTTGGGAACCATTAGCGTTCTTTTCAAAGAAACTTACAACGACTGAAATCAAATATTCCGCCTTCGACAGAGAACTGCTGGCTATATACATACTTAGCCACTAAATATTTCAGGTATTTCGTAGAACGTCGAACATTCACAGTCTACACAGACCATAAACCCTTGATTAATGCTATTCACTCAAAAACAGAACGCAGTCTGCGGCAGACTCGCCATTTGGATTTTATATTCCAATTCACGACTGACATCCGACACATTTCAGGTAAGCAAAATGTGGTCGCAGACACTTTGTCACGTTCGTGTGACCCACCAGCTGCCTCTATAAGCAAAATCCCTGATTTACAAAAGATATCAGAGTTACAACATACGGACGACGAATTTAAAGCTCTGATCAATAAATCTCGTCCAACAAACACCAAGTACAAACTTGAACTTGTAAATCATCGAGTATACATTCCTCAACCAGTACGTCGGGTAGTTTCCTATTCACTGCACGGAATTTCACATCCAGGATTCCACGCATCACGAAAACTTCTTTCTACGCGTTATTTTTGGCCCAATTTGAATCTTGACGTCATGCCAGAAAACCAAAATCCACCAACATACGAAATCACATCATGACAAAATCAGTCTTCCTGCAACACGCTTCCAGCACATCCACATGGATATAGTCGGACCGCTTCCATCATCAGAAGGCAACCAGTATTTGTTAACGATCGTCAACAGGTTCACCCGTTGGCCGGAGGCATACCCCATTCTAGATATGACCGCTGCAACCATTGCTAAGATATTCATCGAGCAATATATATCAAGATTTGGGGTTCCCCTTGAAGTAACAATGGACCAAGGCAGCCAATTTGAGTCTAAACTCTTCACGGAACTAACAAAAATTCTAGGTTCACACAGGATTCGGACTACAGTCTACCATCCGCAAGCAAACGGTATGGTAGAGTGCTTCCATAGAACCGTAAAACTTCACTTAGAGCTCGGGGTGACACCAGAAATTGGAGCGATGAGTTACCCATTATTTTATTGGGCATAAGAGCATACGTCAAAGAAGACCTCAAATGCAGCGCAGCGGACCTAGTTTATGGTCAAAGCCTCAGACTACCTGCCGATATATTTTCAGGCTCAAGTTCTCAACCCTCTCCAGTCGATTCTCGTAAATCGACAGATTCCAAACTTTTCATCCCGAAAAATTGAAATAATTGCGAGTTCGTATTTGTTCGTGTGGACAGACTTACTTCACCTTACGAAGAGCCTTACAGAGTTCTTCGTAAGCTACGAAAATTCTTCGTAATTGATAATAACGGAAAACAGCAGTCTGTGTCAATCGATCGTCTAAAACCAGCATTTGGAATTCTAGCACAACTCGATCTAAATAAACCAGACAAAAGGAAATCCGTCAGATTTAATATTTAAGTAACATTCGTCTAAAATATAATGGAGTTTTAAAGCTTAATCGGGTGGTAAACTTACTGCGAGGAGGGTGATGTAGCGACCCTGTTCATCCAAATATTTTTGCTCAATTTAATAGCTCGATATCATAAATTTTGGGAAGTTGTAATTGTGAGGTCGCGCGATAATTTCAGCCAACCAAAACTTTGGTTTGATTGAAATCATCATACGATCCACAATCCCACCAATAAAAGCCTACCCAAATACAAACAAAATAATTGGAAATTCAGGGTTATAAAATTCCTTTAAAAAAATAAAGTTGCTGCAGCCAGTACAAAAGAATATATAAAATTTGTTAAATTGTGTAATTGATTTTTTTATCAATAAAGTTATAAAATTATAAATATTAAAATAAAATAAATGAAGTGTTTTATATTAAATAAAAAGTGAATATTATAACAAAAATAAACCAAGACACTTTAGCGGCACACCAAACAAATTAAAAAAAAAGGGCTTAAATTATTTTTAAATGTTGAGAAACTATTACACAAAATTTTAAAAATTTTATAATTCTAACATTTTAAGGTTATTAGAATTGTAAAGTAAACAATTTAAAAATTTAAAGAGTTTTAAATATTATCAAATGTTTAAATAATTTTTAGTGTAACAAATAATTAAAATATTTTGTTAACTAATTAAAGAGAAAATTTTAGGATCGTCGACTGATTATTATTGGTTTGTGTAAACGCTAATTTGAAATTTTTGGTTCAGTATGTTAGCTATCGATTTTCAGTTGTTCTCTCTTTGAATCTATCTACAATCGGATATTAGAATGAAACAAAATCTGTCTTCTAGCTAAACTTAGAACTTATATTTTATCAAATGGTGTTTACAAAAAATGGCGATATTAAAAAAAAAGTAAAAATAATCCCAAAAGTACCCAAAAAAATCAAACCATCAATCAATTAATCAAAAAATCAAGTTTCTCAAACATAAAGTAAATTTTTGAAATATTATTTTAATTCTTGTTATACATTAGAAGATGGGGGAGGCTTTGACAATTTTTTAAAATTCTAACATTCATATAAATTAGAACAGTTTTCAAAAATTTTGCTTTTTTAATAATTGCTCAGGACCAGCTTTTTGTGATATTCTAAAATTAATACAGCAGACATGCTAATTTTTTTTACATTATACTGGTGTGAATTTAATATTAAATTACGAGTAACTAATGTTATGTTCATTTCTCAAAGCACCATCAAATTGGTCAACGAAAGTTATACGGGCTACGAAATGAAAGCAAACATCCACAGGACAAAAAGGTTAGTATTAACTTAAATATGTGAACAATTAAATTAAATAATTATAAACAATAGAAGAACATATTCGTATGACCCTTATCAAAGTTCTAAATTTACATAAAAACTGGTATAATTTTGTTTTGTTCTGTTAGTTTGGTTTGGTCACATTTCGTATATTATAATTATAATATCAAGTTGAATGCCTCTGAAATCCTTTAAATCATTTGAGCTTTTAAAAAGATCAAACGGATTATGATTACGAAAATATTAAATGAAAATTTCGGGATCTTTTTATTTTATTGTTTGTTTTATCCGGAAAGCAAGAGATTGAACTATTATTGATTTCCTGGTGGCGTGCACATATCACCATATTCACTGTACATCTAAGATAAATATTTATAACCCCAGAATACATAAAATTCTCGTGATGTAAATAAATAATAAACTTGAAAGTTTTTTTTTGTTTTGGTGTCGTGTGCGTTCAGTTAGTTAAAAAACTTATTTCATCTTGATTCAACATGTGATGCGAAAAGTAAAAAGACTGAAAAAACTTTAAACGATAACTAAACTTTTTTATACATGAGCTTTTTAAAATTTGATTTTTTTTTTTTCGTTTTATTTTGTTATCTGTATATGCTTGTTGAAGTAAATTTCACTCAATTCAACAATCATTACATACGGAACGTGAGTAACACACACTTTAATTTATTTAAAAGTAATTTATTATAAATGCAAGTTACATACGCCCAACAGCCCAACTTAATCCTCCTGGAAATCCAATTTAATAACTAAATACATATCTATAAATACGAAATTCTTTATATTGTAATCTAAAAGATATTAATAATATATTTCATTGTATTTGTTGAATGTACAGATAACAGACAGACAACAATAGAACAGACCTTATTTCAAAGTACAAAGAGATGCCCAGTAAAATACAATTATTACATCAATTATTAAATATAATACATAATTAATAAATGAAAATGAAATGTCTATTTCATGCTTTTCAAATTTATGATTGAAATACGAACTGTTATGCTGCTTCATTGCTGATACCTACGTATAAAACATTATTGTGTGAGCGACATTGATTGAATATTTATTGCATAAAATATTAAAAAGCTTCAGTCCAAAAATATTTTGCCACATCCCATTCCCAACCAATTAAGATCTGCACCAGTTTATTGTGTTATTCTTCCCATTCCTGCACAAAATAAAATTTTATTTAGAAAACTTTTGAATTTTTACAACCCTAGAGTTCCCAACTTTTCATAGGTTTGAATGTTTCTTGCTTGTTACTTTAAAAAACAAAGTTTGAAATACAAAAATCAAATTTTTATGTTAACAATTTTTGAATTTATTTTTACTGGATTGCCGGCACAAACTTTGACAAGTTATATCTTAAAGTTTATGTATGGTTAGTATTTTTTACAAATAACTAAATTATGGTTAGTAATAAAGTGCACCGATGGGTGAGTAAATTATGGGGAAATAAACTTAATTTTGAATCGATATTTGGTTATACTTTGAGGCGGAAACTATTCTTGACCAAAATATTATATGTCGTCAAATTATGTGTCATGTTTATATTATAGTTGGCTTACTTGTTTTATTTTAGTGTACTCCTTTGTATACCTATGTAAAGCTATCACCTCTATCGCTGACGCAAATAGAATCTAATCTTTTAGAATCAATACATTTTAATAACCTTATTGAAGGTTTTTTCGAAGCAAAGAAACTAGAAATACCTTTAAAACATAATTTAAACTTAAATTAATATTTTGAAAAACCCCAGAATTTGTAAAGGCGGCCCTGTATGTAGAAAACGCTCAATAAAAAATTGAACAGCTTGCATTATTAATTCCTAATAATTGTATTTGCATTTGATAAGGGTTTAGAAAAGTTTCCAACAATTTTAATTCACAAAATATAGTCTCTTGATAAATTATATTTCTTATCGTGCATAAATTATATTTCTTATCATGCCTTACAATTGCCATCACCTCCGGGTTCACGCTTACTGAGCGGGTGCTAAAAAGTGACCTAAGTATAAGGCGGGTCCCGCTAAATGATGGTAAATGGTTAAGGTGTAAAGTAGCCCGTGTTGACGATCTAATAAACTGAGGACCTAACAAAGCCCAGTCATTAACCTTCTAATGCATATATCCGCCTAAAGGTGGATTTTACGTTATCTTGAATTGTGTAACTTTACGTTGTCATGAATATGTGTCATGTAATTTTTACTTGAGTTATTCTCTTTTAAAGACGCTCGTCATAACGGTTTTGTTTTTGGTGTTGTAATATGCACATTTATTCAACAACTACGAGTTAAAGTTAAAGTTTTGATAGAAAGTGATTAAAAATTCATGCATTAGAGGATTAACGGAGCCCTCTGAATACCAGGTGACCTCCGATACTCCTGGCAGTCGACATAGATCTACAAAACAAAAATACATAATTGGAACTTACAAAAAAACAAAAATAATTAAGAGCACCGGCAATCTCCAAAAGGCGGTAAAAATAAAGGGAGGTATCTCAAACTAGACGGATGGGGATCCCTCCAGGGTTACAAAGGCACCGAAGCCGGGAGTCAGTGGTACCAAGGCGACACAGGATAAAGGGATATATCATTGGCCAAGAATGTGGGCTGCGAACCCGAGGAGCAGCTCACCAAAGATCAAAGGGTGCCAGTAGCAGAGCACTTTAAGCTGCGGGAACTCGGAGAGACCATGTGTTCAAAAGTCTTAGGTCTTAGGACGAGGTTGAAGTGGTTAACAGAAAGTGGGCCAAGCTGCTGACTGGGACGAAGTCGGACTCTTCCAGTGTCAAGACAAAGCTGTTCAGCGATGTCCAGAGGGAACATGACATGCGGGAGGGTACCAAGGGCGTGTGAAGCTGATTGCATGCTCAGATCAGTGATTGGTGGATCTCTATAAGAAGGCTATAGCCAAAGTGGGACCGGTGTGGCCACGCGCGAGCCTTGCGATAGTTAGCCGGGAAGGGATTCCCAGCAGGCCACGGACATATGTCTGGCTGCTGTCCGAACCGGCTAGCCCTAATGAGGTTTTGAAGATCATTCAGACCTATGACCCGGATCTTCCAACTGGTAATTGGAAGATCATGAAGCTGGAGGAAACGATACAGGGCAGAATATTATAATTTATGGTATGTTATACGATTGGATATGTTTCATTCTTAATGTGTTGCTGCTGTACTTATATCACAATAATATTTAAAATGAATTAATAACAAATAATTTATTACCAAAGTTAAAAATTATGTTATTTAAATATTAATTATTAATTTTAAAAAATAAATGTTAAAATCTTTCTTTTTTGTATTAATAATTAATATTTAAATAAAATAATTTTTAACTTTGTTAATAAATTATTTGTTATTTATTCAATTTAAGGAAATAAATAAGGAGTCCCTGGTGCTCCTTGGAAAAACGAAGGGAGTGATTGACTAGGTGTTGGGTCAATCACTCTCAACGTTTATAAGAAGGATGGAGTGGAAGCACGCAAGGGAGGCCAACCTGCGAAGAGTGACAACCCGCCCAGGCCTAAAGGCGCTACCTTTAGAGGGTAGCGTGATCAGCGAATCTAGTGGTTGCAGCATAGGGCTGGTTCATTTGGAGAAACAGAAAGAGGACATAAACGAAGGAGCTGGTCAATCGATGGATGAGGATGAGGCCAGGGAGTAGGTACTGCCAAGACCACTAAGCAGGGTACGGGGGTAGCGAGACTGGCGTAGCCGGAGGACCCCAATATAAAGGTAATTAATATTAGACTGCGGTAGCGGGAAATATTTATGAAGGTAAGTAAAGGTATAATGGTGATGTTAATGATAACTCAAATTAACCTTCACCACTCTCTCTCTTCGGGACGTGGTACTAATCCAAGAACCTTGGGTTAATAATAAGAGGATCTGTGGCCTCGGAAACAAGGGATACAATATTGTATCCTCTAACAAGCCTGGGAAGATCAGATCTTGTATTCTTGGGAAAATAATTCAAATATATCCCTTCTTTCTCGATACAGCAATGGTGACACAACTGCAGTTTGTCTGGAAGTAGGGAAAAGGAGATTCCTCTGAATAGCCTGGAGCAGCTTATCCTCGAAGCAGAACGAATGAAGATCGGTATGGTATTGGGAGTTGAAGCTAATGCACATCACACTATCCGGGGAAGCACGGACATCAACAAAAGAGGTGAGTTACTTTTTGATTACTTGATAAGTAATAATTTTTCGGTCTGTAATGTGGGCATGAGCCCATATTTACTACTAGCAATAGGCAGGAGATTCTAGATTTGACCCTTGGCTCAAACAATATTTTTCGTCTGGTTAAAAAGTAAACGGTAGATAAGCAACACTCCTTTTCTGACCATCAATATATTTAACCGATAGCCTCGACATTCGCCCTGCTACCCGGAAAGGCTTCTGGAACCTTAGGAAGACCAACTGCAGTAAATATGGGGAATTAGTGGAGTGATTTTTGACGTCGAGGGCCCCGGAGACCCCGACGACTTGGTGTAATCAGTCCAGCTTCTAGTGGAAAGTCTTTGGAGCTTCTCTTCGCGACCCACTCTCCGATGGTGCATAGTAATCATCAGGAGACTCTTTTAGTGTGCACAGAGGATATCGTAACCTGGAAACAAATCTTTGGGTCATAAAAGATGTTAAACCATATAAATCAGCTGGTTTGGATCATATTATACCAGCGTAGCTTGAAAAAATTCAGTAATTATTCTTCTTTATTTGAAATTCAAAGGATGTTTAAACTGATTTATATACCTATATACTGGAGGGAGGTTAATGTGGTCTTTATCCTGAAAGCGGGGAAAACCTCACATATCCATCCTAATGACATAAGATCAATAACTCTATCATCCAGTAAGAGGACATTGTCTTAGCACGCGTACATTAAGATTAGATCTGTGGTCGCAGCTCTGCACGCCTTGGTGCGGACGATTGATAAATCGATTATCATTTTTAGAGGTGCACTTCCCTGTGGGCAGGTTAATTAAATCATATGCTGGTAATTGTTAGCTCGGAGCTGGGGCACTCCAACACCACGAGGCGAATAATTAGGGGGGCCCCGCAGGGGAGATCTTGTCCCTTCTTCTCTGGAACTGGTGGTAAATGGGCAACTACTGCAGCTGGAAAGAGAGGGTATGAAAGTTGTCACGTATGGAAACGATGTGGCGATAGTTATTTTCGGGAAATTCCTGGGCACGCTTGTAAATATGATGTAGAATGCGTTTGCAATCGTTACGAAATGAGCTTTCAAATGTGAACTGGGAATTAACCCGTCCAAGGCAGAGCTGGTACTATTCGCTAAGAAATACAAAATCCCGATAATTGCCCCTCCTACCTTAGACGGTACGAGATTTTCTTTTACTGTGAAAGCAAGATATCTGGGCGTTATCTTGGACAGTAAGCTTAGTTGGAGGCCCAACATTCTGAAAAGAGTAAACAAAGCTACTATAGCTATGCACTTCTCTAGGAATGGCATCGGTAATAAATGGGGTCTACAGCCAGAGCTGGTATAGTGTCTTTTCACTGACGTAAGGAGACCTGCACTCATATACGAATTGAGTCTGTGGTGGCCAGCTCCCGACAAAGTTACATATAACAATAAAACAGTATGCATCTTAGCAAGGCATTGAGGTCAACACCGTCACGTGCCTCAGAGGTTATGTTGCTCCCTCTTCCGGTCAACATTTTTGGCAAACAGATGGCCAAAATACGGCTGTGCGACTTGCAGCCATTTCTCAGTGGAAATATCATAATAAAGGACACTCGACTATTCTCAGATCGTTAAAGGATGAGCTGGCATATTTTGACTACATTAAGCCTTCTCTATGCTTCAAGAAACGATTTCGGACCATGTTCCCTTCATGGGAGTATTCTGTGATAAACTAAATGTGAAATTTCTATTCGCCTCCGTTATTACTGAAGCTGAGGTGACAGAGATTGAAGAGGTTTTGGCGTGGTTGAAGCATAATGTGGTATTCTCAGGTTATAACGCAATCTACGTAGACAGTCAAGCGCAATCAGGTCGTTAGAATAAGTCTCTTTGGCGTCACAGATGGGGTTGAGTTTTCACTCATATCTTAATGAGATGGATGAGCATTTCAACATTCAGCTGATCTGGGTCTCTGGCCACTCGGACGTCATGGAGAACTGTAGGGCAGATGAATCTGCTAGTCTAGGGAGGTCTATTACAGCGTTAAAACTAGGGCTTCAGAAACAGACTAACACCCCCACCCAGGGTAGCAAGACAACCCAGTATAGCTAGATCCTAACACCCAGTGTAGCAAGACAACTGAAATCCCGCAAACTCAAAATAGATAAGATCTCTTCTACCCTTAATTCCCCTCCCTCCAAATAGAATAATATGTGCGTGACGAACACTTCGTAGGTAAAATGTTGACCTCTTATTTGCAGAACCCAATTAATTGCAACTCTTTTTCCTTCATGCATAAAAAAATTCTTCTCTGGCAAAAACTCAACTATTGGTCAGATAAGCAATCAATATGATTGAACTTCTCGAGCATATTATGAAAACTTTGGAATAAAAAGAATGCATTATCGGCTTCAAAACATGGTTTACATATGATAAAAATACTTAGCTTTCACATTTTTGATCGAAGCATCAAACGCTAGTTTTACATAATTATTTCAATTATAATAAAAGATATGATGATCATAGTGGTATATAGAAAACCAGATTTAATCTGTTTGATTACATAAAACTTATTTTTTTCTCCAAGTAAAACCAACTTTTGAAGTTTTTAGGTTCCATCATCACTTCCGAGAAGCTAATTCTATATTCTTAGGTAAATACCGATGAATTTCAATATTTACGATTTTGCCTTTCAATTAACGATCCATAAACAATGTTGTAAATAATTATCTTGCAAATTTAATGGTTTTGCCAATCGTGATATCGACAAATATGCAACCTCTTCGGAATTAAAACTAAATATTCATCAATCAAAACAACTTATCCAGGACAATTTCTTTAGGATGAAGAATGGTAGGTACACCAAAAAACAAAAATAAAACAACGCCGAAAAAGGTGAAGAATAATAAGAAAAAATTCTAAAACCTTTCCAAAATTTTTCATGCAAGATTATTGGGATTTTAACATTTCTGACATCCCAATACAGCATTTTCTTTGGTTTTTTATTATCTTACTTTTGAGTTAATACCATACTATCTTGAAGGCAATAAAGTATATTTTGCGGTGTTGTTTCGTATGGTTGTGGAGAGGAAAAATTTACGATGGGCGAGTATAACGTACATATCGATGTACCTGAATTCAAGATATATTTATAGCACATTGTTAGATTCGCCTTATCGCCTAAAACATTTTTTTGTTTATCCAGTTACCTCTAGATAGTACATAAATGAATATCTTATCAACGTCATCTAACAGGATTTGGTTACGATATGAATTAATCAGATTTATTTTAAACTTTTTGTTCTTTCCGTTATCGATCAACCTCAAATAGGATAGACGATGAAAAATTTTCAATTTTCACTATAAATTCGGTTGAATAAAGTCGAAAAATAAATAAAAAATATTTCATGTCTCGGGAAAGTCAGTGTCTCTTACTTCGTTTAGGTTGGAACGTAACATTGATTCATTCCTGATGTTAGGCCTCCAATTTAACAAAAGATAAAAGTATAAGAAGCAATACAGAAATCTATGACTAACGTAAGCATTCTTCTATTTACATAAATTCAACGATTAAGCTGTCGTATCTATGTACTAGAGCTTTTTTGTCAAGACAAACTACAAATGGCACTATTTTCAAAAGCTTAAAAATTCTTACTAATTTTTTATAATTCAGTATATTTTTATTGTATGATCAATATTCAACAAAGTATAAATAAAACGAGTTATTGGAACACAATAATGTACCGTGGAATACTGGTTATGAATGACTGGCGTAAAACGTACACTGAAATTTGTAAAATTAATGGTATCATAAATTTTATGTTGAATGAAAAATTTATTATTTTATGTACTTTGAAAAATTCGATGTGTTGTCGAAGATAAATTTATTATATATACATATATGTATGTACATATTTACATATTTCATTGAATATTCCAGTATTTTGGGTGAAAATAACTGGAAAAATATTTTTACTGGCTATATAAGGATACAGTACATAACTCTAAATATGTGTAGGCTGTTTTGACGAAGTAAAATTTGTATTTATTAAAACTGTATTTGTACTGCAAGAAACATTTGAACACGATTCCTAGGAAAAGTAACTTTCCTAGGACTTGAGATCTAATAATAAATTGCCTTAAATTTATAAAGCTATGTAGTAAAATTCTGGGATATGGCTACATGGAATGGAACTTGACTAATTATTAACCGACTATGAAGAAATTCCACACGTTCGTTGAAAATTGTTTTCTAAACTGATCTTTAGAGGTGCTCTGAAATATGGCCAAGTGGGATGGAACTTGGCTATTCCATAATCGATTTTGATGAAATTCGACATTTGCGATGGAATGAGGATTATAACAATGTTAGAATAAGTCATTATAACTTTGTAACAGGGATAATCACAAGTATTTAGGAACCTGAAAATATCCCTGCTGCAGACTTCCTCTTAGTTATCCCAGAGCAGCTTTTTCAGCCGGCTAGCGTGCAGTGGCTGGGGAGGTTCTTAGCTGGGCTAAGAGAAAGCTAGAAATGCTGCTATCTAACTGATTATGCTTGACTAAGGAACAGATGAGGCTGTGGACAAGTTGTTAGAGAACTTCAGAAATATTTAGCAAGACATCTTAATTATTAGACGTACCAGCATGAAACTATATTAGACCCCAAAATTATAATAATGGAGGTGATGTTATTTGACAAGTCTAGACTAACTGTTAGAAAAATTGTGATAGCCAAATATGTATGTACAATAAATAACCAATAAAAAATATATAAATATAATGGTGAATTAAAAATAACATGTAGTTTGAATACCTGCTTAAAACTATTAGTAGATCCAATATACCTCAAATTAATTTTGTTTGAGGTACGCCCATCTCCCGCTTAAATGTGCTTGTAAATTGACCGTTAAAGATGAATTTATATTGACCGTTAAAGATGAATTTATATTAAATACGTCTATGGTAATTTTCGTGAAAAAAACCGTATTCTTCAGCGTACTATCGAGTAATCCAAGATCTCAGCGGCACTTGATGTAACTGTCTTTTTAAACCGGTTGATACCAGGAGATGAAATCAATTCAGCTTGTAACTTGTTGAATTGTCGCCAAGAAAATTCCGACAAAGACCAAGCAAAACAAAAATAATGTTGTCAGTATCAATAATAACTTAAAGGAATTTTTAATCCTTGAATCTCCTTACATACCTGATAACTTGGTGCATATGTTAGCACCAAGTTGTCCAAGTTAAATCAGCACACAAAAATAGTTTGATGATAAATGTTCCAATATCACCGCTCGCACCAACAAATTTAGAAATCACTGCACTTATAGTGAACTGCACAAACAAATAACTGTCTGTTGTTACGATGATTGCAAGAATTGTTGCAACAACAAAAATGATCATACGATAAACCACCGCAACATAATTTTATGAATGGAAATTGTGGAAGATCACCAAATCAATGAATTCAACACTTTAATTTGATTTATGTATTAAAAATGTTTTGTTTTATTTAATTTTTATTATAATTTTAATTATAATTAAACCACTTAATTAAATTCAAAACATGCATGTACATTAGTTTATTTTAATTTAGAATGATTTCTTTTTGAACAATAATAATTATCTCAACTAAAATTATTTTTTTTTTTTTAAACTTAGATATTAATTTTCACCAAAGCTTTTCACCATAAAATTATTATTATTAGTTTGTTTATAAATATAATCAAAAAATCATAACTATTATTTTTATTTTATAAATAACTATTTATATAATTCCAAAATTTTTTTTTTTTTAATATTCAAAGATTTAAAATCAACAAAAAAAAATATTTTTCGATCACAATTTTTTTCTTTTTTGCTTCTTCTTTCAAGCAAATCCAAAAGTCCAATCCATCATTTTGACATCACCTCCACCATTACACCTCCCATTCCCCTACAATCAGTTTGTTTTTTTTTTCAAAACATTTGGGTCTCAGTGCTGGGCAACCCAACAATCAAAGAGATCCCAATCACCGCGCGTGGTGAATAAAATAATTGCAAACTTCCGGTTTACCGGTTACAAATCGTGGGGCAGACCCAGCACCCTGAGAATGTCTCAAGCCGGGCATATTTAATATTTTAATAAAAATTTGACCAATAATTCTGACCACACATACAACCACGCCAATAACCGATCGAATACCACCGATACCCAACTGATTAAGACAACACCAAAAAAAATGTAAATTGGAAAATGAAAGAAAGGAAGAAAAGTTAATTCACCGAAGATCCTTGCAATGGTAAACCCCGAGTTGTTTACCTTTATCATCCACAACCACATAAGCAACGTTACCAAGTTTCTTAAGAATTTTCCCCTTTATAAACTTTGGAGCAAGTTTAGATGAGAAATTTGCACTCATCTTGCTTTGAACGTGATTTCGCACGAAAACACTCTGCCCAGGTTCAAAACTTCGTGGTTTGCTACGTAAGTTGTAGGTTGTACAATTTCGCTGATAAGCATTGGCTAAGTGGGAGAGCACTAAGTCCTGCGCAGTGGAAAGACGATTATTTACATCCATTATTGAAGCTTGCCGATCACTCAATACATCCAACTTCCGCATTAAACTATACGAGGAGGCATGATTAACCATGTGCTGACCAAACGTCAAAAAGTAAGGTGAAAATCCGGTGGCATCATGTACTGCGTTTCTTAATGCCGAACTAATTTCGGGGAGATGCAGATCCCAATCTCGGTGGTCATCTTTCACATAAGCGCGAATCGCAGAAAGAAGACTCCTATTCACGCGCTCTGAAGCATTGGATTGCGGCGCATAAACCGGGGTGAACTGATGCGAAATGCCATAACGAGAAAACAATTCAGAAACTATCTGTGCCCTAAATTGTGGGCCATTATCAGTTGTTACCATTTCGGGAACTCCAAAAACACTGAAAATACGATTTTTTAAAAATGATACCACATGATTAGCAGTAGCAGATCTCAGTGGTTCAGCAAAAATAAACTTGGTGTATTGGTCTAACACTATTAATAAATATGTGTGACCTTGCCGGCTGCGCGGATACGGTCCTAAAAAATCTATAAATAATCTTTGGAAAGGGCGATGTACTTCCGTAAATTTACCCATCTCTGGTCGAGTAATGAAATTGGGAGCTTTTATTTGTTTACATCGGTCGCATTCTTGAATATATCTCCTTATGTCTCGTGCCATCGTTGCCCAATAAAATTGCCTTTGAAGGATTTCTAAAGTTTTGGCTTGGCCAAGATGTGCACCGGTTGGGGAGTCGTGAGCCTGACTTATCAGGGTGGTGACTAAAGGAGCAGGAATTACTAATTTCCAGGCTGAAAGGTCCTTTATTTCATTTACATTGCCACTAGGTAAGATGTAAAGTTTACCATCCATGGTCACATAATTACTCTTTGCGTGCGGGTTATTTAAGAGTGCGGTAATTCTGTCAACGTAATCAGTGTCCTGGAATGCAGCGGAATTCAGATCCACATGCAGAGGAGTCATACCCCCAACAACATCACCATCATCTGCTTCAGTAAGTTCATCAAGAATCATTCTAGAGAGAGCATCCGGAACTATATTTAAGGCACCTTTCCTGTATTCTATTTTGAAGTTGAAGCCTTGAAGCTTCAGACTCCATCTCGCTAATCTACCCGAAAGGTCGCGCTGTTCCATTAACCATTTCAAGCTAGAATGATCCGTGATGATGGTGAAAGCATAACCCTCAACATATGGTCTGAACTTCTTCACGCTCATAACAGCAGCTAAACATTCGAGCTCCGTGACACTATATTTTCGTTGAGCCGCATTTAGTTTATGGCTAAAGAAAGCTATGGGGTGCTCTTCCTCATTGTCCGATTTTTGGAACAAGACGCTTCCTATCCCAAAAGAACTCGCATCGCACTGAATAAAAAATTCGCGTTTGAAATCCGCATTCCTAAGAACGGGGGCTGTTGTCAGTGCATCTTTAAGTTTTATGAACGCTTCGTTGGCAGCATCATTCCATTGCATCTTCTGTGGCTTCTTCAATAAATCTGTTAATGGAGTCGTAATGGAGGCATAGTTACAAATGAACCGCTGATACCACCCCGCCATACCCAAAAACCGCCGTAACTGCTTGACCGTCTGAGGAACTGGATAAGAAGCAATTGCCGTTATTTTGTCGGGGTCCATGCGGATGATTCCATTACCAATTACATGACCTAAGTATTTTGTCTCTGTTAAGACGAACTTGCTCTTTTCAACATTGATAGTCAGGTTAGCTATCTTCAGTAATCTAGCAACTTCGGTTAATAACGCGAAATGCTCTTCGAGCTCTGCAGAGACAACGAGCAAATCATCTAAGTAGACAAATACTCGGTCATGCAACTGGTAAGGAATCACCTTGTGCATCAGTCTACACAATGATTGCGGAGCATTGCATAGACCGAAGGGCATAACCGTGAAATGATAGAGGGGGCGGCCCGGAACAGTGAACGCAGTTTTATCACGCGAAGCCACGTCAAGAGGGATTTGCCAGAAGGCATCTTTTAAGTCGATTGACGATATATATTTTGTGTGGTCAAGTCGACTTAGCAATCCCTCAATCAGTGGCAGCGGATATGCGTCTTTAGTTGTTACTTCATTTACTTTCCGGGCATCAAGACATAGCCTCACTTTGCCAGTTTTTTTAGAAACCATAGCAATAGGTGAGGACCATGAACTTGAGGATTCCTCTATCACTCCCAACTCCAACATTCTATCCAGTTCCGCATACATCACCGACTGAACCGCGGGGGAGACGGGGTAGTAACGCTGTTTAACCGGACGAGCATCTCCTACATCAATAATGTGGGTGATCAACGAGGTACGACCCAGACCATTTTTAACCGAACAAGGAAATGTGTCAATAATGTGCTGTAATCGATTCTCAAGATCCGGAGACAATTGATGTCGGTTACTCGGAATTTTAGGCTCTTCCTCAAGGGAGCTGACAAGGTCGGGTGCAATACCAAAAATCCTCCAAAAATCAATACCCAGATACAAAGGCTGTATTAATCCTGGTGCAATATGAAATCGGAGACGTTTTACTTGCCCTTTATAAGTCACAGGTAGAATAGCGTGCCCAATAATACGCTGTTTTTCTCCACTTGCGGTTTTTAAAAATGAAGGTAACGAGTGGATTTTGATTCCGTTCTGCGTTAACCATTTTTCAGAACCAGCGCCGAGCACGCTAATGCTGGCACCACTATCTAATAACCCAGTATAGTGGGTTCCCGCGATTAACACTTGAGCGTAGGGTCTTTGATCAATGGCATGATTAGGTAAACTCGATTCACATATTATTTTTTTCAGAGTACGACGAAGCTTAAAATACTTGCCATTCCGAGCAGACGATTTTGACTTTGGAGTTGACGAAACGATTTGATGGTCATTAGGAGATAAAAAAGAAAAACTATGATTAGAATTATGTAATTTTGAATTGGTATGTAGATTAGAATTTACTGTAATGCTATTGTTATGAAAATTATTAGAAAAGTTTGGTACAGCAGAAACTATGGGTTGGTTGTCAATGGCGAAACTATTTAGAGGTTGTTTTGATTCAACTCCGGGCAAGTATTGGACGCAGCGTCCTCCGTATGTGTCCTGGTATGTGTGACGTGCTGGGGAGCCTGAGCACCAAGAATTCTCATCTCCCGTACCAGGTTTCCCGTATTTCTTGTCTGACAAGCTTGGCAATTAGGTTTGGTTACATTGGGAGCACCACACCCATAACAATATCTTGCCTGGTTACCACTTGTGTTAGTAGTTCTCCAATTTGAAGGTTCACGCACGGCAGTTGATGATTGCCGCCCGTAAGAAGGCACATAATTATGGGTGAACTGCTGATTGCCATGTTCCATTGCATATAATTCGTATGGGTTTTCGTTATGCGTGATACGACCCTGACTTTGGAACTGCTTATTCATATTATCTTGAAATTCGCGTAACGGTGGATAATAGGAAGATGAAGAATTTCCAATGGCCTCGGCATGATGGTTTCTTTCCTGGGAGTTAAATTCCTGGTATCGACGAATATTGGCATCCAGTTCATCCACATTTCTAAAATCAACCCTCTTAACAGTCTTGTCGCTACTCAACCTCTTCCAAGTATCTTCTATGTCAATACATTGACGGACCAATTCGGATACGGAACTAATTTGTCGCCCTGCCAATTTGTACTGCAATGATCTCTGCATATTTCTGCGCAGTATAAAATATAAGTCATCATCATGGAGTGGCGTATTCAGAGCCAAAGTTGAATCTAAAACACGGGAGTAAAAGTCCATAAAACTTTCGTTAGGATTCTGCTTAATTGAATTTATTAGCTGCTTAATTTCAGCATCAGTTCGTCGGTCTGCAAATCGGTGAAGCATTCCTTGTTTTAACCTTTCCCAGTCCACATCATCATGTCTCTCGAGGAAGGACCAATACCACTCGAGAGCGCTTTTTCGGAGTACCAAATACAGATCATTCACTAATTTCCCGGGGGATATTTTATTGGCGCTTGATAACCGCTCAATTCGGTATAAAAAACGTTCGACTGCTGGACCAGTAGGGGAACCATCGAAAGAGATGTTCCATTTTTGGACACCAATGGTGTGAGACGACGAGTCCGTCACAGCGTGAACATTTGAAGAAACGTATCGGGATGAGCTCGGTTCATTCGGGGTACTTTGTTTTGTAGCATGCTGAATATTAATCAGCTGTGGACCACCAGTACGAACAGTCAATTGTTTTACTAAAGCCATTAATTTTTCATATTCTTCAACTGGAACAGTGATCACTCCAGAAGTGGTATGACTAGCAGACTGAGGATCTAAATTTACTGCACCAGAAGACCCTGGGTGTGATTGTTTTTGAATAGTAATAATAGCTTCATCATTAGACTCTGAAGATGAATCGTCTCCAGATGATTCAGCCGTATCAGCAGAATTCGGTTTTGGTAGAGCCTCGGAAATAGATCTCTCAAATTCATTAGCCGTAACTTTTGCTTCCAGCAGCGATTGAATGACTTGTAAAACCTTGTCACATGCAATTAACAAATCTTGGGCGGACTCGACCGAAGTGGGAGAAGATTTCATAAGACGCTGGAGACGTCCACTTACGTGTAGGATGCGAGTACTCAATCTGGTAAGTTTTAAGTTTCTTTCTGAGTCATTCTCAAGCTCTGAAATTTCATGAATTTGGGGTTTTAGACTAAAGAGTTTAGCTGAACAAATGCCTAACTCGCGCCGAGGTGCTTTCTTTGCGGCGGAATGTGTTTTATCCGGAGGATTAGCTGTTCCTTCATTTTCCAATTTTAAAGCCAAGCACAAAGCGTCTAATTGTTCCATAAGAGAACCAGAAATATTTCGTACTAGACATTCTACTACGACTTCGTCAATATCCAAAAATGTGGGGTCCATCATTACCATAATGTTGTGGTTAATTTTTCAGAAGTTTATAAACCGATTAATATAAAACGTAAAACGCAATTGTATAAATTCAATAATCGAATTAGATATGAAAAGAAATTTATAAAAAAAATAATATCGAATATGGTAAGTATATACCCAACCAAAAAAAAATAAAATAAAAAAATACAACTAGAAAATTAAACCCAACAACCAACTAAATATAACCAAAAATTAATGAATAATAAATGCCAAAATAACGAATAATAGTTATTAATTAATAAGGTTTATGATGCTAATAAATTTCAAATTAATTCAAAAAAAAAATAAGTCCTCAACAACAGTCCAACTTGTTCCAACTGCCCTCAATCAAAGCGATAAAAAAAAATTAATATATGGATCCAACGTGCTAATAATTAAACTAAAGATATCAATTATTAATTAAATTACCTATAAAATGTCTTCTTTCATAATTCCATATCAAAATAAAAAACGATATAAACCGGACTAGAAATCATCTGGAAAACATTTCGTTATGGCAACCAAAAAAAATAAATTACCTAGTGAAAGCTTAAATCAACAATAATCAAGAAAACAAATATTTGATACAACGTCTAAACTACGGAATATTGTTGAACCCCTTGCACTTGATAAATAAAAAAAATCTGTAAAAATACGGAACTGTAAAGTTATAAAATTGTCATATGAAATCAAAAATCGAATCAGCCGATCTTTTAAACTGTGAAGGAATCATATGATTTTATAACAAAAAAAAATGAAAATGATTAGTAACGTTAGGAATTACAGGGAATGTCGCGCCAAACATTAAATCAAAAAAAAAATTCTATTTAGAAGAATAAATGTGAGACATCCAAACCCAACATCACGGAATCTACCAAAATGAAAAAAAATGAAGCACGTGGAATCAATACATAAAAAAATTCAGTTTATTTTGTATTTGTTTAACCCTTATCATGAATGTATAAACCGTTAGGTTACCTTAAAATTTGGGCGCCACTGTAACAGGGATAATCACAAGTATTTAGGAACCTGAAAATATCCCTGCTGCAGACTTCCTCTTAGTTATCCCAGAGCAGCTTTTTCAGCCGGCTAGCGTGCAGTGGCTGGGGAGGTTCTTAGCTGGGCTAAGAGAAAGCTAGAAATGCTGCTATCTAACTGATTATGCTTGACTAAGGAACAGATGAGGCTGTGGACAAGTTGTTAGAGAACTTCAGAAATATTTAGCAAGACATCTTAATTATTAGACGTACCAGCATGAAACTATATTAGACCCCAAAATTATAATAATGGAGGTGATGTTATTTGACAAGTCTAGACTAACTGTTAGAAAAATTGTGATAGCCAAATATGTATGTACAATAAATAACCAATAAAAAATATATAAATATAATGGTGAATTAAAAATAACATGTAGTTTGAATACCTGCTTAAAACTATTAGTAGATCCAATATACCTCAAATTAATTTTGTTTGAGGTACGCCCATCTCCCGCTTAAATGTGCTTGTAAATTGACCGTTAAAGATGAATTTATATTGACCGTTAAAGATGAATTTATATTAAATACGTCTATGGTAATTTTCGTGAAAAAAACCGTATTCTTCAGCGTACTATCGAGTAATCCAAGATCTCAGCGGCACTTGATGTAACTGTCTTTTTAAACCGGTTGATACCAGGAGATGAAATCAATTCAGCTTGTAACTTGTTGAATTGTCGCCAAGAAAATTCCGACAAAGACCAAGCAAAACAAAAATAATGTTGTCAGTATCAATAATAACTTAAAGGAATTTTTAATCCTTGAATCTCCTTACATACCTGATAACTTGGTGCATATGTTAGCACCAAGTTGTCCAAGTTAAATCAGCACACAAAAATAGTTTGATGATAAATGTTCCAATATCACCGCTCGCACCAACAAATTTAGAAATCACTGCACTTATAGTGAACTGCACAAACAAATAACTGTCTGTTGTTACGATGATTGCAAGAATTGTTGCAACAACAAAAATGATCATACGATAAACCACCGCAACATAATTTTATGAATGGAAATTGTGGAAGATCACCAAATCAATGAATTCAACACTTTAATTTGATTTATGTATTAAAAATGTTTTGTTTTATTTAATTTTTATTATAATTTTAATTATAATTAAACCACTTAATTAAATTCAAAACATGCATGTACATTAGTTTATTTTAATTTAGAATGATTTCTTTTTGAACAATAATAATTATCTCAACTAAAATTATTTTTTTTTTTTTAAACTTAGATATTAATTTTCACCAAAGCTTTTCACCATAAAATTATTATTATTAGTTTGTTTATAAATATAATCAAAAAATCATAACTATTATTTTTATTTTATAAATAACTATTTATATAATTCCAAAATTTTTTTTTTTTTAATATTCAAAGATTTAAAATCAACAAAAAAAAATATTTTTCGATCACAATTTTTTTCTTTTTTGCTTCTTCTTTCAAGCAAATCCAAAAGTCCAATCCATCATTTTGACATCACCTCCACCATTACACCTCCCATTCCCCTACAATCAGTTTGTTTTTTTTTTCAAAACATTTGGGTCTCAGTGCTGGGCAACCCAACAATCAAAGAGATCCCAATCACCGCGCGTGGTGAATAAAATAATTGCAAACTTCCGGTTTACCGGTTACAACTTGTTCGATGGAAGTGGGGCTTTGTAGATGAAGTTTTGAAATATGGCACATCATGATGAATCTGGCAATGAAGTTCTGCCCAATTTGGGTGAGCTTAGCTTTTATTTTAATTTTTAACCTTCTTCTTCATAAAGGGATTTGGCCGCCTCAACGATGCTCCTCCAAATAATTCGATCCGCCGCAAGAGAACGCCAGACACGGTGACCGAGTGTGTATATGTCCCTCTCAACGTCGTCCATCCATCGAGTAGGTGGTCACCAACAAGGTCCTACTTTCGTTGGTGCCGACTCCAAGGCCTGTTTAGTGGTCCGATTTTGTGAACGAAGTACGTGCCCAAGCCATCTTAGCCTTGCCGATTTTATGAATCCGATGAAGTCGACTTTATCGAGGTCATTTCTGATCTCGTGATTCATTCGCATTCTATACGTGGCTCCCTCTTTAATGGGACCGATAATTCTTCGTATCATCCTACGCTCAGGTACAGCGATTTTCTGGATGTTTTGCGCAGTTAGTGTCCAAGACTCGCAACCAAAGGTAATAACTGGTCTTATCAGCGCCTTGTAGCTGTCCAATTTTATTTTGCGCAATATCTCGGAGTCTACACTATGCAAAATTGCTGAGATTTTCTTTCATGAAATTTTATGTATGTGTGTGTTTTTTTCAATATGTTGATAAATATTTGTTGAAAAATTATCATAACTGGGCATTTTACTCTCATGATAATTTCTTCAATTGTTAAATAAAATTTAGTGAATACTGTCAGAAAATGTATTTAATTATTTTTCAGCCAGTTCAACACCAATGTTTAATTCTTTTGAAATTTTTTGGAACGCATCATTTTTTAAATCAGTTCTTTTAAATTGTTTACTGGTTATTTTCCATAAACATTCGTTAATTCTAAACATATGAATTAATTTTATAGTATTTTCAGTATTAATAAATGCCATTGCGAAATATTTTTTTTATGCAGCTATAAACATACGTCTCAACAATCGGAAAAAAATGAAAAACATAACCTTAAAAGTGCATTTTAATTTGACATTTCGTACAAATTTCATGATAATTTTTTCGTGAAATAGCCTCCTGATAATTTACTGAGAATGTCAAAATTTGTATAATATACTTACACATACATTGCTAAATTTAATATCATGAGAGAAAATCTCAGCAATTTTGCATAGTGTAGACCCCGTGTAAATGAGGAAACTTGAAAATTTTGATATTGGCGTAAAATGCTCAGTAGCCTGCTGCGATCCTCGACGAAATGTCCACATAAACGGAGTTTTGCTCAGTGATCAGTGATCCTAGATATTTTAACGCATTCACCTTTTCATATTGAGTATCTCCTGAAATGAACTCCCCACGAGTCTGCCTTCTCGCGGTCACCATGTATTTGGTCTTCTCTTCATTGATCTGAAGGCCTATTTGTTGGGCTGTTAATTCCAATAGGAGGAGGACCTCTTTCAGTGGTATGATGTTGCGACCCAGAATGCAAATATCGGCAGCATATGCTAATAGCTTGGTAGATTTATAATACAGGTAGCTACGCTGCGCCATATTGAGCTGACGAATGACATACTCCAATGATAGATTGAAAAGAGTTTGAGCTATTGGGTCTCCTTGCCGCACTCCAGATGTTATCTCGAAGGCATCCGAAATTTTGCCTTCTATTAGCACCTTACATATTGAGCCATCCATCAAAGTCTTGATGACATTGAAACCAATTTTGACGGTATGCCCAGATAGGACAATACGTTCCATAACGTATTCCTTTTAATGCTGTCGTACGCCTGTTGAAAGTCTATGAATAGACTGTGTACAGGGATGCCCTTTTCATAGCATTTCTACAGCACAATCCTCAGCGTAAAGTTTGATCGGCCGTTGATCTATTTAGTCGAAAACCACATTGATAATCACCCAAAATCCTCTCGCTGGAAGTTGATAACTTTGCTGCGACTACGTTGGCCAAAACCTTGTAGCCCGTATTTAGCAAAGCTATACCGCGATAGTTGTTGCAGTTCAATCGATCTCCCTTTTCATGAAGTGGACAAATAAGAGCCGTCTTCCACTCTACTGGGATTTCTTCTCTAGACCAAATTGTTGATATTAGCTCCAGAGAGTGAAACCGAAACCGAACCGTAAACCGAAAAAACCCGAAATGTTTTATGAACCGAAAACCGGAACCGAAACGAAATAAATAAAAAATAGTGAACCGTAACCGGAACGGGAACAATATTTTCTTGCGGTTTATTTCGTTCCTTTTTCGTTTCGGTTCAAGTATTTTTTCACGAAAATTTTCTATATCTCATAAAATAGAAAAAAATATAAAGTTCCAAATTGAATTCGGAATAAAAATTTATTGAAAACAATATTTCCGATAATTGGATTGATTGCTTGGGTACTGTTTAAATGATATCACTATGAGCGGTATATATCGTGAAATTAGTTCATACGCTTGTTGCTAGTTTCGCTGGTCCGTGTACAAAAATGTTTGTTTACGTTTTTTTTATATGTAGCTAAAACTAGCTATAGTATAATTGAGGTAAATTAAGTAAAAAATACCGCGATAAGAAGTTTATAAAGGAATAATAATAATTACAATTACAATAGATATTAATTAGGGCTTCCAAAATTACCGTTTTTGCCATTACCGGTAATACCGAAATTATTTTCTCACGTTATCGGTATTACCGGTAATACCGGTATTACAGAAAAAAAGGAATTATTAAAGTATTTTTGTTGGGAAATTGTTTGGAAGACTTTTTTTAATTCAGTTTGTAAAGAAAATACAATTTAAATAAATTATTATATGTACTCCATTAAAAAAATATTAGTGATAATTAATTATAAAAAAACTTTATTGCAATGAACATTCAAATAAAAACATTCCAATAAATAATAAATAAGTAAAATATGTAATTCCAGCCATTTATAAAAAATTAACATAATAAGAGCCTGTAAGTTGGACCATTAATTATAATTCAGTCAGTTTTACTTGTATCACAAGCAGGGTTGCCATATTGACAGATTTATCTGTTTTTCACAGATTTTCAATTGGCAAAACAGAAAAACAGATTTTATGTAATATTTACAGATTTCTTGGGAAATGTTTATTCGTACAGATTTTTTAAATCAGAATCTATGTATAATTCTTCTTCTGTCCAAATTATGTTTAAAAGGAAAACTTGTGGATTATGTTTTAAAAGAATGTTGATTTACTGAAATTTATTGTGATTCTAAAAATCCTAATGTGGTTTGCTTAATTATTTTATTTATTTTTTTAAATTTAATTAGTTTTATTACTGAAATATGTGATTATTTTGTGGTTTACTTATTTAGTTATTTAAAGTATGTACATAAATAAAGAAATGCAAGCCATTTGTCAAACATCAAATTAGCTTTGTTAAATTATTTTCAGTATGTACAATTTTACCAAACATTTTTGGAAAAAACAGATTTTTTTGCTCAAAAACAGATTTTTTTTGACAAATTTACAGATTTAAAAAAAAATTGTCTGGCAACACTGATCACAAGAAATCACTATGGTTATTTAAAAAAATTATCGAATTAAGTTTTATTGCACTGAATGAAATGTGCCCTTAAAAAACATAAACTTTTTTACTCTTCTTTAAGTTCTTTGTAACGTGAACTATTCTGCCCGATAGTTCATCTAGCAATTTCGCATACACTTAAATGTATGTTACGTCTGTACTGAATAAATTAGTTACAATTGTTTTCTAAGGGAACCTTAACTGGCTTTAAAGCAGATATTATTTCATTCAGCAAGTCTAATTCCTGCTGTGTAAAGTATATATCAACTTTTAAATCAATTATACCCTTTCTGATGTAATTTCTAAGTTGATAAAAGCGCTCTAGCATAGTCAACAAACTATTCCACTGAGTTCTTGAATAAAGAATCAAGGATTTCTCTTTTCTAAAATTTTCAACAACGTGTTTTTGTAAAACTGCGTTATTTTTCGTAGGAGATCTGCGAAACGTTTAATAACTTTTCGAATCTTATCGATTATTGTATTGAAACTGGGATCAAACAAGTTGTAGTTCTGAAATGGAACATCATTTATATTTTCAATACCAACATCATCAACGTTCCCAACGTTTCCATCAGACTGATCTGTGTATAGTATCGTTTCTTTTCGATAAAGAATTTTCAATACTGAAGATTGCATTCTATGAGCTAGGCATAGCTGATGAATAATCGGCAAATAGGAACCAAATTTTCGCATAATCGATGCGCAATCTGTTGTAATATCGACAAAGTCTTCACTGCGTAAGTAAACGTGTTTAGTTTAGTTTGTAAGACCTCCAAACATTTTTCGGCTGGCATCTTTTAATAAGCTCTAGCAAGGCCAAGGTTCCAAAATTTCGGGTTTCCATGACCGTTAATATTGCGGCACTCCGCACACGTTTTTACAAATATTGAAGAAAAAATGAATTATGTATGTTTTCTATTCTAAATTATGGTTAATTAATTTTTAGTTACATTTTTTTAGTTTCACTTTGGATTTTATTTAATGTCAACAATTTTCTGTTGGAAAATATATATTTTTTTAATTTCGGTAATACCGGTAGAACTTTAGTTTAATACCGGTAATACCGAAATGAGATTTCACTGCCATTACCGGTGTTACCGGTAATACCGTTACCGGTATTGGAAGCCCTAATATTAATGTACATATGTATGCATTTTATTCATTTATTTCATTATCAAAACGAAATAATCCATCAGCCTTTTAATGGGCTAGATACTCGATACTCAGATAAGCAGTTATTTTTTGCGAATTTGCTAGAAATGGTATACACGATAATTTAGCAAACCAAAAAATGGTATACACGATATTTTTTCTTGGTGAGCAAACAAGCGAATCGTAGAGATTTTGCGAGCGTTTTAAACTATGCGCTTCTACGTATGTAAATGTTTGTGGAAATATTTATTGATCATATAACGCAAAAAAATTTACGATTCGCAAATCCGCCATATTTACCGATTTGCGAATTGCTAGAGTATCGAGTATCTGGCCCAATATCCAGCAAAACGATAAACTAAAACAGTTAATTTTGGAGCTGATTGCCAACTGAACTTATTATTCAATTTATATTTTTCGATGCAACTTACCAACGTTCTCTTTATTTTCTATTTTTGAATACAAAATATTGCACAAATTCCATATTTTGCTTGCTAATTCAATTTCAAAAACAAAGAACATAACCTCAAAAATACGAATTATTTCATGATTCAATAAAACAAAAGGTTAGCTCGAAATATGTAAACAAATGGCCATCTTTTTTTTTTGACGTCACTCAATTCTCAATACGTATATAAATTACAACAACAAATAAAAAAACGAAAAGTAAAAAAGAATTGCATGACGTCACAAACACGTGTTTTGAAAAATCGAGCCAACCTGGGATTTATAGAATCATGGAATTATTTATTTTTATTTATCCTTTTTTTGAATATTAAGGGATTATTTTATATAAAAAAAAATTAAAATACTCAAATAATTATTATAATCTTTAACTTTAAGGTGACTGATCTTATTGCAGACAAAATTGAACAAAATATCAAAAACTGCCTAAGTTCTGATTTTTTGGATGCAGAGCCTAATGATGATGAAGGCTTTAACAATAGATCTGAGCTTAGCGACGACCATAGACTAGTTGCCAACGAGGAAGAAATGCTGGCAGAGTACATAGTTGAAGACAATTCTAATGATCAGATCGATATTGAGCTCGACAACGGATTATGTGTAATCACTTCTGTACGATGCGTTGCACATACGTTACAGTAGGTTATTTATGACGTAACAAAAGATCAGATGATTGTAAGAAAAATCTCAAAATGCCGTTTTGTGTGCAAAAAAACTGCGCGCGATTAATTTCTTGGCGCTAATTAAGGCAATGAACAAAAGGAAGCTAAAAATTGACTGTCCAACGCGTTCAAATTTTGTTCGTACGATATGATCAATCGATTTTTGCCTGCAGGTGAACTACTTCTTGGAGATTTTTTTGGAATATGGCTCGAAATTAAAATAGCAATTTCGGATATTAATACAACTTTCAGCATTAATTTACAAGAAGCAATTAAACGACGAGAAAAAAATTTGCTTGAAAAAGAGACGTATTAGCAGCTATATATTTGCATCCGCGATATAAGTTTTTACTGATATCACTGCAAAACGATATTGCGCGTGAATTTTTGATTAAAGTGGGCCGCTTTTATTTCACTTTAACTCATCACCTATTCAAACATTGTGTGATTTGCCAAATCACAACGACCAAATTAACACTGAGGAAAAGAAAAACCATACTAACTTGGAAAAATTTCTCGCAGAAAAGGAAAACCAGATAAATTTAACCTTGAATACAAATTCCACTAAGAACCGTGAGGGTCAACAACAAATTTCGAATTTGATAAATCAAATTATGTAATTCATTTAGTCCTACTCGGGAAACAATCATCAATACAGATATTTTAAAACATTGGAAAGAAAAAAGTAATTCCAGGGGCCCTATTCTCGAATTCCACATCCATTTTCCACATGTGGACATCTGTCAAAATTCATCATTGTATGTATATTACACATGCAACCAAATATCCTACATGGGGAATTTTTTTCACCTGCTTATACCCATTCGGAAATATTCCCTTAGCACCAAAAAAATGTCATTATTCCATATATTTTTATGAATTTTGACAGATGTCCACATGTGGAAAATGGATGTGGAATTCGAGAATAGGGCCCCAGGTATGAATTGGCGATCTACGCTAAAGTAATTTTAGCTGTGCCCGCAACGCAAGTAAGCGTAGAGTGGAATTTTTCGGCGTTGAAGCTTATACTGGACGACAAACGGATGAATCTGACGGGAAATAACCTCGAAAATATTTTAATGGTTAAATTAAATAATGCATTTTAAGCAGGTTAATATTACAAAATTTAATTTTTTTTTTAACATATCGTCGTTATAGAGTAAAAAGTAATCATCTACATATTTATGATTTCGAGTATAAGGGTTTTAGTAGTAACTTTTCTATTCAAAATCCAATTCTTTTAAATTAAATAGTTTGATTATTATATCTTTTATAATATAAAGGATACAGTAATCAAACTATTTAATTTAAGAAAATTGGATTTTTAATAGAAAAGTTAATACTAAAACCCTTATACTCGAAATCATAAATATATAGATGATTACTTTTTATTCGGCTGGCAATAAACCGGTACACAAAAAATTAATATTTGAGACACAAAAAAATAATAAAACGGCACAAATTAATGAGCAACAAACAAAAATTTCTTGGCATCACAATAATAATTTGGCAACATTTATAATTTTTTGGCACTATTGGAAGGGACACAAAAAATTATTTTTTGGCATCGAAATAAACATTTTGGGCGACAAAAATAATTAACTGGCAAGAAATTTATTAAAAATTAAAAAATTGAAATTAGTTTTAAAATATTCTGGAAAATGGAGATCCCTAATTTAACTTAGAAGTGTAGAGGCTAACGGCTTCGGTAATTCTCACGGGCACGCGAGAGGTCGCTTCACTCCCCCCGCTTAGCCCTCCGAGGGGCTTTAGATTTTAACTTCGAGGGACGTAGGAGTCGGGATACACAAACATGTCGCACTACGTGCCGCACGTAGGAGCGGATTATATAGAATCTATTAATGACACTGCAATAATTTATATCGATCCCCCATCAAATATTAAATAATTTGTATCGATTAAATTTAATTTTTTGTCACGAATTTTTTTTTTTTTACTACTAAAAATTATTTTTTTCTGTTCCAAAATATTATATTTGTCGCCAATTTATTAATTTTGATGCCAATGTTTGTCGCCATAGTATTTAATAATGTCCTTCAAAAATATTTGTTTGTTTTCTCATATTTGGTTCCAAAATATTATTTGTGATGCCAATTTATTATTTTTGATGCTAATGTTTGTTGCCAAAAAATTTTTCTTGTACGCCCGTTTAAATTGTCCCTTTTTATTCTATAACGACGATATGTAATGTTTATGAAACATAAATATTATGATTTTATAATTACAGTTCCTATATATTTATTTATATGATACTATGTAACGAATATAGTATTTAATTAATTATTTGTTATTTTTGCTTAGAAAGTAGTTAGTATACTTAGGTATGCTTCTATGGTCCAATTAAATTTTGTTATAATTTTTCAATGGCTATGCACATCCTGTGAGACCCATTAGATATTTCTGAAATCTTGCACAAATGTTCCTATTGATCTAAGAATTCTGGCCATATCACTGAAGTTGATGCTAAACGCTTAGAAAGCAGTTAGTATTGCTTAGGAATGCTTCTGTGGCCCAATTAAATTTTTTTATACTTTTTTAATCGCTATGGACACACTGTGAGACCCATTAGATATTTCTGAAATCTTGCACAAATGTTCCTTTTGATCTAAGAAATCTGGCCATATCACTGAAGTTGATGCTAAACGCTTAGAAAGTAGTTAGTATTAATGTGGAACGCTGCTCTGCAATATGTTTCCATTATTTTATTTATTTAAGCCAACATTTTCTTATTTTATATAATTTTTATATAATTTTTATTATTTTATATAATTTTTATATAATTATTTATATAATAATTATTTTAATAATTTTATGCACAGTTTTGATGTTTTATGAGGAATCAAGTTGTTTCTTTAATAAATGTTTAATGGTCGCTTTCGTTTTTTAAATATTTGAAATCGAGTTTCGCCTAAATGACTACCTTTTTCACCACTACTTATGCAATGATATTGTTGTTGTAATTTTTTAGGAAAAGTTAGGAAAAAATTCACTCGCATGTCGGTTTCCAAATTTAGAAATTTTTCGATATATTAAACTCAAAAATAAGAAAAAATACAAAAATATAATTCATTGCTGCAAATATAATTCAATTTTATAATCTACAAAATCACAACTATAAAACCATAATTAAAAATGTTCCAGATATGTATGTAAGGAAAATCAGTGACTTCTCGTAATGTTTGAAAAATGATCACTGCCCCTGGCTTTTTTTGAACAGGTTCTGCTTACCAATTTCATCCTTAATATGTTTTCTCGTCTAAGCGCAACGACACACAGCATTACCAAAGAAAAGGAAAGAAACAAGGAAGAAATTATAAGAGAAGACTAATAAGAGGATAGTGTTCACCCTTGAGGGATTCTATTTTTGATATTGAGTTTGAGTTTCTGTAAGTTATTTATAAGCCATCGGAAAGCCTCGACATCCAGTCCTTTCCACAAACGCGTACTCCGACTGTGTTACCATATTTTTTTTAGGAAAAACTGAATAAAAAACTGAATTTTGGAAAAAAAACTGTTCAAAGTAAATTCTACATAAGTAGTCTTCATAAAATAAAATAAAAATTTTTTATTTAAATTATCACAATTGATAAACCCCATAAACATATTTTTCCGTACATATTTGTTGAGCGCATTAATTTTTCTTAGATTATTAATTTTTAAGCTATTCACACAAATTTATAGTAAAATAACCAAATATGTATATGTGAAAAACTTATAATTTTTAAAATTTTTGAGGAAAAAACTTATTTTTTACAGAAAAACTGAAAAAATTTTATTATAATGAAAAACTGTGATTTTCAGTTAAAACTGACAATATGGCAACGCTGCGGCGGCGAGACAAAGAAGAACTTTGGAATTTTTTTGTTTTTTATGAATAAATATAAATATTATTTTTGTTTTTGAATTATTAAAATATTTAATTTAAATAAAAATAAAAATTCCGTTAACGATTTAATTTTAACGAAATTTTGCATGCATCTTTTCTATATGAACCTATTTGTTTTGAAAAATTTGTTGAAAAAATTATTTTTTCGAAGCAAAATCAATTAAAAAATTTGGCTTGATGTGGCGCGTGATGGTCTGAAAGTTACATCGATGATAACATTTTGTTTACAGCTATCTCGCTCCAGATAGGCCACCAAGACAACCTCCACTCCCCAAGACTGAGTGTAAGCCGGACAAATGCTGTAGGTGGCGCCTTCTGACGTGATCATCTAAATGGATGGCACCGTTACAAACTTCAACGCAAAATTACAAACAACGGCATATTTTAAAATATACAATTGAATGACGTCGCGAAGCCTAACACCACCCAGAATTATATTGATACGGAAGATAGGAAATGGATAATGTTTTATTAGCATTTAAATACATTTTATGTGCCGAAAAGTCACGCAATCTCAATTTAACTACATATATATAGTAATAATAATTCATATAAATTAATTCGCTGTTCGTGTTCACATCCATACGTAATAAAGTTTACAACAAAACGGAAAATAAATTTCTAAATATCTATTCAATTAACTTGATTGTATGTACTATGTGTAAAGCAGCCTACCCTAAAAGATCTCCCCTTACGAAAAAAAAGTTATTGTTCAAACCATTTTCCTGTTTTACGATTATTTTTGTTCACACGTCATAAAAATATTTTATTTTTTGGCCACGACATTTATTTTCGTGGAACAGATGCCCAGATATTTTTTTTTACTTGTAAATAATACAAGACATGACCGTAAAAAAAGGGACAACAGGTAGTTTTAGTATGATGAGGTGATAAATTTAGAAAATTTATCTCAAAATCATGAATTTTAATTAAAAATAAATCCAATTTTGTGATTTTTTTTTTGCTTATTGAGTACCTGGCTCGCATTTGACGGCAATAATTTAAGTATACACACCCAGATTGTTTTAATGTCTCAAAAATATGTTTTGTACAATTTTTAGGTATTTCCGGGGTGGTCGATAATCCATAACATACTGAAATAACTTAGTCTATAACAAGTACAAATCTATTAGAATAGTGATTTGTTTAATTTTCTTGGAATTTACTAGAAGGAAAACTTTACTAATTTGCAATAGTACGTGATTTTGATAATTGGACCGAAAAGTTTTTGTTTATTGTGATTTTGGCACTTTCTGGCTGGATTTTGTACTAGTTAATGTTTATGTGTGTGGAAAGTAGAAACTATACGGCATATCCTATATAATACTTAATGAAATGGTAATGTCTGCGGTATCTAAATAATAACTTTGATGGTTATAGGTAAAAGTTTTGCCATTATCATTTAATCTAATTGAAAGTAGAGTAAGATTATAAGAAACTGGAAACTGTATTGACTGGATTTAGCTATGAATAATTAGTTATATACTATTGAATAGATGAGCGAGAAGACGAAGCCGTTCAGTGATGGACAGCCCAAAATGGGCGCACATTCTTTATAAGTTCATAAATTTATGCGAATTTATCGTTTTAAAGGCCACAACCACTTTATGTGTTTTGGTTTTGTTTTCTGAAGCTCTGCTTAGAACCTGGATATATTTTCTCAATGGTATGTAGAAATGTTCTCTCATTAAACAAATACGGAACACCAGGTTCTCTCATTAAACTAATAGGGAACACCTTGAAACACCAGGTACAGTTCTGAGATTATGCTTAGGGTCCCTATCTGTTAAATCTAATCTAATTGTGACTATGCGGGCCAATCTCTGAGATTTGTGTTATTTAGCATATGGTAGGATCTTGTTTCTAATATATTAATTTTTTCTTGAATTACTCTTTCAAATAATTGTACACTTGCGTAAAATATGTTAAAAAAAAGTGTTAAAAACTTCACACCAGTTAGATTTTTTTATTTGAATCTTTTCAGTGAAACTACGACTTTTTGCCTTTATTCTTCTCGATTAACAGAATTTATCTCGGATATTTCTTGTTGAGTTATTTCAAAGCAAATTTTTCTGTGTGATTTGTAATATTTCTGCAATTTTTCTGTCGAAATATTGGTAACGTTTTATGTTATGAAATGCTTTCAACTCATCTTCTCGTTGTATCGATCTCGGTACCATAGGACATCAAGAATTTAAGTATCAGGTAAATCATATCTTCTTTGTATTTCTCAACCTATAGGATAACCGCAAATAGGTGGCACGCGTGCCAAACTTGGCACGTTTAGAAATTTGTCCGGCACGCCAAAAAAAAATTGGGTTTTCAAAAATCGACCTTTTTTGCAGTTATCCTTACAAAAAAAAACGGAAAATACGTTTGTAGAGTTTTGATAAAGCCCAAATACTCGTATTGAAATGCTGGGAAATGGGAAACCATGAAATCAGTTGGGACATATTATACCTTTACGAATACCAAATATTTTCGAGAAATACGGAAAACTCGAAAGGAAACTAATAAGTGATAAAATACATGGTTGGATCAAAAAAAAATCCAGGGATTTTTGAACTCGGGGGCTATAATATGTCTAGTTGTCAGAAGTTTTGTTTTGTTGTATTGGTTAACTTGTCCCTGACGTATCATGACATTTCTGGCTATATTGGATGCTTAGTTTATTGTTGGCTGTGGAAAAGGTTCTGAGCAATTTAGTTTTACGGTGTCGTTTTTGGCCAAAAAATTTACGAACAAGCAGAGAAGTGGAGCTTCAAGGTAATACTCCTGTTTGTTGCTGCCTGGTAGGAAGAATTCTTGGTATACTATGGCATTGAAATCGAAGCTCACTGTTGAGCAGAACCGTCATATTCTTTCGAACACGACGAGCGGTTTTCGGCCTTGCCTCTTCAGGAAGCTTCTATTAGGACCATTAGTCCTTAGTTTCGACATCATATTCGTACACTCCTGTTTTATCACCAGTTAAGACCTGTTCGTGCAGTTTTGGATCGTCGTTCACCTCATGCATCTTCTTTTGGTCGAAATTCAATAAATCGAAGCCAATTATGCTACCACACGTTTCATGCCCAAAACATTTTTGTTTTATTCATAGAAGCCAAAACATTCAACATTATCAATACCGTTGTACATTTCATCCAGATTCATTATTCCATTGTTTCCACAAGTAAAAAATCGCCGACCAGACCAAATCACATATAACTTATTGATAGCTAAAAAATCCACATGTTTTGATCAAACATTCAAACTTCTCGCAAAAACCTCTCTAAACCATCGCAATATTTTATTCATTGGCTTAAATAGCTTTCGTTCTGGATTTATTTCGTACAACAAATTAAGAAGCACGTTGTGCTTGGATTAGGTACAAGAAACCGATAGCCAATGAGAGTTGCCACTACGGTGATAAGGTCAAAAACGACTTAACCTGAGCGAACTGAAAGAATTTGAAAAAGTAGAACATTTCGACCTAACAAAACCAAAGCAGTTTTAAGTCTAAATTTGTTATGTTTATGATAAAAAAAATTGCTATTCAAAATTGGTTTGGTGTTGATGACTGACGATGATCCACTGGTTAAAAGACAGATTTGTAGTGAAACCTCTTCTAAAATTTTCAAAACACGCCACCTTGATTCATCATTTGAATATGCCGCAACTAATTCATTTACATACTATCAAATATGTTGGTTAAATCAGATACCAAATTAATGGAATTGGTGCATAATCGCAGAATTCCATTTGGAGCATGGATGGAGTTTCTTAAATAAAACATATCAGAATTTAACAAATATTCCGGGAGATTGCTAGTTATATTTTAGCACATATGTATATACATTTAAACCATAAATCAAAAAATTAGATTTGCCACAGAGAAATTTGTTTTTTCAATACAGAGCCAACCCATGCCTTTTCTATAGTTCTAGCACCACAAGGAACACGCACGTTTGTCATTAGATTTTAGTGAAATTGTATATTCAAGTTATTCTTCAGCTGATTCTGTAAGTGGTTCCTAATATGGTGTAACATTGAATTATCCACGCTCTGAAGAATTTCATTAGGTCACATCCTTAGGGGTCTGATTTAAAAAAAAAAAAATAAAAGCCAAATCCAAGGAATGTTGGGGAACACATTAATATTATTATGGTTGGTAGCTTTAATGAAAAAATTGCTTCACCAAATGTTTTTTTTACATGAACAACCAATCTAAGCAGTTTACTACGTCTCCAGCTCAAAATTGAATTATGTAGCACTTCTGTGGATTGATTTTAATAAAAATTTACTTCAGAGATTTGAGAAATATTAAATTCAAAAAATATTATGAAACACTTCCAATGAAATCAAATGAAAAATTATATTTGCCAAATTTATTTTTACGTACTGAGCCAATTCAGACTTTCTTCTCCAGCATCAAATAGGACAAGCATATTTGTTGACAGATTTTAGTGAAATATCTGAAATATGTTGTAGGTATTATAAATAGTTCCTAATCAGAAACCTATTGTTTCATGGCCTGAAGAAATTTTTCGGCCTTAAGGTTGAGCTGGGATCAAATATTTATATAGAAGCATGGCTTGATGGTATGATGTATTTTGGAACACTACTCGTACTAATGATATTATGGTCGTTAGCATAAATCAAAAACTAGATTTGCCTATCCAAACAATGTTTTCCCCTCCCCAAATGGAAAACATACATTTGTCGATGTATTTTTATTTGTATGACAATTTCTTAAATAAAATATTTAAATTGTATGGACATTTTTATTTTTGTGATCTCTCCTCTGAATTTTTAAAGATCTAATCAAAATAACAGAGAAATGCGATTAGCAGAAAGGATAATTCACGCGAAGAGATTTGGAACTTTAAGTTCGTATGAAGACCTAAAATTAAGAATCGTTATACTTCATCTTCTATAACTTACTCAGCCATTTATTTTACGATGTCAATTATCGTATAGCAGAATTTAGTGTGCCAGCTGACAATACCTGAAATAACAGATTTTCCTTCGACAAATCGTTGGGAGTTTCTATTTTGACAGACGAATATTATAAAAATAATTAGGAACCGAATGGCCAAAGAAAATTGTCTGAAGTTAAGTATTGGACCCAACTTCGAGATAATAAAATGTATCTTAAGTTATTTTATTCGTCTCTTACTGTAAACATTTACGTTGAAAGACAAAAAATAAAAATCTGGCGTGTTATGGCTCGATTCTGACTGATCCTTAATATAAAAAATAAAACAAATTATTTTACGGAATTAGGTGGCACGCAAAAAAAGCAATTGTTTAAAAAAATAATTTTATAGGCACGCCAATAACTAAATATTTGCGAACACTGCTATAGACAATACACCTCCTGTGTTATTTATAAAACACATTAAAACATTCTTAGAATCGTAACCGTATTAGAGATTACACGAATTCAACTTAAAGTAAAAATTTGGTAATATTAAAAAAGTTACTTTTAAGAATTTCCAAAGACATGTGATTGACAAAAAAAAATTTCATCAAAATCAAGCGATAGGATAGTTAAAAAACTAAATTTTATTCTTTAAACGTTAAACCACGGTTCATGTGACTTAACTGCTTACAAACTGCCTTTTCGTATGGCGGCCGCTGGAAACTATTGTGTTAAACGAGTAGGTTAAAATGTAGGTTAACCTCCGCCTAACTTGCAAAATCGTTTTCACAACAACGACCTCGCGGACACAATAAAAGGACAACGATTTTAAATTTGGAGCATGGAACTTACCAGCCTAATTCGCCCGGAGAGCCTCCATTCTGCAGGAAACAAGACTAGTCGGTATTGACATCGTCGATTACATTCACTATATACTAACTATCTAACACAACAATAATATGGCACTCATTCCATGGTATTTCAAATGGGGCCCAACCTTCACCTCTCCGATTTCAATTTTTTTTTTGTAATCGTGTTCCTTATTGAAAATGAGAAGACCGTTATTTAATTTTTTAATTTTGACAGTTTTCAAATTCTAATTTTTGACTTCTACATAAATGCTTGTATCTTCGGATCTAAGAGGAGTATTTTCAAAAGCGGTACCATTTTGGAACGGTATTAATTTATCCTAAATTCTATCAACATTTATATTTGAAAAGTACCGTTATCTAAAGAGTTATGAGCAGATAAATCTGTTTGTTGTTTATATTTTTGCCACTAGAGGGCACAGCTACCAAAAAACCGGAAAACGTAATATAGTATTTGATAGATAATAGTTCAACCTTTCAAACAAGTGTTAAATCGTTTTTGGGGGAGGGGGTAGTTTAGCCGCTAGGTAAATCCAAAGTTGAAAAAATGTAATTTTGATCATTTTTTTACATTACAATTTGTGTTAAATGAGTAGATAACGCTACCAGTGGAATTTTCAGTTCTGAATTAGACAGATTACATATCTCTAGTGGGAATACTGCTAACATATTTCTTATTTTTCCTTTAGAGGGCTTACACATTACAATTAATTGATTTTTATACTTGCGCTTGAATTCTAAAATGGGAAATGCATTTTCGGTGCATTAAAATTAGTGCAATTTTTGGTACTGACTTTAGTAGACAATGAACTGATATTTTTACCATTTTATGATACAAAAATGAGAATATTGTTGAGTTTTTTCAAAATTCAAATAAATAGATTTTTAGTAGTTGTTTATAGAATAGAAATTTTTTAAATTACTGGAAATGATGAGGTGTGCAACAGTGTAGCTACGCTGGGTAGTGAATGACCCGGCACTTGTTTTTGTGATTCATCTTATGTCTAACTAGGATGATTCTAAGAGTACTACTATGACCTGCGTTAAAAAGTTTATTTTTATACTAAAGCTTTAAAGAGTACCTGTACGTGTTTTATGATCTGAGTTGCAAAGTTTATTAACCTGTTTACCCACAAAAACCAAATAAGTAAATTTCACTGTATGGATGTATTACTATCAGTTTTGTGTACTTGTCATATAAATAGTGGTACACATTTTACCACTCGTTAGTCACAATTTGAAAGTGTTATTGAAAGTGAAACTTGTTGTCGAGTGATGCTAATTCCGAGTAGTATTAAAGAGAAAATACAATGTGATCAATCCGCAGTGTTGTAATCCTTTTAACTTAAAAAATTACAAAAAACTTAAAAATAAATCTAGAGCTGTTAGTGTTAAGTTAGCCGAAAATGCTAGACATTTCGTAAACCGCGAAATAACTGGCGAAAGAGTTTGTGAGAAGTGCAGCCGAAAATTTTACGATTTGAAAGAAATGCAAACCGATTGATGTTGAAGAAATTATCAAAATTTTATCAGACTCCTCAAAGTTTTGTTTAGCAGCATTACGTTAACACGATTACATTGCTAGACAATATTCAAACTATCTACATACATATATGTTAGTTAAAAGTAATCTTCAAGATGGGGAATTGATTTTGGATTTTTCGGAGGACTATAAGTTTGTGACACAAAATGAAATACAAGCAGCACACTACTATACACAATAATCTATATATTTCCAATCGTTGCTTACTACAAATCAGCACTAGATAAACCAAATATAATTTCTTATGCTATATTATCAGAAGAAGAAACACAGGATACTGTAGCTGTATATGGTTTTCAAAAGAAATTTATTGCATTTCTAGAAATCAAAAAGCCTGCGTATCCAGCTCCAATCAAAATGTATTATTTTTGGGATGGTGCTGTATCACAGTTCAAGAATAAAAAAAAAATTCCAAAGTCAATCATCATGAAATGGATTTTAAAGTTGACTGCGAATGGAACTTCTTCGCTACAAGCCACGGCAAGGGGCCATCAGATGGAGTTGGCGATATCATTAAGAGGTTAGCTAGAGCAGCTTCCTTGAGAAGCGTAGATGAGAGCCTTTTTAATAATTTTAAAGAGTTTTTTGATTGGTGTAAAGAAAAAAGTGGTACAACATATTTTCATTTCGATTATGTAACCAAAACGGAGTATGCAAAAACTGAACAACACTTAAATAAAAGATTTTCCAAGCTTAAAACAGTTGATAGTACTCGACGAATACATCAAGTAATGCCAACCTTGGATAAACCATTTATTAAAACTAAAATATATTCAAATTCTGATATTGTAAATAAATGTTCTTTATACTAAAAACAAAAACAATTGTTTTAAAATTTACTCCTTTTACTTCTAATCATTTAAAATATTGATAGTGCAACTATAGCTGACTCATTTCCAAATTTGTACTCGAAACATAAGTTTATTGTATACTAACATAATACTGAAAACTGCATTAATCGTATTATCTACTAAAAACTGTTGAGTATCAAAAAATTGGCAAACTAAATTTATTTGAACTTTGATTGGCAATTTAGGAGTCAAACTATTGCTTTTAAATAATAGTTGTTTAGAAATAGCATTACTGTGATATATTCTTTCTTTTGAATACCAAAAAATAATGTGTTATTCCAAATTTGAATCTACCTAGTGCTCTAAATATGAATTAAACATTTAAGCTCCTATACTAGCTAGAGACTTTAGATCATTATCTATTAAAGACAGGCAGCAATTTCTCGTCTTAGCTTCCAGACTCGTAAAAATAAATTTATTATAATATTTAAGCCATCAACGGAAGAATAAGACCTACGTTTTGAGTATTCATACTAGAGATATGTAGTCTTTCAAATTCAAAACTGAAAATTCCACTGGTAGCGTTATCTACTCATTTAACACAAATTGCAATGTAAAAAAAATGATCAAAATTACATTTTTTCAACGTTGGAGTTACCAAGCGGCTAAACTACCACCTCTCCCAAAAACAATTTAACACTTGTTTGAAAGGTTGAATTAAGAATTTAGGATAAATTAATACCGTTCCAAAATGGTATCGCTTTTGAAAATACTCCTCTTAGAACCGAAGATGCAACCATTTATGTAGAAGTCAAAAATTAGTACATATTTGTAAAACTGTTAACATTAAAAAATCAAAAGAGAAGCTTACTAAAATTTAAATTTATACTGAAAATGACAAAATACACGCAATTGGCTGCCGCACAGAAAAATCAAACTGTGGCATATTTTGGAAACTAAAATATCATCGAGGCAGATTGCTGTTGAGATTGGATACAATAACTCTAGAGTGAGTCATTTTTAAGAATAAAAATTATACCGCAAAAAGGCAACGGCTCCAAAAACAAAGACAACTGCACGAAAAGATTCCAAAATAATCAGAATATCAACTCCTAATCGCTTTAAAACTACTGTCGATATTCGGGTTGAGTTTAAGGCGGTTATCTGCAAAGAAATCGGGATCAATACGAGTCGTAACCGGTTCCTGGAACAAGGATAGATGGCCAAGTACCCCGCAATAAAAAACGTTTCTTTCGACTAAAATAAAGTAAACACGTTAAAAATTGGCTCGGGTTCACGCTGATTGGAGTCTCCAGTAGTGGCGAATAGTTATTTTCGCTGACGAGAATAATTTAGTCTTTTTGGGTCGAATGGAATCCAGTATGTCAGGCGCAAATCCGGCGAACGTCTGAGCGATCAATGCCTGAAAAAACGGTGCAGCTTTATTTTATTTTATTTTTTAACTTCTCTTGAAAAGTGAACCATTATTTTGACCAGGCCCACAAAGAAATCAGATACCCCAATATTAATTGACTAATGTTAACCGTTTACTCATTAAAAACAAATCATAATCACAGATAAGTATATTATAAAAAAGCAAAAAATCATAAAAATCATTCAATAATAATTTTTAGTTATTTGCCTCGTATACGATATAATTACCGGAATCCAATTATAAATACCAATTACGTGTTTCCAAATCAAACTGCAAATTTAAAATGATAAACAATATATTTGAACAAATATCTTTTAATTAAGTTTTGTCAGTAGTTTTTTAAACCTGAATCGTATTCACTACGGTAGATTACAGTAGAATATAGGTCACGATTTCCTTTTTCTTCCTGATCAAGCTACGAAAAATGTATATTTACCGGTACAAAACATTATATTGTTTAATAATTCACAAGATTACATTATCCAAAAGCTTTACAGCTCTCTAATGTATTTTGTTCAACTTTTCCAATAAATAAAATAAAAAATTAAAATTAACCTGCGCGCTATTATTTATCTTTATTATTTTATAACAATAAAGTCTAAACAAACTAATTTTTTATCTTAATATCCTTTTCTTCAAGCTGGCTATGCAATCTTTTGTGTACATGGTTATACTCGTATTATATCGTTCGCTTTATTAAAAATAAATATTGTAAGCATAAAACAAGATTCAAAAAAATTTAATTAGGGAAAATTATAAAAAAAATCGTAATATCGGTTTAATTTCCGGATGATTTCTTCTTTGGCTTCTATAAATTCTGTATGTTCTGGGCAACGGAAGCTGTGAAGAAAATGAAATTTAATTTAGCTTTAATACATACTTTAATTATTTTTAGAATTTACATGAATTAGCTTATTTGAATTTGTAAACAGATATGTACTTATGTATAAAATGTAAATTAGCAATTTCACAATTTTGTCATCAGCAGTTTATATAATTTTTATCATATGCCCCTTCTATTAGTTTGCATATTTAATATTTCACACAAAATTATATAAAACCTCAATTAAAAGAAAAATATTCAAATACTATCCGTAAAATGGATCCCAAAATTGTGCTTCGTAAAGCAAATTAGCATGTCAATTCATCCCAATTTCGAATTTCATTTACATAATTTATTTATGATCGTTGGCCCCGTTTGGAGTTCGGATTCTTTATACGTCTGTGCGATTTAAGATATAAAATTATAAAACTGATACTTAAACAGTTTTACCAGAGTAATCTAGATAATAGAACAGTGTTCGCAAATGGTTGGTTATTAGCGTGCCAGAAAATTATTTCTAGAAAGAGAAGTTTAGTTGTCTGTATTAAATCAATAAGATTCTTTCGGCTTTTTATAGACACAATATATTAATAATAATGGCATTCACAACATTTTCGACTTGTCAATCGGCCTCTTCATTTTTCTGATTGACAAGTCGAAAATGTTGTGAATGCCATTATTATTAATATATTGTGTCTATAAAAAGCCGAAAGAATCTTATTAAAATTATTTCTTTAAACAATTGATTATTTTGCGTGCTAAACTAATTCCGTAAAATAATTTTTTTTTGTATAACAATAAAGATCAATCAGAATCGGGCCATAATAGGCCAGATTTTTACTTTTGTTTTTCAACGCAAATTTTTATAGGAAGAGAGCGAATAAAATAACTTAAGATAAATATTATTATCTCTGAGTCGGGTCCAATAACTAAACCCTAGATAATTGCCTTTGGTCGTTCGGATCCTAATTATTTTTATAATATTCATCTGTAAAAATAGAAACTCACAACGATTTGTCGAAGGAAAATCTGTTAGTTCAGCTATTGTCAGCTAGCGCGCCAAATTATCTATTAAACGATAATTGGCATCGTAAAATAAATGGCTAAGTATAGGTTGCAGTAGATGAAGTATAACGATTCTGAATTTTAGGTCTTCACTCGAACTTCCAGTTCCAAATCTCTTCCCGTGAATTAACCTTTCTGCTAATCGCATTTCTCTGATATTTTGATTAGATCTTTAAAAATTCAGAGAAGGGACTAGAAAAATAAAAATTTCCATTTTTAAAATTAAGAAATTAAACTCCCGAATCATACAAATAAAAATACATCGACGAATGTGTGTGTTCCAATCGGGGCTGGAGGAGGAAAAAATTGATTGGATTAATATCCATAATATCATTAGTAGTGTTCCGCAATATTTATTGCACTTGGCTCTTATTTTATTTAACAAAATCCGACCCCAAATGATATGACATAAGGAATTCTTCAGAGCGTGAATAATTCTATTTTATATTAGGAACTACTTACTGAATCGACTTAATACCCTAGATACGAAATTTTACTAAACTCTATTAACAAACGTGCGTGTTCCATTTGGTGCAGGAACTGTAGAAAAGGCCTGGACTGGTTATGTACTTAAAAAAACAAATTTCTTTTTGGCAAATGTTTTTTTTTTGGTTTAAAATTTAAATAGGTTTAAATTTATGTACCAAAATATAATTAGCATTGTCCTGGAATATTTGTTGAATTCTGGCCATGTTTTATTTAAGAAACTCAATCCCTGCTCCAAACGGAACTTCTGCGATTATGCACCAATTCCATTAATTTGGTATCTGATTTAACCAACATATTTGATTATAAATGAATTATTTGCGGCAAACTCAAAAATGAATCGAGGTGGTGGGTTTTGAAACTTTCCTAGAAGAATTTTCACTAAAAATCTGTTTTCTAACCAATTGTCGTCAACACCAAACCAGTTTTATAAAGACTTATTTTTAACATAAACACAACAAATTTCGACACTTAAAAACTGTCTTGGGTTCTTAAGTCGAAATGTTCTATTTTTTCAAAAATGTTCAGACTTCGTTCAGGTTAAGTTGTTTTTGACCTGATCACCCTAGTCATCATTGGCTATGGGTTCTTGTAACTAATCCAAACAATATTTCCAGTTGATACAGTTTGGTTTGATTTTATGAAACTTTTGCTTCAATCTGTGATGTTTATTGACTTAGTGATGAATGATGATAGACCACGATTTGTATTAAGATTTAATAATAATTTGAGCAGAATGCTGTTGTTAAGAAAATTTATAAATTGTGATTTAAATAAATAACGTCTATTTCGATAGCGGCACGTTTAGTTAAGCAATTGTAAAATTTTAATGGTTCGGAAGGTCTGTACACTACCCACTTTTACCACCAAAATGCTGTTTATTGTTTTCATACTCATTTTTGAATCTCTGTATAAAATGAATCCCAAAACTGATTTTTTTTTAAAAACATATAACAAATTTTTAAAATTTTATTTTAATTTGTTTCATTGCTTTGACGAGTTTTCAAAATCCTAAAATTCATAAAAATTAGAACATTTTTCAAAAATTTTTGTTTTTAATAATTATCGACGTGCTAAAATAAAAAACTCCTCAAGGCCGCTTAGCATTGTTCCTTGGTGCGCAAGAATGACAAGAAATTATAAAGCTTCCTTCTGTTTTCATATTGTACTTAATAAAAATTCAAAGCGGTCCTTTTTAACGGGACAGTTTAGTTTGTAGTTTTTGGAAATATTTTTTGGGGATTCCTCCAAACATCCCAACTTTTTTGTTAAATTCATATGGTTTTAATGAGATACCATCATATTCCCGAACGAAAAAATCCCCAAAAAGATACCGAAAAATACAAAGTAAACTGCCCCATCGAAAGGGAAGACTCCATTAAATTTTTGTTAACTAAAATATGAAAACATAATTTCATGTGATCCTTGCATGGAAAGCGTCTTTAAGGGTTTTTTATTTTAGTATGTCACATACAAACGTCAATATTTTAAATTTTTCTGACGTTTTCCTGTCATCCTTGCGCGAAGCAAAGGGTCTGCTAGCTAAGCGGCTTTGGGGAGTTCTCTATTTTGGTATGTGAATTATTATTAAAAAATACAAGTTTTTCAAAAATGGTCCAATCTCTATGAATATTAAAATTTCAAAAAATCGTCAGAGCGGGGGTTTGGGGGCAAGGTATAAAACCAATTAAAATAATAAGTACAAAATTTATTATATCTAAAAAACTAGATTTTTTGGGATTTTTGTTTTTTTTTTTGAATTTTTTTATTTTGGATAACGATACCAACGACTGGGCTCCCAGTCAAACTACTTGACACAAGTATGAGCTAGATACTTCAAGAAATACAGCCGAATCGCAAAAAATCGTAACCAAAATTACTACAGAATTATTATTTTATTTCGTGAAATATTGCGTCACAAATGTGTGAAGTGAGTTGTTTTAAACTAGCATGTCACATATATGTGACGTTGAGTGGCGAACGTATTAATATTCCTATAGCAAAATATGACGACCATACGGCATTATAAGCGTCTTTTTGGTTAAAATAAAATGAGGGTGGTAATTGCCGTCTTGTCCAGGAACAAATATATTTTGATGAAATGGGACGAGACGTGAAAGGCCGTCAAGTGAAAATTAATGTGTTATCTGTGTCAATCTGATTTGGCACACTGCTTGCATCTCATCTCAAAGTGCATATTTTGTTCTTGGTGATCTTCATTATCTTCAGCTAGATCATATAATTCAACTGTCGAACGTTTGCCTCGATGTAATTCAACTGTCGCATGTTGCCTTCATCTTTTACTAATTTTGCGACATCGTTCAAGTTGTTGGTATGCTGAGAAACTATTTAAAACATTTTCAAGAAACTGAATCAAAGACAGCTTATTGTGGTGTAACATTTACTTCGGTATCTGCGCATTAATGTTACTGATTGCGAGGTTGTGAGTTCCCCTTTGCCTTTCAAGGTTTATTTACAACCCAAAATTTATAAATGAACTGCACTAGATTTTTCTCTGTTACGCATATTATATATAAAATACTAAAACATAAATAACAGTAAATTTAAAAAAGTAGACAGTGGTGGATTTAGGTAAAATTCCTGATTATAGTTTGTCCCTATATATATTGCCTCCGCTGTATGTGCTTATTAATAAAAGGAAATTACTAACTAGTTCTGAAGCAATAGTAGCTATAGTGGCTTAAGAGCTTAACTAGAAAAAAAAAATCAGAGATAAACTCATACGTGATAACCAATATATGAAACGGTTCAATAGTTAGCAAAAGTCGCAGTTAATTTTTTTTTTTTCCTCCTTGAATCATACATAATGAAAATAATATCTCAGCGAAATTGTGACAGATCTCGCGCATCTACAAAAAAAAACAAATGGCTTAATGTATTTAGGCTAATGTTAGAATTTATAATTTAGCTAAGGTTAGAATTTGTCTATTTTGAATTATGTTTTTCCTCAAATTTATTCACAATAATTAATGTAATTTTAATTTAGAAAACACACTAGCACTAGAACTTTTGATAATATTTAAGATAATTTTAATGTCATTAGCTTGCCTCGAACAAATTGAAATTTAAAATCGAGTTTTTTTATTGTTTTGATTTAACACGAAAAATAACATTTTTTTCTAAATATGCCTATATAGTTTGTACCTTAAATGGGTATAACCACAGATAAGAATATCAGATGAACCAAGCCCGAATGATTTTGCGGTTTTTTGAACTGGAACCCAATATTAAATTGGTCTGTAATATTTTATCATAGACTCAAAATAATACAAAAATGACTCAAGTAACACCACCTATCGTAAATAAATATAAATATTTTTGTACAAATATTTACTTTTATTGCACATTTTTATTTGTTTTATTATATTTTAAAGTTAAATTATTAAAGCAAAAATTGTAGTTATAATTTTTTACAACAAAAATAGGCAAAATTACTTAAAATATAATGAGCTTATTAAAATGTGTCTCTACTAACTGTCTTTCTTCTATTAAAGGTGAGATGGAAAATCAGTAAAAATAATTTAAATTGGTTTGCATTTCAGGTTTTGGGTTCCAGAATGAATTGCCAAACATTTGTTCGGCTTGAAACATCTGACATTCTAAACTGTGGTATTGGTATTTTTTATATTTTTTAATTTCACATGTTATTTTAGAATTTACCTATAAAATAATAAGGATTTTTAATATTTTCCAATATAAATTACATTTGTAATGAAATCAAATTTCACAATTTATAATTTTTTTTGTTTTTAAAAATATTACTCAGCCGACCCTTCTCTGAATTTTAAATTTTTTTAACTATACCACTGTTGGCTGCGCACAACGATGAAAAAATGAGTTTCGCTGAGATATTATTTTCACATACGTGTATATTCGCCAAGTAGAGGTGAACTATTACCAGACAAGAATAATTGGAACAATACATTTGTTGAAACGGAAAAGATCGAGAACGTTGCCTTGGAGCAATTCTGCACGTGACGAGTACAATTTTTTTTTGTGTTTATTTTATCAGAATCGCTATCTTTATTATTAAATTTCTCTTTATTATGATAATTAATTTTTTTTTTGTTTAAATAATTACTGATTTATCTAGTTTGCTTAATCCTATATTTTTATTAAATTTTTTTTGTGTAATCTTTAGTTAATGAGCTTTAATTTTTTTTTGTGAATTTGGGCGATTTCTTAATATTTTTTATAGAGCCAGATCGATGCCGTTGGAAGCGCTTTCCCCGTCAGCGATTTTGTTCAGGTATGTAAATTTATTTTATTAGATTATTAAATATTTTTTTTTGTTGGGATCAAATGTGTGTTATTCCGTGGTTAATTAACTCTGGTATTTTGCTTAATTTTTTGGATTAAGATTTTTCTTCTAGTTTTATTTTTTCTGCTTTCGTTTTTTAAGTTTGTATTAGAATTGATTCATTAAAATTTGAAGTAACGGTATTTCCATGTTATTAATTATTCTTATAAAAATTCAAATGAGAGCCTAACTCAGTTAATTACCATGGAAGGAGAGTTGAGAGGTTGGTTACAGTAGCTTGATTCTTCGCCATAACACAGCTGTGATATAGTTGTGTTCTTCAATCCACGACTAAAATTTACCTCTACCGGCTGAGTCAGGGGTGCTATGGTGAATGTTTCTTTTTTTTGGTGTCACAGCAACAAATATTTTTTTTTATGTACACAATCAGCCACAATCATTTTATTATTATTAACTATTATTATTAAGGTTGATGGTTACAGTGGTTTGCTTTTTATGTAAAAATCATTCCAAAGATGTATTTAAAAGATGGAACATTACCTTTTCGTATCATACTATGCTTTTACGAAGTGAAGAGGGCCATCTGGTCATTACGATCAATTCCTGATATTCCTGATATTTCGAGACCTCTTCCGGTTTAATTTTATCTTGTCTGAATCGTTTTTTTTATGTGGGTTAGCTTGGGTGGTATTTCGTCGTGATGCAAAGAACTTCCCGTCTATTTTTTCATGTAGACACGTACATTTTCCAACATACGCTACTTCCGTCCGCCCTTTGTTAGTTTCAGTTTTCTGACTGTAGTTGGATTTTTTGTCTATTTGAACGCGGAATGCCAGTAGTGTAACTTTTTCTAATCAGAAATTTCTTAGACAGCCCCACGCTATTGTAAAAAATATTCACAAAGATATTATGCTCACGACCCACATAGGGCTTAATTATCGAAATTATCTATGTTTAGCTCAGTTGCCCTATAAGTATTGTCTGAAACTCAAAACGATAGCGGAAAAAAAGCGATTCGTCAAGTGATAAATCTTCCGTGGGATGAAAAACAATTCTGAAATTGATAAGGAGCCTATTCAACAAAGGGTTAATTTTGTAAAGTTCTTCTGTAGGATTAGCAAGTTTGCTATAAACACAACTGAAACATTTCAGCAACTGTTCGAATTGCCTGCCAGACATGGTATCATAGAAGATAGAACACGGGGTAATAATAAAATAGATCCATGGTGAACCCATGAATCACTACGTACTAATTCATTTGTTCGAAAAACATACTACTTGATCTATATACAGATATTTTTACACAGGTATATTTGTACAGTTATGTGTTTACTGTAGGTATACCGACCGATATACAATATTTCACAAAATTTTACAATTTATGCTGACACAGTAAAGTACAAATAAATCGAATAACTAAGAAATGCATCCGGAAAACACCGCATTGTCCCTAAATATGCGGTGGCAGATACTGTGTACATAATGATGGCCAGCAGCTCACTTACCCCATGCCGCATGCCGCAAGATGAAATAACTTTATCAGTGGTCCTCACACTCATTTCAAACATAAATAATTACCGCATTATCCAGCTGACTTTTTTATCGAAGTTTGCTAATGAGCAATTGAGCTAATTCTTCAGAAATCACCTAATGCTAATGTTGTGGTGGGTGATTTCAATATCCATAATGGCAATTCCACATTCTTCTTTCTGGACTACAAAAAATTTGCACATCTTGTTATCTCAGTTGTTAGTGTTTTTCATAAAAATTTAAAAGTAGTCCGACCCCGAGGCCCTAAACTCATTTTCTCGGAGAAAAATCAAATTTCTAAATAAACAGTATTCAGAAAAAAAACATTACGTAACACAGTAAAACCTCGATTTAAGCGACACCGATGTAATGGACATCTGACGAACTTAAGGGATTCAATTTGCCCAATTTGACATTTACGATGGACATGGAACCCTAAAATGGAATTTAGTCTGGAATATATCCAATTATGAAGGAACTCGCTTATTTCTTAACCTATTTTGGTGAAATTCAGCATGTTCGATGGGAACGAGATTCAAAAATTATTTTTAGATTATCATTTGAGTATCGCTCTCGGTGGTAGAGTGAATAGAACGCTTGATGTGTCATCGGAGAGTCCCAGCTTGATGTTGATATGTGTTATGAAGTGCATGGAGCCCTAAGCACAACTTTACTCTTCTCCTCCATGGAAATAGGATTCTAAAATAGTTCTGGAATACGGCCAATTAGGAAATCGAGGTGGTATCAATCAGGAATGAACTCAGTTATTTCTTAACCGATTTTGATAAACTTCAGCAAGTACGAAGGAAATGGGATTCTAACATGATTTTTAAATAAGTTCTATGGAATATGGCCGATTTGGAAGGAACTCGGTTATTTATTAACCAATTATATAAAGTTGTAGATTCATCCATTTCCTGGTACATACATGCTGAATTTCTACAAAATCGATTGTGAGATAACAGAGCTAATTCCTAATTGGGTATATTCTAAAACTCAATTTAAAAACCATTACAGTACAAGCTGAATTCCATCAAAATCTGTTAAAAAATAACCAAGTTCATTCCTAATTTATACTATCTTGATCTCCGTCCATTTCGTAGAAAAGTAGACCAAACAGCCTTTTAAGATTAGTTCTGCGCGGCAACAACATTTTCTCATACATCATCAACTCGACAACCCTGTCACGAAAAGGTGCCAAATTTGAACAATATAAAAGGGATAATTTTTCGCCAAAGAAGTGCACTACACAGAGTTTTGAAGACTCTACAAAAATTGCAAGAATTCAGTTGGCAAATTTTAATGCGTCCGCCGAGAATATTCTCAAGATATTGCATCATCGGATTTTTATTTGTTTAGAAATCTCATCTTAGTGGTAAAAAATTTAAAATATTTGATGAACTTTAAACGTGTGTTAGTGACTATTTGTAGTGAGAGCCTCAAAAATTTTAGAAAAATTGTATAATTAAGCTTCCTGTCGTATAAGAGTAAATGGAAACTATATTACTGAATAAACAAAGTGTTTTTCAACACAATATTTGGATTCTTTTTTGAATTGAAAAATACGCAAAGCCTTTATGTACAACCATTTTGAAATTATACAAATCCTCTAAATACTAATTTTTTATAAAGAAAAGAGCTCAAGAACATTAAAAGAGGCCCACCAAAAGACTTCAAGTTAAAATTTTTGAAAAATGTTATTTAGTAACCAGCTTTAGTTAAAATTTGTAGAAGTGTGACCACCATCTTTGGTCTATCCCCCAATTTTTTGTTTTATTGTAATTTGCTCTTAGAAAACGAATTAATTCTACACATAATAAATTCGTTACGTTTTATAATGAAATCAAAATCACTTAATTAAACAAGGCCTTTATAATATAATTTTATGTATCCTAAAAATGAATTTTTCTAATCAACATTGATGTTCGCAAGAACAGCCAATTTATTTTTATTAGCCATGAAAATTAGACAATAAAAACTTTTCTTTAATTTTCAGCAATTCACCAAATCACACACACAACATATACACCAAACGACTTATAACAATAAAATGTCATGACTCTAATCCAGCGGTTATTACATTAATTTTTGATAATAAAATATTTTGATTAAAACTTGGATTTAATTCTTGTGACATTCAACAGTCTTGTGCAAATATCTGCCTTTATGAAAAAATGCCTGAATACGTCGGTCCATTATTTAGTAAAATTTGTAAAATCGTTTTCGAATTGAAAATGTGAATGTGAAAAAAATAAAAATGAATTTCCTGCCTAATCCCAAACGACGTTAAATATGTTAAAAAATTAAAACCAAAGTTGTTCCAAAATGTGTTTTTCTGGCAACTTATCAATCCGCAAGGGAAGGAGAAACAAAAATAAAAGGTTTCTAACAACAGTAAGAAAATACTTTAAGAATAATTGAGTGATTTCTACGAAATTTCCGTAATTTGTGGTAACAATTTTGTTTTTATTTTAGCTTTTTATGTATTGGGAATAACAATATTTTGTAATATGGCTCGAGGATGGTTACTTAAAACTGGCACGTCCAGGTTCATATATACCTAAATTACTTTAAAAGGTTTCGGTATGAATTTCTAAACCTTCAACACGTTGATTCGAACAACAAAACTAAAATAATTAATCTGAGATGAATTTTGCGGAACAAACGTTTCTACCGCTTTTATTGTTCCAATCCGCGGTGAAGCTAAAATATTGGGTAGGTAGAACAGAAAATGTAAGTATATAGACTAAAAAAAATACAACAACTAATCTAGGGTATTTCATACATACAGTTGGAAAAAAATAAAAAACAAAGTTTTGCTTCAATCTGGAAAGCTTAGGAAAAGTTTTTCGATTAATTAAAAATTTGTTATCAATTGGGTAAACTTTATTAAAGCATGATGACAAGAAAATATTGACCTCGTTTTTGAGCAGCAACGCCGTAGGAAGAAACAGCTTAAAAGCTTGTTTTTTTTTTCAATTCATTAACACAAGTAATAAAATTCAATATCAACACAATTAAGTAAGTGGAAACGGAAGAGCTTTTAGCATTTCGTCAAATTATTTTATATTAAGTTTCGTTTTTTAATGAAATTTTTAATGTGTTTTTTAAGATTATCAAACAAATTACAGAAAGCAAAGCGATATCCAAACTGAGGCGGTTTGAAGTGTGTTTGTATCTTGTATCTGTTGCGAATACTAATTTAAAATTTTGAAGGTTGCGTTATGACTGTAATCAGTTACATACAATTTTAATCTACCCTTCTAGTGTTTTGGAATTTATTGTATGATACCAACTACCATGTTAAGCTTATCCTTAAAGTGACAAAAATACAAGTTTCTGTTTGGCAAGCTTATCTTATGCTGCACGATAAATAATCACATTACATTGGAGTCAGAAGTGGGGGATTCAAATTTTTGATCAAATAACCTATACCGGGTGATTTTTTTAACCTGATACACTGAAATATCTCGGAAAATAAGCACTCTACGAAAAAAATGGTTGAGATCAAAATTTAATTATTCCGCGGAGGAAAAACAGTAGTGTTAAAATTAGAACCCCCTCCCCCTCCTTGTAGGTGGGGCGAGGGGTAACTTTGAAACTAAGATAGGAACCTCTACTTTTTATTGCAGATTCGGGGTCTACTGCTAAAAATACGTAGGATTTGGCTGAAACATTTTTCCCATTCATGATAGATGGCGCTGTAATTGACGATATTCAATTTTTTTTTAGTTCTCCTACTGAGAACCTACGCAAACGATTCTGCAATACGTCTGCAATAAAAATACCATGGTTTCGTTGTAAATTCACGAAGTTAGTCTTAAACAATTTGTATTTCTTAAATTTGCAATTACTGAAAAATTTACGAATCGAAAAATCCGAGATATTTAATCCGTGATAAAAATTGAATACCGTTAATTACAGCGCCATCTATCATGAACCAAAAAAAATGTTACAGTAAAATCCTACGTATTTTTAGCAGTAGAATCCGAATCTGCAATAAAAAATAGGGGTTCCGATCTTAGTTTCAAAGTTACCCCCGCCCCACCTACAAGGAGGGGGGAGGTGAATCTAATTTTAACACTGCTGTATTTCCCCCGCGGAATAATTAAATTTTGATCTTTACCATTTTTTTCGTAGAGTGCTTATTTTCCGAGATATTTCAGTGTATCAGGTTAAAAAAATCACCCGGTATATTAATAGGCAAAGCCAAAAATTGTGATCCCTTTTTAACCTATTTCCCGTGCATGTATCTTAATGAAAGATATATTAAGCAAAAGATATTTTTTCATAGATGTACAGAATATAAGTTTTATTAAGATACGTACACGGGAAATAGGTGTAAAAAGCAGGTAAAGTTTTACCAATACAGAAAAAGTTTTATATTCATATACGCACTAATACATTGTACACGCGCATTACATTTTGTAACGTATCATATTCTCTTTGCAATCACAAATTGCCGTTTTAGTATAGAGTTGTAATTGACAAACGCTGTGTGCTTTCCAATTTTTATTTTTGTGTTTTTGGTTTGACGCTTATTATATTTGAATTTTTCTTATATAAGCCGGTCGTGTTTTTCATTTAACACAAGAATTTTTTTATTTTAGTGTGTTCCATTATGCCCCGACGGCCTACATTAACTGGTCGAATAGAACGACGAAGTCATAGAAACGGAGTTAGATCAAATAGAAATAGAAACGAGAACATTAATGTTAACCCATCCATTGAAAATAATGGCGATAATGAAGTTGTTAATCATTTATTAGATGATTCTTTTAAGTGCGCATTAAAATTAGTGCCACGAAATTTTAATTCATTTTCTTGCGGCCAATTGGATTTACGTTGCATACATTGTGGAGCGAGAAATTTTGAAGGTGAAATTACACAAGGTATCGCCTTATACGCAAAACGCTTTTTTTAAAAGTCTTTATGATAATCTTAAATCAAATGATGCTGCAGTTAAAAGTAGATCGAAACATTATTTTAATTCTATTCGATCATATAACTCTTCTTTTGCAATGATTAGTAGTGAGGCAAAGATTGAAACTGAAGCATTGAAAGGTATGTTCCATTTTAAAATTCATGGTGTTTTTTATCACAGAGCTGGTGGTATTGTAACTCCTTTTGGTTCTATACCACATTACGCTCAGTTGTATTTCTACGATGTAGAAACAGCTGCTCAGTACAGAATGCGCCATACTTCAAATACACATTGTGATATTAATTTAATGAGAGAAATTAATCATCAATTGAATCGTTGTAATCTATTTGTTCAATCTTTTCAAACTATGTCCGAATACTGTAATAGAAATGAAGATATTATACTAGAGATGTATGCGTGTTAATTAGAGCAAATAATAATATTGATATTCGACGTTACAATGATGCGATTGCTACTGATATAGCAGTTGTTTTCAATAGTGTCAATGGTGAGCCACCCTTTGAACGTAACATGATTTGCTTTTCGAGATTGAATAATACCGTTCGGAATGTGTCTGTGTTGGATTCATCTTTAGATCCGTTGGCTTATCCTCTTCTATTTCCAAATGGCGATTTTGGGTGGCACGTAAATATGGTTCATAACAGACTTACAACTTCAAATTCAAATATGCCAAGAAACAAAATAACTATGTTACAATATGCATCTTATAGACTTACAATTCGCGACGATTTTAGTATTTTACATCATGCACAAAAGTTATTCTTGCAATGGATTGTTGATATGTATGTTCGCATTGAAGGAAGCAGACTATATTTTATTCGTAATAATCAAACAAATCTTTGAGCTGAAGTCTATAATAATTTAACAGATTTTTTGAATTTACATCCAAATGGTGGTAGAGATTATTGAGTCCATTGATAATGTTGAAAGTTCTAATTTTCGTCCAGACATTGTTGTTAGAGTTTTTAAGTTGAAATTAAAGGAATTAATTAATTGCGTTATGAATAAGCATATATTCGGTAAAGTTGAAGCTTTGATTTATACCATTGAATTTCAAAAGAGGGGTCTACCTCATGCACATATTTTAGTTACGTTAAGTCAAAATGATGAATTACGTGGAGCGAATGATATAGACAAAATAGTAAGTGCAGAAATTCCGAACATAAACACACATCCAAAGCTACATGAATTCGTTTTAAATCATATGATTTACGGACCGTGTAGTCATTTAAATCCTTATTCTGTGTGTATGAGAGATGGCAAATGTATTAAAAATTTTCCCAAAGATTTTTCGGAACAAACTGTAGATAATATTAATGGCGATCCTGTTTACAGAAGAAGAGATAACGGTGTAAGCGTCGAAGTCAGAAGGAATTCAGTTGATAATCGCTACGTTGTGCCTTATAATCCATATCTCCTGGCCAAATTTAATTGTCATATCAACGTAGAAATATGTACAACTGTTAAAAGGCGTAAAATATATTTACAAGTATATGTATTTACAAGGGATATGATTGTGCTGTTTTAGAGGTTGGGGTTATTAATAATGAAATTAATAGAGAATTGGAAATAGATGAAATTCAGAATTTTTTGAGTGGACGTTTTGTTGGTTCTACAGAAGCATGTTGGAGAATATTTGAATTTCCAATGCATTATCAAACACATTCAATTATTAGACTTGATTGTCATTTACCTATAAGGCAAAATGTATACTACAGACACGGAGAAGAAAACGAAGCGGCATCTAATGTAAGGGAAACCAAATTATTAGCTTTTTTCCATTTGAATTCAGTTGATCATCGTGCCAATAATTTATTGTACACTGAAGTACCATTACATTATGTATGGATTGATAATCGGAAGAGATGCAAGAGCGTAAACGTGAAGGTGAAAAAGTAATTTCACGATTGTATTTTGTTTCGCCGAAAAATGTGGAACTATTTCATTTGCGCGTATTATTACTTCATGTGAAAATGATTCATACAATTTTGCAATACTTGAGTTAGAAGAAACATTTGGAAACATCAACAAGTTGGTCTTCCAACACCACTACGTGTGCAAGATTTTAGAACAATGTATGAATTGGATTCAGATGAAGCTGCTTTTCTTTTTACTGAGTTTTACGATGTTGTAAATAATGAACAACGTAATGTTATAGACGCAGTTTTGCGTGAAGTGATGCATCATGATACCGGTATGAATGTATTTGTTTTAACATCTCATGCAGGTTGTGGAAAAACTTTTGTTCAAACAGCGCTTATACACAAATTACATTCTCTAAATTTAGTTTGTATTTCTACTGCATTTAGTGGAATTGCTTCAACTTTACTTATTAATGGCAGAACATTACATAATATATTTAAATTACCAATTCCAATTTTAGAGAATTCGGTTTCGAGTGTATCACTTGATAGTAATCAAGCAAATTTCATAAAATCCGCTTCATTAATTATTATTGATGAAATATCTATGTGTCCACTTAATGCCTTGAAGGCTATATTGACCGATTATTAAATGATCTAAGCGATGTTCAAAATAGAAACAAACCCTTTGGTGGTAAAACTATTTTATTGTGCGGAGGTTTTCGGCAAATTTTGCCTGTCATTCCTCACGGTTCACGTACTGCATTAATTGAAAATTTTATAGTTTCTTGGCACTTATTCTCACAATTTCGACGGTTTACTCTACAGCAGAACATGCAAGCTCTGTCGCATGAAGAGGAATTTATTGAATTTCTTAAACTACTTGGAAATGAAGCATTGCCAAATTTTAATGATTTGGGTAGAGATTTGATTGAAATTCCACACAATTTAATTGGTGCATCGAGCAACATTATTCGAGATGTTTTTGGTGATATTTCATCAAATATTGAAAATAATAATATTTTAAATTCCGTCATATTAGCTCCGAGAAATGAAGATTGTTTGTTAATTAATTCGGATATTTTGAATCAAATACCAGGTCAAGCTAAAGCCTATTATAGCTATGATAGAGTTATTTGTGATGATATTAGTCGGGTCAATGATTTCTCCGTTGAATTTTTAAATTCATTGAATGTGAGTGGTTTGCCACCTAAATGCATAGAAATTCATTGGACTGCGAGGTTTTGAATGGAGTTACACGTGGAAAGAGAATTTTAATTCCATGCATTCGTTTGACGTACTCCGATACACTTTTGCCATTTGATTTTGAACGCACTCAATTTCCGGTCATTCCTGCCTTTGCTATGACCATTAACAAACCGCAGCGGCAAACATTTCAAAAGGTCGGAATATTATTACGTCAACCAGTATTTACACATAGTCAGTTGTATGTAGCAGCCAGTCGAGTTCGATCATTTGAAGGATTAAGATTTTATATTTCAAATTCTTCTGAACAGGGTCATTTGTATAATAATGAAAGAGTATTTACTAAAAATATTGTTTCTAATGAAATCGTTGACCAATACATATCAAATGAAACATAAAATATTATAAAATTTCATTGCATGAGAGGATTTTCAAAATGGTTCACAATAGAATGGTGGGACGGAATAAATGTTTTTACTTTAGGCGTACTAACTTAAAAAAATCGATGATCATCGCATTCCAGTTTATGTAATTTATATAATGATGTAATGTATCATATTGTATACAGTTTAATAAAAAATGTAATAAAAATATTTTAGTAAAAATGACTTTGGATGGGTTTGTTTTATTCTTAGAATAAGTTTGGTCGAATATCGACCACAGGCAAAACTAGTAGTAAAAAATATAAAAAAGAAACAATTACAAGAAGGGCGATGTAAAATTTTACCGGCTGCTTTTAAACAGTCAGTTTATAATGACTTTAAGGCATAGCTGACAGAAGAAAAGGGGAAAGACTCATGAAAAGCGATCTATCGAAAGAAATCATTCTAAATGAAAAGGGAATGAGAACTCTATAGCCGGCAAATTAATCGGATCTGCATGGATTTAGATCAAGCCACTAATAAAGTTGAAACGTTATTAAGAAAGCATTGAGCGACGTTTAATTAGCAATAACATATTAAACAAAAATTAATTTGGAGCTCATACAATTCTGCCCACCACTGGAATCTACTGGCAATAAACAATTTTGCTGAGCTTTGCTAGATTCTGCACCACAAGCCACATTCATTTCATAATCGTATGTTCAGAGATTGGGATTAAAACAAGCTAATGGCCATGTGATAGTAAGTGGGTTAGGAGAACCTGATTTAAGAACTACCGAGAGGTTTAATTCAACTAAAATTTAGCCCGTGGAATAAAGAACATCCAATATTTGAAAGATAATCGTATATAACAGCAAAAATTACAGCATTGCAAAATATATGCAATGTTAAAAAAATCCGAAATATGTAGATCCATTTAAAACTTTGGATTTAGCTGATCCTAAATTTTATGAAAAAAATTATTCGCAATTTGTTGGGTGTGTAAGTGTTTTTGTGGTTTTAGAAAGCCAGTAAATTAGATATTCTTGGCGAATAAGCGCGCCAGGTACCAAGCTGGGTTGGATAATTGGTAAACGAATTACAAATAACGATACATCAATTCTGGGAGATTGAAAATATTTCAACAGCAGCTAATTGTATTGAAGAAGAACAGCATCACAATTGTCCCAAAAAACAACCACGAAATGGAAATTCTATTAGTTGAGTTCAAATTTTGTGGTAGCCGAAAAGATTTAAAGTATGTATTGTCATTTTATGACTGAGTACGAAGAATTAGGTCATATGAGATGGCAGAATGCGGAAATTGATAAAGAAGGATATTTTTTCCCGTACCAAGGTATAATAAAAAAGGCAAGCACTGCCACGAAATAGAGAGTGGTTTTCGACGCCTCAGCTAAGGAACTAAATGGTACAGCTTTCGATGATTTAATAATGATAACCCAGCCATAGCTATTGGCGATTTTATTATGCTTTCGCCAATACCAGTTCGTAATGTCCGATGATGTGGAGAAGATGTATCGGCAAGGGTAGGTCAATACAAGTATCAGAAAATTCTACTTAAAATACTTAAATATCAGATTCTATATCATTTGTTGTGATGGTATTAGTCTGGCTTACGATTTTGTTGCTCGTTTGAATGGTGGGGGTTAAAAGTTTAAAGTATTTTTTAATAAAATCAGTGATGTTAAGCACTCAAAAATGGATACAATCCAATGCAAAAATATAATCAATGTGGTTTTCTGAAGCTTTCACACAATTTAAAAGATAACGTGAAACGTTTTATGATAGGAGTCATAACACAACTTTTACCTGCCTAACTACTCATATGTCGTAGCAGTATCCATATAATTGATAATTTGACATAAACAAACAAGACATTAATTGTTTTGTTTCACCCATTAACCAAACAATTATAGTAATTATCTTACAATTCACAAGTTCAATAAATAGATATCTTACAAAATTGAAACAAACACAAAACAAACGTTCGCATGAAATAAACATCTAAAGTAATTAAATAACTCATACCTGTTGATAGTCGTATATACAAACACGTATACTGTATAGGTATACCTACTCATCGTGGATAAAAATATCTATTCGATTTGCTCTACTTATAAGAAATTTACCCAAAAACCCATAAATTTACAACGCTTTGCACCCTATTTACATTGATTGTATATTAAATAATGGTACCTATGTACATAACGAGTATTTTTTGTATTTGTTATTATTAAAGAACATACATTTTATATTGATGTACATTAAATTCCAAGAAAATCTAAGTAGTGTCTGCTTGTGTAAGAAAATCATGACTGAATTATTGTTAAAGAAAGAAAATGAAAAATTTAAGGACGCGGTTTGAACTTTCACCTTTAATTTATTTCGTCACACGTACTTACTTAACCTTCACCTTGTCGAATCCTTAATCTTGAGGAATATCCTTATTTTCCAAGAAATACGTTATCTTGAGTAAATAATAAAAAAATATTTTATAAAATCTGTTTATCTTCAAATAGTCTGTGTATTTTAACAAAAAGTTTTCTGAATTTATTAATCATAAACTAGATTTATTAAAACTGATAAACAATCTAAAATAAAGCGCTATTTGTAAAATTTCTAAAATGTTTTGAAGTTGAAAACCCACTTCATACAATATCGGACAATGAAAATTTTTACCACATATCTGAGGAATCTCTGAGTTAGTTATATAATTTTGTGTAATTAATATTTCAATAAATTACTTATGAACGTTGCAATGAAGTTCCAACATCCAAAATAATTTTGTAAAACTTACGATTTTATGTTTTAAAAGATCCAAAAATTCTAAAATTATAAAGGTTATTGACTAACACCTTTGTATCAAATTCATAAGAACATGGGCATTATTCATATCAACCATCGCACAGTTTGGCTGAAATATTCTAACTTCCAAGATGCGCCTAATTTTGAAAGGTATAAGTTACAGTTTATTTTTTAACTGTTTTCACAGAAAACGTTTGAGGAAAATTCATATTCCCGGGTATACACTGTCAAGGCAAAGTTGGTTACAAATATTTTTTGTTTTATAAATTTTCTTTTCAAAAAGAACTCAAAAACTTAGTAACAGTGTCTAAACTAATTTAAAATCCAGATATTTACACGGGTATACAATGTCAAGGTAAAAGTTAAATGGAATAATCGATAATGGAATATCATTGGTATACAAAGATTAGTATTAATTATATCAACCTGTTAAGCATAATAAAGTTAAATACAACCGACAGAAAATTACTTAAGAAAACTTTTTCATTTTCGGTAATTTAATCAAACAAATACAGAAAATTCAAATGTTATTATTTTCTTATGCTTTGACTTACATACACATACATACATTCTCACATTAACATCAACATGCTTTTTTAGTTACCGGATAATTTTTTGTAACCAATCATGTTCCTTGTAAAGAAAAATAACGTCTTTTGCGAGCAAGGATATTAACTAAAAAAATTATCAGCAGCGATGGATGAACGAACGTAGGCAGCCAAAAACAAGTGCTTAGAGCAAATAATTGTGCTGCCCGAACGTTGTTTTGAAGCATTCGATTTTTTCACAGAACGCGTGATATATAATTGTTTTGATTTCGTTTCGTCGATTCGATTCTAACACAATTAAGCGAACCAAAAACGAATTTAAAACATGTATGGTGCAACTATCAGCAGAAGCGATGTAAGCGACACAATTCCTTTGATCATAGTGCCTGCAACGTTGACAAATTTGCCACCCGCTCGTTATTGCACTTTTTACTTTTATCACTCCAGCAGGCTTTATTGGTTTTCCGATTATCATTAAAATTCACAACAAAACGGCATTAAAGAACTTGAACTTTAATACTGTTTTAGGAAAGAAATAACTGTGACTTATCCGGAAAATTTACCTGGTTTTTGTTTTCCTTAATTTGGCGAAAGTAACGTTTTCAGTGTTAAATTATGGCTTAAAATGCAAAATCCATATCTAAAATGTAACGGTTTAAAAAAAAAAACAATGTTGTAGTCTACGCAGTTTCTTTATATATCTATATGAAGTCTCTAGCAGTTAGGGCATCTAACTTCGGAATTCGAAATTCCGGTATTCCGGAATACCGGCCGATATTTTGGTTTCTAGTATACCGGAATTGAAAACGCTAATTTCGGAATTAATGAATTTCTATTTTTCACACTAATTTAAGTAAATTCAACATAATTTTATGTAATTATAGTCTGTCTTGTACAGATACTAAAAAAGTAAACTTCTCTAAAGTCACTATTCGACCCAGAAATGTTGATTAATCTGTGGAGGTGGTTTGTTTAAAGAATAAAACCATCTAAAAATTTGAAAATCCAAAGTCAGGCTAAAAAGAAAAATTTCCTTCAATTGTATACCAAAAAATTATACAAATTTAGGAATCTGGTCAAAATATAGAGGGGCTACTTTTGGAAGTTTTAGAGTATTTATCTTTTCCGTTCACCAAGATATGACACCTAATAAACGGATTACGGAACAATAAATGCTCGTCCCTGAAAATTACCTGATGCATTTACGTATTTAATTTAATTCGTCTCTAAAGACACCTGCCAAGTACAGCAAGCCCCCGTTATACGGACATGATGCGTACTACACCAACTAGCCGTAAAGCGAAAATCCGTAAACCGAACCCGCTTTTCTACGGAAATTATATAGATGCGTTCCATCAAACCAAAATATCCGTAAAGCGAAACCAAATTTAGTATAGAACTCTACTACAAATTCAAAGACAGGTATTTAAAAATTTCGTTAAATGAAACATACTTTTATTTAATATCAAAACATTAATGTTCATAAAAAAATTAGAAACACTGTTTAACAAAAGGATAGCTTTATTTATCCGGACATAAAAAACAGGTTAATAAAAAATTACATAAATTATACGCAAATTCATTTCCTTTTAATTTTTAGTCACATTTTTATTTTAAATTATTAAAATATTGCGTCAATTTTGATCGTTCAACGGATCTTTCATCTAAAGTTAAATCCACACGTTCTTTAACTTTAAGGCTAAGAGCTGCAACTGCTGGCTTTGAAAAATACCTCATTAATGGTGTCTGTTTTTCCGGCTTATTTGTCGTGAATTGTTTGTTGTCGGAGTTTTTGGATACTGGTGGGTTTCCACAATCTTCCTCGTTTTCTTTCATTTGGGCTTCATTACTTGGCACAGAGAAATAAGACACCAACGAAGTTTGTTTGGGTTTACTTTTTTCTTTATATAACTCCCTGTAGCAAAGAACGGCATTCTGAATCTGTCTTTCTACTTTGAGGCTTCTTTCTTCTATTGGATCGTTTTCAACAAAAATATCTATGGTTCCTTCAATTAACGAGAAAACTTTGGACATTTGTTGGGTTGTCAAAATCCGTGGATTTTCGTAATGAACTTCGGTTTCCTGATCAGCACATCCTTGAAGCACCATCAACAATTCTTCGTTAGAAAGATCTTCGTCGCTACATTGTAGGAGCTCAGTTACATCTTCAGTATCTACTTCATACATCCCCGCTTCATGTGCAATAGCGACGATTTCATTTTATATTTCCACATTGCTTATTAACAGTTGAGAGCTTGCTGATAACGGATCGAAAACGCACTCCGGGCATAGTTTACCCAAACACCATTCATCGCAGTTTCATTCACTTCATCCCACGATTTAATTATGTTATTAATTGCGTTCATTATGTTAAATTTCCTCCAAAATTCCTTAATTGTTCCTTGATATGGACCGTCGATAGACTCAATCAGAGTTCGAAAGACTCGACGCAGGTAATAAGCCTTAAAATAAGCTATAACACCCTGGTCCATAGGTTGCAGTAATGGGATAGTGTTCGGTGGTAGGAAGATAACTTTAATGTGGTCAGTTACCTTAGTTAATTTATGACTTGGTGCATTGTCAACGATAAGCAAGGCTTTATTTGCAATGTTTAGCTCAACGTTAAATTTTGTTACTGATTTTGAAAACACGTTATTAAGCCAATCCTCAAAAAGATTTATTGTCATCCATCCTCGTTATTTAAAAGCCAGATTACATCAACTGTTGATTTGTTGATACCTTTGAATGCCCGTGAGTTCTCTGCATGATAAATTAATAGTGGCTTCAACTTATGATCACCAGCATCACTCCCCCTCCCCACTTATGATCACGAGCAGCACCCCACCCCCACTCCACCCCGTATTGAAAAAGGAGAGAAAAAGAAAATAAAAAATATCCGTAAAAACGAATTTTTGGTTCGTATAACGAATTTTGATACCAAATTACTTTTGTCCGTAAATTTGAAATTCCGTAAAGCGAGCGTCCGTATAACGGGGGCTTGCTGTATGTGAAAAATATGCAAAAACTGTGATATACGTTTTTGCGTTTCGAAAAGGACATAATTTTGGGACGATGGTAGTGCCCTACGAGGCTAAAAGAGCGTATTTAGCAGCGGAAAATATTGCCATCAAAATTCTAGCCTAAATGACACAAGCCTCGATGCGGTCGAGATTTATGAGAAAAACCATAAAAAACTGGAAACACTTGATTTCAATCATTGCCAATTGTAAGAACGATACTAACTCGCAGTAGCAATTAAATCTACGTTTAAAAATGTTTCCGAATTTTTTTTTTTTTTTCACATTCATTTTATAAGGAGTGAGTAGGAAAATAAATCTTTAAACAAGCATTTAATTGTAACTGCGATTTAGTATCGTTAGTTAGTCTGGGGAGTTCTATCGCAGCGCTTAAATTGCGAGATAAATTGTTCCAGTAAGGGTGAAGGGAATAAATTCTGTGCTATTACAACTAACCTAACCTAACCCAATGAATTTTTTAGGGTTTATAGAATTCATAGAATTTATAATATTTACAGACTTAAAATTTATAGAGTTTATTGGACTTTTAAGATTTATAGAATTAATCGAATTTACAGAATTTATAAGAATCGAAGAATTTATGAGATTTGTAGAATGTAAAGAACTTACTGAATTACTGAATATTTTTGTGTTTATAAACAAATAAAATTCGAGTTTGTAGAATTTATGAAACAGACACACTTGAAACAATTAAAAGAACACAAAGAATCCACAAAATTTAAATAATTTGTATTATTGATAGAATTTATAAATTTTATAGAATTTGGACACGATGATATAGACATATTCAAACTTATAAAATTTCTAGAATTCAAATTTACAGAATAGGATTTATAGAATTTAAGAAATTTATTGGATAAAATTAAAATAAAATTTATAAAAATTAAAAAATTTTTTAGAAACATATAGAATGTAAATAAGTCAAATTTGAGTTTGTTCTATGGGTTCTACCATCTATAACATTTAAAGAATTTATAAAATTTAAAGAATATAGGTTTTAAAAACATATTAGAATTTATAGTACAATATTTACAGACTTAAAATTTATAGAGTTTATTGGACTTTTAAGATTTATAGAATTTGTCGAATTTATAAGAATTGAAAAATATATGCGATTTTCAGAATGTAAAGAACTTACTGAATTTCAAAACTTTATGCATATATAATTTAGAGAATCCAAAGAATTTATAGAACTTATAAAATTATAGAAATTATTGAATTTACAGAATTGTTAAAGTTTATAGAATTTTTCGAATTTTTTTGATTTATAAAACAAGTAAATTTGAGTTTGTAGAATTTATAAAACAGACACACTTGAAACAATTAATAGAACACAAAGAATCTACAAAATTTAAAGAATTTGTATTATTGATAAAATTTATAAACTACATAGAAATTGTAGATTTTATGGAATTTAAAAAATTCATAAAATTTAAAAATTTAAAGAGTTTATAGACATATTAAGCATTTGAAGAGAGAGAGAGAGAAGAATTTATAGGATTTATAGATTTTAAAAAAACTTGTTGGATTTTTAGACTTTATAGAATTAGTAGAATTTATTGAATTTATTGAATTTAAAATTTCCAAAATTTATATATTGTACATACATAATTACTACACATTCTATAAACTTTATAAATTCTCTATTTTTTTAAATTTTTAAAATTGTGTGTAAGTCCTTTAATTCTAAAAATTCTGTATATCCTAATCGTAATTGCGATTTAGTACCGTTCGAGCATATTAGCAATTATTATAAAAATATCTAATACATATTTTAAACGAAATAAAAGAAATTTATTGTTTTTCTGTACAATTTTGATTTTTAATATTTTTTAATATACATACTTATATAGTATAAATAGATCAACGACCGATCAAGATTTACGCTGAGGATTGTGCTGGATAAATTTCAACAGGCGTACGACAGCATTAAGAGGAATACGTTATGGAACGTATTGTCCTACCTGGGCATACCGTCAAAATTGGTTTCAATGTGCCAGCTTTTAATGGATGGCTCAATATGTAAGGTGCTAATAGAAGGTAAAATTTCGGATGCCTTCGAGATAACATCTGGAGTGCGGCAAGGAGACCCAATAGCTCAAACTCTATTCAATCTATCATTAGAGTATGTCATTCGTCAGCTTAATATAGCACAGCGTAGCTGCCTGTATTATAAATCAACCCAGCTATTAGCATACGCTGACGATATCTGCATTCTGGGTCGCAACATCATCTCTCTGAAAGAGGTCCTCCTCTCATTAGAATTAACAGCCCAACAAATAGGCCTTCAGATCAATGAAGCGAAGACCAAATACATGGTGACCGCGAGAAGGCAGACTCGTGGGGACTTCATTTTAGGAGATGCTCAATATGAAAAGGTGAATGAGTTTAAATACCTAGGATCACTGATCACTGAGCAAAACTCCGTTTCTGTAGACATTTCATCGAGGACCGCAGCAGGCTACTGAGCATTTTACGCCAATATCAAAATTTTCAAGTCTCCTCATATATCGCACAAAATAAAATTGGACATCTACAAGGCGCTGATAAGACTAGTTGTCACCTTTGGTTGCGAGTCTTGGACACTAACAGCGCAAAACATCCAGAAAATCGCTGTAACTGAGCGTAAGATGATAAGAAGAATTCTCGGTCCCATTAAAGAGGGAGCCACGTACAGAATGCGAATGAATCACGAGATCAGAAATGATCTCGATAAAGTCGACATCATAGGATTCATAAAATCGTCAAGGCTGAGATGGCTTGGTCACGTACTACGTTCACAAAATCGGACCACTAAACAGGCCTTTGAGTCGGCACCAGCGAAAGTAGGACCTCGTGGGAGACCTACCCGATGGATGGACGACGTTGAGAGGGACCTGTACACACTCGGTCACCGTGTCTGGCGTTCTCTTGTGGCGGATCGAAATATTTGGAGGAGCATCGTTGAGGCGGCCAAATCCCTTCATGGGATGTAGCGCCAGCGGAAGAAGAAGATAGTATTATTTAAATAAAATAAATTCCGGAATTAAATCCGAAATTCTGGAATCGAACATTTGAATTCGAAAATTCCGGAAATACTTTTTGGCGAAAAATTGGATGCCCTACTAGCAGTACAATTAATTGATTTGTTGCATTTGCACTCAATGCAAATTTTTCAAATCATGATTTAAAGGTTATCAATAGAAATGCCTCTGAAATAACTCAAAAGTTTTTCTAAAAACAGGATATCCACCAATTGAGGAAGAGAGAGCTGATTCAATTAGATCATGGTTCGGAAACTACAGTAATTTCCAAGAAGAACTATTATAATCGCTTCATACAGAAACATTTGGTGGAATATTTATATAAATTGTACCGCCGACAGTGCTCAAATTCATCTACCATGGTACTACAATAAGGACTAAATAACGCCAAAGAGATAACTGACATGTTTGCTGCATTTTTCCAATCTGTCTATTGACCAAACGTCAATACTGGGTACATTGATGAAACAAGCAATAACAACAAATCAGTCATTCCTACAGTCATATCGAACGAAAACATTCTGTGAGCTTTGTTCAATCATTCCTTAACCACTGCTGTGTGCCTAAGATAACTCTAATCTTTAAATCAGGAATGACGTCACATATAACAGAGGAATATCAATTTCATCATCAATGCCTGACTTATTTGTACTAGTTGTAGGCAATGCTTTTAAATCAACACTGATACGTCTTATGTCTGGTCAACCAGCATGGGTTCATGCCTGGTAAGTGTACATCTACTAACCTACAAATTCACAAGCCAAGTAATGAATAAGATATAAAAACATCATCAAGTAAAGGCGTGGCTTATATGATTTTAGAAGAGCATTTTAGAAAGCACTCTAAAGTCTATTTCCATTCAGATTTTCATGAGAATACATTAATTGGTTCAAGTAATACTTTTCATTGGTCGGATAACCAAGATTATAAAAAACTGAAATGTTCTCATAATTGCTGATGATGCAAAAATGTATCGAACGGTTTTCGATGGCGACAACCACCCAAACAATATGTAGATTAGCAAAATCATTCAAGAGCGTAGGTAGAGGATCAATTCGATTTAAATCTACCAAAAAACTATTTCAAAAAAATTTGAAAACATATTTCTTAAATGTATGATTAATTTTTCTGACATATTCTACTTTGAAGTACACTATTTTAAGATGTTTTAAATTTCTTGTTTTGTTTTAAATTACTTTTAAATTTTAACTTTGTTTAATAATCCTTGCAATGGTGATTACTTTTTTATTATATGAAATCATAAATGTTACTGACAAAATCGATTTCTTTACTTAAATCAATAAATAAATAAATCTGAACATGCCATAGAAGGAAAAGGCAGAGAATTGTGATCAATTTTCAATGGAGATGTTGGTATGACAGTGACAATCGGATTCATATAAATTCTGGGAAGGGCGTCAGGAACAGCATCCTTCGTTTGATATTGTATATTGAAATTAAATCGCTGACGCTTTAAGCTCCAGTGAACTAATCTTGTAGAGAAATCTCGTAATGGCATGAGCCAAGCCAGACTGGAATGGTCAATAATGATAGTGAAGAAAACATTTTTATCTCTAAAATGGCCGCCAAACATTTCTGCTCAGAAACACTACAATTGTTGAGCATCAGCACATTTATATATACTATGGCTCGGCACTGCACCTGCACTATTTTTCTGGAATAAAACCACACCATTGTGAGGTGTTGAGTAAAACCCACCGTAACAAATACACCTATGCTTTGTCGGAGGAGCCTCACCAGTTTCAACAAAATTGTACCAGATTTGAAGCTCGAAACGATCAATAAAGATAGAATTCGATAAAATTTTCGTTATGCTTTTGTTTGCAATTATCGAAACTTGGTTGAATTTCTTAGCGATAATAGCGATAATAGTCGGTAAATTTGCCAAATGAATCAGGATGTCTGATGGGTGAATGTTAATTGTGTTCAATTCAGTCAATATAAACTGTTCATAAAATCAGAGTGTTTTGGTCGTTTCTCTAATAGATTCACTTGAATGAGCTTTTTGAACACATTTGAGAATGAGTAAAAGCAAAGCAACCTTGATTATACAAGCCATAATCTAAAAAACGAAGCTTTTATAAAGGAATTAGAAACGAGGAAAAAACCAAAATTTTCATAGTAAAACACATAAAACATATGGGAAATCACTTTTTTTCCGAAGACAAATTTGTAAATGAAAACGATGCAAATTCTTAATTATGATTTCTGAAATATTTTCATAAATGTTTGAATTTCAACATATATAAATCTCGTTTAAGTAAATCGTTTTCATTTTCTTGTAATAATTGGTTTATTTAAACCAAAATATAAAAAAAAGTTCATAACAACAGCATTGTGGTCAAATTAAAAAAAAAAGCTTACTACAAATCGTGTGCATTAAGCCAATATACATAGATGGCAGTGGGCAGTAAACATTTTGAAAAACCGTACCAAAAATCGCCACTTGGGGAAATTTAAGTTCAAAAATTGTAGGAAAAGCAAAACAAATTCTCAAAATATTAAGAACGTGCCATAATTTTGTGATTAAACAATTTTTTTCGTATTTTTCTGTATAAATCTGAGACATCTAACGTACACTAGTAAAACTAAAGATAAATGTAGCAAGTATTATTTTAATTCGTCAGAGCCAACTTTGATGTATTTTTCAAAATGAAAGTTCGAAAAATATATTTTAGAAATAATTTAATTTTAATATTTCTGCAATTAATATTTACTTAATACCAATAAACCCTTCCTGAATATTGTTGCTAAAGATATGTAGAACACTTTTGTATAAAAATTTTGTAACATTTTTGCTTTTTTCAATGAAAAACTTGAAGCTAAAAAACACCATTTTTACTATGGATTCCTATGGAAATTAGTGAAAAGTTATACCACTAAAAAAGCTTCAAAAAAATACGCCATAATGATTATGGCTCTATACTCTAGAAGGCTCTGGTAAAAGTCTTGAAGTAAAAATAATCAATTCTTCTTTTTGAAGTTTGTTTGAGCTAATATTAGAATGTAAGTCTTTAAGCTTTAAAATGCAAATTGACGATCCCAAACCAAATGTAAATGTTGTATTCCACTTGCAAATTGTGCGTCAGATTTCGTAAATCGTTCTGGTGCCGAGTATTTCACGTTCAATCAGGAATTCGCGATTTGCTAGATGTCTGAAATCATTCATATACTTGAACTTTCCATTTCTGATATACTGGTTTTCGCTTTTCTTTTGTAAGTATAATTGCAAAAGCAATGTATAGGTACTTTGAATTTAATTTTACTAAATATTTCGTTATTAATTTGATGAACTGATTGAAAAGCAGATATGCATGTTTTCAGGCAGATATCACCTAAAATCAGTTAAAGGAAAGGAAACGATTTTGAGAAACTAAAATATTGCGAGATAATTATAGTTGAAGATTAAAAAAGGAAAGAAATTGAGAGGATTAAGATTTATCTAAACCGATTCGCCATATCAAAAATACAAGCAATTGCGAATAAATCTTTTAATTTAGGGACCAAGGTAAATAGCTTAACAAACTGACAAGCCAATGAACATAAATATGGAAGTATGCATGCGATATTAAAAAGGTTACGGAGCAATATGAATTACCTTCAGGGCGAACATTGAATGCCAGTAAAACACATAGAAAATCACTGTGCGTGAACGTAACAATAAAAAATAAAATAAAAACCCTTTGTTGGTCCAATCACCAAACTGCCGATTAATATAACATATTAGAGCAAAATGCGGATCCCCTACAAACAATTTTAAAACGATAAATAAAACGGTTGGTCAATGAGAGTGTTAGGAAAAAATCGTAAAAGAAAATCTTGCCGCCACTAAAAACACTGGTGCTAAACTTAGGATTAGAAAAATGGTACGATAAGGGGCGCCACTTTAACAAACAGTTGTGCTCAATTAAGGACCTAAACAAAAACAAAGGAAGAGTATGGGAGAAGAAGTAGAAGTCGAAAGCTAAATTGGGCGCTCTCCGTTTCGATAGTAATTCAAGTTTATAAGTTATAATTAATTTGAATGTAACGATGGGTATAGTCAGAGCCTTCTAGAGTATAGAGCCATAAGCATAATGACGTATTTTTTAGAAGCTTTTTTAGTGGTATAACCTTTCACTGATTTCCATAGGAAACCATAGTAAAAATGATGTTTTTTAGCTTCAAGTTTTTCAATGAAAAAAGCAAACATGTTACAAAATTTTTATATAAAAGTGTTCTACATATCTTAAGCAGCAATATACAGGAAGGGTATATTGGTATTAAGTAAATATTAATTGCAGAAATATTAAAATTAAATTATTTCTAAAATATATTTTTCGAACTTTCATTTTGAAAAATACATCAAAGTTGGCTCTGACGAATTAAAATAATACTTGCTACATTTATCTTTAGTTTTACTAGTGTACGTTAGATGTCTCAGATTTATACAGAAAAATACGAAAAAAATTGTTTAATCACAAAATTATGGCACGTTCTTAATATTTTGAGAATTTGTTTTGCTTTTCCTACAATTTTTGAACTTAAATTTCCCCAAGTGGCGATTTTTGGTACGGTTTTTCAAAATGTTTACTGCCCACTGCCATCTATGTATATTGGCTTAATGCACACGATTTGTAGTAAGCTTTTTTTTTTAATTTGACCACAATGCTGTTGTTATGAACTTTTTTTTATATTTTGGTTTAAATAAACCAATTATTACAAGAAAATGAAAACGATTTACTTAAACGAGATTTATATATGTTGAAATTCAAACATTTATGAAAATATTTCAGAAATCATAATTAAGAATTTGCATCGTTTTCATTTACAAATTTGTCTTCGGAAAAAAAGTGATTTCCCATATGTTTTATGCGTTTTACTATGGAAATTTTGGTTTTTTCGTCGTTTCTAATTCCCTTATAAAAGCTTCGTTTTTTAGATTATGGCTTGTATAATCAAGGTTGCTTTGGTATAGTACCGATGGGTGTAGGCTGCTTTGATTATTCTTGGGATATTTTTCGCTGTTTAGGTTGTCTCAACTTTTGAGTTTCGAGGTACTTTGAAAGTTCACAAATTTGTTCGCCTACTTTTCGTTCGCCAAGGCTGAGAATTCAATTTACCCAAAGTCACAATTTTCTATCTTTTATTTTTCTATCTAGATCTTATCGCAGTTCTTCGATCAATATCTTAAAAGCCCTTATTGTTGAGATCTTGCAAATTATTCTTACCTTAATGTAATCACGAAAAAAAATCGATAATTCCAACATTTTCTTATAAGTATGTACAACAATATAAGTTTAGCACTGGATAGCCAACAAAAATGAAGTGGTTGTTAATAAAAATTGAACATGTCTTTCGAAACAAGAAACAAGTATTTTGAGTAAACCATGTTTTTTTAGAAATTCTGCAAAAGTGTTGTTTGTAAACCAAAAATTACGATATATATAATTCAAATGATTTACAACGTTACATGACATAGTTCAATTTGAAAAAGAAGATTCATCAGATATATCAAGACCGTTAGATTCAAGTTTTTAAATTAACGGGTCATCGAGATTAAAACTCAAGAAGGTAATATTTCGTAGCTGTACTTGACGGGCATTTTTATTTAGTTACTTGTGTCATGTGAATGAAGTTGTTTGATTTCAATACTTAGTAAAAGCAATAACAATATATTTATCGATATTTCAGTGATCGATAGTTTTGATTCGATTATTATTGTTACCGATAGATTGGTTTGCGATATTTATCTATATGTATTATCAATAGACTTCTAGAACAGGAACATTCCAGTCATACATTTATGTTACTTTTGTTTTCCACTCATTTTCACAAATATTGATAGACTAGGTCGAAATTTCGTACTAATGTTTTAGTAATAAGCAGTTTGTATTAACTGTTGGGTTCATTCGAGTCTAGAATAGAAAAAATTGCAGTGGAAGAAAAAATTACCAAATAGATTTTCTCAAAAATAACACCGACGAATATTTTTTACTTTCTTTTACGTAAGTAAAATAAAGTATAGTAAGGGTGAAAATGTTCGATCTTGAGATTATTGAAGATTTATCTGCTTTGAGGTTCCCTGAGTCCGAAAAAGTGGGTTTCGGAATGATGTCTGTCTGTCAGTATGTCCGTCTGTCAGTCTGTCTGTCTGTCCGTCTGTCAGTCTGTATCCACTCTACAGCCCAGATGGCTTAACCAATCGAACTGAAACTTCAGTAGTTTCGTAGTTGAATTATTGGAACTGAGGATGGAAGAAACATTCCGAAACTAGTCTTCCATGTTAAATGAATTATATAAGCTCAGTTTACACCTCTCGTGAACATGAACGTGAACAAAACATTTTTTGTTGATAAATCTGAAATTACTTGATTTTTTTCATTGAAACTGATTGGAATAAACTTGAAATAAAATTACGTATCGAATAATTATGAAAATAATGAATAAAATGTCATTTTAATAATATTTTTTTCAATTTCCCGATGAAATGTCTGTGAACAAAATGAAATCATCAGGGAATTGAAAAAAATATTGTTAAAATGACATTTTATTCATTATTTTCATAATTATTCGATACGTAATTTTATTTCAAGTTTATTCCAATCAGTTTTAATGAAAAAAATCAAGTAATTTCAGATTTATCAACAAAAAATGTTTTGTTCACGTTCATGTTCACGAGAGGTGTAAACTGGCCTTAAGAAAGAAATTTAACTTGGTTTTTTAAAATAAACATTTTTTTAATATGTACATATACTTATAAAAGAAGTTTTTATAATTTTTAAAATTTACAAAAGTTTTTGTTTGTGTATTTTCAAAAGTTTAATTTTAAAAAAGTGAAGCAAAATAAATATTCGAATAGAATTAAACTATTACGGTTTATTTTTATCATAAATATATATGTAACAAAAGCCACACGTGAATAAAAATGGATTTTTCACATCTCTATTCTAATGAAACTTCAGATTTAAGCTTTTTTGATAAATAAATAATTTGTACTAATTATTCCATTGGTGTTTTTAAGATAAATGAATAGGTTAACGCGTGTTATGAAATTTAAATTTCTAAATTTATCTGCAATACTTTGCTGGTGCCAAATAATAACAATATTTCAACAAAAAAATATCTAGTAAGTACGCTCTAAAATCTCGATTTATTTTGTGACGTTTCATTGACATTTCATTAAATTTCAACGATATGTTGATCGATAAATTATTTGTGAATTACTTTAATGGAATCGTCTTTAAACGTGTTTTTCCCGAGTAAAAATTCTCTTGGTATTAATTCCCGTATATAAATCTTAAAAGCAAGTAACTAGGTAGATATAGAAAATGTAATAGTATGTGACAAGGAGGTGGGATATTGGTCACGAAAGATACTTTACATTAATCCTGATTTTGTATTTGTAGTTTATTTGTTATGTTTGTATTGTTCGAATAGTCCACAACCATGCTCCAGACTGAAACACTAAGTGTAGAATTATATCAGTCAACCCTCACGATGCTCACATACAATATGTTGATATATGAATGAACGACACAAATCTTCAGAAATTTTTTTTTGAACATTGTGGATCTCTAAACGAAGCAATTTAAATTCTTAAGGATTTTCAAACGTATACCAGAGAGTACTATACATTGGCTGAAAGATCTCCATTATGAAGTAATTTCGAAAATAGAATACTTTCAGTTAGCTTGCATTTCACAAGCATAATAAGTAATAAATTTCATAAATAGATTGGCTGTGTATTTTGGGACTCCAACGTGAGTTATTAGTGATCGGGGTTCGGCTTTCACTTCTGCGGAGTTTGAGAAATTCTGTCGAGAGAATATTTGATAGAGCATGTACTGAATGCTGTGTCGACTCGCAGGGCAAATGGTCAGGTTGAACGCTATAACTGTACCATTCTACACTCTATAATTCAGTGGTCAATAAATACGGTGAAACACCCAGTAACTAAATATTTACCAGCTGAGTTATTATTCGGATTCAAACCACGGTCGATTTTTGATGATAAACTAACTGTAACGTTGTTCGACGAATACAATGAGTATGATTTTCGGCATACTCTGGAGCATCGAAATGAAATTAAACAAAACGCGTCGACCAACATCAAGGAGAACCAGAAACATCAAAAGCGTCATTTTAAGCTAAAGCATAAACCACGGACGAGATATAGGGCTACATTCTGTCGAACGGCGCAGGCATTTATTTATATCTAGACTGCATGCGGATGTAAATGAGAATGATTTGCGGAATTATGTAAATGTCCAATTTGTTGACATAAAGGAGGTTAAAGTTTTTAGGTGGCCCAAGAGTAATGATTCAGTTAATATGGACTACTCATCTTTTAAATTTACTGGACTGGAGTCAGACTTTGAAATCTTGTTGAATCCTTGTGTTTGGCCAGCTGGAACTCTGGTCAAATAATTCAAAAACAAAATGCGTGAATGCTCATTTTTAGAGGTTCCAACGGTTTCTCAGGGGAAAATTTGGACACCGGCTGCTCCAGTCAACCCGCCTGGAAATCATCTAATATAAAAGATTCTTCATTATTTATTATACATCAAAATATAAGAAGTATCCGTAAAAATTTTAGTTTATTTTTAGCTAATATTGCTGCACTTAATAAAATTCCACAGAGGGTGGCGTTGTTGTATATTTTGATGATAGCATTCAGTACAGTACTGTCTCCTATTTTGATATTAGTAGTGCTGACGTTTTACTGCTTAATTTTTATTTTTATTCTATTTCATTTTCGGTTGTTTGTTCTTATAGATTTCATGCCTTAAACTCGTCTGTATATGTTAATGAATTTAATACTATTCTTGCAGGTATTAATTCGAAAAATCTTATTATCTGAGGGGATATGAATATAAATATTCTCGATGATCGTATATCAGCTGATGACTATTTATGTATGATGGCTACACACGGATTAAAATCGTTAATTAATTCACCAACTCGTGTTTCAAAAAATTCCTATACATGTCTGGATCATTTATTCTTCAGATGTTCATTAAACTTAAAATTCAGTTTTTCTGCGAATGTACATAATCTGAATATAACTGATCATTGTATAAAAAACCCATATTATTTTTGCCAAGTTGTGCTTCTACTAAACCAATACCAAATAATTATTTGACCAAATCTATTATTAATTATTTAAATTTAACAGATGATTTGTCTAATGAAAATTGGTCGGTCGTCTATTCGCAAGGAAATGTGCCTCTAGCATTTGACAATTTTTTGCCCAGGTTAAAATTTTATGTAAATAAAAATACCTCGATTATTAAAATTAAATCAAAGGATGGAATTATTAAGCCTTGGATTACACCTTCACTACTTATTAAAATTAGGCTGAAGAATAAAATAGCCAAAAAGTTAATTCGAAGGGTGAATGATTTAGAGTTTAAACGGCGCTTTGATGTGATAAATAGAGTTGTTAAGCACGACGTGACTCTTGCTAAGGTCAACTTTTACAAAAATAAATTTGAATCTGCGAATGATAATATTTCAGAATGCTGGAAACTAGTTGATGGCGTTTTAAATAAAGACAGGAAAAATGTGCAAATTCAAAAAATTGATATTGATGACAATTGTTGTATAACTGACAGACATGAACTGGCTGAATTGTTCAGTAGTTATTTTGTAAATGCGGTCAAAGATTTAAAACTGACTGTAAGTAACAATGAAGATGATTTTTATGACCTAATTTATAGCAGTTCCACTGTACAGTCATGTGTTTTCTTTGAAACTTGTCCAGAGGAACTGCTAAAAGTCATATCGAATCTGAAACCTAATTATTTTACTGGCATGTTTTCATATATTTTAAATTTTAGTTTTGATTCGGGTATTTTTCCAACTAAACTAAAAGAGAGTCAGGTTATTCCCATTTTTAAAAAAGGAAATTACAGGCCGATTTCTTTATTATCGGTGTTTTCTAAAATTTTTGAAAAGGTAGCTCACCAAAGAGTAACTAGTTTTTTCATACCATGCAGTTCGGGTTTAGGAGATCTAAAAGTACTGAGGGAGCCCTATTGGAATTCACTCATTTCCTGTATGAAGGTCTTGATACGAAAAGATCGGTTGCATCAATTTTTGTGGATTTAACTAAAGCCTTTGATATGGTTAACCACAAGGTATTATTACAAAAACTGCTACATGCTGGTTTTCGTAGAGTAACTTGGCAATGGTTTAGCTGTACTTAAACTTAATTTTTTATTTGAAGCTTTCTGCAAAGTTGATAGCTTTTGCGGATGATCTACTGTTTCTGTATAATGATCGTTTGGAAAGTACGAACATCCAGTCTATGAACTCTGACCTATGTAGTATCAGAAAATGGTGTCTTGCTCATACCATGTTTCTGAGCATAAAAACTAAGGGTATGTTTTTTAAACTTAATAATAAAATTGTTGTTCAACCAGATATCATTTACCATGATATAAAGTGTGATAACATGGCTTGTTGCGAAGGCTGTTTTAATATTGAATTTGTAACAAAATTCAAGTACCTTGAACTGGCTATGGATGCTTCTATGCGTTGGCTGCCTCATATTGATTCGTTACGTATTTATTTGTATGCTGTAATCAGTGTTTAAATTCATTTTTTCGTTCCCTTCTTTTATCTTTTTTTTCTCTCTTTGTGAAAGAAAACAAAAAATATTTTTGTTTATTTCTTTCCCCGGGAACTAAATCGACAAAAGTAAAATATCTCTCCTCATATAAAACACAAAAGATAAGGGAGGAGAGATATTTTATTTTGTTAGATTTCGTTCCGGAGGAAAGAAACAAAACAAAATATTTTTTCTCTTCTTTCGCAAAAAGAGAATAAATAAAGGAACGAAATTTGAATTTAAACACTGGCTGTAATTCGAAAATTTTATATTTTACGTTCAACCTGTCCTTTAGCAGTCCTAAGAATTATTTATTTTGCGCTAGTTGAATCAAGATTGTCGTATGGTTTATTATGCTGGGAAGGAACTTATAATACTAGAATTTACCTACCTGTTATTGCTCAGAAGCATGTTAATCGGATTAAGCTCAATTCAACAAAGCTATCGGCTTCGTGGCCTTTATTGGAATTTTGGAAATTTTTCCCATTAGACACCTATTTGTGTACAAAGTAATGAAATCATTTTTCTCAATTACAACTTGAGTCAATTACAACTTGAGAAATAAGCAGTACATACGGCTAGAAAAATTTACAACAACAAACTACCAAAACTCGTTTCAAATATTGGCTCCAAAAATGTTCAATAGCCTAACAGATGATTTAAAAGGCACTCATAAATTCAATATATTTAAGCTAGGACTGAAATCGTTTTTGTTCAAGTCCTCGAGTGTGAATGATTTGTTGCATTTTCAAGTGTAGCATGTAATTATGTACATACATATACTTATGTACAGTTATCTTGTAATTTTCTGCTTTATTAATGTTAGTATTTCTATTTTTCCTTTAATTGTTATCAGTCGACACTGGATTTTAAAAAATCCACAGATTGTATTATAATAAATAAATAAATTCTCGTACATCTAGCAAAAAACCTGTTGCTATTAGCAAAAAAGGGCGGAATTGCCAGTGACAATTTTGGAAATAAGAAATTCCATTCTCGATATGTCTAGCAAACCCACCATATTATTTTTATTCAGTGCGATGCTGAATAAAATTTTGACATTAGGGTTTTGCACAACGACATATAACGAAACAAAAATGGATAGCTCTAAAAAAGAAAACCTAATTACACTGAAGAGGAAATTAATATTTTAATTAATATTCTCGATAAAAAGAGATAACTTATAAACTGTAAGTGCCATTTTATATTCCTTCACTGTATATTAAACATAAAAATAATATACGGTTAAAAATAAATAAATGCTTCAATTTGAGTATGTACTTCACTATTGTAAATTTTTAGATGATTCTGATTTGTTTGGAGAGGCCCTCAAAAACGCTTGGAACGAAGTAAGTGTGGAGTATTCCGCAAATACTTTGTTAAGTGGGAGTGGCGAAGAGCTGCGACTTGAAAAGCCCCACAAAAAGGAAACTATCCGAAATAAACGGGCATTGCAAGAAAACTGGTGGTGATGGTCCTCCACCAAAACTTAAAGACTATGAAGAATTATTGATTTGCATTGCTGGGGAAAACGCCATGAAAGGATTTGGATCTTCTTGTGATACATTTGAGGTAATATTAGAAAATAAGGAACATCCGTTTATAAGTATTTCTTAAATTGATATTGATTCTATGTAGTAGATATCGAGCCGAGAAAATCTGGCAAAACTGATTTAGACGGCAAGTGATCCACCAATTTTAGAGGTAGCCGTTTTATCGTTAGTGCCACCAGAAACTATAGCTAATGATTCAGTCCCAGCTATATCTTAACGAGCCCGCAGCATTGTTATTCGAACGAAAAAGCCAACCCAAAAAAAGAAAGTTGAAAAACAGTTCAACAATACGAATGATACGAACGATATTTTTTATCAAATTATGAAAAATAAATTAGCTGTGTCGGAAGAAAAATTACAAGAAATGAAGCGAACGAATTCGCTCCTAGAGGACATTTCGAAAAAATTGGGATGCGCCGGTGAAAATTTAAATACACCTTACCGGGAATATTTAAACAACGTGATTTATTTTTAAAGAAATACCTTAATTTTATTTTATATTTTTATAATACATATGTACATATTTACAGTCGATTTAATTCGACAATGAAAGACTGAATTTAATAAAAAATTATTTATGTGAAATTGTTGTTTAATTTAATCTATTTTCAAAATTATAATTTAAAAGCATATTTCTGTTTAAGGAACCTCTAATATGAGATGGTGTGTCTCTAATTTGCACACTATTTTCAATGGTATCAAGTTCATCTTCTGAAGCTAAAGATTCATCATCGGTTATGTTTGGCTCATTTTTCAAACGTACAATGTTATGCAAAATAAAGCAGCAGGTAATTATTTCGACGGATTTTTCTAAATTACTTATACCAAAAGAATCCACCACTTTTACAAATGATTCTGAATTTACTTTTGAGGACCCCAAATGATTCCATTGATACCATCCACATAATTTTAATAATTTCGTTTTTGTTGTATCATTCAAATAATCTACCGCTTGAACATTTATCGAAAAATATCCTTTTCTATTAAAAAAAACAGTAAACGTCGTCTACCTTGGGTTTTTTATTGCAATATGGGTTCCATCACTGCACCCAACAACATTGGGAAACCCATATTTTTTATAAAAATCCCGCTTGACTAGATGCACATTTTCGAGTGAAATGGGAAATTTTATAAATTCCTTAGTTCTGGAATTCATCGCACTTACAAATTGTTGCAATAGTTTGCTTACTGTTGGTTGCTGGAGGTTGTGAAAGTTCAGTTCTTCAGAAACAAATTGAAAATTTCCACAACCCGAAACGTTCAAACTTATAAACACCTGCAAACAAAAGCAGCATTTTTATTGAAACGTAAAAGTAAATATTATATTACATAAAGTTTAATTATACCGTCAAGAAAGGTGGAATAGCTTTGCTTCGTAAAGTTTCTCGTTTCAGGTCTGCTGAAAGAAGTTCAATAATAAATATGGCGGCATACTTATTTAGTAAACCTGTACGTTTAAAAAAGATTGCATCTTCACATTCAAAAGGATTCTCTTCTCCCTATCACGAAACACTTTTCGATGAATATTGAAGCGATACCTTTGACGTATTAGTAACCACTCCATTTTTAATTCTAAACAAATATTTTAAGTTTTAACAAATCAGTTTTACAAACGAATTTTTGAAACAAAGATGGTTTATATCACAAATAAAGATGGAACAATTTGAACAAAGATGAAATAAATATTGAAATGTCACTCAACCTAACCTAAAAATACTTTAATATTTGATTTAACATCTCAAAAACTTGATAGCAAGAGATTGTGCTATTGATTGTGCTACTTTGATTGCTAATAGTAATAGCTAGCAAAAATTTTTGAGAATGTGAAAACTCGATTTCAGCTAGCAAATGTGTGGTATCGAGAATTTAGCCCATAGTATTGGCGATAAGGTAGTAATATATCGCCAGCCAGTGGCTACAGCAGATAGTAAAAAACTTCAGCGTCGGTTTAGAGTACCATTCACAGTCACCCATGTTTTGTATATGGTGACAGCTACAGAGTGGAAGATTTAGGTGGAAATGAGGGACGTAGACGGTTTAAAGATGTTTCCCAGCTGACAATATGAGGTTGGTGATAATGCCAGACGAATATGCAGAGGATGACTCAGAAGATGAAAATTAAGGACAATATTCGAGCAGGATGGAAGAGTGTAAAACGAAAATCGTATGCATTCATAGATATCACTTAATCGAATGATCTTACGTATATTAAAATTTCCTCTCATCTGAAACACTAATTTTTTTATTATTTTTCTTTATGTAACTAACTGTATAATTTTTTATAAAAAAAGCAAAGTTAATGTCGTCGAGCGAACATCGAATTTATATATTTTTATAATAAACCGTTAAGTAGACTAAAATAATTAATGTGTTTTATTTAATAAGTTATCAGATCCTGACCCAAACAATAAATGTTGTGCACCGAGGTTACTGTGTGTAACATTTGTTCAAAAATGGAGCAACAATAAGCAAAATCGATGTGCAGGATTCCAAATAACTTCTGCTACTAGCGTCTTTATATGACGACAGTCCACAATTCCAGGAAAATTATTTAAATTCTTTTAACTTTATTTCTTTGGCCGTTATAAGCCGATCAAATGAATTCCGCGGATATTGTCTCATTTTTTCCTTTTCCCGGAGAATATGGGTTAATATTTTTCCACATAAATAAAATATAAGTACTTAGTTGACAAAATTTGAATACAGTGCGTGTGAAGTTAAAACTCGAACCTGATTTGAAATTACACCCCCCCTCCCCCCTAACAGATTCTCCCGTTGTTATCACTAATTATAAGAAAATGTTACCTACATTCTCACCCTAAAATGACGTAAATTGCGAAAGTATACATTCTCACCCTAAATTGCGAGAAAAACTGGCGAATGACTCACGCACTATAATAAATTGAAATCCATTGCAGTACGCAGCCCATAATTCTTAGTTAATAGAAAAATATTGTGAATATTATTGATTTGCGTCATTTGTATGTGACTGCGTCACCATTATTTTGGTCCTTCGAGCCGGATAGTTGGCTATAAACAGTATAATAAACGCACAGTGTGTTGGTTTAGTTGGCACTGCAGTTTAATAAATACAGTGTGCCGGATAGTTGGCATAATACAGTAATATAAATACAGTGTACCGGATTGGTGGCTATAGTACCGTAAGATATATCGTGTGCAGCACTCCTTAACTAGTTGTTCGATAAACTTGTGAAGTTACGGTTTGTGCGCTTAAAATACGTGAAGTATCAAGCGATTAGCACGTGTGTAATATAAAGTGTAACGAGACAGTTTATTTTGATTCCGTTTAAATCTACTGATACAGACTTTTATTGAATCAACGGTCTAGAGCATTAGGATTGCATCAGAGCATTTGAGGTACATACACAGTTTTCATTACTGTGATTATATGTATATGCTCAATTTCACGATAAAACCTATAATGGTGCATAAATGCTTCAGTTCAAATCAATATAAGATTAAGTTATATTGAGTATCATTGCGAGTTCCTGGTTGCTGATCATCGTGATAGGTCATGCAACGTCGTGCATGATCATATACATAATTTAACAGTTTTTGCAATTTATCAAATTTAAAATTATATGGCAATATTTGGGCTGTTTGCGTAATCATATTACATAATTGGAATATATTGAAATTTAACCTGAATATTCAAATTGATCGTACTGGCTACATCAAAATTCATCATTATCTTGATAAAGATACAAGAACGTGGAATATTTTATATGCGGTCATACAGTTAACCAAATCGACTGTTATCTCATATGTACTTCGGTTGAAATGGGTATTACATAAAACACGTCATTGTCGGTCATCTTCTTCACATACAACAGGATAATAAACCAAATTGAACAAGATTTGGTATTTATACATTGATGTCGTTAAAATCAATCTGAATTCAATTCATATTTAGTAGATTACGCAACATTTCAGTGAATTTTTATAATTTATTATTATTTTTATTATTATTATTGGTTTATGTAAGTTCAAGTGTTCTTGTGGAAATTAGCTGTTCAGTTTATTAATTTTGTCGGTTGTATTTATCAAGTGACTCAGGATGTCTGATACTGAAACCGCTACCGGAAGCGAAACGTAACTAAAATCAAAACAAATGTTAGTATCACTTAAACGTCAACGGAATGCATTCAAGGATCAACTGACTCAATTTCAAAATAAACTTGCGTCACTTACTACTCAGCTTACCACTCAAGGGGCAATAGTATCAAATATTCGTAGATTGCAATTGATGTATGATAAATACCAAAATGTTCAATTGAAAATTGTGATCATTGATGAAACAGCATCAGTTGATCGAGTAACATTTGAAGAGGACTATGAGTATGTCGAAAGTGCTTTGCTGGATAAATTGAATGGAATTAAAAAATTGGAAAACCAAGCAAAGGAATCAATTAATTTTGAATCATCGACCAATAGTACTCAAATAGACTTCAGAAAATTTCGAATTAGCATGAAAAACTCGTGATTAGATATGATAATGCTATTTTTATTCAGAAAAAGCATATGAAACAAATATACGATATTAAATCTCCACAAGAAGGTTCTTCCACTTCGCTTCAAAATTTTATAGATCAGGTGGTAAACAATTATAATGCGTTGAAACGGTGGACTTGATTTGATGTTGATACATCATTTAATAGAAAAACTTGATAATTCTTCAAAGATTAATGTTATTAAAAATTCAGATACGAACCAATTATTAAGTTTTGATAATTTTCAAAACAATCACAGAGCTTTAATAAAAATACATTTTCGAAAAATAAGACTTCGTTAGTTTCAATTAGTGGTCAATGTATTTATTGTGGTGAAACACATTCCATATTAAATTGTCCATCATTTATTGACACTAAAATACGTCTACAAATGCGTTGTCAATTCATTCGAAATAAGCAGATGTGTTCCAACTGCCTAATTGACAAGCATAAGGCTGGTGAATGTGATAAGCCACCATGTACTTGTTCATTAAAGCATCGCACCATTGTTCATTAAAGCATCACACTCTTTTACATTTTGGGGGCAAAGTCAAAGTTTTTGGGTAATAAAAATACCTTCACAGGTACCGCTTTGAATTTAATTGAAAGGTCAAACACTTCAACTGAGAAAAGTGTCGAATCAAATAATAATCACATTACTGGCGTTTCGTCATGCATATGAAATCAAAAGCCAGTGTGTAATCAATCATATTCAAACCAGGTAAACCAAGTTCTAATCGGTACAGCTTTAATTAATGTGACGCCTGATTCCCACAAGAACTTCTTATGTAGAGCCTTGTTGGATAGCGGATCACAATTAAATTTTATTAGTGAAGGTCTTGTGAATTTGTTAAATTTCCGAAAACTAACAATGTAAAAAACTATATCTGGTATAGGTGGCAAGGAAACAATGATAAAAACTAAAGTTAATTTGACAATATCATCCAGAATATCCAATTTCTCAACTAATTTGGAATTTTTCATTATTCCAAAGATTACCACTTGTCTACCGTCAAATCCAGTATCAGTCGATATAGATTTAATTCCTGTCGAAATTAAACTGGCCGATCCGTATTTTCATATACCAGACAAAATTGATATTTTAATTGGTGCTGAAATTTATAATTCTTTATTCAACGTTAAATCTATTACTGTGTTCAAAGATCTACCACCATTCTACTCTAGCGTCTTTGGCTATGTTATTAGTGGTCGAGTAGTAACCAATCATAGAGTTGAAGAAAGTTACGCTACTACATTATGCACTATCGAGAACTTGCAGAGCGATATTAAACGTTTCTGGGAGTTGGAAACGATTTTCGTAAAAATACAGAATCATCGTCCTCTTTCTTCTGGCCGGTATTGTGTGTCAATCAATGCCTATCAATGATAATATTGATAAGCTTGGTTTTTCAAATTTTTCATCTCTTAATCAATTTTACGCCATTGAAAGAAAGGTAATAAGTAAGACGCCCTGAAATTTTTCGTCAATATCAGGAATTCATGGCAGAGTATTTATCATTTGGCCACATGGTTCTAGTACCTGATTCTAATATTAAAATTTTGAACCATAAGACGTATTAGTTACCTCACCACTACGTGATTAAGGAAAGCAGTACTTTAATGGATCGTCCAACTCATCTTCGAAAATATCCCTGAATGATTGTCTACTCAAAGGTCCCATATAGTTCAACAAGGTTTGTTGTCTATAATTTTAAGGTTTCGGAAACATCTTGTTGCATTCACTGCAGATTTTGCCAAAATGTATAGGCAAATCGTATTGGATGAAGATCAGCAGGACCTCCAACGGATTTGGTGGAGAGACAAACCCTCGGAGAAATTAAAATGTTTCAAGTTGAGCACAGTAACTTATGGAACTAAAAGTGCTCCATATTTAGCAACTCGCACATTGAAACAACGAGCTTTAGACGAAACCACTTCATTTCCTGTCGCTTCAAAAATATTGAAGTGCGACTTCTATGTAGATGATATATGACAGAGACTGATACAATCGATAAAGCGTTAACCATGAAGGCAGACTTGGTCAAATTATTAGAAAAGGGTGGATTTCTACTTAGGAAATTTTCTTTGAATTACCCTTCAATCTCATCATTTTCTGAATCTGGTTCAAATATATCATTAGTACTTGGTCTGTCTTGGAACGTCTCCTCTGATGAATTTGAGATGAATTTTTCTAAGTTCTCATTAGAAACAAGTTGCACTAAAAGAAATATTTTATCGAAAATTTACCAATTGTTTGACCCTTTGGGGTTATGTGCACCAATGATATTGGTTGCTAAAATCATTATGCAAACAATTTGGACTCTACACAACGTAGGCTGGGATGATATAATTACTCATAAAGTTCGCGACCAATGGATGGATTTTAAAAAACAGCTGCTGCAATTAAATCCCATAACAGTTTCGCGATGCATTGTAGCTCCTCAATCTAAGCTGATACAGATTCACGGATTTTCAGACGCATCCGAAAAGGGCTTCGGTTGTGTAATATATATGATGTAATATACAGACGACATAAACAAAAGTTATATACGATTAATCTGTTCTAAATCGAGAGTGGCTCCTATTAAAAGGTAGACAATTCCTCGGCTAGAACTTTATGCAGCCTTGCTGCTCGGACAAACTTTAAACAAAGTAGTTGAGAGTTTAGATATGCAATTTGATCAAATTTACCTTAGGTCGGATTCTGAGATTACGTTGCTTCGAATTAAATCGAGCCATCAAAGTACTCTTCGTTTGTAGCAAACAGGATTACCCAAATTCAAGAACTTTCATCTATTCAAAGTTGGTGCTGCGTACCAACATAATTAAATCCTGCAGAGTTCGTTTCTCGTGGCTTAATGCCTAATGAATTTTTAAACAAAGATTTATGGTGGTCTATCCCAGTTTTCTTCAAGAAAATGAATTAAATTGGCCGAAGAATTCAAATCATAAAATTAGTCCAGAGTTGTTAGATTTAGATATTCGGAAAACCTCATTAACAATTGCTTGCACTTCTGAACTGCAGTGGGATTTGTTCAACAGATGGTCCTCATTCACAAAGCTTTGCCGTGCAACAGCTTATATTTGCCGATTCATATTTAATCTCAAACAAAAAAAAGAGTTAAGGAAAACTGGAGAACTTCCTTCAAATGAATTAAAAGATGCCACAATCAGCCTTGTAAAAATTGTTCAGAAAACCGAATTTAGTAAAGATATTCAACATATTAAGAAACATAGAACTGTTCAACATTCAAGCAATCTAAAACTATTACATCCGTTTATTGATACGAATGGAATACTATGCGTTGGAGGACGTCTTGGTAATTCAGAATTTGTAGCATTTGGGTTTTTGAATGAGAAAGCTACCGTGTGTATTTTAAGTTTACGAATGAAATGGTAAGCGGGTCATAAAACTTTGCGGATATACCTTTCCATCCTACAATCCCATTTATAATTAGTGATTCTACCATTTTTCTTTCAATGAATTTATATCCATCCTCCCGCAACTCATCTGAATGATTGGTGCAAATAAAATCAGAGCAATAAAAAAAAAAAAGAAAACAATGAATGTTCCAAAAAAAAAATTGTATGAATGTATAATTGATTTTTTTTATTTATTTCATTTACCATGGAATTGCAACGCATGGAGAAAATCGACAAAGAAGCCGAGAAACCAACCCAACATCGAAAAGTTAAAAAAAAAAGCTTGTTAAACAGCTTGGATACAGTTTCGGGGCAACAGAGGGCGCTAGGCAGGAAGCAAAAATCTTCTTTTAAATTTTAAATTAAGCGCTCTTAAAATTCGAGGAAAACATTGTTTGCAAAAAAAAAACAATTTTGAAGATGATGTGATGACGAGGAGAGGGGGTGGCAGTATATATGCACGGTACATGGCGTATGACGGGGAGTCAAGTTTAGATCTGAAAAGTGATCAGATTGAAAAGAAAAATAAATAAAGTGTTGTTGTGCCCGTGTACGGCGGATTAATAGCATGAAATTTATGTTGGCTATTTTTGTTCCGCAATTTATTTTTTTTGCACGGGCTGATTGAAAACACAAAAAAACTGTTAAATGTTTCAATTAGTTGGTTATTGTTAATTTTTGTAATGATAAAAAAATAAATAAAATAAATGTTTGTATGTCAATAAAAAAATAAAAACTACGATTTATAACGTGAGATAGAAGTGCGTGTGTTTTACTTAAAAATTTGATTCTATGTTCGCTTACTTCTCTGAGTCGTAATTCTCGTTACAAAGTGAAATATACAAAATAAGACTAAAAAAAAAAATAAAGAAAATTGTGTGGTGTTAAAAAGAAAAAGGTGTGAAGTGAACAGAAATAAGAAAAAAGGTGTAAAGTGAACAGTAGTAAACAAAAAAAAGAAAGAAGGCAAATAAAAGTGAAAGTGAGTGAAGAATTGGGATCGTGGCACATGCAAATTACTGACGGAGCCGGAATCTTTTTGTTTGAGCAACAAAGAAGACAAAAGAATAAACCAAGTCTTCAGTTCGCTGCAAAGAGGTCCTTCAGGTGAGTTGCGAATCCCTCATTATTGTGTTGTCCCGTCACGGTTGTCGCATGGTGTTTTTTTGTTATTACCGTTAGCGCGATCATTTTAGAAGGTACGAGATACACGCGGTGGTTTTTCAGTGGTGTTATTTTTTTTTTGCACCCCGCCCGAGTCAGACTGCTCAAAAGTGAGCTAAGCCGGCTTATCGTGCTGGTAGACTGGCGCCCAAACCACACACAGTGGAAATTAATGAAGAGTCTACCCAATCACCGCGCGTAGACGAACCCATTGAATAGCACGTTACATTTTGGCGACCAACGTGGGCCAGATTGAAATTAATCGCGAATAAATATTAAGATACAAACACATTTCTGTTTTTTTTAGTTGTTCCGTTAAATTCTCGTTCTTAAGGCGATCACATTGTTGGAAGGTCGTTGCGTTCGGTAAAATTAAATATTGATGCAAAAAGTTCAACGGCAAAACAAAAATCACGCGATTTTCAAACAATAATTTTTTTGTTCTTCTTTTGTTTTTGCAATTTGCAAATATTTTTCAGATTAGGTATTTATTATGTGTTAGGTAATATAAATATTTATAAAGGGTGTCAAAATTTTGGTTTGATATCATAATTTATTTTTTTTGTCTCTCTAACCTTGTGCGAAATTAATCTTTGTTTAATTGTATGATCTCGATCCCAAGTGGATAAAATATTTCGAAAAATTTCATTAGTAAATCCATTTCATTAATTAGTATAGTGTTTTGTTCATTTAAATTGAAATAAAAAAAAACAAAAAAAAATCTGTAAAATTAAAATATTTATCTCAAGGCAGTTATTTTGGCCAAACGGAACGGATAGTGGTAACGCAAATATTTATTAGATATCGTGAAATTTTTTTTGACTTGGTAACAAAAAAAAAATAAAAACTAAAAGAATCATTGGAAATGGAAGAGTTATTGGATTTTGCCATGCACCCTACAGAACTAACAGAGGCCGAGGTATTATACGAATTAGGGATTAGGAAAATAGAAGATGAAGGCACCGATCGAACCAAAGTTTTAGTTCTTCAAAAGGCTTTAGCGGCCGAAGATGGTCCACCAATGAGTTCACAGGAAAATGAAGGAGAGTTTAATTTGGCAATTGAGGCTTTACAGGTTCTTCAAACAGATTTGAAAACAGCCATTGTTAATGACAACTTACATCTAGAGAAAACGATCAAGGCCCGAATCAGGCATTTTCAAGATAGAGCTTTTCGAGCAATGGGAAAGGATGAAGAAAAAGACGCAATTTTATATGGGATTGTTAGAAATATTAAGCGAATTCTTCGACAGTCAATAGAGGAAACAACCAACGGAGCAGATATACGGCAATCCGAAAATCATTCCAGTGATCTAAATCGTTCCGGAATGGGGAGAGGTCGTGGACGCAAATCAGTCACCAACATCGATAAATTAGGCTATAAAGGTAGAGGTGAGGCTTCTGGATCAAACGTGATGGGTAAAAAGATCGGAACAAATAACCGAGCAAATCAATCTGCAGCCGAGTTTCCAGACTTGGACCTATTACTAAAAAAATTCCAATTTGAGGACAAGGCAGAACAGAGATTAAAGGAAATTGAGGCACCGAACAACGTAGCAAATAGAGTCAACCTCACAGCCTCCGCGGATCGACGTCGTATACAAGTCGAAAAATGGCCCATCAGATTCAGTGGAGAAAGCAACGTTTCGCTAACAGACTTTTTATCACGCCTAGAAATGTATGCCAGAGCAGATGATGTCACTCTTAATCAACTACACAAAAGCATGTTCAAGCTGCTTGAAGGTGTAGCCTTGGAATGGTACGAGATAAACGCGTATAAATTAGATGACTGGAATGCGCTGGTAAGGGGTTTGAAAAAACGATTTTTACCAAAGAATTACGACTTCATGATGCGCGAAGAAATTTTGGCAAGAATTCAAGAACCAAACGAGACCATTGCCATCTTTCTGATGTACATGTCAAAACTTTTCAGGAAGATTTATCCACCATTGGAAGAAGAATATAAAGTTTACGTGCTTTTGAGGAATATGCTGCCCCAATATCGCCTACAGCTTTCAAACACAAACATTGAGACGGTTGAGCAATTGGAGAGTCTATGCCAAAATATGGATGAGGCCAAGTTTATAGAACAACGGGTGAAGGCTTGTGGTAAAAATGCCAATTATCTTGAAAACGCTTGTTTTCCCAAGAGAAAAGGTTTTCATCAATGTCAGGAGATGAAAGAGGTGGCGCAAGTGGATTTTAGACCAACTCAAAATAATGGAAACAATCAAACAAGAAGACGGTTTACCAACAACGGAAAGACAAGAAGTATCACATGCTGGAATTGTCATGAGCAAGGTCATCGTCATTTCGACTGTTCGAAGGTGCGCAATCGCATTTATTGTTGGTGTTGTGGCAAGGACGGAGTAACAGCGGATCAGTGTTCCAGAGGGCATAAAGGCGGTAAGCTTTTCGCGTCAACCACTCAGGGAAACGAGGAGACGGGCAAGTAAAGGGTCGCCTTGTCCTAGACGAAAAAATAAAGACCCCAATTTTTCAATCTAAAGAGACCCAAACAGACGAACCAGTGGCACAGTTTTTAATGAATCGTTGGAATGCGGAAGAGGAAGATTCATGGGTCGAAACAAGTTCATTTTTTAAATCAAATAGCTCAGAAGGAACGAGTGCAAATCATTTGGGAAAGCAGATTCAATCTAAAAGGCTACAAATAAATAGAAGACGTCGACAAAAACAAGATCATGGAAGTAGTAAGGAGATATTGGATGACAAATTTTTTGAAGAAGAAGGCGTTGGAGATAACAAGCTAATCATCGAAAGCGTGATTGACATCATAGGTGATAATAGGCCACACATAGAGGTTGAGGTTCTAGGTTACGCAGTGACTGGTTTACTGGATTCAGGAGCAAGCTGTACAATACTCGGCGGAACAGATGTTTGTGCTTTGGTGAAGAGGTTAGGACTGGAATTAGTGCCCATTAATTCTAAAATCAAAACAGCTGATGGAACAATTCATGAGGTCAATCATGCAGTGAACATGCCGTTCGTTGTGGAGGGAAAATGCAAAGTGGTTAGAGCATTGGTTATCCCATCAATCCCTAAAGATCTGATATGCGGCATTGATTTCTGGAAGGCTTTTGGGATCCGGCCGACAGTGGATAATGCCGATGACATTCTTGGTATTGGATGCGTCGACATTGTTAAAGCAAATGGCACAGGTAACCAGCATCATATGGAGAATGATCAAAAAAGAGCGTTAGAAGAAATCAAAACGTCATTTCTTGTGACTCATCCTGACCGGCTTGGCCATACGACAATGATAGAACACAATATTGACACGGCGGATGCAAAGGGGATCAAAACGAGAGCTCGACCCATCTCTCCATATATTCAGAAAAGCTTGAATCTTGAGTTGGATCGTATGATTCGATTGGGAGTTGTAGAAGAAGCCGGCCCTACTGAATGGGCACATCCAGTAGTTTGCGTTGCAAAACCATCGGGAAAAATTCGTTTCTGTCTGGATGCGCGGAGATTAAATGAGGTCACGGTGAAGGATACATACCCATTGCCATACATTAACAGGATTTTGGGTCAGCTAAGCGGTACAAAATATTTGTCCAGTCTCGATCTCAGCGATGCATTTTGGCAAATCGAGTTAAATGCAGCAAGTCGACCTAAAACGGCATTTATTGTGCCTGGAAGAGGTCTCTTCCAATACAAGCGTATGCCGTTTGGGCTGTGCAATGCGAGCCAAACTCTTTGCCGATTAATGGACAAGGTTCTCGGAGTTGACTTGGAACCGAGAGTATTTGTTTACCTTGACGACATCATCGTGATGTCGCAGACGTTTGAGGAACATGTTGAACTATTGAGAGAGGTAGCCAAACGTTTGCGGAAGGCTAATCTTTCGATTAGTTTAGAGAAGTCACGATTCTGTCTCAAGGAGATCAAGTATCTCGGATATATCCTCGACGAGCACGGGTTAAGAGTGGACCCCGAGAAGATTACCGGGATTCTGAATTTTCCCACACCCAAAAGCGTTAAAGAAGTTCGAAGATTAATAGGGATGGCTGGCTGGTATCGGCGGTTTATCCCCGATTTCTCAACAGTGACCGCACCAATTACAAACCTATTAAGTAAAGCAGCAAATAAGAAGTTTCAGTGGAATGCCGCAGCTAACGACGCTTTCATCCAATTACAAGGTTTACTGGTATCTGCGCCGATTCTTGTAAACCCAGATTTCACAAAGATTTTCACGATTCAGACAGATGCATCGGATACGGGAATTGGAGCAGTTTTAACGCAGGAAGTAGACGGTAATGAGCGTGTCATAGCTTACATGAGTCAAAAACTGACATCCACGCAAAGGAAGTATCCAGCAACAGAACGCGAGTGTTTGGCCGTGGTGTTGGCCATTGAAAAGTTCAGGCCGTACATAGATGGTGTAAAATTTAAAGTAATAACGGACTGCGCTTCACTGGTTTGGTTGAGAAATCTAAAGGATCCGGCTTCCAGATTGGCTCGCTGGTCAATGCGTCTACAAGGACACGATTTCGAACTCCTGCATAGAAAGGGCAAATTAAATGTAGTCCCTGACGCGTTGTCTCGCGCGGTGGAGTCAATTGAAGTAGATTTGGAGAAGCAGGAAGATGAATCATATCACAAGATCAAAAAGGGCATCATTGAATCACCGGACAAGTACCCAGATTTTCGAATTCAAAATGGCAGATTGTATAAATATTGTCAGACGATAGAAGGCGATGGAACACATGATTGGGAGTGGAAATTATATGTACCCCTGTCTGAGCGAAAGACAGTGATGTTTAACAACCACGATCATGCTTTAGCAGCACATTTTGGATTTTACAAAACGCTAAAACGCATCCAACAGCAACACTATTGGCCAAAGATGGCCAGGGATGTGCGTCAATACGTCAAAGTATGTGACAGGTGTCAAATAAACAAAGCGAAGTGTGAAATATCAAAGGTACCTATGGGTGAGCCAAGAGTACCAAACCGGCCTTGGGAAGTAATTGCCGTGGATTATATGGGACCATATCCTCGATCAAAAGCCGGAAACCAATACTTGTTGGTAATAATTGATGTTTTTAGCAAATTTGTCATGCTTAAGGCGATTAGGAGGGCTGAAGCGGTTTCTCTGACTAAATACTTGGAGGAAAGTATATTCCTGGTATTTGGGGTGCCCTCGGCCTTGATATCGGACAACGGCAGCCAATTTGTTTCGAAACATTTCAAGGCTTTCTTGAAACAATACAATGTGGATCACTGGCTTAATGCGAATTATCATCCACAAGCTAACCCGGCAGAGAGAGTAAATCGGAGTATTTTGTCAGCAATACGAAGTTATCTGAACGAAGACCATCGCAATTGGGACACAAACATTGCTCATATAGCCTGTGCAATTCGTACAGCAATCCACGAATCTTCTAAATATACACCTTATTGTGTGAATTTTGGTAGAAACATGGTAACTTCTGGCGCGCGGAAGGAAATCATGGACCACAATAAGTTGTATCCAGACCAGGAAGCACATATGTTGAAGATGTCGGAGATACATAAAGCAGTAGCGGAGAATTTGACCAAAGCGTTGTTGCAAATAAATATTGCACTGTATTTTTTTGGTATAACGATATTTAGGTATAGTAGGAAATTCAAATAAAATTAAGTTGGGTAGGAAGTGGAAAATTTTAGGGATCAAAATAGCTAGGGGAAAAATTCGGCTGTTTTTGAGGAAAAAAAAAAATAAATGGAGTTAGAGTTTGAAATTGATATAAAGAGGACCGAAAACGAATATCGGTGGATAGTGAATTAGTGAAGTCTATATGAAAGCGTAAGTGGAAGAATATATAGTTACAGTAATAAGTCATTGTGGAAGTGAAGTGTAAGGACAAAAGAAAAGAAAAAAAAAAACCGAGAGTAGGGTAGTGCGTCGGAAAAACCACAAAAAAAAAAAAATTAAAAATAAAGGTGCGCACGTAGATATATTTGTATCTATATATATTATCTGAAGGTGTATGTGTGTATGGGGCGTATATGAACCCCAAAACAAAAACAAAAACAGAAAAAAAAAAACCCTACCGAGTGAGTACCTACACAATTAAACGGTATGCTACAAAATATGTAAAGTAGCATACAACAGAAACTGATTACCCATAAGATCTAGCTTATGGTATTGTAAAAATTGTAAAAAAAAAAAAAAAGAACAATAATGGTACATATTAATGTTTATAATAAATAAATAGATAAATAAAATAAATATTCGTAAATAAATATTGTACAAGGGAATAATTGAAAAATATAAAAATAAAAAAAAAAAATAAAAAATAACAAAAAAACCAAATCGAGTTGCTGTAAATTATTTATAAAAAGTGCGGCTGGGAGCAAATACTGAGTGACTGGAGCAGTGCGGGGCTGGAGTAATTGGGAGGTCCTAACCAGCGTGGCGAGCGGTGCTCGCGAACCAGACCAGGAAGGTTCTCTGGGTGAAGAGGGGAGTTCGATCATCAATTTTAGGGTAGATATACTATTAATTTCATTATTGTTCTATTAATTTCATTATTTGTGTTGCATTGTAAATATGATTGTACATACGTTTAATTGGGCGGGGTAATATATTTATACGGAATTATCAAAATTTTTAGGTAAATATTTTTTTTTGGTTTGAGTTCACCGAGATCACTGCATAGTGATCTGTACATAACAATATACATATATACATACAAATATAGTGTGGTGTGGTTTTAATATAATAAATTTTTTTTCGTTAAACTTTTTTTTTCTTGTGTGACCATTAGGACAGGTAATATGATTCAGTAAAGTTTTTTTTTTATTTGTGTTGCAAACCACGAGTACGGCGGACTTCCAAATTATTATTGTTATGGTGCAAAGAATAGGACCCGCGACCCCACCATGAGCCAGTCGAGATGAACGGCATTAAGCACCCGTAACAATATGGCGCCCAAAGGTTATTTTTATTTTTGTATGGAATTTATTCTTAATGTTTTGAGTTGCTTTGGGGATTAGCGTTTTATCACCCTAAGACATTCATATCTTCTGTTAAGGAATAGATTGTAAATGGTTAAAAGGGTGGGAATATGGGTTCTCAAGGTTTCTTTAAAACTAAATCACAGAATTTATTTAATTTGTGTAATTTCCATACTACAATTTTATTTTCAAAATTTATGATGCACTTTCATTCTTTTTATTCCTATTCCAATTCAGGGATGTTCTTTCTCCAAATTTAGGATTGATTAAGTTTAAGTAACTTGAATTGTTGATAGTGAAGTTGAGAGTTTGAAAGTAATCAACATTTTCTTTATTGCTTTTGGGCATAAATTCTCAGAATCCTATTCTTCGCAATTGCGGATTGATTTTAAGGTGTGAACTCTGAGGATTGTGTTCAATGTTGATGATGAATTATTATGTGTGAATGGTGTCTATATTTTTTTAAATCCTCAATCGAGTTGAATAATTATACAGACATTGTCATTCATATATATATTTTAGAGGTGTTTAAGTCCAGTACAAACATTTTATTTTGTAGTTTCAGTTTAATATTTTTATAGTTTGGGAGTTCAGGTGACTCGTGGTTTTGCAACACATTCATATTCAGTCAGATACAGGTTTTAGTGTAGATACAATATTGTGTGAATTTATTACAATAATAATATTGGCAGCAATTTTAGGCTTGCGGGCTTAGGATAGTAACGGTATTATTATATAATTTTATATAAGTGTTATATTATAGTTTATTTTAAATTATTATTAATCAAGTGTGTTTAGTTTATTAAAACCATAAAAACTAATATGGAAGGTTTAGAAATTAGTGCTTTAAAGGCGGACGAATTTATTGTAGAGTGCGAGGTTCGACAGGTAACAGGTAGCCCGAGTGAAAAATTACAATCACTTAAAATATTATTAGGAGAGGAAATCCTAAATCCCGTATTGCAACCTCATAGGCCACATAAACAAGCGGCTAAAAACCCAGATCGTGAAATACGAAGATGCTCAGTTAAGTTGAGTGATCTAGTTATGTGGTTTATTAAATTAAAAGACAAAAATATTAATGAAATTGACTTTACGGCTAGTCGATCCCAAATTTTACATCTGATTGGCAGATTGACACGATTGTCTAATATCACAAGGAGGTATAAATCAGGCTGTTTAAATTTGCTTGATAAGGCTAACATTTTAATGACTAATATCAGGAAGGTTATGATAGATGCTGGGGCGTTGGACGATTCCATTAACAATGTTGAGGAAAATATTCCAATTGATTCCGAAGAAATGTCTTCTTCTGCGGAGGAAGTATCAGACAATGAATCATCATATTCAATCGATACTATGATATATAGTAATGATAAAGGCAAAAATATTAACAGGGCTAATCCGACGGCAAACCAAGCTGGAACTAGTACTTCTCAAATACATAGTAACAACCAAAATGGCACATCGCTAGAAAATTTAAATAGACAGTTTCAAAAGTTATATTGTGTAGATAATGTTCAAAAGCTAAAGGATGAGCAAATTACAGATGTTCCTACCGTTTCGAATATCCCTTCTCATCAAAAGGTGAACTACAATTCACAATTTTATGATTTTCAAAAACAACGAGAGCATTCAGAACAATCACCAATATTCGCACCAATACCCAATTCGGTTGGCGGACATAGCAACGTACAGCATCAACTTTCCAAATGGAAAATTGAATTCGATGGATCTACCAGTGGAATATCGATTGAACGGTTCCTGTTCAAAGTAGAACATCTGGCCCGAACATACCAAGTAAATGAAAATAATTTACGAAATGAATTTAGCGTCCTACTGAAAGGTATAGCGTCTAATTGGTATTGGTGTTTTCTAGAGCGGAATCCATCATGTTCGTGGGTTCAACTGAAATATGCGTTAATCGAAAGATTTCAAGACCGTCGGACAGATGATGACATTAGACGATTAATTGATTGTAGAAAACAAAAACCAAACGAATCATTTGTTGAATTTTATAATGAAATTTTGGTACTGACTTTGCAATTTCGTTCTCCAATAGCAGATACAGAAATTCTACGCATCTTAAGATATAATATGCGGACAGATCTGCAAAACCATTTGGCGGATCAAGATATTGATAATATCAGTAACTTGGTAAGACGATGCGTAGCGTTGGAGGACACGTGGAAGCGTAATCATAAAATTTGTGATTTAACATCAAGAAATGTCAGCAAACACATTAATGAAATTTCCACTGGTGTTGAATCACAAATTAATTATAATCTATGTTCAGATACACCAAACTCCCAATTTCAGGCTATGTCATATAAAGTAAATAATGAAAATCATTGGAATCAACGGCATCAAAATTCAGTTTTTGAACCACATCTCAACGCTTTTCAAAATCCCCAAAATTCACATTACCAAATTGATGCATATAATGCTAATTTAGAGACAAATAAAAATTCGGATTATCAAGTTTGTTGGAATTGTTTGGATATAGGGCATAAATTTGATCGATGCAACAATCCGCGTCGTCTGTTCTGTTTTGGATGCGGTAAGGAAGGTGTGGCAAAACCAAATTGTTCCAAATGTGCATCGGGAAACGGTCAGCCGGGGAACCAACGGGCTGCTATAAGGATTCCTCGGAGCCAGGAGCAGCCACCAAATCCATCAACAAATATGAACAAGAGGTTGAATTACCAACACTAGACTTAAAATCACAACAATCACATTTAACCAAAGCACAAAACAAAATTCACGTGACCAATTATTCAAATTTGCCGAATGCTGTTCCATCTGTTTCGTCACAAAAAATGAGAAATAAATCGTCAGCTGCTGCTTACCGCACAAAAAAGTATTGGGAGAAGCGGAAACAGTTAAAAGGTGATATTTCAGAATCGTTTCTTTGTGACGAAATAGATGAAAGACCATTCGCCAAAGTCAAAATTAATGGAGTTAGTTATACCGGACTGATGGATAGTGGAGCAGTGCGGGGCTAGAGTAATTGGGAGGTCCTAACCAGCGTGGCGAGCGGTGCTCGCGAACCAGACCAGGAAGGTTCTCTGGGTGAAGAGGGGAGTTCGATCATCAATTTTAGGGTAGATATACTATTAATTTCATTATTGTTCTATTAATTTCATTATTTGTGTTGCATTGTAAATATGATTGTACATACGTTTAATTGGGCGGGGTAATATATTTATACGGAATTATCAAAATTTTTAGGTAAATATTTTTTTTTGGTTTGAGTTCACCGAGATCACTGCATAGTGATCTGTACATAACAATATACATATATACATACAAATATAGTGTGGTGTGGTTTTAATATAATAAATTTTTTTTCGTTAAACTTTTTTTTTCTTGTGTGACCATTAGGACAGGTAATATGATTCAGTAAAGTTTTTTTTTATTTGTGTTGCAAACCACGAGTACGGCGGACTTCCAAATTATTATTGTTATGGTGCAAAGAATAGGACCCGCGACCCCACCATGAGCCAGTCGAGATGAACGGCATTAAGCACCCGTAACAATATGGCGCCCAACGTGGGCGGAGCATCTATAACAGCTCTAGGAAAGGGGTGCGAAACGTTTCTCGAAAATTCTAATGTCAATATATTCAATATTACCTCTCATATCAAAACAGCGAGTGGCAATTCGGAGCGGATATTTGGTTACATATGGGCGAGGATCGCATATAAGGAAGTCGAAAAATTGATGCGAATTTATTTAATTCCGGGATTGAAACAATCACTATACTTGGGTATAGATTTTTGGAAGTTATTCAATATAATGCCTATGACAATATCCGAAATAAGTAAAGATGATTGCGGAACGATAAATTCCCATATATTATCAGGCGAACAACAAACTCGACTTAATTGCATTATCGAAGCATTGCCTTCTTTTAATAAACAAGGGTTAGGTAAAACAGCGGTACTATCACATCATATTGATGTCCAAGGAGCTACGCCCGTCAAACAAAGGTACTATCCAGTCTCTCCAATTAAACAGACTGCTATTGACGAGGAACTGGAACGAATGCTGTCATTGGGAGTGATTGAAATGTCAAATAGTGCATGGAGTTCACCTGTGACATTAGTGTTGAAACCAAACGGCAAAGCGCGGCTCTGCTTAGATGCAAGACGTGTTAATGAGGTAACTAAAAGAGACGCGTATCCTCTGCCAATAATCGACGGGCTCTTAAGTCGACTAGAGGACACCAAATTTATTTCGAGTTTGGACCTAAAGGACGCCTTTTGGCAAATACCGTTAGACAAAGAGTCCCGAGATAAAACAGCGTTTACCGTCCCTGGACGTCCATTGTACCAATTCACAGTGATGCCGTTTGGTCTCTGTAACGCGCCACAAACTATGTGCCGGTTAATGGACCAGGTGATACCCCATGCACTTCACGATCGCATCTTTGTGTATCTTGATGATCTTTTAATTGCCTCCAAAACGTTTGATGAGCATCTCGAGTTATTGTCAATGGTAGGTAAGAGGTTGACTAAGGCCGGTTTGACGGTCAACGTTGAAAAAAGTCATTTTTTGCTCAAACACATTAATTACCTGGGTTATGTCATTGGAGATGGAACGTTAGCCACGAATCCAGATAAGGTTAAAGCTATCCAGGAATATCCAGTCCCTTCCACGATTAAGAAACTACGGAGGTTTTTAGGAATGGCGGGATGGTATCGACGTTTTATATTGTCGTTCGCATCGCTAGTCGCGCCACTTACGGACTTAACCAAAAAGGATAAAAAATTTGCTTGGAACGAAAAGGCACAGGTAGCTTTTGAAAAAGTCAAATCGGCGCTGATAAACGCACCTGTACTGGTCCATCCAGATTTCAATAAAACCTTTGTGATCCAGTGCGATGCTAGTACTACTGGAGTCGGTGGCGTGCTACTTCAAAAAGGAGATGATGGCGGGGATCACCCAATAGCATATATGTCGCAGAAGCTAAACGCCGCACAGCGGAACTATACAGTCACAGAATTAGAATGCTTCGCTGCTGTATTAAGTGTTAAAAAGTTTCGGGCATATATTGAGGGGTATCCGTTCGTAATCGTGACTGATCACGCAAGCCTTAAATGGCTTATGAATCAAAAAGAACTTACAGGCAGGTTGGCGCGATGGAGTTTGAAGTTGCAGGCTTTCGACTTCGTAATACAGCATCGTAGTGGATCACAAATGGTAGTACCTGATGCGTTGTCCCGAATGTTTATGGAAGAAATGGTGCTTCACGAGAGTGGTTTCGATGTGAATCTCGATTCCATTTCGTTCAAATCTCAGGAATATCTGGATTTAATTATCAAAATTCAAAATAATATGTCACAATTTTCTAAATTCTGTGTTTCGGACGGTAAAATTCTGGTTAATACCACCAATGAAAAATTATCCTTTTCACCTACGGATCTACCTAAATTTAAATTATACGTACCTCAACCTTTAACGTCACACATTCTGAAACAAGCCCATAACCCGCCAACGTCAGCTCATTTCAGTTATGCTAAAATGCTCGAACGAATTCAGCGGTATTTCTATTGGCCAAAGATGGCAATAGAGGCCAAAGAATTCGTAAATAAGTGTACGGTATGCAAGGAAACTAAACCAGTTAACTATATAACTAGAACTGAAATGGGTGAACAGCGGCTAGTTATGAGGCCTATGCAACGTATATTTATTGACTTTCTTGGGCCCTACCCAAGATCCAAAAAGGGAAATTCGTATTTGTTTATCGTTTTGGATCAGTATTCAAAATTTGTTTTCCTTAAACCATTTAGGAAAGCGGTTGCTACGGAGGTAGTTACATTTTTGGAGAACGAAGTATTCCTATCTCACTCAGTACCCGAATATGTGGTGTCTGACAATGGGGCCCAATTCACGTCCAAAGTGTTCCAAAGACTATTGACGAAATACAACGTAAAACAGTCATTGGTGCCACGGTACTGTCCTCAGGCTAATGCGTCTGAACGTGTCAACCGTTCAATTCTGTCGGCCTTGAGAGCATATATAGTTGATTCCCAGGCGAATTGGGATCAATATATACCCGAAATAACCTCAGCGTTAAGGAATGTGGTGCACAGTGCTACCAAATATTCTCCACATTTCCTAATGTTTGGTCAGCATCTAATCACCAACGGCAAGGAGTACGGGTTGTTAAGGTTGTTGAATTTGGAAGGGGAAGCGAATATGTCGGCTGAAGTCAAAAATAATAACTTGAGCATTTGTCAACAGAATGTCCTTAGACATCTTACCGAAGCGCATGAGCGGAGTGCTCATAACTATAACCTTAGAAGCAGATATCGGAATTTAACAGTTGGGCAAACAGTCTTTGTAAGGAATTATGTTCAAAGCGACGCAGCTAATAAGTTTTGTGCGAAACTAGCACGCAAATTCGTAGAGTGTACGGTTCTGCGTAAAATAGGAAATGTGGCGTATGAGGTTGTGAGAAGCGATGGGAAACTCTTAGGGATTTACCATATCAAAGATATTCGGACATGAGATTACAGATATTTACCATATTTATTTTGAGGATCTTAAACTTAAATATTAGTAGTAAGGCCGGCTTTGATGAGACCTCAGGGTGTGCGGTACGTCCCCACGACTGTTGCAAATAAATATTGCACTGTATTTTTTTGGTATAACGATATTTAGGTATAGTAGGAAATTCAAATAAAATTAAGTTGGGTAGGAAGTGGAAAATTTTAGGGATCAAAATAGCTAGGGGAAAAATTCGGCTGTTTTTGAGGAAAAAAAAAAAATAAATGGAGTTAGAGTTTGAAATTGATATAAAGAGGACCGAAAACGAATATCGGTGGATAGTGAATTAGTGAAGTCTATATGAAAGCGTAAGTGGAAGAATATATAGTTACAGTAATAAGTCATTGTGGAAGTGAAGTGTAAGGACAAAAGAAAAGAAAAAAAAAAACCGAGAGTAGGGTAGTGCGTCGGAAAAACCACAAAAAAAAAAAAATTAAAAATAAAGGTGCGCACGTAGATATATTTGTATCTAGATATATATATCTGAAGGTGTATGTGTGTATGGGGCGTATATGAACCCCAAAACAAAAACAAAAACAGAAAAAAAAAAACCCTACCGAGTGAGTACCTACACAATTAAACGGTATGCTACAAAGTATGTAAAGTAGCATACAACAGAAACTGATTACCCATAAGATCTAGCTTATGGTATTGTAAAAATTGTAAAAAAAAAAAAAAAGAACAATAATGGTACATATTAATGTTTATAATAAATAAATAGATAAATAAAATAAATATTCGTAAATAAATATTGTACAAGGGAATAATTGAAAAATATAAAAATAAAAAAAAAAAATAAAAAATAACAAAAAAACCAAATCGAGTTGCTGTAAATTATTTATAAAAAGTGCGGCTGGGAGCAAATACTGAGTGACTGGAGCAGTGCGGGGCTGGAGTAATTGGGAGGTCCTAACCAGCGTGGCGAGCGGTGCTCGCGAACCAGACCAGGAAGGTTCTCTGGGTGAAGAGGGGAGTTCGATCATCAATTTTAGGGTAGATATACTATTAATTTCATTATTGTTCTATTAATTTCATTATTTGTGTTGCATTGTAAATATGATTGTACATACGTTTAATTGGGCGGGGTAATATATTTATACGGAATTATCAAAATTTTTAGGTAAATATTTTTTTTTGGTTTGAGTTCACCGAGATCACTGCATAGTGATCTGTACATAACAATATACATATATACATACAAATATAGTGTGGTGTGGTTTTAATATAATAAATTTTTTTTCGTTAAACTTTTTTTTTCTTGTGTGACCATTAGGACAGGTAATATGATTCAGTAAAGTTTTTTTTTTATTTGTGTTGCAAACCACGAGTACGGCGGACTTCCAAATTATTATTGTTATGGTGCAAAGAATAGGACCCGCGACCCCACCATGAGCCAGTCGAGATGAACGGCATTAAGCACCCGTAACAGCGTATGGCCAATATTCTCAACATTATAACCTGAGGACACGGCCGAGACAATTTGAGCCAGGTGATATAGTTTTGAAAAAGGCTTTCAGGCAGTCTCGCGCTGCTGACAATTACAACGCGAAATTCGACTCAGTCTACGAGAAATGTAGGGTAAAATACAAAATAGGGTTAAATACGTATGAATTGGAGACTTTAGACGGTAAAAAAGTCGGTCGATTTCACGCGAATGATATTCGGGAATATCATCAACCACTGTGAATTAGTTGTATCAATGCGATTTATTTCGGGTAACATGTGTGAGAAAAATCATATTGTGAATGATATATGTTTGTATTTTCATGTTTAAGATTTAAGTAGTTACTTATTATGAAAATTTTTTGAAATTAATTTTATTTCAAAAAATTTTCGTTGCGTACGGTAGAATGTAGTGTAGCATTTGGGTTTTTGAATGAGAAAGCTACCGTGTGTATTTTAAGTTTACGAATGAAATGGTAAGCGGGTCATAAAACTTTGCGGCTATACCTTTCCATCCTACAATCCCATTTATAATTAGTGATTCTACCATTTTTCTTTCAATGAATTTATATCCATCCTCCCGCAACTCATCTGAATGATTGGTGCAAATAAAATCAGAGCAATAAAAAAAAAAAAGAAAACAATGAATGTTCCAAAAAAAAAATTGTATGAATGTATAATTGATTTTTTTTATTTATTTCATTTACCATGGAATTGCAACGCATGGAGAAAATCGACAAAGAAGCCGAGAAACCAACCCAACATCGAAAAGTTAAAAAAAAAAGCTTGTTAAACAGCTTGGATACAGTTTCGGGGCAACAGAGGGCGCTAGGCAGGAAGCAAAAATCTTCTTTTAAATTTTAAATTAAGCGCTCTTAAAATTCGAGGAAAACATTGTTTGCAAAAAAAAAACAATTTTGAAGATGATGTGATGACGAGGAGAGGGGGTGGCAGTATATATGCACGGTACATGGCGTATGACGGGGAGTCAAGTTTAGATCTGAAAAGTGATCAGATTGAAAAGAAAAATAAATAAAGTGTTGTTGTGCCCGTGTACGGCGGATTAATAGCATGAAATTTATGTTGGCTATTTTTGTTCCGCAATTTATTTTTTTTGCACGGGCTGATTGAAAACACAAAAAAACTGTTAAATGTTTCAATTAGTTGGTTATTGTTAATTTTTGTAATGATAAAAAAATAAATAAAATAAATGTTTGTATGTCAATAAAAAAATAAAAACTACGATTTATAACGTGAGATAGAAGTGCGTGTGTTTTACTTAAAAATTTGATTCTATGTTCGCTTACTTCTCTGAGTCGTAATTCTCGTTACAAAGTGAAATATACAAAATAAGACTAAAAAAAAAAATAAAGAAAATTGTGTGGTGTTAAAAAGAAAAAGGTGTGAAGTGAACAGAAATAAGAAAAAAGGTGTAAAGTGAACAGTAGTAAACAAAAAAAAGAAAGAAGGCAAATAAAAGTGAAAGTGAGTGAAGAATTGGGATCGTGGCACATGCAAATTACTGACGGAGCCGGAATCTTTTTGTTTGAGCAACAAAGAAGACAAAAGAATAAACCAAGTCTTCAGTTCGCTGCAAAGAGGTCCTTCAGGTGAGTTGCGAATCCCTCATTATTGTGTTGTCCCGTCACGGTTGTCGCATGGTGTTTTTTTGTTATTACCGTTAGCGCGATCATTTTAGAAGGTACGAGATACACGCGGTGGTTTTTCAGTGGTGTTATTTTTTTTTTGCACCCCGCCCGAGTCAGACTGCTCAAAAGTGAGCTAAGCCGGCTTATCGTGCTGGTAGACTGGCGCCCAAACCACACACAGTGGAAATAAATGAAGAGTCTACCCAATCACCGCGCGTAGACGAACCCATTGAATAGCACGTTACAAATTGAACTCTGCAAATAAACATCCCATTATTCTACCAAATAAACATATTATGTCTCCACTATTAGTGCGACAACTCTTCTATACAATGTGAGGTCTCAATAATTGATATTAGGAGCTCGAAACTTATGTCAGCAAATTGTTAAATGTATCATTTGCTTTAAAAATAAGCCCAAGCTGCCGCATCAAATAATGGGCAATTTACCCGCCGATCGTGTTACGAAGTCAAGACCATTTTCAATAGTTGGAATCAATTTTTGTGGACCCTTTTATGCTAAACCAACCTTTAGATTAAAAATTAAAACTAAAATATACGTAAGTATGTCTATTTATATGCTTCTCAGTTAAGGCTATCCATTTAGAAATTGTAATGGATTTATCATCAGAAGCTTTCTTGGCTTGTCTTCGCAGATTTGTTTCAATAAGGCGTGGATATTGTTCAAAAATGTATTCATACAATGCTACAAATTTTATTGGTGCTCGGTCTGAATTAAAGGAATTAAGAAATTTATTTCAATCCCAAGGTTTTCAGAATGAAGCAAAATTATTCTGTGCGAATCATCACATAGAGTGGCATACAATCCCCCCAACATCTCCTCACTTTGGTGGATTGTGGGAATCTTCAATAAAAAATGCCAAATGGCACATGAAAAGGGTAATAGGTCTACGATCATGGACAATCGAAGAGTATTATACATTAACTTGCCAAATTGAAGCTTGCCTCAATTCGCGGTCATTAACAGCACTCTCAAATGATCCATCTGACTTTACCGCATTGTCTCCTGATCATTTCTTGGTGGACAGTCTACTATTAGCCCTTCCTGAACCATCGTTGCTCGAGCTCAACATTACGAAACTATCCAGATATCAAACTTTACAGTTGATGCTTCAAGATTTTTGGAAAAGATGGCATGTTGAGTACTTGAGTGAACTATACAGAAACGTTATAAGTGGCAAAAACCATCAAATGATAATTATAAAATAGGTCCGTTAGTTATTTTGCATGACCACAACATTCCTCCGATTAATTGGCCACTGGGTAGAATTATAGACATACATCCGGGACTCGATAATCGTGTTCGTGTGGTAACTATAAAAACTTCAAAATCTAGATTTAAATTATCGGTCACTAGAATCAGTATTCTTCCACTTGAACACAAATTCAGTAAATGTATTCACTTATGTAAACGAATAACTACTGTGTTTTCAATAGATAATTTGGTAATCATTCGTAATAATTAAACTGTATTAAAATTTGAAATATTTGTAAAATTTTGTAGTTATTAAATGTTTTATTTAATTATATACATCTTGTTATATATATTTGTTTTTCTAGAAATTTAAAATAAATGATTACATATATGGTCAGTCTCATTTTAGCTGTGCTAACAGTCAATTGAAAAACAATAATTAAAAAATTATAAATAAAAATAATAAACATAAAATCATTGTTAATAAAATTCCAAATTGTATTAAATGGGTTTTATGTATTTCATTTTTAACAAAATACAACTAACATCTTCAAAATTATAATAACTTATTAAACAACTGGTTTTCAATAATACATGTATCTTCGAGTTTATTCGTCAAAGTTTCTTAATGGTGAATACAAACTTTTAAATTGTTCGACTGCGTCACCAATTTTCGTAATCCATAAATGAATTGTGGCAATGGGTTAACAAATAAATGCATTTTTATTCATGAGAGTATGCGGGACGGGACGGCTATAGGCGTAATTCACCTAAGAACTAAAAATAGAACGGCTATAGCCGTCATTTGCGGCAATGGGTTAATTTGACCGGTTTAAAAAAACAATAATGTTAATGAACAGATAACACAAAACCTAAGATAAGACTTTTCACACCAAAACCAAATAGAAAAACACAAAAATTTTATATTTTCCAAAAAACCACTTTGCAAAAACCTCGATGATTTGCCTAATTCCGATTTAACCCCAAAACAATTCGACAGTATCCTAAAATTCAAATTACATAATAAAATATTCACTCCACCCAATCCTTTCCGCTGAAGCTATGTACTATATCGACACCCACACACGCAAAACAAAATATCTCTCCTTTACTTACTATGTAAACTATATAAATAAAATTTGGTGAAAAACATGGGAAAACACAAACACACATTGAATAGTATAGTAAAAATGTGCATAAAATGCAACTTTCGGTTATTGACCTCATTTTAGTATCACCGATGTGAATGACCGCGAGAAACGGGATAACAGAGAATCACATTTTTATCGATTTCGGGAAAAAAAATCAGTTTTTCAAAAATTTGTTTTCCTTGGTTACTCGGCAAATTCGTCGAATACACGCATTTTGTGTGTTGTGTCCTCCTATCCCCTACTCCTATATGTAAAATAAAATGTGGTACACGTCAAGAATTCAAGATAGAATATCCATTTTCTGTTCACTCTCTTTCTCGATTTCGTTCGAATCAAAACAAAACACGAGAAAACTGAGCGCCCGACGAAACCCCGCATGTAAATAATGATGGTACCAAAAATATATAAACACACCCAAATATAAAACGAGACGAATGAATTATTGTGCTTTCAAATTTTCACTTAATTGAAAATTAAAAATTAAAATTATTCCAACAATTTAAAAACTTAAAAAACAAAAACTTTTGGTTTTTACCTTGTAGGGCTTTTTGTTGTTTTCACTTTCCATTTTTCTTTTTTTTTTTACTGTGTGTGTACCTATATAGAAGTATATAAACCACTAACAGAAAAAAGTCTGTTAAATTACTTAAAAACTTTTTGTTTTAGTGTTTCTTTACGAAAACCAAATAAAACAACGATAGAAAAACACTTTTCACTTAATTTATGCGAAATTTGCACAAAATTTAATTCAAAACAATTGCAAATTTGTGATCAAAACACTTTACTGCGTTAATTTTTGACAGAAGAGAACGCAATTCTACACTACACAATAAAAATATTACACCAACACATGAGAATATTTTATCAAAACACACAATGTTGTGTTATCAAAACAAACAATTTTATTCAGAAAACAATAACAACAACTAAATTTTGCGAATTATTTCTTATTTGAAGCGCAAACAACCGCTTTAGCGTATTGTTACCAAACGAATGAGTGAATGTCATGGAAATAAAAAGAGAGAAAGTTGATGATAATTTTCATTTTGCTTTTGTGTGCTGCCGCCGCATGTTGACTAGTTGAAATGTAAATCGTATATGTGTTGTTACCAAACACATACATCTAGGCGTTTAGAGCAAGAAAAGTTGCATTCCAATTGGAATGGGGTAAAAAAAAAATACGAAATGTAGAGACAACAATTTCCACCACGAAAAATAAATGAAAATTGGGGAAAACGTAGACAACAATACCTCAAAATATTTTGATAATTATTAGTATTGTATTCAATGCACAAATATTTCCATTTAATTCGTACGTAACGAATTCGAATAAAATGTTTGGCAGCTCATGGCGTTTGGATTTGGGTGTAGTATGGGATTGGGTGATGGTTATGGAATGTGAAAAGAATTAAATTTTTTCTCTGGGTTTTCTTACTTTTTTTATATTTTATTATTTTATGATTATTTTTATGATTTGGTTCTTACTTTGGAATGATAATGTTGTTGTAGGATATTTATTGCGCGCGCGAAGGGTATGAGACGTTCAGTCTAGACATTTTCACAGCGAGATTTTTGTGTTTAATGTTTCTGAATGATTTGTTTGAAGTTGAGTCTGAATGTTATGATGAGTGAATTTTTCTTACGTTGATTGCGTTGGTTAACAAAATGGTATGATATGCATTATGTAGTCGCACGTGAAATATTGGATTAGGTTCTTGTTTGTTTGTTTACACGATGATGAATATTTATGGCTTGGTGCGACAACGAAAATTTGATACGCTGCGGAAAAACATGGAAAAAAAGTCATTTGATATTTAAGAACAAAATCCTTAATGTACGTGATATTACATATTTTACAATTAATATGCAAATTTGTTGAAAACATTTTGATTTATGCAAATATGTTGCTAGACAACGTAAAATATGACAGATTAATGTTTATTTAATGCTCAAGGCACAGGTTCTTTTTATCAGGATCATTCACATCTTGAAATATTCTCTTTAAGATAGGTTTAAACTTGAGATTTCGAATAATATTTGTTTGTCATTTTTCAGATCGTTTATGTTTTGCTTTGGTGGATTTTTTGAAAGACGCTTTGTTTTAAATACGGGTTTTCGTAAAATTTTGTCAAGATTACGATTTTGTTGGCAAATATTGTTTCCTAAATATTTTATATATTTGAAATTATTTTACAGATTCTTTTGTTATAATTTTAAACACTTTTATTTGATTATATTCAATTTTAAAAATAATCAGACGATTCCTTTTATTCTTAATAACAACCAGGTTCACTTTATAAATGAATTATTAAAACTTTCTAATTATAATTAACAATTTATTATTAGAACTTACTTTTGGCGTTCATTTGAGATCCAATAGCAATTATAAACAGCTTACAGATATCGATTAACAATATTGGCTGAATAATATTATTGTAGTTTTACCTGAAATTATCTATAGGTACCGTATTTCTTTGAGTCTAATAGTTACATAATTCGGTAACAATCAGGCGTGTTCCATTGCACATACCCTCCGAAATATCTAAATTACGCATTAGCATAATTATCGTGTTTTTCTTTAGTTTTAATTCATTGGGTGGCAAATTAGCAATTTCAATCGAATTAAGAAATTCTGACGTGAATTCAATACCTCCTTCCTGTTTATCCTTCACAGAATTAAGACTTTTATACGATTTGTATTCACCTGGGAGTTTGGATTTACAATAGACCGCAACAACTGATCCATATTTTGTAAACCAATCAACTTGAGCGAGTTCTAAAGCTTTGACAGAACCAGGTTTAATGCTGGAAATTGAATCTGACGAAAGCGGAACTTTCAGACCAAATATCTTGTGTAATGTTTGTCCAGCAGGCAATAGAGTTGATACGATTTCAGTAAATGCCATAGATTTTACTTTGCGATTTTGGCCACAAAGTAAGTGATACAAGGTCTTATACACGAAGGTTTTACCGGTACCGCCTGGTCCATTTATGAAAAAACATTTTGTTTCAACATAGTTAGAGTCATTGGCTGCACGTAAAATACTGTCCACAATTTCAATCTTTTTTCCTTGAGAAGCCGATAGATGCGTTCTCCAGTAGCAGCTGACTCATCAGAATTTAGAACGTCCATGTTTTGGTCATCTTCGTAATTGTCAATGTCGTCCATACAATATCGTTCCACCCAGAAACGAAAAGTTCGACCTTCTGTTGCTGTCGTATTTAACTTGAATGCAATAATACGATAAGCACGTTTAACTGCAACTGATTTTTGAAACTTTCCCAGAGACCTTTTGGATCTTCGGGACATTCAAAAATAAGAATCTGAACGAAGAGTATTCGCATTACCAAAGGCATTTTGGACAGTGCTGATTCTTCTAGACCATATTTCCACTGTTTATCGTCGAAGGTGAAGCCATGAGCTAAGCAAGCTTGTTTTTATGTCGCATAACGAATGTCATTCACAGTAAGGAGATCAGCAAAACTTTTTGCGTCCTTCACATTCCTTTCGAAGCATTCTGGTTGAGCAACATAATTTACGTTATGTATTCGACCAATAACACACAATCGACGAATTCGCGGTTCCCATGTACTCGTTTTTCTAAACCATTTGAAATGTTCGGGCATTTGCCAATAGTAGTAGTAATTCTGGTTTGTTTGCATTTGGTTCAACGCCTGGTTATGTCGAAAATATGCTTCTAACATTGAACCTTTTTGTCCAATATCTGCCAGATCTTCTTGGGCTTGGTTCAAGCGCTGAACGATATCACTCTTTCTTTGGATTTCGTGGCCAAATAATCGCCAGCATGCTTCAGGTGGTGTAATGCAGCGACCTTCCACATAGATGTCTGCTTCATTATAAATCAAACTCCGTTGATTTTCGACAACCTTTATTGAAGCGCAATTGCGTCCTTTGTAGATGTATTAATATAAATATTTTACCGGACCTATCCTGCCAACATATTCAACATTGATGTGACATTGGAATTTTTCAGCAAATAAGCATTATATGTGGCCACATGACGATTATCTCGTGTAACTCGGCGATTATCCTTATCTTTTCGATATACTGCAAGTTCATGTGAAAATTCTTCTCGATTATTTTGGTCCAATTTGGGGTCATAACGACGATGATACTTTGGTTTTTCATCATCCGCTAGAGATGTTACTTCTTTGAGTTGTATTGGAAAACCGAAGCGGCACTACAATTTTCCATTTTTATTGATCATACATGTAGCATCTGGATCTAACTCCACTCCGCGATAAGGACTATGGATCATTCACTTTACTACTCATCCTCGCAATTCAGGGTCGTCGGTATTTGGAATTTCAGCTGTAATTAGATCATCAATTTCTTCTGGATTATGGATTCGATCTTCAGGATTCATGATCAACAGCAAATGCATATGTGGTAGTCCACGTTTTTGAAATTCGATTTGAAATTCCAAATATCTGTTTTTTATCCAAATCATTGATAATTTCATCAAATTTTTGTTTTGCAATTCGAGCGACGAGATCAGGACGATCTTGAGCGGACTGCTGTTTGATAACTCCATTATCAGATATAATACGCGCTGCAAAAAAAAAAAAAATCAAATCAGCAAATTTAGCATATCGATGGCTTATTGCGAATAGGGCGTAAGTCGCATTTTGTAAATTTTAAACAAGACAGAAAAAACTTTGTTTTTAACGAAAAATACGATTTAAATCATGATGAATGATGACGTTTTTAATAAAAAAATATATATTTTTTAAAAAGAAACTAATATTTGTCTTAAATATGTATAACATGTAAACCAACTTTACCTGTCGTTTAAATCGAAGAACACAATTTTTTAAAAATTGATGTTACGCCCTATTCGCAATAAGCCATCGATATGTAAACACAACCACACATACAAACAGGACATCCACTACCAAAATCAATCAAGCACTAAACGATTGAATGGTACAAAGCACCATAGATCTAAACCTATTAAATGAGCACAGGAATAAATCACATTGAAGAAAAAACTCATTATGATTTGACTGCAACCTGGATAATGGGCTTACAAAGCCAAGATTAGTTCTAGAGAAGGTAGGAAGAAACAATATTGCATTCAGACAAGATAATGAAGATGCCACACACAGGTTATTAATTAGTTTATAAAGCAATGTTTCATCAAACAACAGTCTTCTAAAATCAAGCGACTGTAAATCAAATATTTTAAGCCTGACGTTGTAACTAATACGACTACTGAATGGTATACACAATATTCCAAACAACTACGCAACTAAACTTTTATATAATGTAATAAAAACATAAGGATCACGAACTCTTTCCCACGAGGAAAGATAAAGTCCAGCAACTTAAATGCTTTAGCACAAATGGCGGATATATGCCTATCAAATTTAAGATTTTAATCAAATAATACACCTAAATCAGAGACCTCGTGAACCCTTTCCAGTTTGACACATTTCTTAATATTAAGTGTTAATTTGTTAATGTTGGACCAAGCCAAAAGTTTATCTAAGTCAAACTGAAGCCTAGAACAGTCAGTTGGCGTGAAAATGTTTAAATCACCAGCATATCAAAAATATTGACACGACAAAATAGTGGGCAAATCATTAATAAATATCAGAAATAAAAGGGGCCCAAGAGTGGAACCTTGGGGCACACCTGATTTAGCTATAATATCCCTTGATACAAAACCATTAAATTTAACTTATACGTTCAGAGAGGTATGACCCTAGCCATTTCAAAATTTACTCAGAGAGTCCAATTTTAATACATTTTTCTATTAAAATTTTATGGAATACCTTATCAAATGCTTTCTCAAAGTCAGTATAAACACAATCAGCTTGCCCACCCATATCAACACTGCTGAAAATTGAGTTAGAAAAATCAATCAAATTGGTGGTGGTGGAACGTTTAGGAGAAAAACCATGTTGGGATTATGAATTTGTGGACGACAACAAGTGTGACAAATAAAACTACTTTCGGTTCTCCTTAAACACTTGTTAAACAAACTAATTAAATAAAAACATTTAATTTAGATTTTTAAAAATTAATATATTTTCGGAAACACTGTGTTTCCATCATCAGATTATAAAAGTATCTACAAGGTAGTAACAATGTAGTAATAAATTTTTTTTTTTCATAAATATTGTCCGTTTTGAAATCCTCTCATTTTGCATTGTGTGTGTATATGTATACAATTTCATGACCTGCCTCAATCAGAGTATAAATTGGGCAACTCATTGACAGGTTGCCATTTAAAGTTAATCAAATTTAATATTTATGTTTACATAAGGAAACAATTTGCATTTTTCAATTTTGCGATGACAATTTTTAAAAGGAAATTCTGTTTTTTGTGGAAATGTTGTGTGTGTTGTTTACTGTGTAGCTGTAGATGAAACTTCTGGTGATACTACTGTTGGTGTAAATTGGGTTAATGGTATTTTTACAACTCGAACAGGCAACTTGTTTTGGGGCCCAAATCAGAATTTAGAATTCTTGTTTTATTTTTTCTGATGTACCAGCATTCCAATGGATCTAGTAATCTATTGTCCTTCACATGTTTTATTAGGCTTAGGCTAGACACATCTACATTATGACCGGATTCCAGTATATGTTTGGCCACTGATGATTTTTCACTTCGATTACATTTAATACAGGCCAGATGTTCTTTATATCTTTCGGATATAGCTCGCCTCGATTGTCCGATGTACATTTTATCACAATCATTGCACTGTATTTTATAAATTCCGCACTTATCTACATTTTCAGTTTTGTCTTTTGTCGACCCTAACAGTTGGCCTAATTTTGACTCGCTACTTTCCACTAGATCCACTTTAAAATGTTTCCATTGTTTCTTCAACTTTGATGACAGTTCTCTGTGATAATTTAATTTACATCTCACTATTGTTTCAGAAATATGGGACAAAGTTGTTGCGTCCGTTAATGCTTTTTTCCTCAAACAGGCCCGAGTTATTTGGTCCACCATATCACTTGTGTATCCGTTTACCATAGCGATTTGTTTTATTTTTTGCAGTTCAGCCTCGTAATCTTCCAGATTTTGTGGAATATGGACCAGCCGGTATATCATGCTGTTGAAAGCCGCTCGCTTATGTTGAACAGGATGATAAGACTCGTTAATGATATATCTGTCGGTTGCGGTTTTTTTGCGATATATGCTGAAGTGGAATTTATTTTCATCTTTTTTGACCATAATATCCAAGAATGGCAACTGGTTGTTATCTTCACTTTCCATAGTGAACTTGATCGATGGGGATTGACTGTTGAGGAATTTTAGAAGTCGACGTGATTGGTTCTTTCCAATGACAGCAAACACATCATCCACATATCTGTACCAGATTCTTGGGAATATCCGATGCGTCTGCATTTTCTCTTCCAGGTTACCCATGAACAAATTCGCCATAAAAGGAGACAGGGAGTTTCCCATTGATGTTCCAAACGTTTGCTTGTATATTATCCCCCTGAACTGAAAATAGCTCTCTTTCATGCATGTTCGCGTTAGATAGCAGTATAAGTCTATGGAATCCTGGTCTATTTGTTGGTTTTCCAGCCACTCCGATAGAATAAGTAAGGTCTCGTCGATCGGGATACTAGGATAAAGAGCTGTGACGTCAAACGATACCATGATTTCTTGTTGTTGGATTTGTTCTCTTTGCAATTTGTCAGTCAGCTCATAGACATTTTTAATGTTCCGTCCTGGGAGAGGGCCTAGTTTTGATAACTGCTCCACTAGCCATTTTGAGATCTTTTCCCACGGCGCATTATTGTTCGATACAATAGGTCTCATTTGGTTACCGGGCTTGTGTATCTTTGGGAGTGCATACAGTTTGGGAATAGACGGATTTGATACTAATAATCTCCATTGTAACCCTGCGCCAAATTTTTTCCCGATTCGTTTTCTGGCCTCCCTAGCTTTCATGACAAGTTCTTTTAAAGGGTTTGAATTAACTATTTCGTATGGGCCTTCGTCAATCATCGATTGTACCCTGTCGTCATAATCAGTTTTATTTAAGATTACTACAGCATTTCCTTTGTCAGCTTTCATGTAGTAGACATCCTTTTCTCTCAGAGATCTTACAATTGAATGGTAGAATCGTGATTCCGACGTCTCTCTCGTGAAGTTTGAATTCTTGATAATTTCTTTTGACACAGATCTGGCTACGCACATTTCCTCTCTGCTTACTTTTTCTACTGCTACTTCTAAATTTGCTACTATGTCCTCTATCGGCATAAATTTAGGTTGCACACAAAAATTCAAGCCCTTGTTCAGTAACTCTTCTTCTGCTTGTGTCAATTCTACTGAGGATAAATTTTTCACATACTCCGGAACATGCATTGATACTTTCTGTATATATTTTCTAGATGATTGGTTTTTGGTCTTAAGCCACGCTAATTTCTAACACCACACACAACATTTCCACATTAACAACACACACAACATTTCCACAAAAAACAGAATTTCCTTTTAAAAATTGTCATCGCAAAATTGAAAAATGCAAATTGTTTCCTTATGTAAACATAAATATTAAATTTGATTAACTTTAAATGGCAACCTGTCAATGAGTTGCCCAATTTATACTCTGATTGAGGCAGGTCATGAAATTGTATACATATACACACACAATGCAAAATGAGAGGATTTCAAAACGGACAATATTTATGAAAAAAAAAAATTTATTACTACATTGTTACTACCTTGTAGATACTTTTATAATCTGATGATGGAAACACAGTGTTTCCGAAAATATATTAATTTTTAAAAATCTAAATTAAATGTTTTAATTTAATTAGTTTGTTTATCAAGTGTTTAAGGAGAACCGAAAGTAGTTTTACATGTTGGGATGTATTAATCATCAAGGACTAAAAATTTACAGTCAACAGGAGAATCTAATATCAAGTTGGAAGGTTTATTACAAAAAGCTTCATAGTGCTCTAACTTACAGTAGCCTGGGAAATAAACTAGACAGACTATAAAAAATTTACCATCAAATGTCTTAACTTTTATCCATAGGTTGTCAAAAATATTTTCAATCCATTCAAGTTCAAAGACCATTATAGATTTTTTCAACAGAATGGCAACACCTCCATCATCAATCTTGTCAGTTATACCATAGACATTTATACTAGATTTCTCATTTCATAGTAACTAAAGGAAAAAAACAAAAACTTCTGATAATTCCAATGTATCGTTGTGTTGTGTATTTTATAAGGCAATAATTTTAGAATGCGTTGCAAATATAATACGTATATGCAATACACCGATAATATTTGAATGGAAAATTTTTGTTTTTATTTTCTGTTTTTAGTCAAATGAGAAATCTATTATGATTGTCTATGGTTATACTAAGGTTTCTATCTTTACGAATTACATAATAACGATCATCAATGAATTATAGCATATAAGATCATAGTTATGCTGCAAAGCATTTAGCTTAAAATATAATAATTTGGGTTTTAAATCACGACAATTTTGGTAGTAGATATCCATAATTCACAATAATGATACTAAAAATACTAAAAAGTAAAAAAGAAAAAAAAATTAAATCAAGACAATAAATCAAATACAATTACTATTAAACTTATCCAAATCCCTTAAATCTGCTGTTGAGGTAACTTCAACTATTTTATAGGTTTCACCCTTCTTCGCTAAAATGGCACCATCAGTAGCCCAAACAAATCGAAAGTTAAGCGGCTCAGCACACAATACTTTCCTGGTTTCATTCAGTAACGAGCGCTTATATTTAGGTAGGTAATACGTAATAATTATCCTACAATCGTGCTCAAACTCAAAGAGCTTAAACGTTTTAAAGATGTCTTTACTTTGCATTGACAGCGTTTTAAATTACTGTTTAAAAATCCGGCTACTCCACTCAACAACAATTGTTTTAATTTTAGATTTCGATTTTTCACGATATATTGCATTAATAACATTCCCATCAAGATTGGAATCAATTGCATGCCAGATAACTTGACAGATTTTCATTATTTACAGATACGACACCGTAAATTAAGGAACTAGATGAGTTGACACGCTTCTCCAAAAAATTGCATCTGCTAGTAATTGTTAGTAATTCATTGCGAATAGCAGCATTATCAGCTTTCAAATTAATAACATTGCGAGGATTAGCTCGAATTGAAGCTACAAGTTCAGCAAATTTATCACACTCAAGTGTAATTTTCTCCAAAACAGTATTTTGTGTTTCAATTTTGGCCATCTCAGCGTGGCTGGTGCGCAACACAGCGATAATACCTACACCACCTCAACATTTTTTGAAATTATTTTCGACATTTTACATCGACAATATAAATTATCAAATATGAAAAACGCAATCGCAGCAATAACGGTAAAATCTAATGAATATGATTAAAAAAATTATTTTTATTGAAGGTGTAATGATGAAAGAACGAGAAAGACATGAAATATTTTATTTTTTGATTTTTATGAACAGTTTTGTGAGTCGCTGTACAAGTTTCGTAATTTATCCATTCTAAATTGTACGAGACGTATCGGATGGTGTTATCGTGATGCCTGGCTGATTTACGACCCATCAATAAAGCAACTTTTTAATTTTCTGGGAGGCCGAGTGGAACATATGACACGAGAAATCTTAAATATGCTACCGCCAACACTATACATTTCATTCGCGAAAGGTGACAAAATGCCATGCAGTTGTGTGAATTATGCCAAAGAGAAATTAGAATTTGTCTTCGTAGACACTATAGACGCTACATGAGCAATCAATACCAGAAGCACCAAGCGAAGGTCAAAATGAGTTGCAGTGTTCAATCCTGTCATGGGGAACAACAAGCTTAGGTTACTCAAATGTAGGTCTTACACATGGCTCCGTGCATATACATAGAATTTTCCAGCACAGGTGAAACTTATTGTACGAAAAGTATCGTATTCGGCAACAAACGTATACGACAAATCACCAAGATAGAAACTTATTGGACAAAATAACTTTGGCTGATCCTAGTTTGCATGAAGCAAGAGAGATTGATAGTTTACAAAAAATGTAATCTAAAAAATACATTTAGATGAATTACCAGCACATAAAACATAGTTCGGTTGGATAATCGTAAGTGTCGGCCTAAACGAACTGTTGTACAGATTTTACGAGATTCAGAGTATACCAGCAGCAACCGTATTGTTACCTATAAAAGATGGTTGTAAGATTTTATACTCCAGTACAACTACCAAAGGAAGCGGTGGAAAGTTCTTAGTTTGTCTCTCATTTAAAGATATGCCGTCGAGTTGGTCTTTTCATATCAGTTAGCAATCAGTCGAATGAAGCCATAGAACGTAGATTTCAAAGCGATAAAATATTTAAAGAAGTATATCTTAGTATTCATCGATCAAAATGAGACATTGGGCCATATGACGTTAGTTAGGGAAGCTGAATATAATGAAGAAGAGTGCCACAACAAAGATAAGTGTTGTGTTTGATGCCGGCGCAAAATTAAACAGTAACGTAACTACAGTTCAGTTATCACTTGCGAAGATGTACTGAATGTACTGTACTGTACTCCAAAACGGTTTGAAAACGGTGACATACGGCATTGAAGTTTCGTCTAAAGTAATATATGTACTGCCGATTATGACGTTTATGTGGAGGACTTAATGACTGGGACTTCGAGCAGAACGGAGCTGCTTAAATTTAAAGACCAAGTCTAGGCCTGTTTGAAATCGCAGAACATGCTTAAACATCGATCAGCAATTCAACGACAGCTGATGTAAAACAAATTTGTCATGACGAGCGAGCAAAGTTTTGGGTTCAGTCTGGAACTCGTACCATAATGAATTCTACCTTCAGTTCAGGCCTAATAAAACTTCAGTTCGTATTAAAAGGGCATTGTTATCAGACGCAAGCAAGATTTTCGTATTGTTATCGATTGTTATCGATAATCATAAAAATAAAAATATTTTTTCAAATTTGTGGCTAGAGCCGAATAGCCGATTGGATGGTATAATAAATTATTGGACTGCGTGAAATTAGATTGGTGGAAAATTAGAGATAGTTGTTATCGTATTGGCTAAATAAAAATTCCAAGATGGATACATATACAAACAGTAAAGTAGAACTTTCAGTGAAACTTGATGGGTTTGGAAACGGAAATGAGCCATATATGCATCATGCATTTATGCTGTCACTAATTTCAGTGGTGTCTTAACGTCTAGATTGGTATTTGGAAAATCGAAAGTGGCTCGAAAGAACAAAATTATAAGTCGCTGTCGCCATTATCATTTACTGAAGGACACAAACTTTTATAATAAAGGTACTGGGCTCTCACAGCTTTTTGTTTAATTTTAGTGAGCTTAATTTTTTCTTAGAGTAGAGAAGTTATGAGGTGTGTTTGTTTCTTCTAAATTCAAATATTCCGCCTTACACTGGGAATTAATACTTTCTAGAATAAGCAGATCTTCCTCAAACACGTGTAAAACCTAGAATAAATCAGTTACTTACATCTTCGCTGCCATCAACGTCAAACCGGCTACGTTATGATGTAACAGTCGGTATATTAAGATATAAAGTAAACCATTTGGCTGCTAAGACGGACAGCCATCCGTGCCTAACTTGTGTCTTATTAACAGTTATTGTTTTCCGGAGTTTCCCTTTCTTGTTCATGAAAGCAGCTTTTATTTGTTGGATGATTTTCTTTCCCGTAATACTCATTGTACATTGTATTGACTGCATATTTTCTCCCAACAATCTTGTTTTATTCTATTTGAGACAGAATCGGGTTTCTATTTAACTGTCCATAAGTTTTAATAGGCCAACATTCTTTAGCTTGCTAATATTAATTGCATTTGTTTTCCTTCAATTCGCTGAGGCACGATTGAAGAAGGTTTTCGTTGGACTAAATACACTACGATCTAGCGACTGCAGCTTTTGGGAGCAGTGATGGGAAAATGTCAACACCACAACGCCGTTTTCTTTATAAAAATTAACCACTGGAAATGAAATATGGGACTGATGGTTGTCTAGAACAACTAATTATTTTTACTCTGAGTTGCATTTGTATGCTTTACAAAATATTCCTATGAATTGCAAAAATTCCGTCTTCGTCCATCCAGACAACCCACAGGTCATCCTTTCAAAAAATGTTTTTGAAACTTTTTTGAGGGAAATACACCATCTGATCAAACTTGACCCGGACTGGTCCATTTAAGCCGCGCACGTAAACCAAATCGATAAAATTTTGTTTTCTAGGTTGGTACAACCTTCTTTGACATTCGTGTGACGTTTGAGATGAATACGCTCGTTAGTGTGAGTTTGGCAGCCATTTGTTTACGACGCGAAAAGTTTGCATGGCGACTTTTACTATGGAAAAAAAATTGGACAACGAGTTTGCTTGAAATGTTGTGTTTCCAATAGAATTACGGCTACGGCATCATTAAAAATGTTGCAGAATTATTTCGGGCAGTCTACTCTATCAAGAAAGCAAGTATTTGAGTGGCATAAAGCATTCAGTGAGGGTCGTGAGGTCACAGAGAACTTGCCTCACGCGAGCCGCCCATCTACCTCTGTTAATGACGATAACATCAAAAAAGTGAAGAAAATTGTGCTCGAAAATGGTAGTGATGGCTTTGGAGAGATATCAGAGGCTCTCAACATCTCTTATGGATCGACTCAACACATTTTGGTTGATGCTTTAAGTATGAAACGCGTTGCCGCTCGACTAGTGCCGAAAGACCTGAATTTTTTGCAAAAAGAACGTCGAGTAGAAGTACCAAAAGAGATGCTTACCAACCTAGCTGGTGACCCCACATTCATCAAACGAATTATTATTGGTGACGAGACGTTTATGAATATGACGTCGAAACTGCCCAACAATCTAACAAATGGCGTGCCAAAAATGAGCTAAAACGGAAAAAACCACGTCAAAATCGGTCGAAAATCAAGGTAATGATCATCGTTTTCTTCGATTACCGTTGTGTGGTTCACCATGAATTCGTTCCAGAGGGTCAAACGGTCAATAAAGCATACTACTTGGCCGTTTTGAGCCGTCTACGTGAAGCAATTAGTCGTAAACGGCCTGATTTGTGGGCAAACAATTCATGGATTTTTCACCACGATAACTGATTGTGACTGAATTTTTGGTCAAACACGAAACAAAAGTATCGCTCAGCCACCGTACTCGTCAGATTTGTCTCCCTGTGACTTTTTCCTGTTTCCGAAACTCATATACCTGCTCCGGGGAATGCGCCATGAGTCAATTGAAGCCATAAAAAGAATGCTGAAGGAACTAAAGGCCGGTCTGGCCGTCCCGACCGAGGTCTATATAAGATGTGTATGGAAAAATGGATTAACCGTTGGCTTGCTTGTATTGGCTCAAAAGGAGCCTATTTTGAAGGCAATAATAAAAATTTGTATTAAAATACATAAAATTGTTGATCTTTTTACCAGTCCGGGTCAAATTTGATCAGATGGTAAACATTGGAACACACGACTTTCCAATAGTGTTAATAACAAGGCACATCCTTACTAACGAACCTCTTTCCGCCTATATGGTGCTTCCACCTGATATTCCCAATTGCAGTCAAAATATTTCCCGGCTTAGAATATATCTTCCCAGAGCCAGTTTCGTCAATGTTGAAAATATATTGAGGTTGAAATTTATATCGTTCCATGACACGACAGCCAGTTTGCGTTCGGTTGCGGCACGGTGGGTAATATATTCTTTAAGCTTTTCCTAAAACACAATTAATAATTTATAAAAAACCATAGGTAAAGATTTTAACCGTACCTCATTTTCAGCAGTAAAAACCTTATTGTGAGGAGCATATCCCACCTTCACTTCATTTAAATGTTTCATCTTTGATGAAATCAATCAAAAGCTATAAGATATAAGACTTATTCGATAAATCTTTAGCTGCTGCCAAGCACGTCTCTTTTGGTACTCTTCCTCTTAAATTTTTCCTAATTATGTACATAATCATGTTCAACTGTCTGTATGTATAGTATACATATGTATTTCTATTTACATACAAATAAAAAATTTGAACGTATTTTTCTTAAGTTTATCGCGATTAGCTTCTTAACATTTTGTAGTCTTCTGACACGTCAATAATTTGGACAATTGTATCCTGTTACAACCGTCTACATTCAAAAATGATTCAAACACCCCATCGATGATTTTTGAAACACTTTATCATAACTATTACGAATGTCATACTTTTTGGGTTATGTTATATTTGGTTATGTTTTTCATTTTTTTAAATTTATACCCGCAAAAAAAATTTCACAAAATGTATCAACAAATGGGATTGAATTTTTGAAATTGTGATTTTTTGAAATTGAGTTTATAAAACTAAATTTAGTGCATATAATTTTTGAGTTAAGATTACGACCAAATTATCATTGGCATAGTGTTCCGCAATATTGGATCTATGTTTAATTAAGAAATTTGATCCCAGATGATATGGTCGAAGGAATTTTCCAGAGCCGGAATTAATCAATTTCGTATTAGGAATTATTTAAAGAATCGATTTCAAATCTCAAACTTCAGATAAAAATTCTATTAAAATTCATTCACAAACGTGCCACCTAGTTCGGTTGTTTAAGTAAAAATATATCGCTAGTGGTGTTCCGCAATATTTCTTGCATTTGGTTCCTACTTTATTTAAGAAATCCGACCCCAAATTATGTATATGACCTAAGAAATTTTTAGAGCGTGCCTGAATAATTCGGCTTTATATTAGGAGCTACTAATAGAATAGGCCTTATAATTCAAATATAAAATTTCACTAAAATCCATAGGGAATCGTGTTTCATTTGGTGCTGGAAATGTAGTAAAGCCCGCCCGGACTAGTTTACATAAATAAAAAAACAATTTTTCTATGGCAAATCTAATTTTTGGGTTAATATGGTTGGTATTTCTGGACCAAAGTATCACCTAGTAGTGCCCCGCAATATTTATTGATTTCTGGCTAAGCTTTATTTAAGAAACTCCATCCCTGCCCCAAATCGAACTGGTGCAATTATGTACCATTCTATTGAGATCTAGTAACTGACTTAGCCAACATATTTGTTGCTTAATGAATCAGTTGCAAATCCAAATATTAAATCAATGGCTTGAAACTTTTCTAGAAAAGATTGCACTTTTTGTAACCAGTTTAAATATTTATTTTTTTTAATCATTTCGAAACTTTACCACTGTCCTGGTTTGTTCCGGATTTTCAAACCGGTTTCAGGGTTCATTCAGATTTAGTCGTTTTCCACCTGGTCACCAAAGGTGGGTACCAAAATCTAAAAAAAACTTATCAGATGCCATTTGAACTTTCACTAAACTGAATAAAAACAGAGGATCTTCAATATGTTTAGAGATTTGTACACTAATCGCGGTTAATCACAAATCTTGAAATAAAAAGGAATTCGCTAATCTTGATTTTAGCTACTTACTTTACTTTTTTAATTTTAAAGGTTCAAACTACAACAGAAAAATATTTTATTGAATGAAATAGAGATATTCGATATAATTTTATAAAGCAATTCAGTAAATTACTTCCAAAACATCTTTTAATTTTTGATTTAGATGCTAAATTGCAGATAATTGCTTTTATTAGCTAAATTGCAGAAAATAAGTGCATTATAAAATCGGAACCAGAAAAGTAGTACTATACTCTCTAAAGAAGTGCAACTGGCAACCATATCCCCCGACAGACACAAACCAGCTAATCGCGCATTCGAGATTATGTAATCATTTTTTTCAGTCTGTCACAATACGATTTTAAAGTTTTCAGGGTTATACCGAGCTTCACACCTCGATTATTGTAATCTAGTTGTACAAATTCGATAAACATGAAATACAAAAAAGAGACAGAAAGTAGGCAGACAAAACAAAAATTGTTCTTACACAAATTTTTGACAATAACAATTCGCTCAATTTTTAATTTTGAAACTTCATTAACAAATTCTTTGAAAAAGTTATCTACTGACGTAGGATGACCCTCACCTACTCAAGCAGAAGGAGAATGATTACGAGTACCCTCGAACGAACCAAGAATAGGCCAAAGCGTTTTTCTAGAGCTTTAATAAAGGGGTAAACCACCGTCATTAAACAATCGATTCTATTTAGGTTTTAATAAATCTTTAACACTATTTACAGAGATATTGTGCAAAATATTCCATTTAATTAGATTAATCTTTAAATTACATAGTTTATCTGAAGGACCTGGATGAATTGGAAATTAAAATTTCATTAAACAAAAATAATCTTCCCTCATGCTTCCTACCGCGGACGATATTGGGGAATCAATGCCTATGAAGTTTATACTATATTTTACTAAAACTTGTTTAGTTTGATTTTAGTAAATTATTTGCTTTGGCACACAACGGGATGAATATTTTACTAAACCAGTACTAAACTCAAAAATATCGCTATTCAAATAATGTCATTTATGGTAATCAAGTTGTTTCATCCAAAGTTATTGTGAAGACCAAATTAGCAAACATTTTGAAAATTCTACCCTTAGTATTATAAACTAAAAATCTCAATTTACTATAAAGGCCGAGATATAAAATTAAATGTTTAATAAACAAAATTTTACTGGCCCAAAACTACATGATGGCCATCAGTTGAGCTATGAGTTCAGCTATACATATCTATGCAAAAATTTAGGAAGTTCTATTGGACTTTGTTACCCTTAGTATATAGAGGGTAGCTCTCCCTAAGTAAAATAGTTTTATTTAAACATTTTATTTTATATTTCGGCCTTTGCAGTTAATTGCGATTTTTAGTTTTTAATACTAAGGGTAGCAAAGCTTAAAATAATTTTCTAATTTTTTGCATAGATATTGCTCAACCGATAGCTATCATGTGGTTTTGGGCTAGTAAATTTTTTTTATCAAACATTTAATTTTGTATTTTGGTCATTGTAGTTAATCAATACATTCCAGTTTTGTGCGATACCAAATATACAATTAAATTAAATTCCCTTCAAATATTTATTTTAATTAATTAAATGCGAGTCGAAAACACCAATCTATCGATTTACGATGTATTTTTTACGAAATAACGTCATATTAAAATTAAACTTCAAATAATCCCTATTTGCAGAAAGTATTTCAATTTCTTAATTTTCGTATTTTACATTTTACGAATAAATATAAACATAATTTTTGTTTTTAAATTACTAAACTACGATTGTTGATAAACTTAAAATTATTACATATATTTCATTCATGAATTTCTAACTTTTCGTTTTTTACCAAAAATTAAATAAAAATTACCTTAACGAAATTTCGATAAATTAATTTTTATGGAACGAATAAATTCATTTCAGCAGCTGTTTTTCTAAATTACCAAAATATAATTTTCAAGATTATTTTTAATAATTCCAGTTATTGATGAAATACCCCTGAATGTATGTGTTTGAGTAGCTAATACATTTATATTTAATAAAAGTTAGTAAATACATACGTCGTAGTAAACTTAAATTCATCATGTAAACTATTTGCTGCCATATCAAAAATAATTTTATACCACTGTGTTCTACCAGATATGTTATCCATTCTGGAAATTTCGACTAAACTAGTGCAATAATATTAATTAATAATTTTTAATTAGCTAGCTATTTCAATAAAAAACTTTGATGAAAATAAAATAAAACTTTAACTAACTGAAATGTGGCAAAAATGTATACACGTTTATACAATATATTGTACTAACAGCATTAATAATTTTATAATATACAATATTATACAGTTTTAATAATCATAGTTTTCGTATTTAATTTAAATTAAATAATTAAATAAATAATTTGTTGAAATATATATTTTTTAATAAACTTTTTAAAAAATATAAATATTAACGGCAGCCATTCACCGTTAGAAAATTAGGTAGCGTCTTGTTTCTTGGAATACATATTAATTATTAAACGAAACAATGTAGAAACTAAATGTTGTTGTAAAATTATGATAATACAACCCAATTCAACTTTTAAAACTCCCACTAATTATAATTCTTTAAATTTTTCATTCCAAATGATAAAACATTTTCCTTGAACTTCTTGGATGGTAATGGTTTTGTAAGAGCGTCTGCTACTTACTTGTTCATTTAAAGAAACATAAACTGGATTGATAATATCGTTCTTGACATGCTCTCTGATGAAATGGAATCTGACATCGATATATTTTGTTCTTTGATGAAATTCGGCGTTTTCCGCAAGGATAATTGCACTTTGATTGTCAATCATAATTCATAATCGATGTCGGATTTCCTTACTCTTAGCCAATATATTTTAAGAGTTATCTAAGCCAAATGGCTTGTTTCACCCCATCTGAAGCAGACATATATTCTGCCTCTGCAGTTGAAAGTGTTACTGTCTTTTGTTAATAGCTTTTTCATGTGACGATTTCATTGTTAATCAAAAACGCATAACGTGGATCGTTTCGTACCAATATCACGGACGTGATCTGAATCTGTATAACCTTTTAATTCAACTGATGAACCACCATATTCAATACCAAAATCATTCGTTCCTGACAGATATCGAACGATGCGTTTCACGGCGTTGACATGAGCTGCATTGGGTTGGGATTCTTTATCTATTCACTGCTCCCACTGCATATGAAATAGCAGGTCTTGATACAATTGCTGCAAACATTAATGAATCAACTGCTTGTCCGTATGGAAAAGGTTCATTTTCGTCTTCTTCTTGAGATTTTCGTAATACCACATTATTGTCGGCTGAATCTTTCTTACAATTTCTCATTTCAAATTTGCTGATCAGTTTTTAAATATAATACTTTTGATTGATGAAAATCTTTTTATTTGCACGGTTACGTACAAATTCAATTCTCACATAACGCTTCTCGTAACCTTTTGTAATCATAAATTTACTTGATAAATGGTTCATCACCCTTTTTAAAGCGTTCTTATTTGATGTAATACCAGGCCATCATCCACATATAAAAGCAATATTACTTTTTCGCCATTTATTTTACCTCGAAATACACATCCGTCTGATTGTGATTGTATCATGCTGAATTCCTTAAGGAAATTGGTAAATTTCTCGTGATGCCTGCTTTAATCCATAAAGACTTTTCTTGAGGCGACATACAGCTTTTTCACCATTCACCTTGACACTTTTTGGTACTTCCATGTAAATGGTGGTTTCAAATCAAATTGCATTATTTCCTATTCTTCCATTGCTGCGATGGACATATTAGCACTAAAGGAATCATATCTTACCAGCAAATGTCTCATTAAAGTCAACACCCTCAAGTTGCAAAAATTCTCTTGTCACAAGGCGCGCTTTATAACTAATACCATTCGAACTTGGCTTCAATTTGAATACCCACTTGCAACCTACGATGCTGCTCTTAACAATATCCCATGTTGTATTAACTTGTAATGAATTTAGTTCGTCATCGATGGCCTTTTGCCATTGCCCAGATTCAGATGAATGTAATGCTTCTTCATAGTTCTCTGGTTCAATAGCAATTGCTGAGTAACCAGTTTCAATTAAACGTTCTGTTCTCGAGCTTCAATTGTAGAACGAATATGATACCAGATCTGGTTTAGAATTAAACCATTTTTCAGATGGTGTGCTATCAACACATTTATTATTTCTCGAACAATTTACCATGCATAAATGGCTGTTCGAACTGCTTCAGGCCAAACAAATTTTTGTAAACCACATGCAATTAACATCGTTCGTGTACTTTCCTAAACCGTTCTGTTGTCTCTTTCAATGCGGCCACTTTGTTCTGGCGTGTATGGAGAAATACGTTCCCATGTAAAACCTTATTTTGACAACAGGTCTGTCTATACGTCTCGATTTACGAATTCAAAGCCATTGTCCAATCGGCAATTTTAATTCGGCTATCAATCGTATTGTGCACCAATGGAATGAAACCACATAATTTATTGTATATACTTCATCCTTCGACTTTGAGAAGTATATTATGTATATCCGAAGCAGGTTGCTTCATCCTTCATCGACATAAAATATCGAATGCCTCCTATTCCTTCCATTTCGATTGGACATGCATAAATTCACCTCCCTTAGCTGGTCGAACTGATTCTGTTTCATGTGATGCTCTTTTCTTTTTTCCAAATTGACAATCTTTACAGAAAAATGTATCGCTATTCGATAGATTGATTTAATATCAATTAAATTTTCGTTGCACATATTCTTGATTGTATCGACATAATTATATTACCTATGCGTCGATGCTATTGTTGAAGAGAATCAGTTGCTGTATTTGCATGTTCAATTGTTTGCTGACGAAAATTCATTCTCATTTGTATCTGGTCATCTTCTAGTCCAATTGCCATAACAACATTTTGTACATCAACTACTTTCATAATACCATCTAATTGTACCGTATAATACTTTTTACACTTTCTGCCGTAGGCACTTGGCGAAACACACTTAATACACACATTTTTAAAATTTTTTAAAAACACTTGTTAAATATTTCGCAAAATTACAAAAGGTTTAAAAAATCACTCGATCGATTTCGGCTTATTAGGCCATCATCAGGAGTTTCTACTAAACTCCTGATGATGGCCTAATAAGCCGAAATCGATCGAGTGATTTTTTAAACCTTTTGTAATTTTGCGAAATATTTAACAAGTGTTTTTAAAAAATTTTAAAAATGTGTGTATGTACCGTATAATGTAGCCTTTCTTGGTCACTACTCTGGTTGAAAACAAATTATCTGCCAATTTAGGAACGTACAATGCATTTTCTAAACGGCATGGCTCCTACTGTCCGTCAACTCTGGAATTAATTGAAATTATACGAACTCCTTCAATTGATAATTTTGTACCATTTGCAATTTTAAATAATCCACCTTCTTTACATTTGCGATAATCGGTGAACCATTCACGATGAAATGTCATATGACTCGAAGCACCTGAGACAGCAATCCAATAATTCATTTTATAGTTGTTTTTCGAACAATCATTTGCACAGGACGCGGCTTCGTAGCCTTGTGACCGATCCGGTAACTATAGTAAATATAGCAACTTATACTAGCTCTAGTTATTGAATTAGGTAATAAATAAACTAGTAGTTAGTATGTACTTGAAATTGAGCCAATCACGGCATTGCAGTACAGCAGAACGAAAACTTATAAATGAACTTAAACATAAAGGGTTTTCTTACAGAAACATTTCTGAAGTTATTGGGCAATGGTAGAAAATGCAAATAATTGGGTTGGTAAATAAGAAGCACGAGGAAGAAAATCAAAAATCTCCTCTACCACAAAAATAAGCATTTCGTATTATTTGACAAATGAACCGTTTGCTTCATCCAGTGATGTAATGAAGAAGTTTAACCTTGATGTGGACACACCTAAAATCAGTAAGACGGTTATTCGCAAAAATCTAAGAGTTAAAAGTGCAAGAAAGCGCCCTTTTCTGTCAAAGAAGAACGTTGAAATAAGATTCAATTATGCTAAGCAACATCTGTGCTCAAATGGCGCAACTTTTATTTGGTTGGATGAGACAAAAGATAATTTATTTATCTCTGATCGTGGAATACCTCTTGTGCGACGACCTTCGAATGTAGCTCACCATGATAAATATACAATTAAAACAATCAAGCACGGTTGGGGATGCATCGCGGTATGGGAAATTTATCCAATTATGGTGTAGGTGCTATCCTCAAAGAATAGAGCGCATTGAGGGCATAATGAAAAGGGAAGTCCTTTAAAAATATTTTGGAAAAGGGGGAATTTACTGCACTTTCTAGTATTATATTCTTAGGTTATTATCATCGGATATTTTTTAATATCATTTGAGGGGCTTAAGTATTAGAAAGAGCAGTAAATTCCCCCTTTTCCTAAATATTTTTAAAAAACTTCTCCCAATTTTTTTTTCCAGAATATGTCTCCGCCCTTTTCCAGAATATAATACTAGAAAGAGCAGTAAATTCCCCCTTTTCCTAAATATTTTTAAAAAAGTTCTCCCAATTTTTTTTCCAGAATATGTCTCCGCCCTTTTCCAGAATATAATACTAGAAAGAGCAGTAAATTCCCCCTTTTCCAAAATATTTTTAAAAATCTTCTCCCAATTTTTTTTCCAGAATAAGTCTCCCCCCTTTTCCAGAATATAATACTAGAAAGAGCAGTAAATTCCCCCTTTTCCAAAATATTTTTAAAAATCTTCTTCCAATTTTTTTTCCAGAATATGTCTCCGCCCTTTTCCAGAATATAATACTAGAAAAAGTAGTAAATTCCCCCTTTTCCAAAATATTTTTAAAAAACTTCTCCCAATTTTTTTCCAGAATATGTCTCCGCCCTATTCCAGAATATAATACTAGAAAGAGCAGTAAATTCCCCCTTTTCCAAAATATTTTTAAAAATCTTCTCCCAATTTTTTTTCCAGAATAAGTCTCCGCCCTTTTCCAGAATATAATACTAGAAAGAGCAGTAAATTCCCCCTTTTCCAAAATATTTTTAAAAATCTTCTCCCAATTTTTTTTCCAGAATATGTCTCCGCCCTTTTCCAGAATATAATACTAGAAAAAGCAGTAAATTCCCCCTTTTCCAAAATATTTTTAAAAAACTTCTCCCAATTTTTTTTCCAGAATATGTCTCCGCCCTTTTCCAGAATATAATACTAGAAAGAGCAGTAAATTCCCCCTTTTCCAAAATATTTTTAAAAATCTTCTCCCAATTTTTTTTCCAGAATCAGTCTCCGCCCTTTTCCAGAATATAATACTAGGAAAAGCAGTAAATTCCCCCTTTTCCAAAATATTTTTAAAAAACTTCTCCCAATTTTTTTTCCAGAATATGTCTCCGCCCTTTTCCAGAATATAATACTAGAAAGAGCAGTAAATTCCCCCTTTTCCAAAATATTTTTAAAAATCTTCTCCCAATTTTTTTTCCAGAATATGTCTCCGCCCTTTTCCAGAATATAATACTAGAAAGAGCAGTAAATTCCCCCTTTTCCAAAATATTTTTAAAAATCTTCTCCCAATTTTTTTTCCAGAATAAGTCTCCGCCCTTTTCCAGAATATAATACTAGAAAGAGCAGTAAATTCCCCCTTTTCCAAAATATTTTTAAAAATCTTCTCCCAATTTTTTTTCCAGAATATGTCTCCGCCCTTTTCCAGAATATAATACTAGAAAAAGCAGTAAATTCCCCCTTTTCCAAAATATTTTTAAAAAACTTCTCCCAATTTTTTTTCCAGAATATGTCTCCGCCCTTTTCCAGAATATAATACTAGAAAGAGCAGTAAATTCCCCCTTTTCCAAAATATTTTTAAAAATCTTCTCCCAATTTTTTTTCCAGAATAAGTCTCCGCCCTTTTCCAGAATATAATACTAGAAAGAGCAGTAAATTCCCCCTTTTCCAAAATATTTTTAAAAATCTTCTCCCAATTTTTTTTCCAGAATATGTCTCCGCCCTTTTCCAGAATATAATACTAGAAAAAGCAGTAAATTCCCCCTTTTCCAAAATATTTTTAAAAAACTTCTCCCAATTTTTTTTCCAGAATATGTCTCCGCCCTTTTCCAGAATATAATACTAGAAAAAGCAGTAAATTCCCCCTTTTCCAAAATATTTTTAAAAATCTTCTCCCAATTTTTTTTCCAGAATATGTCTCCGCCCTTTTCCAGAATATAATACTAGAAAGAGCAGTAAATTCCCCCTTTTCCAAAATATTTTTAAAAATCTTCTCCCAATTTTTTTTCCAGAATAAGTCTCCGCCCTTTTCCAGAATATAATACTAGAAAGAGCAGTAAATTCCCCCTTTTCCAAAATATTTTTAAAAAACTTCTCCCAATTTTTTTTTCCAGAATATGTCTCCGCCCTTTTCCAGAATATAATACTAGAAAGAGCAGTAAATTCCCCCTTTTCCAAAATATTTTTAAAAAAGTTCTCCCAATTTTTTTTCCAGAATATGTCTCCGCCCTTTTCCAGAATATAATACTAGAAAAAGCAGTAAATTCCCCCTTTTCCAAAATATTTTTAAAAATCTTCTCCCAATTTTTTTTCCAGAATATGTCTCCGCCCTTTTCCAGAATATAATACTAGAAAAAGCAGTAAATTCCCCCTTTTCCAAAATATTTTTAAAAAACTTCTCCCAATTTTTTTTCCAGAATATGTCTCCGCCCTTTTCCAGAATATAATACTAGAAAAAGCAGTAAATTCCCCCTTTTCCTAAATATTTTTAAAAAAGTTCTCCCAATTTTTTTTCCAGAATATGTCTCCGCCCTTTTCCAGAATATAATACTAGAAAAAGCAGTAAATTCCCCCTTTTCCAAAATATTTTTAAAAATCTTCTCCCAATTTTTTTTCCAGAATATGTCTCCGCCCTTTTCCAGAATATAATACTAGAAAAAGCAGTAAATTCCCCCTTTTCCAAAATATTTTTAAAAAACTTCTCCCAATTTTTTTTCCAAAATATGTCTCCGCCCTTTTCCAGAATATAATACTAGAAAGAGCAGTAAATTCCCCCTTTTCCTAAATATTTTTAAAAATCTTCTCCCAATTTTTTTTCCAGAATAAGTCTCCGCCCTTTTCCAGAATATAATACTAGAAAGAGCAGTAAATTCCCCCTTTTCTAAAATATTTTTAAAAATATTCTCCCAATTTTTTTTCCAGAATATGTCTCCGCCCTTTTCCAGAATATAATACTAGAAAAAGCAGTAAATTCCCCCTTTTCCAAAATATTTTTAAAAAACTTCTCCCAATTTTTTTTCCAGAATATGTCTCCGCCCTTTTCCAGAATATAATACTAGAAAGAGCAGTAAATTCCCCCTTTTCCAAAATATTTTTAAAAATCTTCTCCCAATTTTTTTTCCAGAATCAGTCTCCGCCCTTTTCCAGAATATAATACTAGAAAGAGCAGTAAATTCCCCCTTTTCCTAAATATTTTTAAAAAAGTTCTCCCAATTTTTTTTCCAGAATATGTCTCCGCCCTTTTCCAGAATATAATACTAGAAAGAGCAGTAAATTCCCCCTTTTCCTAAATATTTTTAAAAAACTTCTCCCAATTTTTTTTTCCAGAATATGTCTCCGCTCTTTTCCAGAATATAATACTAGAAAGAGCAGTAAATTCCCCCTTTTCCAAAATATTTTTAAAAAAGTTCTCCCAATTTTTTTTCCAGAATATGTCTCCGCCCTTTTCCAGAATATAATACTAGAAAGAGCAGTAAATTCCCCCTTTTCCTAAATATTTTTAAAAAACTTCTCCCAATTTTTTTTTCCAGAATATGTCTCCGCCCTTTTCCAGAATATAGTACTAGAAGGAGCAGTAAATTCCCCCTTTTCCAAAATATTTTTAAAAATCTTCTCCCAATTTTTTTTCCAGAATCAGTCTCCGCCCTTTTCCAGAATATAATACTAGGAAAAGCAGTAAATTCCCCCTTTTCCAAAATATTTTTAAAAAATTTCTCCCAATTTTTTTTCCAGAATATGTCTCCGCCCTTTTCCAGAATATAATACTAGAAAGAGCAGTAAATTCCCCCTTTTCCTAAATATTTTTAAAAAACTTCTCCCAATTTTTTTTTTCCAGAATATGTCTCCGCCCTTTTCCAGAATATAATAATAGAAAGAGCAGTAAATTCCCCCTTTTCCTAAATATTTTTAAAAAACTTCTCCCAATTTTTTTTTCCAGAATATGTCTCCGCCCTTTTCCAGAATATAATACTAGAAAGAGCAGTAAATTCCCCCTTTTCCTAAATATTTTTAAAAAAGTTCTCCAAATTTTTTTTCCAGAATATGTCTCCGCCCTTTTCCAGAATATAATACTAGAAAGAGCAGTAAATTGCCCCTTTTCCAAAATATTTTTAAAAAAGTTCTCCCAATTTTTTTTCCAGAATATGTCTCCGCTCTTTTCCAGAATATAATACTAGAAAGAGCAGTAAATTCCCCCTTTTCCTAAATATTTTTAAAAATCGTCTCCCAATTTTTTTTCCAGAATATGTCTCCGCCCTTTTCCAGAATATAATACTAGAAAGAGCAGTAAATTCCCCCTTTTCCAAAATATTTTTAAAAATCTTCTCCCAATTTTTTTTCCAGAATAAGTCTCCGCCCTTTTCCAGAATATAATACTAGAAAGAGCAGTAAATTCCCCCTTTTCCAAAATATTTTTAAAAATCTTCTCCCAATTTTTTTTCCAGAATATGTCTCCGCCCTTTTCCAGAATATAATACTAGAAAAAGCAGTAAATTCCCCCTTTTCCAAAATATTTTTAAAAAACTTCTCCCAATTTTTTTTCCAGAATATGTCTCCGCCCTTTTCCAGAATATAATACTAGAAAGAGCAGTAAATTCCCCCTTTTCCAAAATATTTTTAATAATCTTCTCCCAATTTTTTTTCCAGAATATGTCTCCGCCCTTTTCCAGAATATAATACTAGAAAAAGCAGTAAATTCCCCCTTTTCCAAAATATTTTTAAAAAACTTCTCCCAATTTTTTTTCCAGAATATGTCTCCGCCCTTTTCCAGAATATAATACTAGAAAAAGCAGTAAATTCCCCCTTTTCCAAAATATTTTTAAAAAACTTCTCCCAATTTTTTTTCCAGAATATGTCTCCGCCCTTTTCCAGAATATAATAATAGAAAGAGCAGTAAATTCCCCCTTTTCCAAAATATTTTTAAAAATCTTCTCCCAATTTTTTTTCCAGAATCAGTCTCCGCCCTTTTCCAGAATATAATACTAGGAAAAGCAGTAAATTCCCCCTTTTCCAAAATATTTTTAAAAAACTTCTCCCAATTTTTTTTCCAGAATATGTCTCCGCCCTTTTCCAGAATATAATACTAGAAAGAGCAGTAAATTCCCCCTTTTCCAAAATATTTTTAAAAATCTTCTCCCAATTTTTTTTCCAGAATAAGTCTCCGCCCTTTTCCAGAATATAATACTAGAAAGAGCAGTAAATTCCCCCTTTTCCAAAATATTTTTAAAAATCTTCTCCCAATTTTTTTTTCAGAATATGTCTCCGCCCTTTTCCAGAATATAATACTAGAAAAAGCAGTAAATTCCCCTTTTCCAAAATATTTTTAAAAAACTTCTCCCAATTTTTTTTCCAGAATCAGTCTCCGCCCTTTTCCAGAATATAATACTATGAAAAGCAGTAAATTCCCCCTTTTCCAAAATATTTTTAAAAAACTTCTCCCAATTTTTTTTCCAGAATATGTCTCCGCCCTTTTCCAGAATATAATACTAGAAAGAGCAGTAAATTCCCCCTTTTCCAAAATATTTTTAAAAATCTTCTCCCAATTTTTTTTCCAGAATCAGTCTCCGCCCTTTTCCAGAATATAATACTAGAAAGAGCAGTAAATTCCCCCTTTTCCAAAATATTTTTAAAAAAGTTCTCCCAATTTTTTTTCCAGAATATGTCTCCGCTCTTTTCCAGAATATAATACTAGAAAGAGCAGTAAATTCCCCCTTTTCCTAAATATTTTTAAAAATCGTCTCCCAATTTTTTTTCCAGAATATGTCTCCGCCCTTTTCCAGAATATAATACTAGAAAGAGCAGTAAATTCCCCCTTTTCCAAAATATTTTTAAAAATCTTCTCCCAATTTTTGTTCCAGAATAAGTCTCCGCCCTTTACCAGAATATAATACTAGAAAGAGCAGTAAATTCCCCCTTTTCCAAAATATTTTTAAAAATCTTCTCCCAATTTTTTTTCCAGAATATGTCTCCGCCCTTTTCCAGAATATAATACTAGAAAAAGCAGTAAATTCCCCCTTTTCCAAAATATTTTTAAAAAACTTCTCCCAATTTTTTTTCCAGAATATGTCTCCGCCCTTTTCTAGAATATAATACTAGAAAGAGCAGTATATTCCCCCTTTTCCAAAATATTTTTAAAAATCTTCTCCCAATTTTTTTTCCAGAATAAGTCTCCGCCCTTTTCCAGAATATAATACTAGAAAGAGCAGTAAATTCCCCCTTTTCCGAAATATTTTTAAAAAACTTCTCCCAATTTTTTTTCCAGAATCAGTCTCCGCCCTTTTCCAGAATATAATACTAGGAAAAGCAGTAAATTCCCCCTTTTCCAAAATATTTTTAAAAAACTTCTCCCAATTTTTTTTCCAGAATATGTCTCCGCCCTTTTCCAGAATATAATACTAGAAAGAGCAGTAAATTCCCCCTTTTCCAAAATATTTTTAAAAATCTTCTCCCAATTTTTTTTCCAGAATCAGTCTCCGCCCTTTTCCAGAATATAATACTAGGAAAAGCAGTAAATTCCCCCTTTTCCAAAATATTTTTAAAAAAGTTCTCCCAATTTTTTTTCCAGAATATGTCTCCGCTCTTTTCCAGAATATAATACTAGAAAGAGCAGTAAATTCCCCCTTTTCCTAAATATTTTTAAAAATCGTCTCCCAATTTTTTTTCCAGAATATGTCTCCGCCCTTTTCCAGAATATAATACTAGAAAGAGCAGTAAATTCCCCCTTTTCCAAAATATTTTTAAAAATCTTCTCCCAATTTTTGTTCCAGAATAAGTCTCCGCCCTTTTCCAGAATATAATACTAGAAAGAGCAGTAAATTCCCCCTTTTCCAAAATATTTTTAAAAATCTTCTCCCAATTTTTTTTCCAGAATATGTCTCCGCCCTTTTCCAGAATATAATACTAGAAAAAGCAGTAAATTCCCCCTTTTCCAAAATATTTTTAAAAAACTTCTCCCAATTTTTTTTCCAGAATATGTCTCCGCCCTTTTCCAGAATATAATACTAGAAAGAGCAGTATATTCCCCCTTTTCCAAAATATTTTTAAAAAACTTCTCCCAATTTTTTTTCCAGAATAAGTCTCCGCCCTTTTCCAGAATATAATACTAGAAAGAGCAGTTTTTTTTTCCAGAATATGTCTCCGCCCTTTTCCAGAATATAATACTAGAAAAAGCAGTAAATTCCCCCTTTTCCAAAATATTTTTAAAAATCTTCTCCCAATTTTTTTTCCAGAATATGTCTCCGCCCTTTTCCAGAATATAATACTAGAAAGAGCAGTATATTCCCCCTTTTCCAAAATATTTTTAAAAATCTTCTCCCAATTTTTTTTCCAGAATAAGTCTCCGCCCTTTTCCAGAATATAATACTAGAAAGAGCAGTAAATTCCCCCTTTTCCAAAATATTTTTAAAAAACTTCTCCCAATTTTTTTTCCAGAATCAGTCTCCGCCCTTTTCCAGAATATAATACTAGGAAAAGCAGTAAATTCCCCCTTTTCCAAAATATTTTTAAAAAACTTCTCCCAATTTTTTTTCCAGAATATGTCTCCGCCCTTTTCCAGAATATAATACTAGAAAGAGCAGTAAATTCCCCCTTTTCCAAAATATTTTTAAAAATCTTCTCCCAATTTTTTTTCCAGAATATGTCTCCGCCCTTTTCCAGAATATAATACTAGGAAAAGCAGTAAATTCCCCCTTTTCCAAAATATTTTTAAAAAAGTTCTCCCAATTTTTTTTCCAGAATATGTCTCCGCTCTTTTCCAGAATATAATACTAGAAAGAGCAGTAAATTCCCCCTTTTCCAAAATATTTTTAAAAATCGTCTCCCAATTTTTTTTCCAGAATATGTCTCCGCCCTTTTCCAGAATATAATACTAGAAAGAGCAGTAAATTCCCCCTTTTCCAAAATATTTTTAAAAATCTTCTCCCAATTTTTTTTCCAGAATATGTCTCCGCCCTTTTCCAGAATATAATACTAGAAAAAGCAGTAAATTCCCCCTTTTCCAAAATATTTTTAAAAAACTTCTCCCAATTTTTTTTCCAGAATCAGTCTCCGCCCTTTTCCAGAATATAATACTAGGAAAAGCAGTAAATTCCCCCTTTTCCAAAATATTTTTAAAAAACTTCTCCCAATTTTTTTTCCAGAATATGTCTCCGCCCTTTTCCAGAATATAATACTAGAAAGAGCAGTAAATTCCCCCTTTTCCAAAATATTTTAAAAAATCTTCTCCCAATTTTTTTTCCAGAATCAGATCAGTCTCGCCCTTTTCCAGAATATAATACTAGAAAGAGCAGTAAATTCCCCCTTTTCCAAAATATTTTTAAAAAAGTTCTCCCAATTTTTTTTCCAGAATATGTCTCCGCTCTTTTCCAGAATATAATACTAGAAAGAGCAGTAAATTCCCCCTTTTCCTAAATATTTTTAAAAATCGTCTCCCAATTTTTTTTCCAGAATATGTCTCCGCCCTTTTCCAGAATATAATACTAGAAAGAGCAGTAAATTCCCCCTTTTCCAAAATATTTTTAAAAATCTTCTCCCAATTTTTGTTCCAGAATAAGTCTCCGCCCTTTACCAGAATATAATACTAGAAAGAGCAGTAAATTCCCCCTTTTCCAAAATATTTTTAAAAATCTTCTCCCAATTTTTTTTCCAGAATATGTCTCCGCCCTTTTCCAGAATATAATACTAGAAAAAGCAGTAAATTCCCCCTTTTCCAAAATATTTTTAAAAAACTTCTCCCAATTTTTTTTCCAGAATATGTCTCCGCCCTTTTCCAGAATATAATACTAGAAAGAGCAGTATATTCCCCCTTTTCCAAAATATTTTTAAAAATCTTCTCCCAATTTTTTTTCCAGAATAAGTCTCCGCCCTTTTCCAGAATATAATACTAGAAAGAGCAGTAAATTCCCCCTTTTCCGAAATATTTTTAAAAAACTTCTCCCAATTTTTTTTCCAGAATCAGTCTCCGCCCTTTTCCAGAATATAATACTAGGAAAAGCAGTAAATTCCCCCTTTTCCAAAATATTTTTAAAAAACTTCTCCCAATTTTTTTTCCAGAATATGTCTCCGCCCTTTTCCAGAATATAATACTAGAAAGAGCAGTAAATTCCCCCTTTTCCAAAATATTTTTAAAAATCTTCTCCCAATTTTTTTCCAGAATCAGTCTCCGCCCTTTTCCAGAATATAATACTAGGAAAAGCAGTAAATTCCCCCTTTTCCAAAATATTTTTAAAAAAGTTCTCCCAATTTTTTTTCCAGAATATGTCTCCGCTCTTTTCCAGAATATAATACTAGAAAGAGCAGTAAATTCCCCCTTTTCCTAAATATTTTTAAAAATCGTCTCCCAATTTTTTTCTCCAGAATATGTCTCCGCCCTTTTCCAGAATATAATACTAGAAAGAGCAGTAAATTCCCCCTTTTCCAAAATATTTTTAAAAATCTTCTCCCAATTTTTGTTCCAGAATAAGTCTCCGCCCTTTTCCAGAATATAATACTAGAAAGAGCAGTAAATTCCCCCTTTTCCAAAATATTTTTAAAAATCTTCTCCCAATTTTTTTTCCAGAATATGTCTCCGCCCTTTTCCAGAATATAATACTAGAAAAAGCAGTAAACCCTTTTCCAAAATATTTTTAAAAAACTTCTCCCAATTTTTTTTCCAGAATATGTCTCCGCCCTTTTCCAGAATATAATACTAGAAAAAGCAGTAAATTCCCCCTTTTCCAAAATATTTTTAAAAAACTTCTCCCAATTTTTTTTCCAGAATATGTCTCCGCCCTTTTCCAGAATATAATACTAGAAAGAGCAGTAAATTCCCCCTTTTCCAAAATATTTTTAAAAATCTTCTCCCAATTTTTTTTCCAGAATCAGTCTCCGCCCTTTTCCAGAATATAATACTAGGAAAAGCAGTAAATTCCCCCTTTTCCAAAATATTTTTAAAAAACTTCTCCCAATTTTTTTTCCAGAATATGTCTCCGCCCTTTTCCAGAATATAATACTAGAAAAAGCAGTAAATTCCCCCTTTTCCAAAATATTTTTAAAAAACTTCTCCCAATTTTTTTTCCAGAATATGTCTCCGCCCTTTTCCAGAATATAATACTAGAAAGAGCAGTAAATTCCCCCTTTTCCAAAATATTTTTAAAAATCTTCTCCCAATTTTTGTTCCAGAATAAGTCTCCGCCCTTTTCCAGAATATAATACTAGAAAGAGCAGTAAATTCCCCCTTTTCCAAAATATTTTTAAAAATCTTCTCCCAATTTTTGTTCCAGAATAAGTCTCCGCCCTTTTCCAGAATATAATACTAGAAAAAGCAGTAAATTCCCCCTTTTCCAAAATATTTTTAAAAAACTTCTCCCAATTTTTTTTCCAGAATATGTCTCCGCCCTTTTCCAGAATATAATACTAGAAAAAGCAGTAAATTCCCCCTTTTCCAAAATATTTTTAAAAAACTTCTCCCAATTTTTTTTCCAGAATATGTCTCCGCCCTTTTCCAGAATATAATACTAGAAAGAGCAGTAAATTCCCCCTTTTCCAAAATATTTTTAAAAATCTTCTCCCAATTTTTTTTCCAGAATCAGTCTCCGCCCTTTTCCAGAATATAATACTAGGAAAAGCAGTAAATTCCCCCTTTTCCAAAATATTTTTAAAAAACTTCTCCCAATTTTTTTTCCAGAATATGTCTCCGCCCTTTTCCAGAATATAATACTAGAAAGAGCAGTAAATTCCCCCTTTTCCAAAATATTTTTAAAAATCTTCTCCCAATTTTTTTTCCAGAATCAGTCTCCGCCCTTTTCCAGAATATAATACTAGGAAAAGCAGTAAATTCCCCCTTTTCCAAAATATTTTTAAAAAACTTCTCCCAATTTTTTTTCCAGAATATGTCTCCGCCCTTTTCCAGAATATAATACTAGAAAAAGCAGTAAATTCCCCCTTTTCCAAAATATTTTTAAAAAACTTCTCCCAATTTTTTTTCCAGAATATGTCTCCGCCCTTTTCCAGAATATAATACTAGAAAGAGCAGTAAATTCCCCCTTTTCCAAAATATTTTTAAAAATCTTCTCCCAATTTTTGTTCCAGAATAAGTCTCCGCCCTTTTCCAGAATATAATACTAGAAAAAGCAGTAAATTCCCCCTTTTCCAAAATATTTTTAAAAAACTTCTCCCAATTTTTTTTCCAGAATATGTCTCCGCCCTTTTCCAGAATATAATACTAGAAAGAGCAGTAAATTCCCCCTTTTCCAAAATATTTTTAAAAATCTTCTCCCAATTTTTTTTCCAGAATCAGTCTCCGCCCTTTTCCAGAATATAATACTAGGAAAAGCAGTAAATTCCCCCTTTTCCAAAATATTTTTAAAAAACTTCTCCCAATTTTTTTTCCAGAATATGTCTCCGCCCTTTTCCAGAATATAATACTAGAAAAAGCAGTAAATTCCCCCTTTTCCAAAATATTTTTAAAAAACTTCTCCCAATTTTTTTTCCAGAATATGTCTCCGCCCTTTTCCAGAATATAATACTAGAAAGAGCAGTAAATTCCCCCTTTTCCAAAATATTTTTAAAAATCTTCTCCCAATTTTTGTTCCAGAATAAGTCTCCGCCCTTTTCCAGAATATAATACTAGAAAGAGCAGTAAATTCCCCCTTTTCCAAAATATATTTAAAGAACTTCTCTCAATTTTTTACTAACTTAATAATACTAATCGCCATGTTTGTTATTTAGGAGAAATTTAGGACAAACTTCAAATGCATCGATGCTAATTTAATCAAAGGGCTCAAGCGACACAAATTGTGAAATCATGATTTTAATTGTTTATTGTTCTCCTCTCTTTTCTCTATCGATAACTGAAAACAGTTAAAAGATAAATAAATTCGTTTCGTCGTTTTTGCAAGCGGCATAACGAAAAAAATTTCATACGAATCGGATGTTTTATGGATTTCAAACGTATAAGCTAAACAGTGGATTTAAAATATAATTAGGGAGAAAATTTTGTGTGTTGTGAAAGAATAATAATAAGGAAAGCAAAGGTGAGATAATATTCTAATGACTTTGTGTATTTTATAATATAAATAACGTTAATAAATTTAGCATTTTTATGCACTTGTGCCACTTGAAATAAATATAATCGTTAACAGCACAAGCGACAAAACGTATGAACAATATGCAGGTTTTTATAAGTGTTAAATATTGCAAAAAAACTTTAAAAATTAGTATTTTTTTTTTATTAGGTGCTTTCAATTTTAATATTTTATAGTTACATAGAGTTTTCAAGTTATATTGCAATAGTAAGTAGTAGAATTTACCAAACTAACTTTTTGCGCAAATGTCGCTTGTGCCAAATGGATTTACATAATTTATAAAAGTTCTCAGTTTTATTTTGATTTAAATTGCAATATAAATTATTTTAAGTAATAGATAATAGTTCAGTAACAATATGAAAGGTTTGAAAGTCATTTTATTTGTTTGCATAACAAATATAAACCACAAATACATGAGTTATCAGTAAAAGAATAAGAGTTGCTTTTTCAGTGTATTAAGGACTTGTGCCATATGATTTTTTTCTTCCAGTAATGGCTTCTCGGGGTAAAATGCTAACAGATATGATACGAAAAGCACACCTAAAACATAAAACCGGCAAAACCATTAGTAATATTGAAGAAACATTAACCATAAGTAACAATGGCACACATGAACAACACATTTTTAATGTACAGGTAATTTTAGTTTTCGCATAGTATCGAAATATTTGGATTACCCTACCTATCTTATATAACACATTTTCACTAAATTCAGTTATTCAGAGGCCAAAATGAAACTGGAATATGTGGAACTACTACAGCATTAGTTGCCCTCAGTGCAAATCGTGATGAAAATCTTAAAACAATGATTCCTATGGATGTCGAAGAAAATAATTGTGGTGATATAATTTTATCAAATTCAAACGAAGAGGTTCCTCTGATTCCTGAATCTCATAACTGCAGAAATTCGAATGAATTTATTGAAATGATTGCGGACGAATCTCAAAATAATACCTCCAAAACGTATTATCAAGGAATTCGTCAAATTGAGGTATGTTTTATCTAATAACGAAATATTTTAGGTACATAGATTTCGTAATCTATTTTTTAAATTTTCAGACCATTAGTGTACTGAGCGGAAGTGTAACCGATTATGGTAACATTGAAGAAGGAACACAGGTATCACTTTTGACGATTAACAGCGATGGCACTCAACAAGAAGAAATTCTTCGCGTACAGGTAACTTTAACTTTTGAATAATAATGAAATATTTGATCCATAAAAATTGCAATAATTTTTACCGTTTTTAGACCTCATCAATTACACCTTTGAATATCAATGATGGAAATCATGAATTTACGTGTCGTTCAAGTTTAAACAAAGATAAAGACCCCTCTCTAATTACCGAATCTGATTTTTCTATTACTCTAGATGAACTTAATGCTGAAAACGTCGTTGGTAAGACCAGTCGTAGGAAAAAAAACAAACAAAAAATCCTAACACCTTTCGACGACTTCATGGCTTGAGTACCAAACAAAAACAGGTAAGATTGTTGACAAGAGAACAATGAAACCAAATCCCTGCCTAAAGAGGAAAACTTGCACCAACAAATGCAATACCATCTCTGAGGATATTCGGAAATGTTTATTTCAGCAATTTTGGAACATTCATGGTTTAGACGGTAAACATAAGTATCTAAATAATTGTATTAGTGTGGGGCCTGTTCAAAGAAAAAGAAATAAAACATCCAACATTAGACGCATAACAAATACTTACAAACTATTTTTACCCGATGATGAGTTAGGCACACCTGTTTGTAAGCAATACCTTATGTGTACTCTGGCTATTTCAATACGATTTATCAGAACAGTGATAGACAAATACAAAGATTTGAGTATACTAGATTTACAAGCTGTTGAGAAAAGATTGTACCGCAAAATATCTCCTGATATTCGATCCAATATTGATAGGTTTATACAGGCTTTACCAGCAGTACTTTCGCATTATTGTCGTGGATCAAGTATTCGGAAATACCTACCATCTTCTATGAAATCGCTGACCATTTTATATACCATTAAGCAAATTGGGTATAATTGTGATTATGTTAAATACGACACATTTATAAAATTTTTTTGGGAGGATTATAATATTGGTATACATAAACCCAAAAAAGATAAGTGTGAAAAATGCGAAATATGGGACCATACCCCACAAAGCGAAAGGGACGAGGAAAAGCGAATCGAAATTGATCTTCATTTAAAGCAAAAAGAAAACCTAAAAAGAAAGTTTCTGTCAGATCAAAAAAAAAGCGGAAAACGACTCATCGTTACTAGTTGCAAGTTTCGATTTACAAAAGTTATTGAATACTCCAGTAGGGAACAACATGCTAATGGGTTACTACAGAAAATTTGCATCGTATAACTTTACGATTTACGAACTTGCACAAAAAATGGAATATGTTATTTATGGGGTGAAAATATTGGACGAAGAGGAGCAAATGAAGTTTGCAGCAATTTGTATAGATTTTTAAAAGATGTGGATGGTCGTACAAATATAAAAACGGTCTCGTTATATTGTGATAATTGTTCGGGTCAAAATAAGAACCGACAAATGGTTGCGTTTTTAAAATACTTTATGAAAACTTCAATTAATATAGACAAAATTATTCTTACTTTTTTGGTTAGCGGTCATACGTACATGCCCGTGGATTCAACGCATGCAGTTATAGAAAAATCAATTAAACATAAGGCTGTTTGGTCGTTTCGTGAATGGTCAACCATTTTACGAAATGCACGAACAAACCCTAAACCATATGATGTTATTTCCATGAATTATTTTGATTTCTTTGACTGGACCGCAATGATTCCAAAAAATAGTAAAATATTCACGATAACTAAACCACGAAAAGAAATCAAATTTAAGGATATTCAACAAATAGTTGTGTTGAAAGATTCAACAACAATTATCAAAACTGATAACTCCAAACATGAAGTGTCTATCCAACTAAACACCGGTGAGCCTAAAATTGCCTATAATGGGGAATTGCCCATTAATGAAAAAAAATATAGAGACTTAAAAAAAATTGTGTGACAAAAAGATAATTCCACATGAGTTTATTCTGGATTATCTTAACTTGAAAATCAGTGACGCTGTGATTGATGCTCTATCAGAAACTGATGAAGAAGATGAGGCTGTTCTGACTAATAACAATTGATATTGTTATTAATTTGTAATACTTTTCAATTAACAGTAGGACTGTTAACATTTTGTTATTTTAATTTTAATTTTTATTCCTGAAATATGTATAATTTTTTAATAAAAAGAACTGGTTATAATCAAAAAAATAATGTCAACGATCAAAATTATTATAAAATATACTTAAAGGTATGAGTACATGAATATTTATATTTGCATAACACAAATGGCACAAGTGCGGAATAAGCGACAATTTTAAAGTAGGTATAAAATACAAATGGCACAACTAAATGGCATAACAGCCAACTTTCTCCAAAAATTTGGAAAATAAGTATTTTCTATTTAAAACGTAATTGGGGTTAGTTTTAGTAAAAGTAGTCTTTCAAGATGCTTCTTTATGACGTTAAATAATTTAAAAACATATTTGCTGATCCTGTTTTGATGTAAACATATCCTACACAGTATTTCGTTTCTGGTTCACAATTTACGTTTTGTCGCTTAGGCCCTTTTATTAAATTAGCGTCGATTAAATCGCCTAAATGTGTTCAATTTTCCAATCCAGTCACATTTTTTTTTTTAATACAAACCGCCATTTTTTTTATTTAGGAGAAATTTGGGACAAACTTCACATGCATCAATTTTGAAATAACCAGTCATGCAATTGTTGGTGCACAAAAAAAACAGCCACGGAGATCAGGAAGCGATTCGAGGAGTATTTTGAGTGTTTCATCCAAATATTTTAAATGAATAGAAACAAGAGTTAAACTTAGATTTTTATTAATTCATTTTGATATAAAAATCATTAAAATATAAATTATAAATATATGTATATTGAATTAAAAAATTACATTAATTATTTCTGTTTTATTTTTCGTCATTTCTTTTATCTTGAATCGTATTTATTTCAAATAATATGGCATTTATTTTATTTTTGGCGAGTGTTCGGAGATCGTTGTCGAAATTTGCTATTTCTTGGCCAATATAATCTGAAAAAGCTTGTTGACTGTTTTTTAAAATGTCAAAATAAGTACATATAGTGTTGTCTCACTTTATTTAGATTCGTTCTCTTTTTCGCGTTTTTCTTTTTACAGCAATTTATAGCACTTGAAAACTAGCCAGTGTCATACAGCCATAAGGGGAAGTTATGGCATAATATAGTCTATGGAAATTCGATTCTCATATGAATTTAGATGAAGTTCTGATTGTGATAAACTTTAACGATAATTATAAGAAGTTCTGAACTATATGAGTTCTGATCATTTTAAATGAAATTAATTTCTTTACCGATTTTCATGGAAAATGACGCATGTACGGTGGAAATTGGATTAACTAATAAATAAACAAACCAATTAAAATGTTTTAATTGGTATCAAAATTATTTTATTAGCATATGTGCTTGTATTGAATAATAAATTTTAAGGAGCGAATTGAGAATGCTGCATTTTTCATATTTAAATTTGATCTAAAATTTAAGCACTTTTTAAAAAATGATTTGTTATCATCAGTAATAAAAAACAAAATTATTTTGCGTATCTTGTATATCAAAGCTCTATTTTGATATCGTAAAAAGTCTTCACTTTAATTTGCTTGAAGATTTAACGAAACGGTCGCTAGATGGCGATGGTTAGTTTTAACGAATAGTATGATAGAATTTTTAATCAAACAGATAGATAGGGTATTACGTTATGGTATTATGTAAAAAATGAATTTTAAATGTAGATAACTAAAAACTATCTGTAATATCTATAAAACGTAATCTACACTTTAATTAAGTTAAAATTATAATTTTTTTTAACTTTGTACAATATCTTAAATTTTCAGTTAATTACTTTTTATTGTTATTCTTAAAATTTAAATTTATTTACATATAATTTACATTTTAATGTAATTTACGTAGATTTTTACATTTTTTACTTGTCAAATGTCAAAAGATGACAGCTACAAAATTGATACCTGCGACCTACCCAAATAGCAGGCTATTCAAAATGAAACCTTTTATTGGAAAACCCGTTATATAGCTAAACAAATTTATTTTAATACAAATAATCAACAATTAATTATTCCATTACCATATGTACACTTATAATTTTTATCATACGTATATGTACACATTTGTATGTAAAATTTTATTGAATTTTTATACGTACATACCTACATATTTTATTATATTTTTCAATCAATTTGGAAATAGTTTACAAAAAAGAAATTGAGCGTTTTTTTAATTTACACGCATGATTAAATATTTGACGGAAAGAGTTTTGTGTATTGCCGCATTCAGCTTTCAATATAATATTTTATCCATTTTTAGTATGATAGCTCATCATCAATACCCATGAAATTTCTTCCCTCATATTGAATAATATGTACTGGTATTGATATAATAACGACCATTTTTAAAATCGCATCGATAAATATGTTTAATAGCAGTATTACCATTTTTCATTTTAATCGAATATGTGTTCATTGGTAACAAGCAATTTACAAAAGGATAGCAATAATATGTTATCGGTTGTTTATTAATATAAATTTAGTAAATAAATCGTAAATTAATCAATAAGTGCTGGTCGAATTTACGGAGAATAAACAAACCGTGAAAGAGGTTGCTTACTTCCTACCCTCGGATTTTCCACAACCAAACTACCCTAAACTTTAGTCCAGCCCAGACACTGTCAAATATATTAAAATAAACACCAATAAAGATATTTTTAACAATACGTTTTCAATTTTTTCTTCACTTTTGTGTAAACAATCGAAAATTGCTTTCTTTCGTTTTATACTCAATTTGTAAAGGACATCGACTCCTAGCTAACGATTTATCTAAAACCATCATCATATAACACGAGTAAATATACAAACACAAACCAACAAAAAAAATCTTTGGTTTTCTAAATGTACCCCTAAGAAAAGAAAAGAAAAGAAAAGAAAAAGAAAATATTGAGGTCAACAATTTTTAAATTGTCCTCGTCATTCATTGCGATAAGATTAAAACTCATTAATCTTCGAAATTTATAAAAAACAAAAATCGCATCATCACACCATTATAATTCAAAATATTTTGGTCCTAAACCATCATCTATCAACCCCCACACAAAAGCTGTATCGAAACTTAAAAGCAATATTCATTGAAACTCATTAATCATCTGTTTGTACCAACCCGCCGCAACCCAAAAATGTAACCGACAAAACATAAAAATAACCAAATGAACACCCTTTAATTTATTTCTAAGAAAGAAAATTAATTTTCATACCTTATTTCATTTTGTTGTGTGTGCAAAAACACAAATAAGATAAAATTCTCAACAGTCGAGAGTTCACAGTCGGTCATTGTTCTATAAAAATCATAATTTCTCTTCTTTTTTTTTATGTTTTAGTTTGGATCTGAAATAAAAAGTGTAAATAAACTTACACACAAACAAACCCACAATGGAGACAAAATCGATATTTTCAAGACTTTTCATTAAGATCCAAATGAATGATTTGTTATCAAATTAGAGGGCAAATGGTTTTTTATTGTACAAACAATTTTGTTCAATTCATTTTTCACCTGCGTATTTACAGTTTTTGATTCCTTCCATTTTTATGTATAACGGATACACCATCGTTTCATTTCCTTATATAAATTGACGTCATCACTTTTTACGATACACAGTTTATTTTGTTAGTTTTTCATCTCAGGTCGTTCAACTTTAATAAACGATGATGATTACGATGGCTAAACGATGATGGAAAATAAAATGTAGCACAAATTTTCTTTTCCTTCAGTATATAGCATTTCCATTTCTTCGTATAGTGAGTCAAAAGCACAACCACATATAAATCTCAACACACATACAAACGAGCAAACGCGTGTATATAGAGTTCGTTGCCTGTGCGTCATTGTTTCGGCGTTCGAAAATTGTTAAAAAAAAAAGAAAAATGTGGGAAATATGTACATATCAACTATTATCTATTGGGAGCTTTCTAAAAATGTGTGCGTGTATAAAATGCATTTATTCATCACTAGATGTGTTATATGGTTGGGAGTGGAAAATTTTGATTTTGCGCAGATTTACATTTTGTTATTTCTGCTTTTGTTTGATTTTTGCTATTCAAGTAAGGGTTGGAATTAAATAAAGTTTCTTCGTAAATTTTGTATAAATATTTTTTGTGCCGGTGGTATCATCGCGATTTGCGACTAAACAATCTATGTTCAATCGGCCTCGAAGCATCTGCAGTAGGAACATTTTTGTTTAGAAATAACCTGAATAAAAATTGTATAGTACTGACCGATTCAGAATTTTATAAATTGTTTAATTTTCGTTTTCACTTTAATTTGAAAGGCCCAAACCCTGCCCATAAAAAGATTGGCGAAAATATTAGTGATTTAAATGCTAGATATTATTTTTTTTATTCGAATGTCCAAAAAAAAGTTACATCCCTTGTGGGGATCGAACCCACGACCTTTGGATTAGAAGTCCAACGCGCTATCCTCTGCGCCAAAGGGACATGTTATTTAATTCAAATTGGACTTGATATTATTTAATTATCAAAAACACCAAGCGCGTTAATCAAAATTGTACTCGGGTACCGTAAGAAGAGAAATTCGTTTCATATTTTTCGCGCTTAATTTTTCACTTGCCTGAGGCTTCAGTAAATCCTTTCAGTAAGGTCTTCTTTTTGTGTTTTATAATGTTCATCATAATGTTTACTATTAGCAATGGGGGTCACGAGGTTTAAGGAAGAATTAAAAGGTTATGTTATAGTGGATTTATATCGATCGTTGTACCTAATGTGGTAGCTAAGCGAATAAGGTAAGTTTGTGTTACTATTTTTGTCACTCTTTTTTTAAAAACCTCTCTAGCCCATATTCGTTAGATAAATTACTGGCGAACTTAGACAGCTCAAAAGAATCTCAGAAAAATGCCCATCTCATAGAGGATCCAACCAAACCATATAGCTCAGCAAAATGACTTTGCCTTTACAGGCTCCACCATAAGTACTGATAAAATTCAAGCGGCTTAAGTTGCAAACTTACAAGTTCAATATATTTTTTCACTCCCATGTGGTAAATCGATATTACAGGCCGAAAAATTGGGCTGAAATAACCCAAAATCAAAACAACTTACCATCTCCAAGGTCAAAAAGCCAGCAACGCTGGTAACCAAGCAGGATAATCCAATAGCAAAATGACGTCTCAGTATAAAGAACCAGTGAGACAACATAGGATCAACCACATGGGAACGCAACCAGAACAAAATTTTTATAACCAATTGTTCAACGACAATATGGAACACAAAATAAAAAAATTGTATTCATTGACAATCGATCTGTAAAGGGGTCAACATCGATTGTTTTTATAACTGTATTAAAATAATTTTATTTAAATTATAGTGTTATAAAAAAAATCGCGACGGTTTAAAAGGTACGTGTGATAATTGTAATGGACTGTATCATTTGAAGTGTACAGTACTTTCCAAAGCCGATTTGGATTATTTAATTATAATTAAGTTAAAGTGGACATGTAAAAAATGTGAAACATTTGTTACACAACTTCGTCAGGCTGATGGAGGTCCCGTTTCAACAAGACGGTCTTTAATTGGAATTGACATTGAAAAATTATTGCAGAAAATTCAAGATGATATAAATGAGTTTTCCTGTGAGCTGCAAAAAATATAGAGATATGTTATTTTTCATAAAATTAATAAAATTGAAAAGATTTCGTTAGTATTCAATTGTAAAGTGTTGAAAACTGTGAAAAAGCGGTGCTCAACGTGTTAAATGACAGGGTTAAATATGCAAATCACGAAAAATGATAAAAAAGATGATAAAAATAATACACTATCTATATTACGGGTTAAGTTCTGCAGATATTTTATAAAAATTGATGTTATGGTAGCTAAAAGAAGAAGAAATTAAAATCAGCTGATTGGGACCTCGATGATCAACATCCAATTTATATCAGTGAAGTTTTAAATAGTCATGAGCGACGACTTTTTTATGAGGCAAAGAAAAGGAAGACGGAGTTCATCAACAACTTTAAGTTTATTTTGTGGAAACATTTTTTTTGTATATTTACTCAAGAGTATTTTAACTATATTTTAGATGTCAGCTTTAAATTTTAATGATTAAAATGAGTTTTCCAACATGTTATCTCTTCCGACTTATAATAATGTGGATTGTGAGGTAAAATATTAGAAGTATGCGGAAAAATAGTGACAGATTATTTATTCAATTATGGTATCTTCTTCTTTCGATGTAATAATAATTATAGTTCGGATGGAGTATCAGTATAATATGTGAATATTTTGATGTGAAAGGCATCAAATTTTCGTCAACTTACAATCACTTAAGCAGTGCCGCCGTCTTGCAGATAAATTTCAAATTTAACTCAAATTTAATTAGTTTCTTAAGTGTGCACAGGTTTTACTTTTGTTCTTAATTCTCAATTTTACTTCAAACTATTAAGTGTAAAAGCTATATTGTAGTGTGTGATCTAAACATTGATATTTCAAAACTACCTAAGACTGAATCAATTCATTTGTATAGCCCGTCTTAGGACGGATATAATTTTGTGAATAACTTTAGTTATGTAATGTTTTGCTAAAGAAATTATACCTAATGGTGATGTCCTGCGCCCGCTGCTATAATCAGCATTTGACCATTTTTTTGATCTGAGTGGAAGTAGGTCGAGATTAAAGTCTTTTAACCTTCACTTTGATTGTATATACCCTTTGATTGTATATATAGATCTGAATTTTCACTTTTGAATATTTCACTGATTTTTTAACGGATTTTAGTTTCGTTTAGACTCAAGGTGTGTACATGCTGTAATTCTGGTGAAAAAATGTACACCACGAAGTTAGAATTGTTTACTATTTTTCATATTGAATTTTTTTTTTTTTATTGGTAACCTGATCAACTTTTTTGTTCTAGTTGGAAATAATTCAACTCATACAGCTAACTTCGTGGTGTACATTTTTTCACCAGAATTGGAGCATGTACACACCTTCAGTTACGAAATTTTATAGTTTTCATTTTTGAAAATGAGAAAATTAAAAAACAAAAATTGTTACCTTAGTTTACAATTTTTATTCTTTTTCTATCACCTTATCGACACAGTGGAGGTTAAGGATGATTGTACATTAAATAGACCTTAAGCCAAAAAGTAAGGGCTTTTAAGGATGATTGTTGCAAACGCATCAATCGACAGCAATATATTCTGGAGCTGGTTGTCATCACAGGAAAATATTCGCAATCCAAAGAATTTATCCAAACCTGCAAAACAAAACAATAAACAAAACATTAGCACAAACATTTCACAACAAATACATTTTGAAACTTATCCTTGAACTTGAACTTGATTATTATTTCCATTGTTTTGTTGTGATGTTTACCTGAAATCAAATAGCAAAATTTATTATTCTAAGCTCCTGCTTTCTTTTTATTAAATACTTATCTTATTAATTTGTTAGTTATAATTATATATCCATTAAATAAATCTAATCTGAAATAAATAATTCATTAATTCATGTAAAGTTAAAAGTTATGTAATTTAAAAAATTGCTTACCATTTTGTATTGTATCACGTAATTGTAAACAAAAAACATTTTGACAATTAATTGAATTGAAATTTGTAAAGGTGATCGTAGTCGTTTTGGTAGCTCAATTAAAATAATGAGTTGCGTTTTAACTTTAAAGATTAAACCATCTACCGGGAATTATATTAATTAAAAACAATTGTAAAAAACTACTTCTTATAGCTAAAATAAATAAATTTCATTCTCTTTTTCTTGAACCGTCAAGCGACAACAATCATCAATCTATATATATAAAAATGAATTCCTGTTTGTTTGTTCCGAATGGGCGTCTCAGCCGCTCAACCGATCGCCATGAAATTTTTACCATGTACAAGTTGCATATCCAGAACCAACCTTACGTTATTTTGGAAGGGGCTGGACCCCGGGGTCTAGGGGCTGCGGTACAAATTTTTTCGAAAATTTTAGTTTTCTTTAAATTTTTCCACGAAAATGAGTTTATGGGGCTGGTTATATGAAATTGCTGACATGTTTGAATCCGAGGGGCCCAGCCCTGGATCAAAAATTAATTTAAATATTTGATTATTTCAAAATTACTTCTCAGTCGCTCAACCGATCGCCATGAAATGTTTACCATGCAAATGTTGCATGTTCAGGACCAATCTTACGATATTGTGAAAGGGGCTGGACCCCGAGGTCTAGGGCCATGGTACAAATTTTTTCAAAAATTTAAATTTTTTTACGAGATTGAGTTTTGGAAAGGGGTTATATGAAATAAGAGACATGTTCGAATTCGGGGGGTCCGCCCCTGGATCAAAAATTCATTTAAAGATACAATTATTTGATTGTTCTGAAATAACGCCTTAGCCGCTTTACCGATCGCCATGAAATTTTTACCATGTATATGTTGCATGTTCAGGAACAAGCCCACGATACTTTTAAAGGGGCTGGACCCCGGGGTCTAGGGGCTGTGGTACAAATTTTTTCTCAAATTTCAATTTTTTTAAGATTTTTTGACGGGAATGACTTTAGGAAAGGGGTTATATGAAATTAGTGACATGCTCCAATCCGGAAGTCTGCCCTGGATCAAGAATTCATTTTTACATGTACATATAGATACAATTATTTAAATGTTCCGAAATAGCGCCTTAGCCGCAAATTTATACACCAAAAAGGATATCTATAGTATATATCATATATATATATATATATATATATATATATATATATATATATATATATATATATATATATATATATATTACGAAGAGCGAAATTATCAAGAATTTTACAACTTCAGTTTCGATCTGAATGAGAAACACGAAAAATTTAATTATTTTCCAGTCAATCTCATCAGGCTATAGCGACTGAATTGTTAATTACATGATTGATTATTTTCTATATATAGAAAGCAACATGTACTTTAAGCATTAGCGAATTGTACGCAATACATTTTAAATTCTTCATAATTTCAATTTTGGTTCTTTTATTTGACGCATAAATACGATATTTGAGTTTGAATTTAAAGTTCTTCTGGTAAATAACCAGATAATCATTACGATTTTACGATTTGTTACGAAGAGCGAAATTATCAAGAATTTTACAACTTCAGTTTCGATCTGAATGAGAAACACGAAAAATTATTATATATGTATATATATATATATATATCATAGTTTTATTAATTTAAATTTAAGACAGTCTTTCATCACTTTAACTGAAGACAAATCTCTGAACACTTATATTATCCATACTAATAATCCATTTTTACTGGTGTACTGTTTAGTGATATCCTATTTATCAAATCCTGTTTTGAAATGTACCATAGTCAGCGCGTTCTAATTTCCACATAACTTCAGAAATAATTAACATTCTATTTTAATGAAAATAGTAGTTTCATACTAAACGCCAATAGTTTATTACTTTATTTAGTTTATTACTTAAATAATCAATGATTGTTTCATAAAATCAATTCTAGGAAAGGTACTAAAAAATATTGTACGTATAAACTGATTTACTTTGAAAAGTACTAGCGTTATATATTTGAAAATAGCATCTTCTACAAGAAACATACTTGGTTTCAAATTATTGTACGTGTAAAATTGCCTTAGTTTGAAAAAACTTCTTTTGTTTTTCGAAATGTCATTTTCAACCACAGTTCGCGGTAAAACGTATCGAAGTGGACGTAGTTTTAATCGTTTTGAATAAATTAATATTAATTTGTGTTTCGGATCCCGTTGTTCTCGATTAGTTAGCTATATTGCAATAAAATAATTGTTGGTGATTATTTTCCAGGTATTAAATATTATTTCAAGTGAATATACATTCTTATTAGATTTAAGTTTTCAGTTTATAAACGTGTTAGTCTATGATTACTTTTTGATTGTAGATAACATTTGATTTTGCTTAAAAAAAATTCCGTAAAGACATTTTCAAACACAGTTCGCGGTGAAACGTATCGAAGGGAACATTAAAATCGTTTTGATAAATTAATACTAATTTCTGTTTTGAATGTCCGTCATTCCTGATTAATTAGCTACACGTTTCATTTTTGCTTAAAAATGCCACCGAAAAAAGATCAATGGGGCAGGTAACTGCAAAGTCGAAGAAGATTAGAGCCGCAAGGGTGGTTGAATCAAGCGAACAGCGTGAAGCACGACTTGAAAATGATCGAAGCAGTACGTCTTCTTCTAGAGCTAATGAAACAACTGATCAGTGTGAAACACGACTTGCAAACGTTCGAAGCAGTACATCTTCTTCTAGAGCTAATAAAACAACTAAACAGCGCGAAACACGACTTGCAAACGTTCGAAGCAGGATGTTTTCTTCAAGAGCTGATGAAACAACTGAACAGCGTGAAACACGACTTGAAAATGTTCGAAGCAGGATGTCTTCTTCTAGAGCTACTGAAACCATTGAACATCGTGAGGCCCGGCTCAAGTTAGCAGCATTCAATTATGAGAAAGACTATGATTACAATGTTTTAATTGGGCAAATGGAAAACATTTGTTTGTATTGTCATGCTTTAAAGTTTCTCAATGAATCGCCTGGAATGTGTTGTTCAAATGGAAAAGTGAATTTGCCTTCTCTGGATGATCCACCTGAACCTCTTCTAGCTTACGTCTCCGGAACTACTGAGTTATCCAGACATTTTCTACAAAATATTCGAAAATGCAACTCATGCTTTCAAATACAGCGATGTAAAGAGAGAATTCTTGCATAACAATCAAGGTATTTGAATTATATACCTCCCGTGCAACGCCGGGTAACTCAGCTAGTAAATAAATAAAAAATAAATTGTGAAAAATTCAAGAAATTCTTTTTATTAAAAATTGGAAAGTCAACAACAACATTTCGTTTTGGCTTTACGAAATAAACAAAAAGGAAATTGTGAGAGAAATTTTGGAGTTTTATTTGCCGTTCCTTTTGGGATTTCTTTCGGTACGATAATTTACCAACAACGTTTGGCTGGCAATTTTACATTGATTTTACATGTGTTGGTTCATCATACAAAAACCTTACAGACCGACAAACTGGCAGAGTCTGGGTTTTTACTTTTAATTAAAAAAAAAAAAAATTATTCAAAAGAACAAAACTAAAATGCCTTGAGCTAATCGAACATCAGACCCTAGCCATTCTACTACCAAGCCACAACGCAGGCAACAAACTTGATTTAATTTTCAATGGTATATTGTTTCAAACATAGCATGCTTAAACTTACTCTAAAGGTCGCTGCACGAGTATGGATATAAATCCGTACAATCTGAATCCGGTCATTCATCCAATTAAATTACCCAAATTATGTCATGTGACCGAAAAAAATATTCCCCTATTTCTCCTCTCGAGTTAAAATTATTTCAACATTAAGCAAAATATCCCCAGAAAAGCAACATAACCATACCAAAAAATATATATTACGAGCTATTTTTTCCCCAACTTTTTTTTTGTTTGCTTATTTCTGACTTTTCGATTTAAAAAAAAAAATTTGTTATTTTGTTGTTATTGAAATTAAAAGCAAAGATAAGTTGATAAGTAAAATAGACGAATTTATAGGAATTTATTTAGCAAAAGGTCAAATAAGTTACTAACTTCGCTCGGATTCAGATTGTACGGATTTATATCCATACTCGTGCAGCGACCTTAAGCGATTGATGACAGAAAAAAAATGTTTTACAGATAAATTTTCATGGCTTACTACAACTCATAACAGTTTTTAAAGAATTTGTAGTAGTGGTTGCATATATTTAGGCGCATCATAAACGCTTACCACCTATGTTTTTGTGTAATTACTGTAATAACTCTAAAGCACAATATTATTTTTAAAGTAAAATATTTGGCCACAACATGAATAATAAAACAAAAAAATAAAACTTAAGAAAACTAAAAAATTGGAAAGACAACTTTTGTAGCCTTAGTTCAGTGCGTTACCACTAAAACTCAAACCTTATGTTGAAATCAAATTTAATTTTCATTGTTATTTTGGTACGTTACAGACTGACAAACAGAGTCAGCGCTTTCCTTAAGTTTATTATTTTGATTTTATATTCCAATATTTATATAAGTTTATTTTTTTATAAATTATCTCCAGTTGTTATTTTTATTCGTGTTGGTTTAAATTATGGTTTCAATAGATAAAAAAAATGTTTAAAAAGCCGTTAATACTTTTCCAAATTTATCTTTAGTTTTACTAGTGTACACTGTACGTCAGATAATATAGAAAAATACGAAAAAATAGTATATTATTATACAACAAGGTTGAGAAGTATGCTATTTTAGCCCGAGCGAGTTTATAACCCGAGACGCGGAGCGTCGAGGATTATAGTAAGACACGCTATAGTAGCACTTCTCAAAAAAAAGCGTGGTGTATATACTATTTTTTCCACTACTAATCGTAGAAGAAACACGATTAAGGTATTTTGTTGATAAGAAAATTAAATTGATAAGGGAAACACTTGTTCTTTAATAATATTAACTATGTCGAAGTAACCCGAATTTTTGACTGAATTGTAGTAAGCGTAAATTTAAAATGACACTGCATTTTGTTTTGTTATTTGAAGTTTTAATTTTGTTGAGTCAAATTGGCATTCAACTAAAAAAAAAAAAATGGAGAATAATGATTTAATCGGCACGCCACCTGAAATAACTATGTGAGATAGTCGAAAATATAACAGGCCAGCTGCTGCCCCAAAATTCGAGGGATATTTATATAAAAACATATGAAAAATTTAAAATTTGGTGTAATAATAAAAGTGTTAATAAAATCGCATTACATCTAGTGTTCATTTTTCATTATTAACTAGTGGTCAATAATAAAATATTATTAACAACTAGCCGAGAAATTTTGTTTCTCAGGCTACTAAAACCAGCGATATATGAAGTTTTAATAAATTTTTCACATCGGTAAGTTTAGCATCGGATATTTGGGCACGGATCTTTGGAGAAATATTTTTGACAGGTTGCACATTTTCCACATTGAGCTTTTTTACGATGTTTTTTGTATTTGAACAATTTTTGACTTCTCTTTTTAGCTTCCGCTCTAGATTTACCTTCTTGGGTTGCAATGAATATATTCATCCGATGAGATGATCACTGTTGGTATTCGTTTTTGTACCTTAGTGATAGAACCTTCATTGGCTCTAAGAAACTGTTTTTGTAAGGCGTTTTGTTTATCGGAATTTTATGTTGGGGGAAATTTCAAAGATTTCTTTTTCTGTTGAATTTTCTATTGTTAACGTTATTACGTCACCAACCCCATCAATATTTTCTCAAAATTGATCGATATCGGCATTGTTGAATGCTGCAGATATTGTTGCCAACAACTGAAACGGACGACTCGATGCTAAGACTCTTCATTATCAATGCAGTTGCTTTTCTCACTAATTGTAGAAAAATTTAGCTGTTTTTGGTGTCTCGTAAAATTCCTGGTTCACTCTAATCGAAACATTGTATTCATTTTCGTCCTCTTTAACTCCACGTCAAACTCCTTCATTGTTTTTGAAGTATTGTAGCTAATTTTGATGTAAAAATGACTCAAAAATTTTTAAAACCAATTCTGGTCGTCTTCGGTTGCAACTAGTAATAGGAGTTGAAGCGTTTACTTGGGGATGCTTCAACATTTTTGCATAGTTAATAGCATCAGCAGAAAAGGGGTAAATGGGTAACATGTCCGAAACGCGTTTTGTACAGTCGTCGCATTAGCACCCGTCGGTAACATTGTTGTCAGTAACGGAGCAAAATCTTCTGTTTTTAATTTTTTTCCTTCATTTTTCAACTTTCAGTTATGATGAGAGACATGCCCATCTAAAAATAATATGACTGAGAATTTGGACCTGGTTTGTTTCAGCCATGGTACAAATACATTTGCTACATATTCGTAGAAGACCTCGCCGGTCATCCCCCCAGAATCGGAGCAACCCATACCCCAGCCTCTTGGCATTTTTCGGCGTAACGCAAACTGTATTATTTTGTTTTTGTTTACAACCATAGGTAATTGAATACTCCCTAAAGTACTTACGATGATGAGGGTTGTAAGGCATTCTTTCTCATCATTGTGGTATTAATTTGTTTAAATCAGTCACGTTTATCCTCTTCTCTAATAAGCGCGCGGCTTCTAATTAAATGATACGAGACTAACTTAGAATTTTTTCAAAAATCCCTCGTACCATCGTCTACTACCGGGCCTTCCGTCTTTAAAACTATTTTCACGTTTTAAATGTTTCAGTAACAGCTGAACACTATCTAAAAGTTGGACTTTTGTTGCAGGAAATCCAGCTTTTCCGATATAAATGATCCAGTCTTTTAGTTTTTGTTCTTCTGGAACAGTTAAAACAGTTGCATGACCTATGGGTACATTTTACACTAGGTTTACGCAAATTTTTTTTATATACCTAGCTCTACGGTAGGTGTCAATTTGACGCGTATTCAAAAAAATAAACATTTGGTAAAATAACTAATTTATTTTTAAACGAATATTGTCATACAGGTGTATTGTTATCAAAATCATCATAATAATAAAAAGATAACTCGCAAGCTGATTGGTCAGTTCGGACAAAAAAATTTAAAAAAAATTTGGTTCACGATTTAGTACAAAATAATAAATTACATATTGTTAGGCAAGTTCCACGTTCTGAAACGTTCTCAGCCATCTTGTACCAACGGTATTTAGGGAAAATATTACTGCCGGTTAAAAATTAAATTTTTTAGCCCCTACTAAAAAACCGACCTACGCGGAAATGACAGAAATAAAATAGAAATTAAGAACAAACAAACAGAGAATTGTACAATATTATACGCCTACCAACACAAACTTTCCGTTTCATAAACTGAATAGCGCAGCTAATCTATACAAAAAAGTACGGTATTTTTTAGGTCCTTTTGTGAGGAGTAAAATATTTTAAATTATTTTTTTTTAAATTTGGTTTGTAAAAAATAGACGAAAAAACGATAAACACTAATATTTATTCTGCGCATTTTTTACATGTATAGTCAAAATAATATCTCGCTGAAAATTCCTATCCTTTCATTCCCGAGTAAATACAACAACAAATTCATTTTTTGTTGTTGTTTTACTCGAGAATGAAGGAATAGGAATTTTCAACGAGATATTATTTTAACTAGCCTGACAACCATTTCACTCACGACGGAGAGCCCATTTATAGGGATCCTCTTTCATTTCCAAGAGAAATGAAACGTCTGGTTTGCCAGTAGTCAGTTGGTTGACGGTTTTGTTGCCCCTTCGGGTTGTATAATTAATAATTAAAAACGTCCTTGTTCCATGCGAAATTCGTGTTGATTTGTTAATTTTCAAAAAAAATTGCCAGAGCCCTACGGCTTTTATCAAAATGATACTGAGTGATTTGAATTCCTCAATGTATACCCTTTACAACCTATATAGTTATTATATGAGCATTAAACTCTGAGACTCGTGCTATTCGATATAATAGAGAATAATGTCCTTGTAGGCTTGTATGGACAATTCGTCGATTTGTTAGTTTTCAAATTTTTTTTTACAAAAATCCTATATCAAAATGACACTAAGTAACGAATCTCAGAGATTTTCTATTGCCATTTTTAATCTTCGACTAGTAGACTGTTGAAAATCCTTAAGTATTCAAATTACTCCGTTCATAGAGCATCTGCATTGTTCAACATTTCTTTTCTGAAAATTTGTGCATTTTCTTCAGATCACAACCATATGTGAGCAAAAGTTCTTCAATCTGGCCGGGGCAACGCTGTGGACCGTTCGAGAATGGTCACCATCTTTTGTCACTGAATCCCACCTCCCACATAACATTTCTTTTCCTATATCTCCCAGCGACTTTCTTCTAAACTTGCTCCGTCCTAATGGCGGTTATTATATGTAGATATATGTTTTATTTTTAAATGTTGATGATATCATTTGCCACCAGGAAAGTATTTTAGGTAAATTTAGAAATTTAAATTCCATATTACACGCAATATATTCATTTTGTCTTAAAGATACCAAGGGAATAATTGTTGGAATTTGGAAGGCTTATTATTAAGAGTAGAAAAATATTTCTTCGAAAAGTTCGACATACCGCACAATGTTCAATCGACTTAAAATTCATATTTTGCTTCAATAAAAATACTCCACTCCAAATTAGTGTGTAGCTAAAGAGGTAAGAAACGAAGCGAATACCATGAAGAAACGACTCGTGTAAACAGGCGTGATTGGTTCTTGTTGATGTTTTTATTGAATCGATTGAGTTTTTGAATAAATCATTGAAATAGGTGTGTTAAAGAATATTGGCAGTTTTGAAACAAAACACATAATGTAAAATAGATGGTTTTGGAACACATAATATCTTGAATTTGGAGAGTTTTGGAAAATTTTATGATTTTTATTTCTGATAGTATGATTGAAAAGATTCATTTGGAACATTATTTTAACTTCTACGTTGTTGCTCTCATAATTTGAAGTTCAACTTTTATTTTGATTTATATGCAACATTGATGCTGAAAATATCACCTGAATGAATGATATTTATAGTATATAAATACATACTATATTTTTTGTTATTTGGTTAGAATTTCACTTCTTCACTTTATTTACATTTCTGTCTGTGTCACATAGTAAGGTTGACAAGAATTATGTACCATCCTTTTGTTATCAATTTGCACACTGAAAAAAAAATGTCACATAAATTTAATAAGATAACCATATGAATATAAAAATATGATTTCATATTATAGATTCTTAGAATTAAATGAAAACTCCTCTTAATTTTACATTTCAATCTTATTATTTTAAATAGAAAAAATTTCTTATTATTTTAATAGTTTTCCTTTTTGAAAAAAAATGACTTCTGATTAACCATTTATCAAAATATGGTTTTCTTATTATATTAATTCAGAAATCCTATTAATAATTTCGGTACTGCGCAATATTTTCATAGTTAATAGATTTCCTTATAAATTTAAATAGACTTGCAGATAATAAATGTGCATTGGTACGAAAAAAAAAATTAATTCGTAGATTCGGAGATAATCGGAATATGATCGTACAACAAAAAATAAAAAATCATAAATCATTCATTACAGAAATTTTTCTAAAGTGGTTTGAACGTGGTTCGAACGTGGTTAATTGTGTATATGTGAATTTGTGTTTAAAAAATTTGTTAACTCAATAATAATTTAAAAAACTACAAGGGTACAATTAATATAAGTTTATTTTATTGTAATAACGATGGATGATGATAATTCCACAATCATTTTTATCAATGGTGCCGAAATGGACCCCGATTTAAAAGAGTTGCTGGAACAATGGGAAATCACAGAAGGGTTATGTATGATTTTTATTTCTTTTGGTATAACTAAATTAAATCATTTACGAGCAATGGAGTTATCAGATATCGATGAACTTTTTGGAAAAATAAGTAATGACTGTTTTGGCGAGAAATTAATTTTTAAATCAAAATTACGGAAATGGCGCAAAGAACAGGTACAAATATATACATATAACAAATTCAGTGATACAATTGTGTAATATCGTGTAGTAAAATTAACAGTTTCATCCGTTGTTACTTGTTAATTTTTTCTTTATTTACTGTATTTACATTAGTATATTTAGTAACAAACATTCTATGATTTAGCAAATTCCTATGATGTGTGATGACGATACGGCATCAACAACTTCAAATAGTAGAATACTTGAATGGCTTGAAAAAATTTCAAATGAATTATCCAATCAAGGCTCGTCGTCCCGGGGTAGTACGCCCAATATACGAATTAGTAATGCCGCATCAAAAGAAACCATGGACGCTTTATTGAAATCAACAATCAAAGGAAAGAACATTGTAGAGTATTATGCAGAGCACAATAGTTTAAATAAAAAAAAACAAAATGATTTAGCTCATTGTATAGTCAATTCATTCGTTGAGAATAAACAGAAAATGTGCTATAGCGACATGCAGCAGTGGGCTTATTTAATTGAAGATTATTTTCCTGCTGAAAAATCAGTAAGATAATTAGATTATACAATTTTCTTCAATAACGTTATGTAACTATTTATGCTACATTTAGATAACCTATTATCTACCAAGAAAAAAAGGAGCAAGAAACCCAACAGGAAAATTGCATTCCAGATGGTGTAACGTAGTGCATCCAAAACAAACAGCCCCATTAGATTCTATGGGTGGGCTGAGTTCATCAGAAGTCGAAAATTCAGAGTATTCTAATGAAGGTATGAAATTTGAATCCAACCAACAAAATTGTTTTGTTGGTTTTATTTAAATTATTGTACTCTGTACAGATTGCGATGATGGCAATTAAAATATCGAACTTAAAATATGTAAATTATTTGTTCGATCCGCTTTTAATGTAAACTGGATTTGAACATCAATTTATGCAAAACAATTTTGGGTGTTATCTAAATGTTGTTTAAAAATGATTACTCCATTGTGTTAAATGATATGATTTTACTACACCCAGACGAAAATCATGCAATAATATTTCTGATATTTCCAATATTATATAAATAAATGAATATATATATATATATATATATATATATATATATATATATATATATATATATATATATATATATATATATATTTATATATATATATATATATATATATATATATATATATATATATATATATATATATTTTCATTATTTAAGATTTAATTACGACAAAAACATGGCTGAAGTATAATTTTAGTCCATGGAATACAATAATTGAGAATTGGACGAAAACATCTTTGCTAAGAATCACTGAATTAAAATGTATGGGAACGATGAGTGAGATTTTAGCGGATTGGCCCTTGTATAAACATCATGATGGCAACCAGTTGGTAAGATAATACTTAATAATAATGAATAATGAAATTTCTAATATTATATTTTTCTAATTGGTTTTATTAGATCGATATTGATTTTGAAACACTTTTTCCTAAAAAGCAACTTCTGTTGCTAAATGGCTTTGACGCATTAATCCTAAATATTTTAAAATATTATGCAGAAGAAATAAAGGACAAAAAAGCACTTGAGCATCTTGATGCTATTAATGCCAATAAATTAAATTCAGGTAAAAATTATAAATGAACTTTAAATACATTTTATACAAAACAATTTAATTTCAGAATCACGTAACTGTATGATAATTCTTCTACTTCATGCCGTTCTTCAACCGTTAAGAATTAATCGGAAACACAAACCAACAATTTTAGATGCGCAAGAAGATTTCTTAATTCACATCATAACAATTAATGATTTATTACCGACGATTGCTAAATTTGGCTTTGACTCTCCTGTCAGGCAGTCTTGTTTTTTATTATTTTTCTTCAAAAATAATTTTATATTTTATATTGACCAGTTTAAAATATATATTCGTATACTAAATGTGCTTTATGCTAAAATTCCTCAACAACCCGGAACCTGTGAAGGCTTTTCGAAGACGATGTAAAATGGCCGATTTTAAAAGCACATACTGGAGAGTTTGTTAAACATCCTGGTTAGATCGAATGGATCTTCAAAAATTGCGGTTAAAAGCAAAACATTATTATTACGTCGTTGATCCCTTGTTTTATACAGATACCCTGTTACAAATGAGCTCTTGCTCAAAACGGGGTGTCCCAAATTTTATGTAAATAAATAAATAAATAAATAAATAAAAATAAATTGCACTACTAACAGGTAATATTCAACCCAAAATTATTGCTGTTGGCTCTGATCTGCAAAACTTAACTGAATTTTATATTTACTGCGATGGTGTACGATACAAAACATTAAGTTTCATTCGTTGTATTGATATAATAATTAAATTAAGTTATATTTTTAATATTAAATATTCGGAAAAAAGCAAATTAGCATACATTTTTTTGGAACAATACTTTTTCGATCTAAAATCTGAAGAATTTTCTGCCGTTGCTAATATTATTAATAAACTAAAACAACCAATAAATTAATATGGTTATGCTAATTTGCTTTTTAAGTGAATATGCAACTCATTCGCTTAACCAACTAATACAGCACCTACAAGTATTCCATGGAGTACCTAATATTTATAAATTTGAATGTAAACAGCTAAATTACAGACAGAAGTTTCAAAATATTCATTCTTTTAAAAAACATTTAAAAAAACACGAGTCTGATTTTACATACAGCAGCAAAGATACAAATATTGTTTTGGAAAATTATTCACCGTCACTGTCAAAAATTTCTTATAATCAATTGTCAAGTGTTATTACCGAATCTCTTGAGCCGCATACTAATGATATTCAAAACTTAATTAGTGAATTTAAACTGTCAGTTACAACATTTATATTAAAATTACATGAACATCCCCAATTCTCACGTAAAGTTGTTATTGAAATTGAGGATATGGTTTTACAGTATATTATGAAACCTATACATACTTTATTGGAGCAATCACTATCGTGTAATAATATTAACGAAAATATTTCCAAACTAATTCTAAATCCGTTTATTGATATAAAATCTGAATATAAATTTCTTAAATATTTGGAAGAAAGTGATGTGTATCGTCCACCTAAAACTTTTATTATCGATGATGAAATCTCAGAAGTAATTTTCAACTATACCCCCACCTTAGAAATTTGCAAAACAGAAGGATGTCTCACTGATATTCCTTTTCAAATTCAAAAATATTTTGAGTCACCATTAGTTTTCGAAGAAACCATTCAAAATTATAACAATATGTTAAAATCAAATAAAATTTGTAATTTTATTAATGGCGAATATTGGCCATTTTTAAATTCTGAAGAAGAAAAACAAATGCTGCCCATATTTTTATACACGGATGACTTCGAAATAAATGACCCTCTAGGGTCCAAATCAGGTCGCCATAAAATATGTGGCATGTATTACAGTTTCCCGGTGATTCCAAATTTCCAAATTGGAAAATTAAATAACATATTTGTAGCAGGATTTATTAAAACATCCGATTTTAATCAATATGGGTGCAAACTGGCTCTAAAACCGCTTATCGATGTTTTCACATTACTCGAATCAGAGGGAATCAAAATTCAAACCAATAGTGGACCAAAAGTTTTACAATTTAAATTAGCTCAGATCTTAGGAGATAATTTAGGACTCAACACCATTTTAGGGTATGTAAAATCATTTTCATCAAAATTTTCTTGCAGAATATGCAAAAGGAACAAATCTCAGATTAGGCAAGATTGTATTCAGTTTAATGAATTTATGCGTAACGAGGAAAATTATACAGTCGATAGTTTACAAAACTACGTACAGGAAACTGGAATAAATGAAGTGTGTGTATTCAATTCATTAAAATATTTCCACGCCACAAAAAATATTGCCTGCGATATAATGCATGACGTGTATTTAGGAATATGTAAATATGATTTGTCTAATATTTTAAATTACTTAATTTACAAAAAAAAAATAATAACTTTGGAGGTATTCAATTACCGGAAACAAATGTTTGCATATGGGGATATTGAAATTAAAAATATTTGTTTACCCATACAAAAAAATCATATTCTAAATACTACTTTTAAAATTGATGCTAGACAAATGAAAACCCTGATGCATTTTATACTCTTGATTATTGGTGATTTAATTGACCATGACGATGAAGTCTATAAATTTTTGATACTTCTTGTTAAATTAATTGATATTTTACTTTTACCGAAATTCGACGAAGAAAATCTTTCGCAATTAGAATCTCTCGTACAAACACACAATGAAATGTATCAAAATTTATTTGATGAAAAATTAAGACCAAAATTTCATAATTTGGTACATTATTCAACGGTGATTAGACAGCTTGGCCCGCTAAAATATTTATGGTGCTTTCGCTTTGAAGCGGAACACCAAAATCACAAAAAATATGCCAGAAACATTACATCGAGAGTTAACATTCCTCTTACATTAGCGACTAAAGCATCTCTCAAATTTTCAAATCAAATATTTTGTAACAATTTTTTTCAAAAAGAGTTTGTAGTCATTAGTCCAACTGAAAATTTTGAATTTAATCAGTGCTCATATTTTGATAAATTACAAAACAATGATTTAGCCACAAATAATTTTCCAAAATTACGAACTAAGATAATTTCTTTTAGAGGAACTGTATGTAAAATTGGACAAATTTTTACTATTACAAACAATATTAAAATTACTGAAATATTTGAACTTATTGATATAATTTTATTAGAAGATAAAATGCCTATAGCTGTTTGCGTTGAATGGCAAAACCTTAGAATTTCTGAACACTTTCAATCGTTGGTAGTTGGAAATGTAACAGACAAATTTAAATTATTGAAGTTTGAAAATTTTGATGGCCCTCCTGTATATTTTAACTTAATAAATAATGGCATTAAGCTATTACGATTAAAATTATATTGGTAAATGTTGAATTAATGTATATAATAATTTTAAATTTTAGTGTTTAAGAAATTTATGTATTAATAATAAAAATGGGAACTCTAAATGAATAATAATGAAATACATATTATTGATTTGACTCGATATTACGATTTTTTATTTTTACCTCAGAACATCGATGAAAATAAGAAGAGAACTTTATTAAAAATAAACAGATAGGTCCAATCAATCTAATAAGATATCCTTTTAATTTGAATAGTTCATCGTTTTAAAATAATAAGAATTCCATTTATTTATAATATGTATAAATAAATGGAATTCTTATTATTTTAAAACGATGTCAAATGAAATTATTAAAAAGAAATCATTTTGCTTTAATGTGGATTTCATATTAAATATTTAAATAGATTTTCCTTTTTGTTTTAATATGCTTGTCTTTTTGGATGAAAACCATAAAGAAATCTTCTTGAACTTCTTCGAAATAATGTGACAAATTTTTCTGTGTGCAGTTGATCGTATTTAACAAAAATTTAATGGGGTCATCTGGCACTTAACTTTGTTTTTTTCGAGTTTTTCTATGGGATTTTTATTGTTGAGATTTCGAGGTGCTTCCTCATAAATTACTCTCGTTAGGCCAACTCTTCAGAAAGGTCATTGATTCAAAACTAAAATCATCATGCACCAAATTGAAAAATGCATAAAATTTATTACCAAAATTATACAAATTTTACCACCTACCGTCACGTACATAATAATAATTCAATTATGTTGAAAAATAGTATTCCATGCGAGGAAGGTAGAACTAATAAAAATGTAATAACAACAAACAATTTTAATAATTTTTTTAACTTTATTATTTATTGTTTTTTCCTATTATTACTAAAAAACGAAAGAAAGCATAAATTATTAAACATAAAAATTTGTTCTTCTACACATTATGATTATGTATATTCAACCAAAAGATCCATTAGAGTGAGAGATCATTTTTATTATGCTATAAATGTTATATTATTACTAATATTATTATTATTATTATTAAATTTTTGTTTCATCTAACAACAATGTATAAAAACTAAATTCCAATATTACAAGAAATAAAATAAAAAAATTAAAGAAAAACAACCGTGTTATATGTATATAAAATGTATGTATACTATATGTATGTATAAATTGGTATGGCACAAAAGCTGCACCAGTTATAATACCAAAATTGATGCATTTCAATGTTTATGCTGTTTAATGCTAATATTTGATGCATCCAGCAAACAAACACACACACACTCACACATTGCGCCATACCATAAATATTATGATTATATGCTCTATGATTAAAATTTTTTGATCCTTATCATGTTATCCGAAATTAAAATAAAAACACAAAAAAAAATGTTTGTTTTTGAGATTTTGTTTTGTTTTGTTATGTATTTTGAAGCTTTTCGAACTATAAAACTTCGCTCGATATATTTTTATGCAACATCCGTTCTATGTGCAGCTCAACTCGTTTTGTGGTAGTGGCTATAGTGGGATGTATACACGCGATTTAATGATTTGATTTATTTTAAATAAATTGTTTCATAAACTGATGGTGGAAGGTGTTCAGCAACAAATGTTTGAATTTTTTCTGATGCTGTAATTGGGGTGTAACGTGGTAATGGAAATGTACGAACGATGGCATCGGTTAAACATTTTAAGGCTGGACGAAAATCTGGTTCCTAAAAAAAAAGAAAAATATAATATTATAATATTTAATCGATAAAATTTATTGGGAGTTTTGATAAAGTGTTTGTTTGGGGCGCCGTAATTGTTATTAGCATTTTTTGTATTTGCTGCCTAGATAATAAGAATAAACATAAAATATCTTCGGTCAACAACGATTTTTATTTTTTAAAGCTATTGTAAATTAGCTAAACATTTTATTTAACTTCGTTTATATTTTAAATTCTCAGTTTTATTGCTTTTTAAATTTGGGAGGCGAGTAGACAAGAGAGAAGAGACGCAACAACTTCAACAACGATGTCAAGCAATATTTGCTACGGTTAGTACAAAATTGGTTGACCGCTTGGGAATATGATGATGGAACGAAACCTCGCCCCTCCCACCGCCCAACCGTCGATGGGAATAATAGTGGAAACTTATAATTAATTAAATTAAGGCTTTTCAGATCTTGCGGTTACAACAGGGGGACGCTGTGTTAGGAAAAATTGTGTTGTCTTGTGATTAACAAATTGTCAAAAAAAAAAAAATAAAAAGAGGCGATTAGGAGAGTCAGCAAGAGGCTCAACAACAACGTCAAGCAATACGTGCGCGCCGATACAACCGCCGATGGAAATAATAGTGGACAATGCGGCACAAAAAATTTACTAACTATCGACTGCATAGGTGGCTGATGAAACCGGGTCGAGTCTATAATGCCAACATTCCTTTCCTATCCTTTGGTTGTTATGTGTAAGGTGTGGTGTACGGTGGATCCGGCGTAACCAGGAATCTTGCTGAGGCTTGGTCGTACATCCGTATCAATCAATCAATCAATCAAAAGTTTTATTGCTTTTTAAATTTATAAATTCATAGTTTATTTGTTAAAATGTTTATGGTGTTTTAATTTTAATGTTATAACGTAAAAGTGATTAATAATTATATACTGTGTTGCCATTAATACATAAACTAATATTGAGTTAAAATCTAAGTAGTGCATTATAGACACATCTATTATATTAATAGCGGTTATCTGTGTGTGTAGGGTTTGAAAAAACCCGTAAATTTTAAAACCCGGATTTTCGGGTTTGGAAAATACTTAAACCCGGGTACCCGGGCTAAACCCGGGTTTTGTATAACTTCATTAAAATGACAAAAATATTTAAAATAAGAAGTCAGAAATCCAATTTTATTCATGAAGTACCAACAGTAACAGTTCAATCGTAAAGTAAATTAAAAAAATATGTTAAATTTGTTTAAATTAAATAAGTCCTTGATGCAAAATTTTAATCGTAAAAAATGTTTTAAAAATACTAAAGCGAGAATTGCATTATCAGCTAAGTGCGCTCTGGTTTTATCACAAATTACCTGTAATTAAGAATACAAGTTTTGCCTCAGTCGAAGTTGGCGATTTTGATAGTAAAGTTCTATATAGGGTATCTAAGTTGTTGGTCCTTTTAAATTAGAACTTTGAAGGGTTTGTTTTGATTGCTGCAAAGAGGCCTAATTCAATTCCTCGGCCATTGATAGTTTGACAGAGACATCGCAACATACATTTTGTAAAGTATCGGCGATTGCTGATGTTTAACATTAAATAATCTTTTAAAAAATGTTCCTCCGTACTCCAATACATGTGATTTTGTACTTTACGGACAGATAATTTATCAATACGTTAAACTGACATTTTTACGTTCCATAATTATTAGTATGAGCGCATCTAGCAGTTTTAGTCCATATTTAAATCCAAATTTTCTTAAAGAAAAAGTGGGATCCTCTCGTCCTAATACTTCAATCGTTAATTTAATTAGGATAGTAAATTTTGAAAATCGTTCAATTGACCTAAGTTAATTTGTAAGAGTTCTTTAAGATGATTAAGATCTTTAAATGTATTTTGAACAGAATTTGTTTTGAAAAATAAATCCGGGTTTTAAGTAAAAAACTCGGGTTTTCGGGTTCATCAAATTTGATTACATCCCGGGTTTTTGAGACCGGGTAAACCCGGTTTGCAAACCCTATGTGTGATTCAGTCTAGCGACCCTAGAATAAAAGTACTGAACCGATTGAAGTGGGGTTGGTGGCAATCGACTCCCTAGGCTTGCCCCATTCCGCCAATACCAAATTCAAAAAAATTGCCCAGCAAATTTTTTCAAAATTTTTTTGAGTAAAATTGACAAACGTTTTTCATTTTTTTTAGTTTGACAACTTTTTTATAGTGAGCCGATTTTTTTTTAGTGTGGTGAATTTTGTTTTAGTGACGACCTTTTTTAAGTGAAACAACTTTTAATAGTTTGACGAGTTTAAAAGGTAGAAAGAAGTTTCCATAGCAAATTTGGTGACGATTTTTTTGCTAAATTTACTGAAGTGTGAAAAAGTTTTCTTTTCTCTCAGTACTCTTTTCCGTCAGAATTCGAGTTAAAAGATTGCATATTTTAATTCGTCTTTAAATTGCTGATCGGGTTGACTGGCAGACCAAGACCGGCCGTAGATTTTATTACGAGCCAAATCATTCTAGCTCCCGTTGCAGCAAAATATCGTTCAATCCTCCCGTTGGAGCAAAACATCGTTCGGATTGCTTGCGAAACTTGCGAAGTGCGGTCAACATGGGCATTGTGATATTTAAAAGGTATCCAAATAGTTTCCATATCAAAATTTTAGACTAAAATATATAAAAGAATAATTCAATTTAAAGTGACATTAACTATATTTGGTTCTCGGGTCAGTTAAATTTTTATCTACAATGGGGAAAAGAAAAGGATCAAAGCAAACTGAGCAGAGTCGTCTAGAAAATCATGCAAAGAAAATGAGAGAATTAAGGCGAAATAAAAGTGTGGAATAGGCTACAACACGCCGTGCGTGTCTGCTATTTGCTTAATAGCAGAATAATGTTTTCACAATGAGAAGAGGAAGCAGACCAGCAGTGTACTACACGGCGAGAACTTAATCGAAACCGAGCAGACACCAGAAGAAAACCCAAAGGGAATTATTTTGCCGCTTTAATTACGATAGAGACGACAATTCTAGAGGAATTCAAATGTGAATTAATGAACCAGACATGCGTCACCTGTGCAGCCCAATTTTTTAAACTGGAAAGAAATACGCATAATTTTTACGCTGGGCCTAGTGCCAGATCTATTTAAAAATTTGCTTACAACCGATACAGCAGAGGCTAAAAGCTTCAAAGATAATATCCGAAGTTATAATAGTTCACTGGGTTTTACCTCAATGGTTGCAAAAGTAGAAATGCCTTCTGGCAACGGTCCTTATTGTTATCGCATTCACGGACAGGTATATCATGCTGTCAGTTCACTCCATGCTACTGACAAGGATCCCTGTTACGGCCAACTATACATTCTGGATGCTTCCGAAGCTGTCGATGCGCGAGTTGGGAACAATCCAAAGTGTCTACCAGATTTACTATTGAAGCTAGATACTATCAGAAATATGGCTGAAGTTGAAACAGAAGAAGTCAAAAAAGCTGAAGCAGAAGGGAGAGAAGCCCGTGAGGTCCTTATGTATTTTAAAAGCGACGCAAGCAAGGACCAAAGACGTTACAACGCACCCACTGGGAATGGTTACTCGGATATCGCAGCAGTTTTTGTTGGAGACAATAGTGAACTTCCTCAATATCGTGATATTTGCATATACAGCAATCGACGGAGAGGTTTCGGACTTGCTCGTTTTTATTTTTACTACTAAAATTTCGCATTGCGCGGTAAAAGTTTCACAGCAGCGCGTTTACGAAAATGTTAAGCCAGGGAATTTGGTCATACTCCCATCATTGTCCAATGGTGGTCCTAGAGCTCAGCAACAACGGTACCAACACTCAATGGCCATAGTGAGGAAGTTTGGTAAACCAGATTTGTTCATCACGATTCACGATGACTTGCAACCCACTATGGGATGAAATTACCAAAAGCATCGAACCATATCAACTAGCACAAAAACGGCCAGATGTCGTCGCACGAGTCTTTAACATGAAACTTCAGGAGTTGCTGAAAGACCTTACTGTAAGGCACGTATTTGGTGTCCCCACTGCCTACATGTATAGTATTGAGTTCCAAAAGCGTGGAATTCCTCATGCCCACCGAGCTAAAAAAGGTAAAAAGGATTTATCCACTGCCCTACTTGGTGAATCGCCGGGTAATTTAATTTATATCAACAACAGCTTGTGTGCGGCTAAACGGAAAGTTTTCACGGAAACTTGGAAATTGAAGAAAGCTACAGCGTGTGGTGCAGCAATGGTCATATTTTTGTAAAGAAACATAAATAGGGTGCAACACATGTTATTGATTCGGTTAGTGTCCTTGAGTTCATTAACAATTAAGTTTTTGTTTTTGTGTTTCTATGACTATTCATTTATTTCAAGAACGCAGGGTTACGCGTATAGTGTTCAAGTTAATAATTCCTTTTCATCTTTTCACACTACAATAATATTTTAGATAATAATGTGACTAATTCCAACATTTTTAATTAAGATATAAATAAGTTATTAGTAATTATTAGTAACGTTAAGTATACTTTTCGGATCGTTTCAGATCACCATTAATACTTCGACATATTTCATGACCTCCGTATTTCAGACCACCATTTACTCAAAGTTGATGTTGCTGGTGATGCTATTTTCAGTGTACTGGTCAATGATATGGCTGAAGCTTGTTCCAGTGAAATTATTAAACACAATTCGAAAGTTAAAGTTAAACCGTGTATTTCAGATCGATTACTAAGTTTAATGGATAAAAAGCAGCAAATTGAATGGAGCTCCGTAAGTATTTTGTCAAACTCTGCAGGAAGGTTGATATTGCTGTTGTTTCTGTGATAGTAAAAAGACTTGGTTGGTTGTTAACGAAATTTTAGGCAATATTTCTAGTTTTGCTATTGATAAAATAATGACTACTAATTCAATACTGTTGTCTGATTTGGAAGCAACTGCTAATGAATATCGTAACTTTTTCTCTGGAATTATACCAGATTTGAGATGCTTAATAAGCTTTTGTCATCCATTATTAGCCTTTATCATATTGAAACTGTTGATAGTTCTTTTATATCCTCGGTGGTAGAATCCGAAATTAACACCATTATCAATAGTCTTAAATGCAGGAGTAGCCTTGATATATTAGAGTTCAGCTTTAACATGTTAAAATGTACTGCTAATTTTATATCACTAGTCTTGGTTAATTTTATTAATCGCAATGTTTTGTTATTTGTACTATCCCTGATGCTTTGAAAACAGCAATTATTATCATTCCTGTATTTAAGAGAGGAGATAATCTTACATGGATAATTACCGACATATCGCACTTTAATCTGTGATTTTAAAAATCATGGAAAAGGCTATGAGAGTTCGTATGGATTCTGTTTTAACATGGGTTTACCGCCGGGAAAAGTACTGAATCAGCGTTAATGGATTCTTTAAATGACATTCATGTCAATCTAACTGGGTCTAACTTTGTTTTTATAATTTGAACCATCATGGTAAAATTATTGCATTTGCTGATGATGTTACTCTGACCTATCGTGAAACGAGTCCACATGACTTAGTTATATAATTAATTCCGATGTGATAGTCCTATAAGTTCATGGTTTTATGCTCACTTTTTGTTATTAAGTGAAAAAACTAAGGTCATGTTCTTTAATATATTGGATGATCCTTATCAGAGTTATTTTCCTGAAGTTTTTTACCACAAACATAATTGCGATTTAATTCATTGTGGTAGTTCTTGTTTTAAAATTGATCCGGTAACTTCTTTCAAGTACCTAGGCTTAGATATTGATGTTAACCTAAATTGGGGAATCCAATGTCAAAAGATTAAGGTACAGCTCAATTCTGCCCTACTGGCTATTTATTTGTTACGTTAATTTTGTCCCACACAGGTTTTGCTTAATTTTTATTACGCTTGTGTTGAGTCTCGACTGACTAATGGTTTGCCATGTTGGGGTGGGATTTACATGAACACTTTGGGGCCTTTATGAAAATTACAGAAGTTTATTTTATGTGTTATATTTTTTAAATTTCGTCATGATCACACTTGGCCCATTTTTTTTGGAATTTAAGATTTTACCGTTACAACATCTCTACATTTTTCAAGTTTTAAAACTATTTTATTCGCGTAAATTTTTCAACGCCATTTAAAGCTAATGTTTCATTAGCAGAAACAGATTTCGGCAAAAATCAAATCGATCAAAAATTAAAAATGAAAATTAATCCAAAAATTTGATCAACAAATTTTTCACGAGTCTTCATTGTATGGTTTGGGCGATTATCGTATTTTGAAAAGAAAAATCCCCAAAAAATATTCCGAAAAATACAAAGTGCCAAAAGACCCCATTAAATATTTGTTATCTACGATCAACTACAATTTGCTTTCTACAATTTTCGGCTTTGATTTCTCTATTTTAGTGTGTGAAACATAAATATAAATATTTTTCAAAAAATTTTAACTGTCATCCGTGTGCAAAGCGTTCAAAGATAAGCGGCTTTGGAAAGTGCTCTGTTTTAGTATGTGAATATATTAAAAAACAAATTTTTTTGAAAAATATTCTAATTCCTATGAATACTGGAATTTCTATAAATAGTCAAAGGAAGGGGGGGGGGGCGATTCAAGCGGCATCCCACATCCTCTAAGGTCCAAAATGAATTAAAATGACCTTCCAAAAATTTGTTATATTTTAAAAACGCGATATCATCATATTCCCGAATGAAAAAGTCCCCCAAAAAAATATCAAAAAATATAAAGTAAAGTGCCCCATCGAAATGGAAGACCCCATTACATTTTTGTTGTCACCCTTGAGCGGAAAGCAGCAATGCTAAGCGGTATATGAAATACAGACGTAAATATTTTTGAAATGTTTCTGATGTTTGCTGTCATCCTTGCGCAAAGGTCCAATGCTAAGTGGCTTTGGGAAATTCTGTATTTTAGCATGTGGGCGGTAGTTACCATCCTCTAAGGCAGGGATGGCGAACCTATTTTCCTATGTTGGGTCAATTCTGGGCAAAAAAATATTAGCATTGCACCTCGGATCGTTACAAATTGTTCACATATTAATCTTAACTAATTCATATAAATTTATGGATTATTTGCAATTTTTCCTCACCTAAAATATGTATAGGTTTAACAAAAATAAAATAAATAATTTTTTATTTCTTAATTCAGTGAGAATATGTATAGGTATAAATAAACCAAATCACTGTTGCTGTTTCGCAGATGACAACTGATCGATTCGTGGTATATATGTATAGACGTCTTTAATCCTACACACGCCGCACTTCAATTAGTCTCCAAACGATTTTTTACAGTTGATTTAACATAATTCATTGTCCAAACTAATTGTTCACATGTATATGTGGGACCAAACATTGTCAAAAGAGCTTTAGCCAGAGTTTTCATATTCATAAAATTATAAGGTAGATAATTCCACTCCTTTAAAATTAAATTCTCTGTTTTCGAATCGTTATCTGGAATTTGCGTATTATAATTTAAATTTTCTTGAATTTTAACATTTAAATCTTTAAATTTCGAACTCCAGATGCAGCTTTGTTGAAATTTAATTAATTCCGTTTCCAGGTTATCAAATTGTTGCCACTCTAACTCGGATAGTTGAAGCATTTTATATTTAATGGAATGCGGATAAATTAAAAATTTAAAAATTTCGTAGATGTCGTAAATGTCGAAATTGGGCAAATCTTTTTGTAACAAGATTTTTAGAATCTTCCACAATCAAAATTGATTGTCTCGATTTTAGTTGGCTTGTCTTTAAAATTGTTAGTGTTTTTTAATTGTACCGCTAAGGTAGGGAAATATTTTAATTTTTCGTTTTTTAAGTCTTGAGAAAAAATTTCTACTTCCATTTCAAAGGTTTTTATAAGTTCAAACAGTGTCAAAATAATCTATCCGGATCCTTAAAGTTTGAGGTTCAATTCGTTAAAGTGCAACGTAAAGTCACAAAAATTATTAAGTCATTTAACCATTTTAAATTGATCAGCTGCAAGATTATCCTTGCTCCTTTTCATTTAGGAATAGACGGATTTCAGCTATTGTACATTAACCAACCCGAATGTTGTGCTTCAATTTCATTTAATAATGTGATAAACTGGCGGTGGTTTAAAACACGACCACTAATGAAATTAATAACCTTCGTCACAGTGGAAATTACACTTTCTAACGATTTTAACGCTGCCTTTGCGCAAGGAGCTTCCTGGTGCAGATTACAATGAAATCCAATAATTGGGTGATTGAGTTTTTCTTTCAAAAAATTTATGAAACCGTTATGTATGCCAACCATATTCGGAGCACCATCTGTTGTAACAGATACTATCTGCGTTAAACTAATTTTCATTTTGGTAAATTCTTCTTTGAATAAGTTAAAAATGTCTCGGCCTGTTGTTTGCCCAGAAATTGTCATTAATTTTACCAGCTCTTCTTTCATTATATTTCTAATTTGGTACCTAGCTATAACAGCAAGTCGCGCTTCTGAAGTAACATCTGTGCTTTCATTCAACGCAATTGAAAACATTCCCGCATGTTGTAAATCAAATAATATGTAATTAATTAGTAATATCGTTACTCATTTCCGTAATATGAACTTTGACGATACTTCTGCTTAAAGGTAATTCCCTAATGGTTCACTATTTTGTCTTTGTGGGAAAATCGTCGAAAAATTGCTCTGAGAATTTTAAAAATCCTTCTTTTAAGTATTCACCAATCACCATTTGAGAGGGGCGTTCCATGTTGTGCAATAACATGCAACATGCAATGATTTTTTGGCTTAAACATAATATGTATTAAATTGAGAAGCTTGGGTATCATGATCCTTTACTTTTTTTGCGATATATTCATTTTTCTCACTGTCCGACATTGAACATACATTATAATGGTTTGATTAAAAATAACGTTTAATAATATCCGCGGGAAACCACCGAGTCACCACACAAAGTACAGAGCGCCTTACAATTTTTACTAATACTCCGTATTTTGAAATCCAGTCATCACTAAATGGCCGCCCACCTTTATTATTCTGATTATTTAATTTCATTCTAAATGCACTTTATGATTTAAAAAATAATATTAATATTGCTTAACAATAGTACAAGACTCTTTGACATAATGACAATTTAATTCACTGCAGCCAATATTGCGGAGATTGAAATTAGTACTACATAGCCCGAGTAATCAAAATTCGTGATCACTAAATTTTTTATTTGTCACAAAATGGAAATTACTTTTTAAACAAATTTGTACCAATAATAAATTAACGAACCTTAAAATTTTCGCGGGTCAGTTACAACTAGCTCGCGGGTCAGTATGTGACCCGCGGGACATACATAGATTCGCCGTCGCTGAAGGTATCAAACGAATTAAAATAATATTTCATAAATTTGTTATATTTAAGAAAATTAATTTTTTGGGATTTTTTGTTTTTTTCGGATTTTTTTATTTTGGATAACGATACCAACCCAAATGTTCAATTGCCTAAAGAAACAATTCGAAATCGCCTAAAATAAAATAAATCCAAAATTAGGGTGACCAGGTTAAAAAAGACTAAACCTGGACAAAGTCTGGAAAAATTTGAAAATGTAGAACATTTTGCCTTAAAAAACCAGGATAGTGTTTATGTAAATCTCGAAATTTTTTATGTATTTGAGAAAAAAAAGATTGGCATCATTATCCAAAATAAAAAAATCCTCAAAAAATAAAAATCCCCAAACACCAAGTTTTTTAACTATAACAAATTTTTGAAATATTATTTTAATTCATTTTATACCTTGGAGGATGGGGAGTTGGGTCGCTCTGATGATTTTCTGAAATTCTAATATTCATAGTGATTGAACCATTTTTGAAAAATTTGTATTTTTCAATAATAATTCACATACTAAAATAGAGAACTTCCCCAAAGCCGCTTAGCATTGGTCCTTTCTGCGCAAGGATGACATGAAATTATTTAGATTCCTTTCGTTTTCAAATTTTAGTTATCAAAAATTTATTGGGGTCTTCCCTTTCGATGGGGCAGTTTACTTTGTATTTTTCGGTATTTTTTTTTAGGGGATTTTTCCGTTCGGGAATATGATGGTTTCCCGAAAAAAAAAATTGCTAAATAAAATTGGTTTGGTGGTTCGGTTACTGCCTAGGAAACAGATTTGTAGTGAAATCTCTCCTAGAAAAGTAAGTAATCGAACAATAGATAAAGCATTGTCTGTGTTAACTTCGTGTGGTTTGGAACACGCTTTTGAAATAAAGCTGTTTTGGTTAATTATCTTAAAAATCGTTCACCGACTGTAGCATTTGGTGAATAATTTATTACCAAAACACCAGCTGAAGAAATTGGAATCAAAATCTTTGAAATGTTTGTTTATTGGATATTCAGCAATATACTGTTGTCATATAATCGTCTATGGGATTTAGAAAGTAACAAATTAGTTATTGGTGGTAATTGTGTTATATGAAAAATTTTTGTTGGATCGAAACAAAGTCATGCTTTTAAATTCAGAGGCGGAAACTGAAGGGATATTGAATGAATTACTGATTATGACAGTATATGATAGATATGGAGGGCCACCATAACACGAGCCAAGCGGACGAAATTTAGTTCGGTTTACCGTTGTCTGCGGCATTTATGTTGTTTTCTTGTCATTTTTTCAATTTTCATATCGCTATTTGGCGTCACCAGCTCAGCCAAATCAATCGAAGATCATCAACCAACCACTTAGTTTGGTTGCTTATTATCCATTTTTTAAAACTAAATAAAATTGATTTTGTAAACCTCAACGTTGAATTATTATTGATGATTTTGGCAACTTGAGAATATAAAAAGCATATATCAATTTGGAAATCAAAAAATAAATGTTTCGAAATCAACAAACTAGAATTCGAATCCCAACCAAGCACTCACAGATCGCAGAGATTTTCGTAGAGAAACGGTTCCTACCAACTTTGGCAACAGCGAGGTTTGATCTGTTGGAATTGTAACCGCTACGGACATAAATATTTTGACTGCGATAAACCCCGAGAGAAAGTGTTTTGTTGGTGTTGCGGTAAGCCGGATGTAAAAGCCGATGAGTCTACTCGGAACCACGTCTTCCTGGAATTATCACGCGAAGAGCAAAAAGGACCTGCAGTTGCAGTTGGGTCAAGAAACTGAACGTCGAAAACCGTGTGTCGTCCGATAGAGACCTAAACTTTACATGAAGGAAATAACCTTTAAAAAATCTTAGAACCAAATCCAAATATGTTTCAATTAGAAGTGGTCCCAGAGGTAACGAGTTTTTGCCTTTGGTCATAAGATCTGTAATGTGCTTGGAAGGTGATTCTCGACCTTAATTCGAAGTAGACGTACTGGGATAATCGTAGGATTACGATATTCAGGCACATGCTGTACAATTATGGGTGGTTAAATTTGCCAGACAATGTTAGAAAAACTTGGAATAGATTTACGTCCAATATACATACATCAATAAAGATTACAGATGAAGTAAGATGCACGATCAACTTTTTGGTTGTCATCCCATACCATTACAATAAAGAATGTCAGCCAGTGTCCACGCCAGTAGCCCCAAATTTTCCGTAAGATTTGATTTTGGGAATTGATTTTCTGGGCGCGTTTCAAATTAAACGACTCTTGAGATTTCTGAGATCGCGAAATATTTCTTTGTCCAAGACGCTGAACCAATTGATGTAGAGAAGGTTTCCATCACATATCTCGGATGAAACTCAGATAGTTCGTCTGACCGAAATCAAATCACAAAATTGATACGATTGACGCAACAGGGATACTAAAGGGCGCGTCCTATCTCATCGTACGTACAAAGCGAGGTGGACGTCGAGATAGAAATAAAATTGATACTTGGGGTGACATAAGAGGAACAGCCTATCGAGTGGGCTAGCCCAGTCATTTACATGAAGAAGCCTTCCGAGAAGCTGCGTTTTTGTCTTGACTGACGAAAATTAAACGCCGTAACTATAGAGACACCTACCCTTTGCCTTAGTAAAATCGGGTATAAGGACAACTCAGCGGGACTAACTATACTTATCCAGCAAAGACTTGAGCTGCGATTTTTTCAAATTGAACTGAAAATGAACTTAAGACTGCTTTTAATGTCCCCGCCGAGGACTGTACCAGTACTAAATTATGCCATTTGGATTATGCAATGTCTCTCATACACTCGCAAGATTGATATCACAGTAATGTCACAAATATTTGAGCACACCTAGGTCTACTAGCAAGGTTGCTTGACGATTGTATAGAGTTGGATTATCAATCAGCCTCAGTAAATCGCATTTTTTTCTGAGGGAAATCGACGACTGGTCGGACTAGCTGGCTGGTACCAATCATAAACCTCCTGAAAAAAGAACGGCAGAAACAGTTTAACCAGAAGATAGGCTGCGTTTGTTTTGTTGAAATCAAATTTCGTGGCATCACCAATTTTGTGCAAATCCGGACTTCAATTAGGAATCAGATTGGTGCTTCTGATGTAGGCTTGGGAGCGGTACTTGTCTCAGAGTGAAGGTAGTAATGAGCAAAACGGATTGTGTGCCTTTGTTGCAGTTGAGTTACTTGAAGGATCCAAAAATGGATTCGGGGTTTATGGTAATGCTTGGCGTTCATTTGTTCCTTATGGTTCTCGTTAGGAGGTTCTGAAGTGATGCCACGCTGGCGGCTCACATGTGTATGACGAAAACACTCCGGCGGGTCAAAGAACAGCATTATTGAAGGTGAATGGCGTATGATATGGAGAAATTTGTAAGAACCTGCTAGGGCTGCCAACTTAACAAGTTCAGAAATGAAACATCCCGAGTGTCAATGGGTTTGAGCGGCTAATGATCACCATGAACTACCCAAACACTCGTTTAAACCAGGGAAATCAATACTTATTAGTGGTGATTGACATATTTTTCTAAATTTATAATGCTAAAATCAATGCGTAGTGCCGAAAGGGATTCACTCTTGAACTACATGGAGGATAATATTTTCCGAGTGTTTGGATTCCCGAGGTGATTATAACAGACAACGGGTTTTCATGGCCAGAAATTTGTAATCCTTTTTTGATAAATACAGTGTTACTCACTGGACGAACGCTTATTATGGGTAAATAGAACAAAGACAATAGGACGAGAATATTGGGAAAATATCCTTGCGCTTTAAGAACTACGCTTTATGACTTGTCCAAATTCTCACCGTATTTTGTGAAATCGGTCGTGATTGAAGATGGCTTATCAGCAACAACAGTATAGCAATCTTAAAGTAAAGTATACATGCACCAACTTGATGGTTTCAGAAAAATGCATTAAAAGTATGCAAGTTACTTCAGCGTTTCATCGTAAAACTTGGATTTAAACGATTTGTCAGAATCAGAACAATGCTTTTATGTTGAAATTAAAAATGAAGTTATTCGTTACAGTTTGCTTTATGTTGACTACATTAACAAATGATTTGGGTCGAATTAATGTCGTCAAGCAATTATTATCTAAGGAATTCGAAATAGCAGTTGCTGAATTGTTTTAAGGTCCTTAACATAAACTTAACTCTTCAAGAAACTTCATACGAAAAAGTCCAATGGGAATTGAATCAATAATTTCACGAGAAGCAGTTGACCACCTAGATCTTGTGATTTTGACACCCTCGAATCACAAGAAAACATAACGTTGGGAACTTAATATTTTATTTTTGATTTTCAACCCCATTTTTTGGCTTGCCTTATATATTTTGGTAATACGATAATGGCAGCCATTCTCGAAATTTTTGGTTAGCATAATAAACATCAATAATACTTACGGCTCTTGTATACTTTTCCAATGAACGAATTGCAGTTTCAAAATAATCTTCACCATATGATCTTCTTTGTTCATCACTCAGTGAGGACCACATCATTTTTGCCTGAAAAAGAGTTAAATATTATAACAATTATAAAATTAATGACAAATGATTTTTTTGTCGTCTTTTTTAAAGAAATTCTTTAACAGAATGAAGGTCAATAATATAAAAGGTTCGGCAAACAATTTGACAAAGTTGGGCAGCGCTGAAAGAGCTCCTTTTTTTATTTTATAAAATTAAAAACATAAACGGTATTAATTCTAAAATAGGCACTACGATTGGTATCTAAACAAATCGATGATAATTTCTTGGCAAAATGGGTTTTTGTTAAATCGAAAGGATATAATTAGGATTTTTTTTTCGTTATCATTTGTTTTTATAGGTTTAATGGGACATACTTAATTTTCCGTTTTTTAATACTCTCGACTCGTTCGCTTAAAAAAAACCAACCGAGAAAGTGTTTTGAGAAGTTTTGTGAATTCACAAAACATAAAATCTTAATGGGGGGTTATTTGAATTATTTTATTTATTTATTTTTGGTCTACTTTACTCATGTGAGAACATTTTGGATTTTTATTGTGGATTATACGTACATAAATGCGGTATGTGTAATGTGTGTGTTTAGAAATAGATTTATACGCTAAGGGGGTATATCGTTCAAAGGATGATTCTGTTGAAAATGTAATTTAAAAATATCATAAAAAATTTAATTTTAATCGGTCGATCGATAACAAATAAGATCCGTGCGGTCCCAATGGGAATATGTAGTCCTAAATTAAAAAGATTTTGCTTATATTTAAAATTTTAGGTTGTTGTGTGCACATAGCGTATTCATAGTGAATTTATATGTTGAAAATATAAACGTAATACAGAAGCCAGTAATCTGATTTAATGTCAAAATGTTTACCCAGGAGTTCGGAGGGAAATGTCTTGTTTTTAAAGTCCAAACAGACATGGTAGAGTACCAATAGATTTGTTTAGTTGCACAAATTTTCGACTAAAACTCTATTGAATGAACACTATTATGGATTAAATAGAAATAATCGTAGCCATCATACCTAATTGTTCATTTGTGTTCTTATAATAAAAATTCAGTTTTCAAAACAATAATTCTTGATTTATTCACTAATGTAAATATTCAAAAAAATTAAGATATTTTATATGAATTATCCTAATCTATTGAACAGTTACAAATACGTCAATATTTCATTACTAGGGGGTACAGCCCGTCCTAGAACGGATCCAATTTATATAATGGTGATGTTCAGTGGTTGCTGCCAGAACATTTGATATATTTTTAGCCGAGTAGGAATAGCTCGTGATTTAAGGCTTTTAAGGATTATTGTACCTGAAATAGACCTTAAACCAAAGAGTAGTGGGCTGTATCGTCTACACGGCCGTAGGTATTATGCGTGATAACGTTTATAAGATGTTGAGATTAATTATTTTAATTCAATATAAATTATAAGCCAAAGTTTCTTTACGCACAAATAAATGAGGACTTCTCTCTCTACAGTGTTCTAAACTATATATTGTAAATCGCTATTTTAAAGATATCAATTTCATTTAAAATTTATGTGGAGGGTTGTTACTTTAATTTAAAATAAATTATTCACCACAGTTTCTTTACTCACAAATTGAGATTAGAATCGCTTCGATCAGAAGAGGCGTTCTCTCGCTACACTGCTCACAAGCATTGTAAATCGCTATTTTGTAGATTTTAATTTTAATTAAAATGTATGTGGAGATTAATTATTTTACTTTACAATAAATTATCTGCCATGGATTTGTTACGTATAAATTGACACCATAATTGTTCCGATCAGATGAGGTGTTCTCTCGCTACAGTGCTCTCAATCATTGCAAATAGCTATTATGTAGTTTGTAATTTTATTTAAGATTTATGTGGAGATTAATTATATTAAATAAATAAATTATCTGCCACAGTCTTTTTTATGCACAAATTAGCACCAGAATTACTCCGATCAGAAGAGGCATTCTCTCGCTATATAGTGCACTCAAACATGCAAATTAGTGTGCAAATTAATTATTTTAATTTAAAATAAATTAACCACCACTGTTGCTTTACGCAAAAATTGACTTCAGAATTGCTCGGATTAGATGAGCTATTTTCTGGTTGAATCATTTAAATCGTGCGAAATCCGGGGCTACCGGCACGGCTTGCCTCGCCACCTGATGTCGTCGTTGCGATAATATTATGCATGAGGCATGAAGCCTAAGGACCAACCTAAGAAATCATTTAAATTAAAAGTAATGCTTACAGTAATTGCCCACGACCAAAGGCAAAATTTCGTTTCAATTTTCTGAAGATGCGGTGTAAGACGTGATCACGTCAAAAAAATATAAATTGGAAAAACTAAACTAAAATGCCTTGGGCACAATCGAACCCCAGATCTTAGCCGGTCGAGTCCAATACGTTACTACTAAGCCTGAAGCCACGTTCAACCAAAATTATTAAACTTTCATTGTTCTATTGTTTCAAACATAGCATGCTATGAAGTTTATGATAGGAAAAAAAATGTTTACCAAACAATTCTCAAGGCTTACTACAACTCAATATAAAAGTTTTTAAATAACTTATAGTAGTGTTCGCATATATTTAGGCGCAAAAATAAACTTGTATGTACCACGTATTTTCTTGTATAATTACTGTAATAATTATAAAGCAGAATATTTAATTTATAGTAAAATAATTGGTCATTTATGAATATGTACTAAAAAAAAAAAATAAAAATAGAAATGAAATTTGGGTGAACATCGAACTCGAGATATTTTCCGTACGAAATTTGTTGTTAATAGGCCAACACCTCTATCACTTAGAAATATAAGAAAAGCGTTCCGGAGTTATTGAATGAATTGGGTAATTATATATTAGATGAATTTTTTTAAATTGCAATAGTATTATTTTAAAAAAATTACTAAATTAATATAACTGAACCACTTAACCCAATCTTCACCTCAACCACTAAACCAATTTGCAACTCAACCTCTAACTCAATCGCAATGCAATCCCAAATGCAGCCACCATATCAGCTGCCAACCCATTAAACCTCAAATCAACTATCATATCAAACCTTAACCTAACCATAAATTCAACCCCAAATTCAATTTACGAATCAACCTCTAAATAATTTCCCAACCGGACCCTTCACTCAACTCCAACTCAACTTCAACTCAACATATCGTGAAGTAAATCTTAACCCTCTATTCAACGGGCATCTCAATTCTGAAATCAACTTAATCTAACCTCATATTAAACCTTCAACACGATCCCAAATTAATCCCCATTCCCTAACCAAACTCCTCACTCAAATCCAACTCACTTTCAACTGAAATCCTAACTCGATCTCAACTAAGCGCTTAGCTCAACCATAACTCAACTCCAACTCAATTATCAACTCAACCCTCAACTCAACCCTAAACTCAACGTTCAACTCAAACTCTAAATCAATTCGGTTCGAAAACTGCATGAATACATGAACTCAACTTAATCTAATCTTCACCTTCCCCCCGACTCAACACCCAAATAAATTCCCAAATTAGATCCTACCGCTCAACCCCAACTCAACCCCCCACTCAATAATAAATCAACCCTCAACTAAACGCCCAACCCAACCTCAAAGCTAACTTGCAACTCAATCTCAACTCAACCTCCAAATGAATCCCCAGCTGAACTTAGCTCCAATTCAACCCCAACTAAACCCGCAAATAGAACCAAACTCAACCCTCATCTCAGCAGCAAACTCAACGCCCAAGTAAATACTCAAACCAGCATATACCGGGTGTTTCTTTTAAACTGAGACGATCAAATATCTCGAAAAATAGCCACTCTACGGAAAAAATGTCCATAATCAAAATTTAATCATACCGCGGGGGAAATACATTAGTGCAAAAAAATAGTCCCCCACCCCCCGCTTTGTAGGTGGGGCGGGGGTAGCTTTTAAACTAAGATAGGAAGCCATATTTTTTATTGCAGATACGAATTCTACGACTAAAAGTACGTATGATTTGAATGAAATATTTTGTTCGGTTCATGATAGATGGCGCTGTAATCGACGAAATTCAATTTTTTCAATTTCTTCTTCTTACAACACACGCATTCGATTCTGCAATACGTTTGAAATAAAAAACATCACGTTTTCATTGGAAATACTCGAAATTCGTCATCAAAACAATTTATTAATGTAAATGGCAGGTGAATAAAATAATTTTAGCTTAACATAAGTGTTCAAAATGATGGCCTGCGACTTCAATGCACTTATTAATACGCATTTCCAATGATTGTACACAACTGAGAAGCGTGTTTGGTTGAATTTCAGCACACGCATTTCTGATTCGCTCAATCATGTTCTCACGTGTTGTTGGTTCTTGTTTGTAAACTTTGTCTTTGAGATAGCCCCACAAAAAGAAATCTGGCGAAGTAAGATCTGGTGATCTGGCGGGCCAATTTATCGGACCAGCTCAACCGATCCAGCGACCATTGAAATCACGATCAAGTACCTCACGTGCTACCAACGAATAGTGTGCAGGACAACCATCATGTTGAAACCACATGTTCCGTCTCAATTCTAAGTTCAAATTTTCAAGTAATATTGGCAGTTCATTTTCCAAAAAGTTTCGGTACATTTGACCATTCAAGTTGCCTTCAATAATGTGGGGGCCGATGAGTTGGTTGCCAATTATTCCACACCACACGTTAACAATCTAAGCGCGCTGATGTTCAACTTGGCGAAGCCAGTGTGGATTTTCAACACTCCAATAATGCATGTTGTGTCGATTAACCGTTCCATGGTTTGTAAAAGACGATTCGTCAGAGAACATTACGCAACGAAAAAAATTGGAGTTTTGTTGTATTTGTTCACGTGCCCATTGACAAAATTTACCCGATTTTGGAAATCAGCGCCATGAAGATCTTGGTGTAAAGACATATGATATGGATGATACTTGTGCCGTTTTAAAATTCTCCAAACACTGGTGAGGGAGAATGTGGAATCGCGAACTATTTCTCGTGTACTAACATGAGGATTATGAGTCGCTGCAGCCAATACAGCAATTTCATTATTTTCTCCAGTGACTGTTGCTCTACGGGCCCTCTTTTTCGGTTGAACATTTCCATCAGCAATAAATTGTTTGATAGTACGGCCAAATGAAGCACGTGAACGAATCGTATCCGGAGAACGTTAAGCGTAAATAGCAACAGCATTTTCAAGATTTCTGCCAGCTTCTCCATAAACCAGAACCAATTCAATTTTCTCTGGCACAGTTAAACGGTCCATTCTAAAGTATTTTATCGTTTATTTTGCAATTACGAAAAACATGAAGATAAGAAATAACACAAATGTTAAATGTGATTTACAAAACTGAATAAATTGTTTTGATGACGAATTTTGAGTATTTCCAATAAAAACGTGATGTTTTTTATTTCAAACGTATTGCAGAATCGAATGCGTGTGTTGTAAGAAGAAGAAATTGAAAAAATTGAATTTCGTCGATTACAACGCCATCTATCATGAACCGAACAAAATATTTCATTCAAATCATACGTACTTTTAGTCGTAGAATCCGTATCTGCAATAAAAAATATGGCTTCCTATCTTAGTTTAAAAGTTACCCCCGCTCCACCTACAAAGCGGGGGGTGAGGGACTATTTTTTTGCACTAATGTATTTCCCCCGCGGTATGATTAAATTTTGACTATGGAAATTTTTTCCGTAGAGTGGCTATTTTTCGAGATATTTGATCGTCTCAGTTTAAAAGAAACACCCGGTATAAAAAATTGCTCAGCTGCTCACTAAACCCTAATCCACAGTTGGGTGAGTAAATTGCACTCTGTAATTTACACGTAAAAAGTATTTAATTAACATAAGGCCATTTTATACATTACGTAGTATGTATAAAATGTAAAAATTCAATATTTATCATTTTAACAACATTAAAACGAATTTATTTAGTATATAGCTTATTTTATTAATTTTTTATCGACGTTTCAATGGCTGTATTCCGTCATCCTCAGGACATTTTTTTTAAAGAATTACAAACAAAAAACGAGTCCTTACAAATGCACCGTGTAAATTATATTAGAATAACATTGTCGTAATAATTTAACAAGAATTTGGAAATTTCCTGGACATTTAACAAATTTGGACCCTGCATTTTCTTAATATAAATATTTTCCAAAAATAAACGCTTTTCCAACTAACTTTCTTTCTCCAAAATTGTAGCATCCTCTACAGATAATGCATGACTACTAACCCGTAAATGGTTTGTTATTGCACTATGTAAATTTTGGAAGATGAAAATTGAGTCATGAACTTGTTGGTAAACCCGCTTCTTTAAGTACTGTTTTGTCTCTCCAACGTATTCTTTTCCACATGAGCAATTTAGTTTATACACCAAATTTAATTGTGTTCCCGGCTAATATTTGGAGGGATTTTTTTCAAAATTCTAAAATTCGATTTGAAGCAATTTTTCAAGAAACGAAAAAGAAACATTTAATGAAATTTAACCAATAAATCGGCCTTGAAATACCTACACCATCTGAAGGAGAAGCAACTATATTGAAGATGCAGGAGAACGAAATTGGCAACCAAACAATTTTGAAAATTTTGGCAATAACTGGATTATAAATTTAACAATGTTGGAAATTCCGAGTGATGTGGCGGAAATTCTAAAGTTAGGTAATACATTTTGTTTACCATTCAGAAAATATATTGTTCCATATCCCAGAATTGTAGCTGATTTGGAAAGTGGCATCTCTAAATTAGACGAGAATGATCAGACTGCTATTCAGAATAGAATGGTAAACATTTTAACAAATTTCAAGACTAACAATATAACATGTCACAGACTTTTTGAGGAAGTAATGAACTACAACAAATTCAACAAGCCAGAAAAGCTAAAGTATTTCTAACCAATAATCCAGATATATATATTTGGTAAAGGCTTATAAGGGCAATGTTACGGTTCTCATGTCAAATAGCATATGTTGGAAAAATGGAATTACTCTTGTCAGACGGTAACACGACGTATATAGAAATGAGGAAAGTTGGTATCGCGGCGATACAGACGAATTTAAATTTAATTATTTCTTCTTGGGAACGTTTAGGGAAAATAACTAAATCGATTGGTAAGGTTCTACATAATGGTACAACTCCGAGAATGTACGGTCTTCCAAAAATACATAAAGACGGTAATCCGCTGAGACCAATTGTGAGCTATGTGGGTTCACCTTTGTATAATTTATCTAAATTTTTGTCTGATATTTTGAATTGTTATGTTGGTCGTAATTTTTCGGCGATAAGGAATGCGGAAGAATTCAAACGAAAAATTCAAAATTTTATTCTCCCACCAAATTATATTTTAGTTTCGCTTGACAAGTTTCGTTGTTCACTAACGTGGATTCAAATTTAGTTCTAAATTTAGTTAAAAAATCATGGAAATGAAAATCGGTTGGCTTTTTTGGATGTGTTGGTTATACAGAATGAAAATGGAAGTTTGAGTACAAATTGGTATTATCAAAAAATGTCTTGTTCAGGCCGCTATCTAAATTATAATTCATGGCTTCCATTATCACATAAGAATAATACAGTATTTTTGTTAGCTGAAAAGATTTTAAAATTATCAGATGAATGTTTTCATTCGGATAATTATTCAAAATTAACAAAATGTGTTATTAAAAAATGGTTATCCAAGGAATACAATATGCCGCAACAAAAGGAAAGCTATTGACAAAAATAATCGCTTGGAAACGCCATCCAATTTACAGGATTTAGAGGTGGAAAATACTAGGAAACTCTTTATATTGATTCCATACATAAAACTTCTGTTTGAAAAAATTAAATCAACTTGTCAAAATTTTGAGATGAAAGTAGTGGGTAGACCAGTAAAAAGTTTAGATACGTTTTTGTTTACTAAGTTAAAAGATGAAATTCCTTTAGAACTACAATCAAATTTGGTATATAAACTAAATTGCTCTTGTGGAAAAGAATACGTTGGACAGACAAAACAGTACTAAAAGTAGCGGGTTTACCAACATGTTCATGACTTTTCAACTTCCAAAATTCACATAGTGCAATAACAAACCATTTACGGGGCAGTAGCCACGCATTATCTTTAGAAGATGCTACAATTTTGGAGAAAGAAAGTAATTCGGTAAAGCGTTTATTTTTGGAAAATATTTTTATTAAGAAAATGCAGGGTTCAAGTTTGTAAATGTCCAGGAAATTTTCAAATTCTTGTTAAATTATTACGACAATGTTATTCTAAATTAATTTACACTTCTGACCAACGGGTTTTTTTCAAATCAAGTAGTATGTATATTTGAAAGGACTCGTTGTTTGTTTGTAATTTTTTAAAAAAATTGTCCTGAGGATGACGGAATACAGCCATTGAAACGTCGACAATAAATTAATAAAATAAGCTATATACTAAATAAATTCGTTTTAATATTATAAAAAGCTTAATAAAATATGATATTTTAACAACACCATCTCTTATGAAATATTAGGTTCTTCCAGATTATAGCCAGATAATTATTTTTTTACGAGGAGCGAAATTATCAAGAGATTTTGCAACTTCAGTTTCGATCTGAATGACAATTACGAATTTTTTTTCAGTTAATCTCATCAGGCTTAGAGACTGAATTGCTAATTACATCTTGATTATTTTTTGTACATTATACAAATCAACCATGTAGTCGAATATTAGCGAATTATATCAATACATATTTAACTCCAGATAATTTTAATATTATTTTATTTAACGCATAAACGCGATGTCTATTAAGATTTTATACGTATTCGGTATAATTCGCTAATACTGCAACTACACGGTAGCTTTCTATAATATATTATATAGAAAGTAATCAAGGGTGTTATTAGCGATTCGGTCACTATAGCCCAGCGATGACAAACTTATGACCATGGGTCATAAAACACATGAGACAATATTCAATACCCGCGAACATTTTCAAAAAAATCTAACTACAGTTTTGTGCATTTAAAAAATGAGATTTCAAATCTTTGCAAAACACAAACACAAACATTCTACTAGATTACTTCAATATTGCTATTTATTTTAAGTACAAATATCGTCTTGCATTTTCATCCGTGTTACTTAATTTGAACCATGCTGTCAAATGGGTAAAACGATTATCAGCTTTTTCATTTGCTTGTTCCTCTTATCCGTCTTGAAAATATACCACCTACTCATCAGGAAGGTGAATTGCAAGGCGATAAACGTGTGTGACGTACCTTTACCTCTTTGTTACACTCACGAAAACCTGAGGTATTTCGGCTGGTGCTTGATGTCTGCTGCAATGTGGGCCGCCTAGAAAAGGTAATCAACTTCATCAGTGGCATAATGTCTTCAAATGTCAAATGGACACTGAACATCCCATTTAACGATTCAGTTAAATATAAACGAGCTTTATCATCTAGATGGATTGTTGACATGCCACTACCGAATAGTGTTCATAGTGCAGGTATACCTAACACCACACCGCTTCCTACAACACCTACTTACTATTCTGAAGAAGTATCTGATCATTACTATCGTAATTCTATAAAGGAAATTCTCCACTTTATGAAATTCTCCAACATCTTCACGAGTGATCATCTGTCGAAACTTTATAACAAATCAATTGACAGTCTACCGTTTTCTGCGAGTTCCTTATCATCAATTAGAGTTTTTGTTTATGATAATCATAACAAAGCCTACATAGAAGAACCTGTAACTGATCACCAATATGGATTCGATGGGAATGCATTGGTACAGTTTGATTCTGAAAAGAACTGCTTTATCACATCTAGCAGATACATTTTCTGCTCCAATGCTACTGAAAGAATGCTAGACCAGAAAATATTTGAAAGATTAAATCAGCTTCCACTATCAGTTGATAAAAATAAACCTGAAGTTATATCTATTCAAGGAGTGCCAGGCTGCGGCAAATCAACATGGATCTTAAATTCACATATAATTGAAAAAGATCTCGTCCTCAGTTCTACGAAGCACGGCATTAATGATATAAAAACTAAGGTGGCTTTCCAATGTAAAGAAGCTGGTAAAAACTTTGAAGATATTAAAACTAACTACCGAACGATTGCTTCTTACCTCTTAAATGGACTCAAAACATATGATACGGTTTATATCGACGAGTACATGATGGTACATGCTGGACTATTGGGCTTAGTGGCTTTGTTAAGTGACTGCCGTAAAATGTTCATTCTGGGTGATCAAAACCAAATACCGTACATCGACCGGCTTAATTATGTCAACATGCTTTATTTTGATGCAAATAAGTTTACAACACGTTCTAAACATCTTAATACAACCTATAGATGCCCTGCGGATGTGGTACATGCATTACAATCAATTTATCATCAATTTTATACCACTAATAATAATACGAAATCAGTCAGTTTTAACAAATGCCGGTTGATTTCTGGTATTCCAGTTATGCCAAATTCACTGTACTTAACTTTCACAAAACGCGACAAAAGGCAATTAACTAACAATTTAAAATTACCTGACTCAAGTAAAATCCTAACTATTCATGAGGCTCAAGGCTTAACTTCAGCTAGCGTTAACTGTGTCCGACTGTCTGACAAATAAATTAAACTATTCAATAGCTTACCACATGCTATAGTAGCATTAACCAGACACACACACAAATTTAACTACTTCTCACCGATTGAAGAAGACCAACTGCACTCTTTAATACGAATTGCTTTAACTGCAAACCAATATAACCTCGCTCATGTCATCGATAAATCTGGTCCCAGTACCATTCAAAGCCCAGCACATATTTTGAAAATATCAGACTACAAGAAGACTACAACAATGGAAAAACCACCAAGAATTAGGAACCATTCATTTTATTTCCAAAATGTAAATAAAATGTCTTCGAAGGCAGCTCAATTTCGCAATTTTGTGTTAAAAACGCTCTTCCCGGTTTATATCATCTGTGAAACTTCATTTCACAAAGGAATCCTGAGTTCTGAATTCTTTCCTAGCCAATATGTGGTTTATAGATGCGACCGATCACCGCTAACTAGTGATAAAAAATCTGGCGGAGGAGTACTCATTGCGGTTGATGCATCATTATCGAATGAGTTAGTTGAAATATCTAACCTATCCATCGAGCAATTGTGTGTTAAGATCGCAATCAACAAAAAGTCAATTTTTATCTACGTTGCATATGTTCCGCCTGGCTCACCGATATCATCTTACACCGCCTGCTGCGACACAATAATGGAAATAAACAATGCTGCTAATTCAACTGATACAATCTTGATCACGGGGGATTTTAATTTTCCAACTATTAGCTGGTCATATGACGAAGAAATGGATGAAATTTTACCATTGAACGTGAGTTCTGAAATTGAGTGTCTGTTTATCGATACTGTTTTCGATATAAATCTTAGCCAAATTTGCGAGGTGCAGAATGGTCTTAACCGAATTCTAGATCTAATTTTTACAAATGAACGGAATCTATTTAAAGTAAATGAATCACCATTACCATTCGTTATTAATGATATTAACCACAAAGCCCTAGAAATAATTTTTGAAAGCAAGGGTAGCAATATTATTGATAACCATCAAAACAGAGAGCCGTATTACAACTTTAGAAAAGCCGACAGAATAAACCTTCATCTTTATTTTGAGCAGATTAACTGGAAAAATGAACTAATCAGTAGCAACATAGATATTAACGTGGAGAAATTCTACAAAATTATATCTGAGGGCATTGCACTATTTGTTCCTACTACTGCTGCGGCCAAATCGAACAAATATCCACCATGGTACGACGATAAACTAATCAATCTTAAGAACAAGAAAGACAAAGCTTACAAAGCAAATCTCAAAATCAGTTCAGACGAAAGCAAACATAAATTCACTGCGTGTAATCAAAATTTCGAGAGATACTTTGAGATAAAGTATAAGAGTTATATAAGCCGTATTAAGGAAAAAATAAGAAACGATCCAAAATATTTTTGGAGATTTTTTAAAGAAAAACGTGAAACTAATGGTTACCCAGTGTGTATGACATTCAAAGAACGTAAATCATGTGACCCGCAGGTTATATCAAACATGTTTGCGGAGTTTTTTCAATCAGTTTATAAACCGGAAGACATTGATAAGTATGAACATCCAAACAATGGTGAAAACAACGTAACCATACTAACACCAAGGATTGAAACCGAGGATATTCATCGAGCTTTAGAAGTATTCGGAGATGGATGTGGTCCTGATGGCATTCCAGCTTCATTATTGAAAGATTTCACATCGTTGGTAACTCCTCTGTGTCTTCTATTTAATCAATCATTACAACTAGCCGTATTTCCAACGAAATGGAAAGTAACAAGAGTAACACCAATTTTCAAAACAGGAGCAAGAAATGATGTCTCTTGTTACAGAGGAATTACATCAATATCTTCAATACCCAAATTATTTGAACTGGTTGTATGCAACTCATTCAGATCTTTGGTTCCTCGATTCATCTCACAGTGTCAGCATGGTTTTATACCCAAAAGATCAACATCATCAAATCTTATTGAATTTACCAGCAACACCATTAAAGAAATTGAAATGCATAAGCAAGTTGATGTGGTGTATACTGACTTTGCCAAAGCCTTTGACTCCATCAGTCATTGTAAAACGTTGGAACAGTTATACAGATTCGGTTTTTCTAAACAGTTTGTTGCGTGGTTTAAATCATATTTGAGTAATCGCATTCAGTATATTGAGCTTAGTAATAGAAGATCAGAATCAATTCAAGCTACTTCAGGAGTACCACAAGGCTCTCATGTTGGTCCTTGGATCTTCATAATTTTCATCAATGACGTTACTGAAGTAATACAACATTCTAAGGTATTAATGTTTGCAGATGATCTCAAAATCTTTAAAACAGTAGAAAACATCGGCGATACCCATAAGCTATAAGAAGACATCGACAATCTAGCGAAATGGTGTGAGTCTAACCTCCTCAGTCTCAACATCAACAAGTGTAAGAGTTTATCGTTCCATCGAAAAGTTAACCCTGTTACACAACAATATCAAATAAATGGCGTACTTTTACAAAAAGTATTCGAGATTAAAGACCTAGGGGTTACTTTCGTTGAAAACATGTGCTTTACTAAGCATATTGAACAATGCGTTGCTAGAGCCAATTCCATGCTTGGTTTTATTAAGCGTTGGACTGGGGATATTCATGACCTAGAGACAATCAAGATCCTGTATTATGCCTACGTGAGATCTCAACTTGAATATGCTGTCAACATCTGGTGTCCTTTTTACGACGAACCTATCAGAAAAATCGAGAGTGTCCAAAAAAAGTTTATACGGTATATAACGTGTAAAGACGGATGGGATTATGACCATGACTTACCGCACCACGTTAATCTGAAGCGATTACCATCATATGCTACTGGATGCAAAACCTATCAAATGACAACATTGGCAAATAGACGAGAGCTTTTAAAGTGTTCGTTTATTGGAAATATTTTACTTGATCAAATCGATGCACCATCTATACTGGAATCAATTAAAATAAAGGCACCGAGTAGGAATTTAAGAGATCATGAGTTCCTTCATCTAAATAAACACAGAACAAACTATGGTGACAATGAACCGGTAAACATGATGTCGAAGAGTTTTAATAAAATCGACCATTTGTTCGACTTTTACTTAAGTAAAGACAGCTTTAAACGTAGGTTGAAGCAACATTTTGCTCCAACCTAAAAATATTTTTATGTCAATTTTTATTCTTTTTTTGTTTAATTTAATTTTTATTCTACCATGTTCTGTATGTTATAAATTCAAGTCATATTTGTTGACTTTTCTCAGTATAAATAAATAAATAAATAAAGTCAGCGATCGTGCATCGGATTCTGGAGAAGTCGCCAAATTGCTTCTGGAATGCAACAATATCATGCATCAAGAAATTTCGCTGATTTCATTGTGAACAATTGTTCCATCAATTACTTCATGGTCTTAACTGATTGACATGATTCTACGTTGTTATGGTAGTTGTATTTTCGTGTAAGGGATTTGTTAATCCGATCTCCAAATTGAAAATCTATAAATGGGATAGCTATTTACTTCTGTGACAGTATGTTGAGAAAATTTATTTGGAATTATTTTGCAATACAATTCTGGCTCACGGTGATAATCAGGAATTTCAGCGCAGATAACGCGATCCATCATTTCAGCTGTATCAATCTGGCATTTATTAGTTAGAATGAAAAGCAGATGTGGGTATGTAAATTGACATCCCATTGTTCAAATAACTTTCCACCATATAATATCGGATTGAAGCGGCCAACTCTCAATGTTATTTGGGCGATTTTCCACTGAAGAAGTGTTATTTGTGTTCTCAGCTTCTCACTCTACCAGGACGATTGCCGATATTAATTTGCATTTTCGATTACCAACCTACTTATAGAATATATATCATGGGATCTACATAAGTGTGGACTCATAATATTTAAATTGATCAAATGTTGTGCGACATCTCGTGGATATACTCGAAAATCTCGCTCAAAAGGTGGTTCACCATCAGCAACAGAAATAGAGAACGAAATTGTAACGTCGTCTGTCATTGTTGCTTGATCTGTCATTGTTGCTTGATTATTAGTATCAGCCCGTTGTAGTTCCTCTTGCTCTACTTCACCAAGCATGCGATATGCTTTTGTGTAAAGGTTGTGTTGTCGAGTAAAGTGCCGATGTTGCATCCGATTAACATTTGCATTGCGGAATCAACGACATAAAATTGAATATATTAATGTTGTGTATCATCTTCATGGTGCATGTGACCAGTGCGATGACGATGATAAATTTGCCCGTGAGTTACACCCTTCAGCACCACAACAACAACAACCCATCTTTCTGGCATTGAACAACCATTCTAAGAACAACATAAACCATTGAACAACCATTCTAGGAACAACACATAACAAGTGTTTAAGTTCGAAGAATTTACACTCATGTGAACTATACACATGTGTTAATGTCTCGAATAATATTATGATATGAATAAACAGATTACAAATTCACTGGAAACAGGAAATTCAGAAACTACATAAGCTCCATGTAATAATAGAAATACTAGAGTATATTTTTGAAACCCAAAGCAACAATAGATAATTGCCTAATAAATAAATTTGTTATATAAACTAATTAAAGTTCTATTAATAAAGACCCACGACCGCAAGAACCTAAAGAATATAACTCGTGCACATGAAATACAGATGGACCACGTCTAACTAACTTATCGATTATGGATGCAAAAGCTACGGCTGAACTAAATTATATGAGCCGACTAAATTATATGAGCTGAGTATGCGCTGGAGTACTTAAAAGCTCCTGGAGATATGGTAAAAAATACGTCTTTGCTCTCCATCTGATTCCAACAAACAGTATTTTTGTGGCAGCAGTATTTAAATGTACCGTCTGTTGAATTTTTCGCGAGAAGATTCAGAGATACACAATGGATGCATTCTTCACTTTCATTGAATGTGGCATGAGTATAGAAACTAATAGAAATCGTTGATTTTTCAATTGATGCCTTTGTATTGTATCTTGATTACTGAACTTGGATTACGTGCCGCAACATGCTCTTCAAATTGTTCGGCTTGTTTTCTGGTTCTTGATTGCTGCCTTTGTTGAGAAGCTTAAAAGAGACGTGCTGCAGCCTGCTCCTCCGACTCCATAGCTCTTTAATCGATCTTGATAGTGGAGCATGATCAACAATTTGTACTCTATTTTCTTTAGCTTCTTCAGGGTGGTTCACGATTCATACGTAATTTATGTTCTTCTCGACTTACACTATTCATTCTGTGATACAAGCTTCGTAAAAGTTTGGACGTGATAACGTTTTATACCGGATATTCAGAAAACTTACCCGAAATTTAGCCCTTGGTCGGGGGCAATTACTCATCAACTATAAGCATTACCTTTAATTTAAAGGCTTAGATTGGTCCTTCGGGTTTATGTGTCACGCATAATATTTTTGCAATGAAGTCATCGGGCGGCACAGGAACCCGCGCCGCGAACGACTGATTTCGGCCGATTTAGATGCTTCAACCAGTGTAGCGAGAGAACGGCTCATCCGATCAGAGATCCGATGGTGTCAATTTTTGCGTAAAAAACCAGTGGTAGCTAATTAATTTTAAATTAAATTAAATTAATTAATCATCACATACATTTTAATTAAAAATGCAAACTACAAAATAGGGATTTATAGAGATTGAGGCCACTACAACAAGAGAATACCTCATCAGATCGGAGCAATTCGGTTATTAATTTGTGCTTAATAATACTGTGGCAGATAATGTATTTTAAATTAAAATAATTAATCTCCACATTAATGTTAATTAGATTACAAAGTACAAAATAGCGATTTACAGCCAACCATGAGAACTTATCTGACTGGAGTAATTATTGTGTCAATTTTTGCGTAAAGAAACTGTGGCAGATAAGTTATTGTTAATTAAAATAATTAATTTCCACATAAATTTTAATTGAAATTTAGATCTACAAAGTGGTGATTTACAATGCTACAGAGCACTATAAAGGGGGAAAGCCTGATCTGATAGGTCACATGTCAGTGTGTACTCTGATATATATTTGACCTAGGCTGCGTATCCACCACACTAGCTTCGGCGACTTTGGGAGGCACTTGTCTGCGAAACTCACATTCATCAGGCACATCTCCGCTGAGACCCTGCGCTTCATATCGTACTTCTCATACCTTCGCCCAGTACTTAATCGTTTGCAAACAATCACTGTACTCTCATTTTATGATGCTAATAATAAAGAAATTTATTTTAACAAACCTATACATCGTGCCATTTCTCGCACCTCTTATAAACGTTATCACGGAAAACATCTACGGCCGTGTTGAAGACACAGCCTACCCCGAAATTTTTTTTCTCTACTTTACATTTATACTCACTTATAATATTGTGCGTGTTGGTTACACATTTAAATATTAACAAACTTTTTTAATAAAATAAAAAAGTTAATTGTTCAAGAGAACAAATAAGCAGCTCATCAATCTAAAAAGCAAACTTTAAGTAAAAAAGTAAATTTTTGAAGTTTTCATGCATTTTTAGTCATGGCGTGCTGGGTGGATATATTAAATTCTCTCATTACCGAAGCATTAAGGGTCTATCACACCAAGCGCGGCGCGTTGGCTGCAAATTTAAATAAATTTAAATACACGTTTTTTTGCTTATCTAGTGATGGTAAATCATAGCTTGAACAAAAATAAAATTATTATTCATAGAAAAATTTACAAACTTTATATTTTTAATAGAATAATTACAATTTTAAGTAAATGGTATAAAATGAAATTTCATCCGCCGCCCGCGAAACCCAGCGGCAAAAAAAATCGCGTTTTACGCTAGTTTATATTTTTGCACAAGCAATGATTTCCTATCACTACATTAGCAAAAAAACGTGTGTTTAAATTTGCCGCCGACGCGCCGCGCTTGATGTGATAGAACCTTTATATTATCCATACAAACAGACAAAGGTAATTATGTATGTTATAGTTTATATACAAAAATAACATCCTAGCAAGCATTGAGAATGACGTAGATAGCGTCATAGTGTTATATCCATAAAATCAAACAGACAACAGTAATTATATTACTATTATTATTTCTTTTTTTGTATTTACTAATTATATCTTTGCTTTACTTTGAGATTATAAACTCAACGCCAACGATGAATTCAGATAACCAAGACAATAATGTATATAGATAACATAAATAGTAATCGCTTCGCAAAATACGATTTCCATTCGATGAGAGGAACAAAAGACTTACGGATTTCTGCAATAAGGATCTACGAAAGCGAAACAAAATAGTTTAATATTAAATATTTTAATGCGGTATATTGCACCAGCGACTCTGACCGCGGAGATGGATTGGACATTTATATTCACAACTCCTTTGGTTTTAATGAGATACTCGAATTTAACTCTAAGGATAACATCTTTCTAGTAATTGAACTAGAAGGTAATACACTATTGGATTAAATAGAGAGAAAAATAGTAACATTGACAACTTCTTTCAAAATCTTTACTTGACGATTTTTCAAAAAAACTGGGTTGATATTTTCAACATAAAGAGAATTCGATTAAGCAACAACATTAAGTAATGGATTTGTTGTTTTAAATAACACAATCATTATAATGCAACAATAAGAGCATAAAATAATTATTCTCAAAATTAATCATAGACTTTCAACACCCCGTTCAAGCGATTTATCATATTTGTATTATTAAAATACTCGTATACACATAAATTGTCCCCACAATTAAAAAGCGTAAGCAGTGGATGCCTTCGAAAATTGATAAAAAATAGAGAAATTCTACAAGCTATATCTATGCTGTGTGCCTCAGAAGACTTTCCAAACTAAACGTAACTCAAACTAACTAAATTTTAAAGCTTTCGCTATTTCCTCATAGATGCTAGATGAAAAGTCAATTTATGAACCGGTGTGAAGTTCTTAACAAAATTTGTTAAAATAACAATTTATGGGAGTGTACGAAATATTTTTAGCAGTGTATTTAACAAAAAATAAATTGAACGAATTTATAGTTAGAATATCTTCCGCCTTAATTAACAAAAATTTTATTTTGATATGCAATATTACACAAATTATCAAATCAAATGATTTTTATAGCAACATTCAAACGAAAACAATATCATAAATGATTCACGGCTTCATTCATAATGTTTTTAAGTATCAATTTCATAGAATTAATTTTGTCGGGCCGATCTCAGAGATGTCCAGAGGGTTTCAGACCAGGTGATATCAATAGCTAATTAATCAAGCTATTTAATGTATATATAGTGAAACCCTTTGGACTTCTCTGAGATCGGCCCGACAAAATTAATTCTATGAAATTGATACTTAGAGACATTATGAATGAAGCCGTGAATCATTTATGATATTGTTTTCGTTTGAATATTGTTATAAAAATCATTTGATTTGATAATTTGTGTAATATTGCATATCAAAATAAAATTTTTGTTAATTAAGGCGGAAGATATTCTAACTAGAAATTCGTTCAATTTATTTTTTGTTGAATACACTGTTAAAAATATTTTGTACACTCGCATAAATTTTTATTTTAACAAATTTTGTTAAGAACTTCACACCGGTAATTTATGAGGTAACTTTTCGACGAATTTTCAATTTGTAGGATGTGCGGTACCAGTACCATGTAGTATGCGTAGTATGTATTGTAAATGTAATTGAAAAATAAAATAAAAATTATTTAAAAATAAATTTCTAAAATATAAACATTATCACAAAAAAAAATGGCAAAGAGACCGTTTTCTGCGCACTGTAAGTTTAACAACATAATTTATATAATTCGTACTTCATTTTAATTAAATTAACTTTTTTTATATAGGGACTCAAGAAGAAACCGAAAAATTTATAACGGCTAGAATTAAATTGGAACATGTGTTCAATGGAAAGCTGTCCAATCCAGTTGGGAGTAAGATAAATTAATTAATTAACTATGCAAATTATTTAAATAATTCTTTATTCATTTTTTTACAGAAAAGTTGGAGAGGAGGCTCAAATCAACACAGAAGACTGGCGAAAATTAAACAAAAATGGAGCAACCTAATGAATATATATAAGGTAGAGTATGTAAATATGTAATATATTAACTGATATAGCTTTTTATTCTATTTTTAGACAATAATTGAGCCGCATGCAGGCAGAGGGAGCAAAAATACAGGGCTGAAAGCTGCCAGTTCGCCATTTTTCAATTTAATGCATGAGTAGGTATTGTTCAGAGCGGCATAATATAAACCCGCCAAATATTAACGATACCGGTCGGAAGAGAAAAGCCGATACTGATGAGAACATGAAATTGCTAAAGAAACCCATCAAACTGTACATAAAGTATATGTCCAGTTTGGTAGAACATTCTAGTTCAAGCGAGGATGAGTGATAAATTTTGAAAGGCTCAATCTTCCTTATTACGATAATTATATATCATACTTTGAAATAAAGCACTGAGTTAATAATTGAATTCAAATTGATTTATTATATTATATTTATTTCTGTAGGAAGATCCTTAATCTACGCCACTAATCCCTGTAACAACGTTCTACGAAAAGCTAAAGTACAGTATGTATTAGAATTATCGAAGTATCCATCTAAGACTTCTTCAAATGGTTCCAATTAAAAATCTCATTAATGCAAATATTATGCATTACACAATATGCGGTTATAACATTTACGCAATTTGAAATTTTCAATTCCAGTGATTTAAAAAAAAAATCGCCCGCCATCGTGTTTTTATTATTCCAAATGCATTTTCCACAATGCTTCGTGCTTTGCTATATGCACAACTGCGGTTAAATTGCCTTTTCTTATAAACGGTGTGATAATAGCTACCGGGAAGTATGTATGAATCCTATTTCCAACACACATGTCAAATTTCATCATAATCGGTTAAAAAAGCGATTCGTAACAATTGGCTCAGTTAAAACTACTATTTGTTGGGTAGTTTCTTTCGAATATTTACGATTTACGAAGCAAGCCATGATATTGGTATTTGGTAATTTGGTTTAGTTGTTTAAGTTGGTGTCATCATTATTAAGATAAAATGGTTCGCGGTAGTCTCTCATCGAACGATTTGCGCAAAGTAGTAATACCTTTATCAATTTCGGGTAAAAGTGGATGCCAAATTGCAAAATACCTAAAATTATCACGTCATACAGTGAAAAATATAATAAAGCATCACAAGGAAAGATGTGACGTAATCATTCAGCCGACGTTCGGATTTTGCGCAACATAACAAAGTCAAATCGTCGAAGCAACTGTGGAGAATAGGCCCAACTAAGGTCAGACTCTAAAGGAGTGAGCTTTTCTCGATCAACCTGTAACAGGAGCTTAAAAAAGATAGGGTTCAGATAGCTGTAAAGTGCTGCTGTTTATTTAAATCTGACTGAAAATGTAACATTACTAGGCTAAACAAAAACCACTGTTAACCATTAAGCGGAAAAAATATACGTAAATGTTCAAAAGCTCATAAATCCTGGGTCCCTAGACAATGGAACTCAGTTCCATCGATTTCTGTTGTAGTATGGTTTCTTTGTATATAAATTAATCAACTACTCACTAAACCGTAATCCAACCCTAACTCAACCCTAATTCACCCCGCAAATGAAACCCGACTCAACCATCAAAACATGCCCAATTTCATCAAAATCGGTTAAAGAATATCCAAGTTCCATCTTACTTGGCCATATTCCAGAATTTTATCCAAAAATCATTTTAGAATCCCATTTTAAACACCAACTTCACGCCATGCTTCAGACATGTCAAATTTGTCAGTTCCATCATACTTGTCCATATTGCAGAACTTTATCCAAAACTCAATTTAGAATTCCATTTCCATCGCAGATGCCAAATTTCAATAAAATCCGTTAAGAAATAGCCAAGTTTCATCTTACTTGTTGCTTTTTCAGACTCAGGAACTTTAAAACGTAAAAAAAAGTGGTTTTGAACCAACCAAATTTTTCGTCATTTTTGACAGGATTTCAATACTTTGGTATTTTTAGACCGAAGTAATAGAAAACAGTTTATTACAATTAACCAAACATTTAGCGAGTTAAGAAGCGTGATTTCTGGAGTACTTCAAGGCTCCATTTTAAGTCCAGAACTATTCAACTTTTATATGAATGATAATTTTAATCTCAATTTACATGGTAAACTACAATTATAGACATATGTAGACGATGCTGTAATAATTTATAAAACAACGTCTGCATCACTTTTATTAATTTACATGAAGGGCGTTATCGTACTTATAAATAATTAGCTTATACCCCTGACACACTGCGATTTATTAAAACGGATTTAGTGAAATTTTCGAGTTTAGTCGCAGTATGTCAACCGCGATTTTAGCTAATCGCGTTGTTTTGCATAGATTACTTGAACGAGTTTAGCTAAATCGAATTTATTAAACCGCAGTCTATCTAGGGTATTATGGTATTATTGCACTCGCTTTTTTTTGCGAATTTTTTAGTGCTGAAAAAGTATCGCGAGAAAGTGAGAAATAATGAGTATAGAAAATTATCGAATGAATGAGTGTATAGACAAATATAAAGCAAAAATCAATTGCTCATTTTAACAGCAGCTATCCTAGACATAATTCTAGCAAAAAAGATTCATGGCACAGTATTTTTCAGCGCTTGTTGTATACTTTTTGCTGACACATCAACAATTCAATAGTTTGTTTTTTTTATTTTTATTTTATCAGTAGGCCATTTACAAAATGTCTAATTATTTGACTTTTGTAAATAAAACAATGTTGTCTCTTTCTACCTCACTATTTCTGTCCTAGTCACATATTGCTTAATTTTATTGCACTTTTTTCAAGGCAATGTCATAATGCCATTAATGCGAGCAAGCTTGCTTTTAATTTTTTTTTTTTTTTTTTTTTTTTTGTTAAAATAAATTTTATTTATTTATTTAATGTTATTACAATCTAGTCTCCTGGACTAATGAGCAATTTGTTTCTGACTTAATTTACTAACTTAATATTAATCTATGGCTTCTTCCCATTGGCGTCCCATAGAGTCTGGTAAATTGAATTAAACCACATCTTTGTAGTGGGCTTTACACAGCACAATGCTGTTTAAGCTAACAATTACACCAACTCAAAAGGTTTGGTTCTTTTAAGTCTACGTATTAAATTCGTGTTGCTTAGAAGCTGAGTTGCCTCAATGTTCACATGATGCCGGAGCCTCTGTTCATGTCTCCGCGCTTTCTCCTGAATTTCATTTACGATGAGGTTCACTTTAAGGTCCCTATGGAGATCATTGTTCCTGACATACCAAGGTGCATCAACGATGTTCCTTAATACCATATTCTGAAATCTTTGGATGATATTTACGTTGCTCTGTTTGGTACAACCCCAAAGTTGAATACCATACGTCCAAACGGGTTTCAATATTTGCTTATAAAGTAGCAGCTTGTTGTATGTTGATAAAGAAGAGTTCCTTCCCATCAGCCAATACATCTTTCTGTATTTAATTCTTAGTTCTTCACTTTTCTTCTTGACATGTGCTTTCCATCGCAGTTTAGCATCCAGGGTCATGCCGAGATACTTAGCTGTGTTCGCATACGGTACTATTTCTTGATTTATGGTAATCGGGATATGTTCGAATCGCCTGTTTGTAAAGTTCATGTGAACTGATTTAGTTTCATTTAGTTTTATTCGCCAACTTTTTGTCCATTTATAAATTTTAGTTATTGCTGTTTGTAACTTTTGCGTTGATCGTTGCTTGTGCCAACAGCTAAGATCGCCGTGTCATCTGCGAAAGTCGCCACTGTATTGTTTTCTAATACAGGAAGACCATAAGTGTATATTAGGTACAAAACCGGCCCTAATACACTGCCCTGTGGAACTCCTGCGTTGATTTCTTTCAATTCAGAGAAAGTGTCATCTAACTTAATCCTGAAGAATCTATCTTTTAAGTAAGATTCCAGTATATTAGCAAATTGGATTGGTAGAAGATTTCTTAATTTATGGTTAAGTCCTTCATGCCACACTCTATCAAATGCTTGGGCAACGTCTAGAAATATTGCTGAACAGATTTTTTTCTCCTCTAGTGCTTTCTCAATTATACTGGTTATTCGGTGAACTTGATCAATTGTTGAGTGTTGGTTACGAAAACCGAACTGATGATTTGGGATTAAGTTTTTACTCTCGATTATCGGATTTAACCTTTTTACCAGAAGCTTCTCAAAGAGTTTGGACATGACTGGCAATAGCGAAATTGGCCTATAAGATGAGGTTATGTGTGGTAGTTTCCCAGGTTTTGGGATCATGATTACTTCTGCAATTTTCCACAAGCTTGGTACATATTTGATTCTAAATGCTGCATTTATAAGATTGGTGAGCTTTACCAGAGCTTTCCTTGGCAGTTCTTTTAAGATTTCTGCTGTAATAAGATCGTAGCCAGGAGCTTTTTTCATATTCATATTAGTTTTTATCTCACACGCGACTTCTTTTGGTGTTGTCGGTAGGATTTCTTTACTTTCTTGCACAGCTTGTTCAGATATTATCTCGGCTTCTAATGTTTCATCTTGATGTGGCTGGAATATTTTTTCAAGATGTTCAGCAAATTCTCGAGCTTTGTCTTCATTATTCCTAGCCCATTTATCACCTGCTACTCTTATTGGAGGGTTCTGTATTATTGGTCTTTTAATTCTTTTGGTTGCTTTCCAAAGAGAATAATCAGTACTGCTATCATTAGTTAATTTTCTTAAATAGTTGCTGACTGATTCATTTTTCAATTGTTTAATTTCTCTTCTTAATTGTTGAGTGAGATTGTTCAAATTAGTTTTATCTTGAGGGGCCCTTGTTTGTTGCCATACTCTTCTCGCTCTTCTTTTTTCTGCTAGGAGTTCCCTAATTTCCAAAGGGTAGTTGTTTCCCTTGATTTTCTTTTTAACCTCAGGGGTATTTTCCCAAGCTGATTGCTGTATATCGTCTACAAATTTGTGAACTTCTTTGTCTAATTGCTCCTCGGTCTTTAATGGAACCATTAAGTTAATTTTTTCTTCTAGCGATAGTCTAAAGCATTCCCAATTAGTGTGATTATTTACTAGAAAAGGGTTCCTTTCTTTCTGAATAATTTTTTCACTTAACGTTAAAAGTATCGGTGAATGATCAGAGTTTAGGTTGTGGCTTTCATCTACTTGTATATAATTTACAGATATCTTCTTTATTATAAAGAAATCAATCAGATCTGGTACTTTATTTGGATCAGTAGGCCAGTAAGTTGGTTTTCCAGTTGAGAGAGCTTCACAACTGCATTTCCTAATGGCTTTTACGAGTTCTTTACCCTTAGTTGTTGTTAATCTGGAGCCCCAGTGGACATTTTTGGCATTAAAGTCTCCTCCAAGTATAAACCGTTTTCCTAATTTACTGAGGAACTCGAGATAATCCTTTTCTTTCAACGAGTGCTTCGGTGGGCAGTACACACCAGCAATACAAATAGAACCATTTTTGGTTTTGACGTTAACAGCGGTTGCTTGTATTTCTTCTGTTTCATATTTTAACTCTTCATAGTGGTGGATACTATTTCTGATTATAACCGCACTACCTCCTTTAGCAGTGTTTTCCGGATGAATGGTATGATATATATGATAATTTTTAAATTTAATGATTGTTTGTCTAGTGAAATGTGTTTCCGTGATGAGACATAAATCGATTTTTTCTGTGTCCAGGACCACTTGCAATTCTTGTTGATGTTGCATAAGTCCATTGGCATTCCAACATAAGATTCTAAGATCACCTGCCATTTTTCTGTTTAGGGATGGCTCTCTTAGTGCTGTATTCTAATTTCTGTAATCGCTCATCAAATGTATTGAGCCTGCTTAAAATTAATTTAAGTGTTTTACTTATTTCGTCATTTTGACCAGTTTTCCCTGGATTTCCGTTACTCATCGTTACTTGAGCATAAGTCATTTTACCCAATTGTCCATGAGTAGTTCCCAACTCTCTACGATTTACTTCGGGTTGGGTCATCTTAACTGCCTGCTGCCTGAATAATCTTGGATTTTTAGCAATCACATTCCTATTTTTGATGTTTTGCAGTTCAATGGCAACGCTGCATCCTCTATAGTTAGCCGGATGGTTTTCTCCACAGTGAACACATTTAGGCTGAACATTTCTATCTTTTACACAATCTTTGGTATGATGTTTACCTAAACATTTGACACACCTGGGTTCCCTGCTGCAATATTTTTGTGTATGTCCATAGGCTTGACATTGTTTACATTGTGGTATAAGTTTAGACCGTCTTAGAGGCTGAATAACTACTTTGCACCCTAAGATGTACTTAATTTGATAATTTTTTTCGATATCTTCATCATTATCGAAGGTCAACATAAACATGTTGAGAGGTACTTTGCCTCTCCGTTTTAGCTTAATTGATGCTTCAGTAGCCTTAAATCCTTTTGCTTTCAGATCATCAATTATTTTTTCTGGTTTACACGTAGAGTGTAGATTTTTAGCCATAACCCTTATTGGTCTGGTTTGTTTATCTTCAAACGTGTGCCAAGCACGGTTTTCTTCATTTAACATACTTGTCATTTTTCTGTAAGTTTCACCATCTTCCAAGTTTATTTTGATGGTGTTTCCATTCATCACCCTTGCATTAAACTTATCAGTTGTAGTAATTTTTTTAAATTTCTCATAGAGTAGATCGTAGTCTTTGACTTCATCTATTACTATTGGTGGTGGTGGAGGTATTTTTTTTGATGGTTTCTGGATAATATTAGGAACATCATCCTTTAATTGAGGTGGGGAGGGCGTATTATTCAATTTTCTTTTTTTTCTTCTAACTCCTTTAACTCTTATCCACTCAGTTTCTCGAGCTAGTTCGTCTTCATCCGTATGGTACTCTTGTTCAATTGTAGTCTGGCTAGGAGTAGGATAGATTGCCTCCTTTGGCTTAAGAGCTTTAACTTCGTTTTCAAGCATTTTCATACGCTCCTGCATCAATGCAATTGTATCATTCAATTGCTTGTTAATATTGTTGGCTTCAACTAGTGCATTATTAGCTCTACACAATTCATTGTGAAGCTTTTCTTCGTTTGTAGAACGAATGTTCTTGCTACTGGCTCCAATGGAAGGACTACGGCCTCTTATCGGAGAATACGATACTTTATTACTCCTATCGAAGGGATTTATAATATTATTTTCTGATTCGCTCAGTTGAGCTTGTTTATTCACCAACATATCTTGTGATTTGTTAAAATATTTGTAGTGTAGCAATGGCTGGTCTCCCCCAGAATCCACGAGACTGACCTCCGAAGAGGGTGGATTTACCTGATTAACAGGTGTACCACCTGGGGTATTATTTTCCATATTCGTTCCGCTCATTGCTCATTTATAGTGTACTACACTCGCATCTAGTATTTAGCCGACGTATTCACATCGTTGCCCGGGTGTTACCACTTGGAGGTAAACTTTTAATTTAAGCAAAATAAAATTCATAGTGTTTAAAACCAAAGGACGATTTCTCATGATCCCAATATTTTTCGAAGCTCGCTTCGATTATAATTCCTCAAGTTTCCAAATACATATAATTATCTGGGTCTTATAATAGGCGATAAATTATACTGGACGCTTCACATAACTATAATCCAAAATAAGGTTTCATCGATGAACTTTGCACTGAAACGTATACGATATGACCGCCCTTATTCATAGCCTTTTGACGTAGGACTACGTGTTTGTTTTCATTATATAGTATATGGGGAGAAAACCAAATTTCGATGCGTTACATAACGTCACATCACGGAATTGACGTAGTTATAAAATTTATTTGATTAAAGGAATGTCTGTAATGTAATGTTATAAAAACTGTAAAAATCACATAAAATTCACGTCGAAAATTAGTTGGATTTTCGAGCTATGGGTCTTCAAAGTTTCCAAGTGACCGGAAATTAATTAGAATTAATATTAATTATTAATATATAAAATTTAGCTAGGGTCACTGTAGAACGCTTTAAAATAATAGAACACGCACTGGACTAGAGTGCCAAGTTTTCGGTTCGATTATCATCCAATTTTATTTTTTTACTTTTATTATTATTTTTTTTAGTATTCATCTAATGATCAAATATTTTACTTTAAACTAAGTATTGCACTTCCGACCAAACAGCTCAGTAGTTAAAGCTGCGGCGTTTGGATCGGGAGGTACCCGGTTCGAATCCCGATAGAGGCGGAATGCAAAAGTGATTTTTCATCATCTGATTACGATCGATGATATGACGATGAACATAACTATGACCCCTTGTTGAGAGTGCAGAATCCATGGGCCGACCCACCTTTCATGTCAGTACTATCGGCTGGTATGAAGCAATGCAATAAGCAATGCAATGCCTTGAGCCCCAGAAAAGATTGCATAGAAACAATGGACAAAAAAGTGTTGCGCTTTATACACTCCCGAGCAACTGAATCGACTAAAACCTTAAGCGCTCACATAAGGGCGATGTTTGTTAGAATGGTCAAACCGATTTTCATAAGACATTATTTTTTTGAAAGCCTGATATTTTTGCTTTAAAATGACACTATTTTTATGAAAATTGGTTTAGTACTTTTTTTTGTAATGAATTTTGAATGAAAACGCAACTAAAATTGATGATTAAGCAAAAAATATTGGGGGTGTTTAAAATTAAATTACAACAAAAAACTCAAGCAAACCAAAAATAATTTTTTTGGTTAATAATAAGTATGGCCCCTCTTTGCGTCTACAACGGTTCGCATGCGGTTCCCCATTGACCTTATTAAGGTTTTGACAAATACTTGGGGGATCGCACCCCACTCCTCCTCTAACGCAATCTTCAGGTCACTGATGTTAGATGGTACCGGATTTCTAGCTCGGACCCTCCGTTTTAGTTCGTCCCATAAATGCTCAATTGGATTCATGTCTGGACTGAGTGCTGGCCACCTCATCGTCTCGAGTCCGACTTCATCCAAGAACTGTCGAGTAGTTCGAGCTGTGTGACACCGGGCATTGTCATGCATCAATATGAAATCTTCACCTATATATCCTGCATAGGGCACTACATGATCCAAGAGAATGCCCTCGATATATCGTTCAGCGGTCAGACCTCCTTCACGGCCTCCACCAGGTACGAAAACAAGATCTGGTTTTCCCTCAAACGATATGCCAGCCCACACCATACACGAACCGCCGCCGTATGAGACTGTTTCAGCAAAACAGCACTGCGAAAATCGCTCTCCTGGACGCCGGTAGACCCGGTCTCTCATATCACTAGCTATCAAATAGAACGGACGTCCGTTGCTCGATGTTCCAATTGATGTGTTCGCGAGCAAATTCGAATCGTTGTTTGCGGTGGCGTGTTGTCAATTTTGGGCCTCTAGCGGGCCGTCTTGGAGTGAGGTTGGCTTCCTTTAAGCGTCTTCTTACTGTCCATTGACTAACAGCTACATCTCGAACTTGTCTTAGCTCCTGCTGCACATCGACGCCCATGAGATGGCGATTTAGCAGTGAAGTTAGGACGATAAATCGATCGTCCCTCTCTGACGTACACCTAAACCGGCTGGTTTGTGGTCTTCGATTGAAGGTACTAGTTTCCTGAAACCTTCTGAATACTCTTGAGACAGCAGATTGGCTCATGTTGAGCTGACGAGCGACTTCTTGTTGATTGCGTCCTTCTTGCAATAAAGCAACAACTTGTGCGGATTTTTCTGGAGTGGTATCCATGATTTTAAGGAAACAATGAATTAAACTGGTAGAGATTTGTTCAGGTCAACGTCTGACTCATAAGTGACGACAAATATCGGTCAACGTGGCATTATACAGGAGATTGCATCACACCAATTGTTTTCACCGAAACATCGCATTTTGCTAAGACTGCTTTAATTTGAAAAGTACTGTATGGATTTTAATGATAAAGGTATCCATGGAAAGATAAAATACTAGGCAGTCAAAAGAAGGTTGTTTCTCGAAAATCGATCTAGCCATTTTAAAAAAATATGCGTTTTGATGGTCTAGTCGATTCAGTTGCTCGGGAGTGTAGTAATAAAATACATGGTACGCGTTAATGAACATTGCTACAAATTATTTAAAAACTTTTATATGATGAGTTGTAGTAAGCCATGACAATTTTTATGTAAACAATTTTTTTCTGTCATCAATTTCAAAGCATGCTATGTTTGAAACAATAAAACAATATAACGATGAAAATTAATTAAATTTTCCTACGTCGGATGTGGCTTCGTAGTAACATAATGGACTAGAATGGCTAAGGTCTGGGGTTCGATTGTGCTCAAGGCATTTTAGTTTTGTTTTTCCAATTTTTATTTTTTTAACGTGAAAACGTCTTACACTGTATTTTCAGAAAATTGGCAGGTGATTTTCCCTTTGGTCGTGGGCAATTCATCAACTGTAAGTATTACCTTTAATTTAAATGTATGATTCCTTAGGTTGGTCAGGCTTCATGCTTCATGCATAATATCATCGCAATGACGTCATCAGGCGGCGAGGCAAACCGCGCCGCGAACCTCTGATTTGGCGCGATTTAAATGGTTGAACAGCTGCGGGGAGAGAATGGCTCATCTGATTCTAATAATTCTGAAGTCAATTTTTGCGTAAATAAACAGTGTTGGTTAAGTTATTTTACATTAAAATAATTAATCTCCACATTAATTTTAATTTAAAATTCGATTTAATTCAAAATAGCGATTTACAGGGCTTGATAGCACTATAGAGAGAGAACGCCTCATCTAATTGGAGTAATTTTGGTGCCAATTTGTGCATAACAAAACTGTGGCAGATAATTTATTTTAAATTAAATTAATTAATCTCTATATAAATTTTAATTCAAATTAAAAAATACAAAATGAGACCACTGTAGAGAAAGAATCTCTCATTTATTTGCGCGTAAAGAAACTGTGGCAGATAATTTATATTAAATTAAAATAATTGGTCTCAACACATTATAAACCTTATCACGCAAACACGTACGTTAAATGATCGTTACAGAACTCGTTCAAAATTCTGCACTCGGCTCCCAACTCATTTACTGCCCTTGTGACGTAAATAATTATTTCCATATTTTATAATAATTCCAAGTCAGTGTATTGTGCGCGTACGCGATAGTTTTAACTTGCAAATACGAGTAAATACAATGGACGACCTTACGACATGTCCGTATATGTATTATAGGACAGGATAACGGCCCTTGAATTAAGTTTGCGTTTTGTGTACAGGTGATGCAATGCGAAATAACGAAAATGAAACACGGAAATGTAGTAGCTCTAATATGCTTATAGGTATACATAAATATCCTGCTACAGTTTCAGTTTAACATCTGGAAGGTCCTACAGGGTTAAAAACTTGTATATTGTCATTTAGAAGTTCGATAGAGTATTGGGGCTTACCCTACTTTTATCGAGAGTTGACCTTTGAACCTGGGCCTATCATTACCATAATCTTACAATGAAAATCAATTTTAGATGTCATGTGCATTAGCTTTTAATTTCTAATTTCGAAATTTTGGTTTTACTTAAACTGTACAAATAAAGTTTTCTCAATTCTCTGTGTAGTCCTACGTTAATAGGTCGTGTCTCGGAACAAGCTCGTCGGTTTTTTTTACTATAAGATAGTCTTTTGGCAATTTGTTTGATTTCTCTATTAAGCAGAATAGCTAGAACTCAAAATAAAACCGTTAAAACTATTGGACTACTATTTCATTTATTTCCTACTGTTCGTTTATAATTATACAAATATTTTACCAATAGTAAGCCTCAGCTAAATTTGAATAGTTCAAACTGGCGAAAAAGAAAATCCAAATCGGACAAGCCGTTCCCGAGATAAAATGGGTACAGAGATCCAGACTCCCTGACATCCAGACAGACGGACGGACATTTTTTTTTTACTTTTTCGGATTCAGGGACTTCAAAACGTGGAGAAACGTGGTGATCTGTTGGTTATTTTTGACAGGATTTCAATAAATTTGGTCTTTTTGCACCGAAGTTAAAACGAATTTTCAAAAATTACAGTTACTCTTTAAATAAAATCGAGGTTTCTTTCCATTTGGATTTCGTTTACTGTCTGTCCGCCGGTCCGTGTACCCAATAATTTAAGAATGAATGTAGCATGCAAATATTAACTCACATAATTTCTACAATAAAAGTTCGAGCATCCAAGGGAAAGAACCCTATAATGTTCGAGCATCCAAAGGAAAGAACCCTATAATAAACCTCTGGGCAGAATAGGGTCTCGTATTAGTTCCCCTAATCATAGCTGATATGTGACGAGGTCAATTGAATATTTAGAAACGCCACACCAAGCAGGCTATATCATTCTTCTGCATATGAAATTTCAAAAAACCGTCCTGCTTGTGAAATGAATTTTTGAATTCCATTAAAATTTTAAAAATGCAACTAATCGCCATTTACCCTATAACCTACAAAATTTATCATCCAGACATAATATTCCAAATAAAACGCGTATAAATAAGATTTGAAGTAAAAGTTTGCAAAACAATGAAAGCATGAAAACCTTAACATAATCATAATAGTAGGTAGCAGTAGTAGTATTAGTAATTACCATAAAATACACGACTTAAAAAAATAATGTCAAGGTTTTTCCACATTAATATATAGATATATGTATATGTATATAGATATTCATATGTACACGAGAGATGATGATGCATGCAGAAAACTGGGACAGAGAAACATCTAAAATTCATTTACATTTTTTTTTGTTTAGCTACCTCATGTTCTATTGTTGAATTATAATTTAAAAGCCAATTTAAAATTAAAGCTTAATGTACATATTGTATGTGACTCTATACAACAATTCACAATTTATTATTCATTTCATCATTTTCAACACAATTTTCCAGGTCAGATATAAATATTTCATAAAAACTATTATATATTAAACGTTATATGCGATTCGATAACATTTCACTTTGATGGCAAAGGTGTATAAACTCGTATTATTAGAAGAGTATAAGATGATGTCCCTATTGAGGTTACAGTTTAATCGGGCACTTTACTTAACGTATACCCAAAGTAAATTTATTAACTAAAAAAAAAAATCTAATAACGTCTCTTTCTCCATTTTCTTATTGGAATTTTTTTTTTTTTTTTTTTTTGCAAGAAACTTGTTCTAATTCACCAAGGAATATGAATATATTGTAAAATTTTATTTAGGTGTATGACCTACCTGTTCAAGTAACGATGAATCATCTAACCACGCATTACCAGCCGAAAATTCACCTGTTGCAATAACCGAAACATCAACACCGCGTGGTCTTAGTTCCTGCCGCAAACATATTGCCAACCCTTCAATACCAGCTTGAGTTGCACACTGTGCACCACGAATTGGTGCTGGGATTTTGGCTAAGGCCGATGATAAGAATACAATACGACCACCAGCACGACGAATCAATGGTAACATAATTTGGGTTAAGCGTGCGGCACCTTTTGATAAAAAAAACAAGTAAAAATTATTTTAAGCTTTTATCGAAAAAAAAGCTCTTACCTAATAAATTTATATCAATCGATTTTCGGAGTACCGAAAATGGAATCCATTCTATTTCGCCTAAAGCAATCATTGTTTCGCCGTGTATTATTGCCCATAGACCTTCAGCACCATCTGGCAAATGTTCGGTTACATAGAGTGAAGCTTCTAATATCTGAAACGAGATGGAGAAGTTTATTTAATTTTTTTTTTAGTACACACAAAAAAAAAATCGATAATGTAGAGTTCTGTTATTATCTTTATAAATCTTTTTTTTTTGTTTTGTTATTTCGGGGAAATTTTTTATCATAATATCCTTGATAAAGAAATATTAAGTTGGACGAATAAATTTTATTGGAAATACAAATATATTGCTAGCACACATGTTTTATACGAGGATTTATTTGTTTATGACCTGCAATCTGCATTCACATGTATTTAAACATAAAAACATAAATCTTGAAAAATTTATTTAGTTACAGTCTCGCTTGTAATTTACGATTAGTGCAAATACGTTTTCTACATATATGCACATAAATGTGCAGACGATGGCAATAAATGCGAATTTACGAGAAAAGTCGTTAAACAACCTCCTATTCTGCATCAATAAATTGTTTTCTACTGTGACATTTAGATCAAGGCAAAAACCATCGCACAAATAAGTTTTAAAATTTATATACATCCACCTTCGCCTCAACTTTTATTAGAATATTTGTTCGTAGGTATATACAAACGAGATTCATCGTCGCTTGAAACATAAATTAAAATAAACTTTTTTTTTCTATATCGCCTTTTCATTACCTGTTGCTTGATGCGCTCACAACATTTTTTTTACGATACAATAATAATAATAATCACCAATTACCCACCCACCTCACTATGGAAACGGTGTGACAAGGATTTTTTGTTTTAAAACGAAATTTCAAATTGATGAATCGATTCATTATTTTACAACGTGTCGCAACCTCGTGACACGTTTGTCGTACCGCGCAGAGGCATCATTGTGAGCAAAACCTTATACAATACGCACACACTCAAACAAACGTTTACAATAAACAATTTAAAGGATAAAATCACTTGCAGGACAAATTTTCATATTTCCTCTATATAATTACAAAAGTTTTTTTGTACATACATACAACAATAGTCTATTGTTGTCTTGTAACATACGAAAGAAAATAATACAAAAAAATCATAAGACAAAAAAAAAAAAAGCGGCACACTGTTTCATAATGATTTAAGTGTGTTTTTTAATGTTTCAAGATGTAGGTACGGAGACGGGCAAAAATAAAAACGGAAAACTGTAAAGTTTTTACATAAAATATGAAAAAGGAAAAACTTTAAATTGTTGAGCTTTTTTGTTGTTTGTGGTTTTGTCTCGGAACTAAAAATAGCTACCTGTTATTTATTTGGTTGAAATACACAGGTGTAGATACGGTGAATCTTTTCTTTTTATTATACGAGTATATTATGCAGTTTGTTTGCTGGTTAAAAGTCCTGGGAGCATAGAACATAGTTTAGCTATTCATTTTACTCTCTACCTGACAGTGTTTTTTTTTTTATAAAATATGATCGCACTTAGACCACATGATAGAACAAAAATAAAATATTTAATTTTAAAGTATTTTTATGAGTTCAAGGTTCCAAATAATTTTCCAGTCGAATTTAACTAAATAATTATTAACTTGAATTTTACTGAGAACTTGAGTAGAATTTGTCTTACAGAATTAACCTTAAATATTTTTAGATTTGGGGAATTTGACTGATAATTTAATTAAATTGAAATGTCAATAACATTTACAAATCGATTTTGAGTTTTAGTTTGTCTTGCAATTGTATGTACATTTATCTTTGTTTATAAGAATTAACTTTGAAGTATATTTGTACATTATTTTAACTTTATTCATTTACTCAGAATATGGCTAATGGCGACACAAAGTGTATGGCTCAAGCTAAAATTAGAAAATACAATAAAGGATTCTAAAAATTCTAAAGCTGATTGTTAGCATTTTTAAAATATATTGCTTCAATATCAATGCTTCATTTTTTATATTTAATTTGGACATAGCCCTCTTAAAACCTGAATTTGATGTTTTTACCGAATTTATTAAGTTTTAAAAAATTTACAGAAATCTCGAATTTTATTTTCCCTTGTAATGAAGAATCCGTTTAAATTCTTGTACAATTGATAGAATAATATTGTTGAAAAAGTTAACAAAGATAGAAATTACAAATAACGAATGGAATTTGTTTAAAAGTTATTTGAGTCAGAGGAGTCAAATAACGAAAGAGCGAAACGACTAATGAGCTCGGTGTTCCTCAAGGATCAGTTTTGGGTGCCATACTATTTATAGTTTATATCAATGATATAGTAAAAAGTCTTAAAAATTGTCATATACATTTATTTATTTATTTAACCTACAGTAAATATACAATCGGTATGCAAAAAAAAAAAAAGATCAATGCAAACTATAAAAATATTAACAGTAGTTATACAATATTTTAGCACAAAAATAACATTTAACCATTATTTAATAATAGACATAAATTTAAACAACTCATTTCTAAACGAATTTCTTGTTAAGTTAAAATCGAATACATCATAAACCGAATTAAAGAGTCGCGACATTCTCAAAACTGGTTCCGAGAGTGCAAAGTTTGTAGAGACCGGATCAATATGTAACAAACAACGACGGCGCAAACAACGTGTAGGAGCGTAAAAGTTGAAACGAACCAGCAAATCGACACAGTCTATTCGGGAAGTCAGAACATCTTGAACGAAGATAGCAGATGCAACGTCTCGTCGGTGGTCTAATCGTTGTAATTTTAACAATTTACAACGATCATTATAAGGAGGAAGTACATATTGGTGCACTCGCTCCGTAGGTAAGCCGCGAAGCGCGTACAAAAGAAACTGCTTCTGAACGCTCTCAATTCTGTATGAATGGCAATAATAAAATGGTGACCAAATCTGATAAGCATATTCCAGAATGGAACGAACAAAGGACACATAAAGAGTTTTCAGTGTGAGTGGGTCGCAAAAGTCTTTACAATTGCGCTTAATGAAACCCAGCATAATATAAGCTTGTAACGGTCAGGCGCACGGTTTGGTAATTTGGATTAAATTCAGCTCCAAACCGCGTGTCATCTTGTTAACAGAATCTCTTTATGGATTTTATTGGTGGGGCAGCACATTATCTGGCTAGGTCCCAGTCTGTGGGGGGGGTTTTTTCCACCATCCATTCAGAGCTTGAAAATGCTGCTCATTTCTAAAAAAAATAGGTAAATTACAACTTTACAGTTGATTAGGGCAGTAAATTTTATTTTAGTATAATGAAAATATAAATAACTTGGATGAAAACACCGTTGAGAAGCACAGTAATTGAAAATAAAAATTAAATGTTATTTGAGATATCACAGTTGGTGGTGATCAGATGTTAGTGATCACCTTCTTTTCCCTTCCCTAACCTATAATATATGTTACTCCAAAACAGAGGAGTTTACCCGTAATTTAGAATGAAGCGCGAACACTTAGATCATCACATTTTAACACTTAGCAAATCATTATGAAATGCCTTGATACACTATGAACATTGAGTTCCACAATTATCCTGCATAATGACAACACTCACAACACTTTCGAAAAGAAAAGAGAAAATTAATTTTATCCTCAAAAACAACAACAATAAATGGATTTGAATTCGTTATCTTTAAACATAATTTATTTTGAAAATTTTGAATTTTTGAAATTTTAAAACAATATTTGTGTATGCGTATTTGCAACGAGAAAACTATGAATATAGATGCAACTATGTTTATGTATAAATAAATAAATAGAATCTAGTAATGATAATAATAAATATAAAAAGTACAAAATTTATATATGGTACAATCTCAGCGATAACAAGCAATTGACAAATACGAGCTTTTATTGTAAAGATTGTTTTACATTAAAGTATATATGATGTATATTATGTAATATAATGTATGTGTAAATAAATTGAAAATATATTAAAAATATAAACAAAAAATATGTAAGTAGGTGTTAGTAATTAATAATTAACATTAATTGAACGACAATTTACAAATTGTTTTATGAACCGACCATACGGTTTATCATTTTCTTGAATGTAAATATACTCGCAAGATCGTGATGGTTTCCATTTTGCATTTACCCGTATTGTACGGTTTACCAAATTTTTGATCACAATTTATTATTTAATCTCTGGTATTTATTTTTGATGAATTAATGCGATGTATTTTTTTTTGTTTTAGAATTAGGTAAGGCGAAACTTTTTACGTAAAAGTAAAATATAAAATATAAAAATGCCAAGAAAACCCGCTAACAGTGGTCTTATTCACGCGTTTTTTTATTCCGCGGTATCACGTATTTAGGTAGTAAAATTTTGTGTAACTTACAGTTTTTCTTGAGATTTACCGCTATCCATACAAGTGGCTTTAAATATAGCCGCGGGTTTTCTACACACAAGGAAAAATTACAAAAAAAATATATTTTAAAATCTTACACCTTTTAGGGACTAAATAAATTTTTATAAATGATTCATTTATTTACCTTGGATTTAGTTAGATACAATTTAATTAGAACTGAGTTTTAATCCAATAATAGTTCAGGAAAACTAGCGTAATATTTGCACTTGGTATAAACCGTTTATTATTTTATTTTTATTTTTCTCGTATTATAGACGAGTTACTTTTGCCACTGTTAAGCCACAACTGATATTGAGGTATCAAAATTAATTGTTATTATTTTATTTTTTTGTTATCTTCAGAACAAAACCCATACTAATTAAAAGTTGACAAAACGGCAATAGAAACGATCTCGATTTTTCTCAAGATTAATTGTACTATACCCAGTTTTTTTTTTTTTTCCAATTACAAAATACACACACGAAATACGTTCATACAATTTCCCCCTTTTTATTTAACACAATCCAAACCCAATTGCGTTGCAATTACAATGCGTAAGTAAATTACCTAATCTTGAATATACGTGAAAGTTGTGGTCATAGAATTTGCTAACTTGTGATATTCTCAATGTTACACTCGTGGGGACGACTCACACCCATGAGAAGGTCTCAACGCCAGGCATAAAATACGTAATTCCAAAATCCCTATAAAACTTAAAATCTTTAAATACATCTTACACGTGTCTGGCAAGTGCCAGCAATTAACAATGGAGAAATTTGCTTCGCTACCGAATGTCTTTTGCATGATATCGGCCGAGTGGCTTCCCGGATTCGTTGACAACATCATATGAAACGTTTCCAACTTTTCTTGCAATAGTAGCTGGTACGAACTTCATGGCCAGTTTTGCAGAGTATTGTTTTGACGCGTTACTTTGGACGAAATTCCGAACGAAAACTCTTTGTCCTGGAGTAAAAATCCTGTGTCTTGCCCGCAGGTTGTATGTTGAACTATTCTGCTCGTGCGCCTTTCTTAGATGATTCAACACAATTTTTTGAGCCAAAGATAGACGGTCCGCATTATCGGTTATATATACATGATTGTCACCAAGGCAGTTCAGATTTCTTAATAGTGGGTAAGTGGATCCATGGAGTATTTTGTGCTGGCCAAAAAGAAGATAATGCGGTGAGAAACCTGTTGCCAGATGCACTGTATTTCGTAAAGCTCCCACGATTTCGTCTAAGTGTGTGTCCCATAGTTGATGATCGTCCTTTATGTAGGCCCTTACCGCAGACAAAATCGACCTATTCACTCTTTCTGAGGCGTTTGCCTGAGGGGAATATTTTGGTGTAAATTCGTGCCTTACTCCATACTTATTCATCAGATTTTCAAAAATAATTGAATTAAATTGGGGTCCGTTGTCTGAAAGTATGGATTCTGGTACTCCAAATAGATGAAATATATTATTTTCAATACATTCGACTACTTTCGAGGCAGAAGCTGACCTAAAAGCATATAATAGCGGAAACCGGCTATATTGGTCCAGGACAATGAATATATGTGTATATCCATTTTTCGTCCGTGGATACGGACCCAGGAAGTCTATATAAAGCCTCTGGAATGGTCTCAAAACTTCGATTTGTTCTCCCATTTCTGGTCTGGTAGAGAAATTAACTGCTTTACTGCACTTACAAACTTCACAGTCATTGACGAATTGCTTAACTTGGAATGCCATGGAAGGCCAATAATAGTAACGCTTGAGTAGTTCTGTTGTTTTTGCAATACCTTGGTGAGCCGCTGATGGCGGATTGTGAGCTGCCTCAATAAGCGTTTTTGTTAACGATTCTGGAACCACGAGCTTCCAATCTGGTATATCGGTCTCAGACTGTTGTCCTGTCTGAACATATATTCTTCCATTCACCACTTTAAAAGTATTTGAAGCTGTCGGATTTTCTTGCAGGGATTTTATTCGGTCTATATATTCAGCATCATAAAACGCGTCAGAATCCAAATCCAGGTGAAAAACCAACTCCTCAGGTTGTTCAATTTCATCGATATGTATCCTTGACAAACTGTCCGGCACTACATTTAACGAACCTTTCCTGTACTCTATATTAAAATTAAAAGATTGTAATTTCATTGACCATCTCGCTAAACGTCCTGAAAGCTCCTTCTGGTCCATTAACCAGCGTAAACTGGAATGGTCTGTGATAATTGTGAATGCATAACCCTCAATGTAGGGCCTGAATTTTTTCACGCTTATCACTGCTGCAAGACACTCCAGCTCTGTTATGCTGTAATTTTTTTGTGCTTTATTTAATTTATTTGATATAAAAGCTATTGGGCGTTCCTCACCATCAGCAGTCCTCTGGAACAGGACACTTCCAATCCCGGTGGTAGATGCGTCGCATTGAATATAAAAGTGCCTCTCGAAATCAGGATTCACTAATACTGGAGCGGAGCTGAGGGCTGCTTTAAGTTTTTCGAATGCGGTTTGCGCGGCAGAAGTCCATGACTGTTTCGTTTCCTTTTTCAGCAAATCGCTTATTGGTGATGCAATACTTGAATAGTTTGGTATGAAACGGCGATACCAGCCTGTCAACCCCAGAAACCCACGTATCTGTTTCGTTGTTTTTGGAACGGGATATTCATCTATGGCACGTACTTTTTCAGGGTCCACTCTGAGGCATCCCTCACCAATCACATAACCGAGGTACTTCGTTTCCTTCAAGACAAATTTACTTTTCTCGACATTTATGGTTAGATTTGCAGATCTTAATAATCTAGCCACTTCCGATAATAGTGATGTATGTTCATCAAACGTTTCTGCTACTACAAGTAAATCATCCAGGTAAACAAATACTCGATCATGTAACCGGTGAGGAATAACCTTGTGCATTAACCGACACATCGTCTGGGCTGCGTTACACAACCCAAACGGCATGACGGTAAACTGGTAGAGTGGACGACCCGGCACTGTAAAGGCTGTCTTATCCCTCGACGACAAATCCAGGGGTATTTGCCAAAAGGCGTCTTTTAGGTCAATTTTGCTAATGTAACGAGTTTTGTCTAGTCGACCTAGTAACCCCTCGATTATCGGCAAAGGATAAGCATCCTTCACAGTAACCGAGTTCACCTGTCGTGCATCCAGACATAGACGAATTTTCCCGTTCGCCTTCTTTACTAGGGTCACTGGGGATGACCAAGAGCTGGTACTCTCCTCAATCACTCCTAACGACAGCATACGGTCCAACTCCTTATCCATGTCTTCCTGAATTTTTGGAGAAACTGGGTAATATCGCTGTTTTATAGGATTAGCCTGCCCTACGTCGATCTGATGAGACAGTAGTTGCGTCCGGCCGAGTCCCAATTTTTCGCAAGATGGAAAACTACTAATAATTTGGTTTAGAACAGCCTGTTCTTGTGAGTTTAAGGAATGTTGATTTTCGTCTGTGCTAGTGTCTGGTTTGATATAATTATCATCGAGTTCGTTGACGCTTAACGGTGCTAAACCGAAAAGATCCCAGAAATCAATACCCAAATATAATGATTGAGTTAGGTTCGGGGCAATATGTAATCGCATTGTCTTGGTCTTTCCACCGTAGGAGATATTGACGACAATGTGTCCTAGAATTTGTTGTTGGTCCCCACTAGCAGTATAAAGTTGAGAAGGCAGACTGTGCATTTTTATCTTATTTTCTTCTAGGAATCGTTCTGCACCGGCTCCTAGTACTGAAATGCTGGCACCGCTGTCCAATAATCCATTATATGGAAACCCGTTTATTAAAATGTTGGCGTAGGGTCTTGAGTCAGCTGCTTTTGAAATAATTGATTCTGCAATCACTTGTTTAATTTCCCTACGAATTTTAAAATATTTAAGTGAGCGGTTCAAGTGTGATGACCTGCTTGGGGTTTGTGTTGATTGTGAAACTTTAATGGCCGGTAAGGTACTGGTATTCAGTCTTGGTTTCTCTTCAGTATTTTGTAGAATTCTGGGTCTGTATTCGTCGCTGCTTCCTCTACATTTACATTGTGGTTCGTCGAACTGCCGTGTTGGGATCTCAGAACCCCACGATTTCTGACATCCCGATGGGAGTTTCCCGCTGTTCTAGCTTGGCACGCCTTGCAATTAAATTTATACACATTCTTTTCCCCACAACCAAAACAAAATATTTGTGATATCGGAAAAGAACAGTCCTTGAACATATGGCCAATTTTCCCGCAGTTCCAACACGTATTCCTATTTGAAATATTTTCATGTTGTTTTGCCATCGGTGGCGCATTGTTTTTACTCGTTAGGGCGCATACAGCATCGGATGATCCATTCAGATCGGATGAAATAGATTGATTAGTTGTATCATTGCCCGTACGGCTCATTTCGAACTCATTGACTTGGCGTCTAGCTTGAATCATCATTTCTGGAACCCATCCTATTCTTCCCCATGTGTCTTCCACAGCAATGGAACGATTAACGAGCGTAGCGATATCCGGAAAGGTTTGTCCGGCGAATGTGGCTTGCAGTCCGGGTCTCATATTCCGACTCAGTAAGTTAATGATATCAAAATCAGACATCGGATATTGGAGTGGTAACGCTAAAGACAGAATGTCATTATAAAAATCCAAAAATGACTCCTTGGGTCTTTGTTTTCGTCGCTCTAGTGCTTGCTTTATATCCTCATCAGTTCGCCTATCCTGAAAACGATGTATCATGTTTTGACGTAGTTGATTCCATGTCACATCACGATTTCGCTCTCTAAACAGCCAGTACCATTCCATAGCTCTCCCTTTCAGCAGAACGTTTAGGTTGGTGGTTAAACTCTCTCTATTTAAACCATTCGAAGTGGCCATACTTTCTACTCTATACAAGAACCGTTCTATGGGAATACCTCCAGGTTCCCCAGAAAATGAAATATTCCATTTATGGATTTCTAAGCGGTCCCTGTTTAAATTGCGGCTTGTATTGACTTGTTCGATATTGGCAATAGGATGTAGTGCTGGATAGCTATGACTAGGTGGATGTACTGGTGGTAGTATCATTGGGTTGAAAATGGGTGTGGTTGATCGCGCTTGGGATGGAACTATATTAGGTGATGAATACATCGGTGCGTCGTTCTTACCAAGGTTTGTAGCTCTGTTCAGAGTTTCCTCTGGCGCAGTAATACCTAACTTCTTGAACAGGGCTGTAGCCAAATAATTCAATTGCTCTTCATCCATCCCAGAAATATGTGGAACTGTATAGTTATTTGTGGTGGCCCTTGGAATTTCGGTGACAGGTTCTTTTACATTATCAATAATTGGCACATCCTCTATACTAGCTCGTCCCTGATCGTGATCAGTTGGATCAAAGTCCGAATCGTCATCGCCCACGGTTGGAATTATGATTTCTTTAAAAGATTTCTCCGCAGCTGGAATTGCAGTTCCTTTTTTGCTAAGTTCCGTAATACAGTCTAAGATTTGGTTGCATGATGCTAAAACATTTTCCGCGGTAGCTCGTACTGACTTAGAAATACTAATTCGTTGGAGGCGGCTTCCAACGTGCGTCGTAATCGCTGCGAATTCCGCTAATTCCTGTGGACTTACGGTATCGCCAGCTTCCATAATAACTTCCATTTGACTCTGAACCTTCCTAAGTTTCTCCACACAGGTGTTAACTTCGCGTTTTGGATTTTTAGCGGCTTGATGATGTGGTTCGTTAGGGGGCTCGATTTGACCGGCGTCTTCTTTCTCCAAAGCATCTTTTAACAAAGCCATTCTGCTAAAAATAGGCCCTTCAATATTTCTTAATTGACATTCTAATAGAAATTCATCACTACCTAAATATTGTATGTCCATGGTTACCACTGAAGGATAAGCACGCAAAACACTCGGTATAATATAGGCAAATAAAATAAATTCAAAAACTAAACCTTATAAAATTATTTAGTTTAGAATATGAAAGACAAATCTAATTAATAGGTTTACACGGTCATAAAACCTTCCAATAACAAAAAAAATTTAATTATATAATGTAAGAATTGTAAACCCACAAAATTACCAATTTGCAAGTTTTGTTATCTCAAAAAAATGATCTAAGTATCCGTTTGCTTCCATTCTTAAAATTAACTGGATATCCCCAAACATTTAACAATAAATTAAACTAATATAAAACAAAAATGAAATTATAGCATTACCGAAGAAAATGATGTTTTAATTTGTCAAAAGAAAATAATGTACTCATTAAGTGTATCAACACCAACGCGCGCACGCGGAAAACATATTTATCAAATGACAATATTAACCACATCAAAATAACTTATAACCTTATTCCATTCATTAATACTCAAAAGCCACTAGGCGAAAATTAATCGGAAAAAAAAAAATCAAATTTAAAGTGACCTACTGCTAAATAAATGATATCAATCTTCACTATAATCGAAGGTGGGTTCAACCGACCAAACACTTTAGACAATAAAAGTGGAAATAGTGAAAACCATAAAAAACATTAACCATATTAAATAGATCTCGTTGGAAATTCAATCAAAACACGATAAGTGGATAAGAAAATCTCGATCTATATAATATGCTAAAAAAAAAAAAAAAAATAAATTCTTCGGTAACCTTGACTGAAACTAACGCTCAATATAAACAAACAAATGCGAAACTTTACTCAACCTAACCAACAGTTTGTAACAACTGTTCTTTTGTTCTACCAACTGCTGTTCTGTTTACCTATTAACCGTCTTGATTTTTTATCGGTTTGGCCTTCTATGATAATACCTAGTATATTTGGGCGCCACTGTAACGGTCAGGCACACGGTTTGGTAATTTGGATTAAATTCAGCTCCAAACCGCGTGTCATCTTGTTAACAGAATCTCTTTATGGATTTTATTGGTGGGGCAGCACATTATCTGGCTAGGTCCCAGTCTGTGGAGGGGGTTTTTTCCACCATCCATTCAGAGCTTGAAAATGCTGCTCATTTCTAAAAAAAATAGGTAAATTACAACTTTACAGTTGATTAGGGCAGTAAATTTTATTTTAGTATAATGAAAATATAAATAACTTGGATGAAAACACCGTTGAGAAGCACAGTAATTGAAAATAAAAATTAAATGTTATTTGAGATATCACAGTTGGTGGTGATCAGATGTTAGTGATCACCTTCTTTTCCCTTCCCTAACCTATAATATATGTTACTCCAAAACAGAGGAGTTTACCCGTAATTTAGAATGAAGCGCGAACACTTAGATCATCACATTTTAACACTTAGCAAATCATTATGAAATGCCTTGATACACTATGAACATTGAGTTCCACAATTATCCTGCATAATGACAACACTCACAACACTTTCGAAAAGAAAAGAGAAAATTAATTTTATCCTCAAAAACAACAACAATAAATGGATTTGAATTCGTTATCTTTAAACATAATTTATTTTGAAAATTTTGAATTTTTGAAATTTTAAAACAATATTTGTGTATGCGTATTTGCAACGAGAAAACTATGAATATAGATGCAACTATGTTTATGTATAAATAAATAAATAGAATCTAGTAATGATAATAATAAATATAAAAAGTACAAAATTTATATATGGTACAATCTCAGCGATAACAAGCAATTGACAAATACGAGCTTTTATTGTAAAGATTGTTTTACATTAAAGTATATATGATGTATATTATGTAATATAATGTATGTGTAAATAAATTGAAAATATATTAAAAATATAAACAAAAAATATGTAAGTAGGTGTTAGTAATTAATAATTAACATTAATTGAACGACAATTTACAAATTGTTTTATGAACCGACCATACGGTTTATCATTTTCTTGAATGTAAATATACTCGCAAGATCGTGATGGTTTCCATTTTGCATTTACCCGTATTGTACGGTTTACCAAATTTTTGATCACAATTTATTATTTAATCTCTGGTATTTATTTTTGATGAATTAATGCGATGTATTTTTTTTTGTTTTAGAATTAGGTAAGGCGAAACTTTTTACGTAAAAGTAAAATATAAAATATAAAAATGCCAAGAAAACCCGCTAACAGTGGTCTTATTCACGCGTTTTTTTATTCCGCGGTATCACGTATTTAGGTAGTAAAATTTTGTGTAACTTACAGTTTTTCTTGAGATTTACCGCTATCCATACAAGTGGCTTTAAATATAGCCGCGGGTTTTCTACACACAAGGAAAAATTACAAAAAAAATATATTTTAAAATCTTACACCTTTTAGGGACTAAATAAATTTTTATAAATGATTCATTTATTTACCTTGGATTTAGTTAGATACAATTTAATTAGAACTGAGTTTTAATCCAATAATAGTTCAGGAAAACTAGCGTAATATTTGCACTTGGTATAAACCGTTTATTATTTTATTTTTATTTTTCTCGTATTATAGACGAGTTACTTTTGCCACTGTTAAGCCACAACTGATATTGAGGTATCAAAATTAATTGTTATTATTTTATTTTTTTGTTATCTTCAGAACAAAACCCATACTAATTAAAAGTTGACAAAACGGCAATAGAAACGATCTCGATTTTTCTCAAGATTAATTGTACTATACCCAGTTTTTTTTTTTTTTCCAATTACAAAATACACACACGAAATACGTTCATACAATTTCCCCCTTTTTATTTAACACAATCCAAACCCAATTGCGTTGCAATTACAATGCGTAAGTAAATTACCTAATCTTGAATATACGTGAAAGTTGTGGTCATAGAATTTGCTAACTTGTGATATTCTCAATGTTACAAGCTTTTGAAATAATAGAATCAATGTGTTTGGTAAAAGTAAGATCATAGGAAAAGGTTACACCTAAGTCGGTTATGACCTCAACTCTGTCAATAGCGGTATTGTATAGAAAATATTGCTGAAGAACAGGTAAGTGTGTACGAGAGAATGATAAAATCCTACATTTACCCACATTCAACAACAATTTGTTTTTAAATGACCAACTGCAAAAGTTACTCAAGTCATCTTGTAATTTAACACAATCAGAAACTCCAGTAATAGGAGCAAATATCTTCATATCATATGCGTAAAGCAAACATTTTGCGAATTTAAAACAATCAACAACATCATTGACAAATAATGAGAATAAAAGAGGACCAATGTGGCTACCTTGAGGAACTCCAGAGGTAACTCGAAATAAGCGAGAACTAAAATCATTTATCTTAACAAATTGGTAGCGATCAGACAGGTACGAATGCAACCACCTGATGGGGATAAACTGACAATTTAGTTTATCCAGCTTATCGATAAGGATCGAATGATCAATTTTATCGAAAGCCTTCGAAAAATCGGTGTAAACTGCATCCATTTGTTGCCTACGTTCCAATCTACTATATAAATGTTGACAAAAACTGACTAGGTTAGTAACCGTAGACCTACCTGTGTAAAAACCGTGTTGAGCAGGAGAAATATAAATTTTTGCATGAAAAAATAAGAATTTCTGTACCATTGATTCGAAAAGTTTTGGTATGACAGAAAGAATAGCGATTCCGCGATAATTGCTGATATTGCTTCTTCTGCCGGATTTAAAAATCGGACGAATGAAAGACAGTTTCCAGGGATCCGGAAAAATCCCAGTACGTAGGCTCTTATTAAAGATTAGACTCAGTGGATGGGCTAAACTCTCAGCACAATTCTTAATAAAGATAGGTGAAAAACCATCATGACCTGCCCCCTTATTACTATCAAGTTGAGATAAGCTATCATAAACTTCTGCTTCAGTAAACTGTAAAAAATTAAAATCAGAGCAATCGCGATTATTTATAAGCTTGGTACCAGAATCCCAGATACTTCATAGACGGACTCAAAAAATTTTGCAAATAGATTAGCGATATCAGAGGGTTGACTTGCGGAAGAGTTCTGAAAGGTCATTGGAGTAGGAAACCCAACAACATTCTTTTTACCATTTATGAAATTCCAGAACTTTTTTGGGTTGGAAGTCAGATCCTCTTCTATTTGCAAAATGTAGTTGTTGTAAAGGAACCAATTTAAAATTTTTAACTCTTTACGAGCTAAGTTGAATCTGGAATAAAACTCAGCGCCCTGTAACTTATGCAAAGAATGGAACTTATTCCGTTTTTTTTCAAGACGTAGTAGTTCTTTGTTATACCACGGCTAACGAAACCTAGGTCCGTTTTTATTTGATGGAACATAAATTTCAATACCAGTCTTGAGCAGCCCGTTGAACAACAAAATAGAATGGTTCAAATTTTCATCCCGCTCGAGAAAGTCCCAATTAGAACCGACTAAAATCGAAATGCAGAGAATTACTAGAAGTACACGTAGTGTTGCAATTCTCTAAAAATATATATATGGTAATTGGAGTGTGGTAAACGCTCGAACATCCAGTAAAATCTTCGCAAGGTGATATCTCCGAAAACATAAGATCAGTTGAATAAACCAAATCGAGAAATATTCCCCGACTATTGCTTATCCGGTTCAACCGCATCATTGCTAAGCTAGAAAAATAATCAGTAACTGCCAACTCCCTTTGGCCAGAAGAAGAGGATGTGAAAACTCCATCAACATCAAACCAAGCAATATATGGAAGATTGAAGTCTCCTATAACCATTAGTTGTTCCTTAATACGAACCAATGGCATGACCGCAGAACTGATGAAATTAATAATTCCCATATAATATTCCAGAGTAGATCCAGAGGGAACATATACAGCCACCACGAGGATAGATGACTCGGATACATTAATCCGAATAGCTATTACATCATAAATTGGATGACATGCAATGAGCTCGTTTGGAATCGAACTCTTAACAGCAATCAACACCCCCCCCCCCCCACCTTTAAGGCTGGTACAAAAATCATGTGGATCTTTTCTGTGGACAACGTAGTTGGGTGGGAAATATTCCTCTGAATTAAACACTTTAGTAAGCCATGTTTCCGATATGATAATCACATCGTAATCGTTATCAAGAACGCCAAGCAAGAATAACTTAGCTTTCCCCCGAATACTAGAGGCGTTGTGATAGTACATCGAAGTGAAAGTAATTTGTCCAAAACTTTTGGGCCGACGCATCCCCTTTGACCCTGCGTTATTTAAATTTCGGCAGAGTTGACTACTGCAGCTGGTATCCGGAATTTCACATTTGAGGCTCCTGTCCGAAAATTTTGCTTATGGAAGGGCCTAATAAATACACCGGTAGGCCATGCATCCGAATTTAGAGCCTTATCATGAAGCTCAACGTTGATCCCCAATTTAAAGCATACATATTCTAACTCATGGATATCTTTATCCTTAGGAATTAGTTTAACTGCCTTGTAAACACTCGGACCTAAGCATTTGCTAGCCAGAGCCACAATATCATCCTCAGTTGTAAGAGTATCGAATCTTGACAAATGAAGCCAACATTTCGGTGCAATAGTTTTAATATAAATATCAGGTGAGGTATTAGTGCCACGAATATTAAAATTTCGTAAGTTCTTCCGGATAGTTCGTGATGATGGCAACGATTTTTTATTAACATTTGGACCGCACGATATATCAATACTGTTCGCTTTTGCAGACGTACTCGCAAGACTCGAAATAACTGCCGAAGATACCACATCAGCAAATGTGCCACCAGACACATACGAGTTATTAGACACAGGCTTGAAAGATTCAGCACATGAATTTCCACCAATTATATTGGTACCAAAGATTTCGGACTTAGCGACACCAGGCAAAACAGATGCGCTTGAGTCTGGAAAATCATCAGCGATGATGTGATCTGGAGCAACCACAATGCAATGTGTAGTGACTGGTAGAGTAACTGGTTCTACTGGATCAGAAGTAGGCGCTTGTGCTTGCTCTTCCATTTTTTTAACGTAATTGTCTATATTTCTGATTGTACCAACCAGTTCACTTAAACTATTTACTTGCACCTTGTAGATGTCTTTGCACTTGTCACAAATCCAGAAAATGTTATCAGAATTGCAAATCAAGTCAAATGCATTTTTCCTGAACCCAGCACATTTGTAGTGGGCAACACATTTACACAACCCACTGCACATTAAAAAATTATCACTACCACCCGGAGTACAACACGACATACAGCAATTCGACGCCATATATAATTAATTATATTATTATTTTAAAATTATTTGGCACACGAAAAAATAAAAAAAACGTCCGCACAGTTCAAGGCTTTCTTTTTTCTGGATTTGCGGATGACACCTTGATTTATTATAGTGGAAATAACATTGAAGAAATTGTTGATAATATTAACGGTGATTTGGAACGAGTACAAAAATGGCTAAATGGAAACAAATTAAAGTTAAATGTTAACAAGACAAAGTGTATGATTATTGGTAAAGCAGATCATAATTGTAACATCACAAATAATCAGAGTAACATTGAGCAGGTAGACACTATCAAATATTTAGGGGTAATAATTGATAAGAGGTTGAAATTCAGTGATCATGTGTCTTATATAGGAAGCAAAATAAATCAGAAGATTCGTGTACTGAAGAGATGCCATAGAAATTTGAGCTATTTAAGCAAAAATAGTTTATATAAGGCAATAATTGCTCCTTATTTTGAGTATTGTCCATCAGTGCTATTTACATGCAGTAGAGAAGATAAGGAGTACCTCCAAAAACTTCAGAATAAAGCGATGCGAGTCCTGCTAAACGTCCCAAAAACAACAAGTATTCGAAATATGTTGGAAACATTATGTTTTATGAGTGTAAATCAAAGAATAGTATACAATGTATTAATAATTATTTGTAGAGTTCAAAACAATTTGGTTCCTAGTTATTTAACAAATTTTATTTCTTATGTGAAAGATAAAACTGATTATAATTATAGAAATAGCCGAAAATCAAAATTCTTTGTTTTATAAGGGGATTGATTTATTTAATAAAATTCCAAGTGATGTTAAAGTTTGCCCTAATATACATAAATGTATTTAAGAGGGTGTTAGTTAAATTTGTAAAAGAAAATATAGATTAAGTTTTATTAGATAAATATTAATTGTTAAATTTATTATAATTATAATAAAGCGAATAAACTAAGTAGCTTCAAGCTAAATAAATAAATAAATAATAATAATAAAAAATCATCTTGTCGAAATGGAATCCTAAAATTCCAAATTTCTAAATTTTCAGAAATTCTTGCAGTCGTTACAATAAAAAGAGTTCCGGCACTCAGTTTTTCATAATCATAACTGTTAGTCAAAATATGTATTTTAGTTATCAACATCGGGTATTTAATTTAATCAAAAGTTGATTTATTTATTTTTTTTATTTATAAAAGAGAATTTGACTTGAATTTATAACAATACAATGTGAACAGGGTAGAATAAAAATTAAATTAAAATTAAAAAAGAATTTAAATTGACATAAAAGTATTTTCAGTTTGGAGCATAATGTTGCTTTTTGTCGAACAGATGGTCGATTTTATTAAAACTCTTCGCCATCATGTTTACCGGCTTATTGTCACCATAATTTGTTTTTGAATAAGTTTATTTGTAGTGCAGTAAATCCTAGCTTAGCTAGCTTGATTAATAATATTTCCTGGTTAACCGTATCATATGCCTTGCGTAAATCTAGAAAAAGACACTCACAAAACAATCCTTGATCAACAGTTCTACTGAGGAAATCCGTAAAATTCAAACATGCCGCTGTTGTATTTGAATTCATAGTGAAGCCAAATTGTTGTTTACTAATTATACCATTCTTAGGTGAAATACACTGAATTTTAAAACTATAGTATTTATATACAAGTCTTTGTTATTTTATACATTGTTTTCTACTGAAAACTTCGTCAAATCATCTAAAAAAAAATAATTAATTTATATAAGGAGATAAAGTGTGAAATTAACCAATCACATGTATAAATTAATAAAGGCTTGTATAAAATTTGTCTACATAAAACAAAAAATTACAAAAAAAAAAATAAAAATTATATACAAGTTACATCTTATATACAATAAAATGATCATGTTTATACATATTCGCATGTAACATTTGTATACACAAAAATTTTAACTAGAACAATCCAGAAAAATCCCTGCCTGCTCGATAGAGACGGAGTTATATAAAAATAGGCCACAAGCAATCATCATAGGATTAAGCGAGATAAACGTTAAACAAAATTTAACTAAACAATAATCAGAAATGCAATCCCGTTATTTGAAAAAAAAAAATGAGTTATGTATACCGAAAAAATCGTCGTGTAAAATGCATTGGGTATCATTATGTAATTGAATTTCTTTGCAATTAAACATAAATTTCAGTAGTGAAAGAATAATTTTAACAATTTATTATAAAGTTAAAATTAAATTGAGTTTAAAGTTTTATTATAGTGTAAACTAATTAGTGATTTTATTAATTGTAACTTGTTTATAATTATTGGAAGTGCAAGGTAAATGATACCATTTGTTTCAATATAATATACGTATCTCTAATCACATATTCGTTATGAAATATATCATCCGATTTTAAAGCCGTAATTGTATTATAAGCCACGCATTTCATGGGACAATTACATTGTACATCAGTCGATTTAATTAATTATATTGAATTTATATTGAAATTTTTCACTGAATTCGATAGTTTTTTATGTACTATCACTCCAATTTGAAGAATCTGGATATAACGATTGTATTGCGCGACTGATAAGTTTTTTGAGTGTATAGTTCTTTTGCTAAATGTAAGAGGTATTGCTAATGCTGCCCGATCAACATAACAAAAAGTATATGGAACTGATTAACGAACCACTTAAACCGAAGTATCATTTATTGATACATTATCCAAGAGCAATAGAATATTGTGGTCCACCAAAAGAGTTTTGGAGCCTCAGATTTGAGGGTAAACATCGAGAGCTTAAAATGTATGCTAAGAACATTTCCAGCAGACAAAATGTACCATTAACATTATCAACCAAATATCAACTTACATTTTCTCATTACTTAAACATGCCGCTTACTACAAAGCTTTTTGAAGTAAATGAATCATACGCAATCAAAAGCACAAATAATCATTTGATCAATAAAGAACTCAAGCTTTCAGAAACTAACGTTTCTAGTTATTCTCAAATCATAAGCAATGGACATTTGTATAAAACCGGTTCCTTTTTAACAAAAACCTTCGATCATAAAACGGAAATATATTGCATTATAGAAATTGTCATATCTAAGTGGAATGATACAATTTATGTGATTTGTAAGAACGTTCATGGCGAATATAATGATAACTTTGTTTCATTCGAGTTACAACCTCTTACAGATATTGATGCTATTTCACTTTTTCCAGTAGCGCTCTTTGATTCACCACCTGTTCAAGCCCATAAATTGTCAAGTGGCCAATCATTGATTAGGAGGAAGCAATATTTTGTTTAACCTATACATATTACAATTATAAAACTAGGTATACCTCAATTTATTTTACGAAATTTCGAAAATACGCTAATTGATTTTACAATATTTCAGTTCATTACACGAGTGATTACAATATGAACGATACCTCAGAAGCATTTTCTGAGATTCATTATGATAATAATGGTAAAACATACACTATTCCAAGTAACAGTTTTGTCATCGACCATCAAGAGATGCAACATGAGGCATCGGAAATCCAACATTTCAATATATTAAATGCAAATGCACCTCAAAATCAACTGTACAATACTCTTGGTAATGCAGCTCAAGACGAAAAATCTGAAGTGTACAATCTGTTAAATAGTTGGAACCTGCTAACAGAAGTTTTCAATATATTGGAATGTATAAAGCATAAATTTAACACACAATTTTTGAAACATATTATTCATTAAATTTTTTACATAATATTTTACAGCAAAAAATATTTCAATTGAAACTTTGAAGTACATGAAATAGAGACATGTAGATGAAATATTTCCACCAGATGCTTTCGCAGCTAAAGTACTATTTGAGCATAACTTAACCAAGTGGCAAAAAACTTTTGTAAGCTTAAATGATATTATAAAAAACTTATCTTTTAGAAATATAAAACTGTTTTTTTATTTTTTATTGTGCCACGGAATGAAACCGATACACTATCAATGAATTCATCGATTTCTGATTGGATAACCAAACACACGTCATGTTATTTCAGCTTCTGAGTCGTCGTCATCCCCAAAAAGGAAATATACGGATAACGAGGAGTCGTATAAAGTTTCAAATGCCACATCATCTGTAGTCCACTCGGAAGATGTAATACAAATTTAATGTTAATAACACAATACGAGTATTATCATTTAAGTACCAAACTTTATTTACTTAGATTTCGGTTGCTAGTATTTTAAGTAATACTCCACAAGGAAAAGTCCTAATAGACGCCTATAAGAAGAACAAAATTTTGCATCCAGCTGAACGCACCAACATTGTCCATAAAGTCATTCAACATTACAAAGAAAACGAGAGAAAATTATCGGTGCCAAAGGTTAAATTCATTGCGGAGCAGATAGTAGAACTATGTATTTCCAAGTGAAAATATGGTAAATAAAATAATATTTTGAATTCCTATTTTATTTTAAATAATTTTTCAATAATTTTGCAGAGCACTTATTTTATCGGACGTGGAAAGTTTCCTCCTAAGGGGAAACTATGGGACAGATATCAATGTCAATTGAGATCTCTTAAAAAACTGAATGTGCCTACATCAAGTAATCCCAAAGTTTTGAAAGAAAAAAAAATTCCAAGAAGGATTATCGGGGAGTTTGTCAGTGGCTCAGGTAGTTTTTATATAAATTATAAAAAGCCATATATACAAATGTTTAATTAAAATTATTTCACAGAGTTAGGCATTGAAGAATTAGAAAAAATTGCGTCAACACTAAAACATTTGCGCAATTGGCCAGAAATTATTGACAAATGGAAGATAACTGCTGCATTCCGGAGAAAAAAACTAGATGAAAGCACCGATTGCAACATACATCAAATACTAAAAGACTGGCCACTTTATAAATACGCAAGTGCTCCAGAGTTGGTAAATGAATAAATTTAAAAATAAGTATTTTTCGTTAATAGTATAATTTACAGGTTGATATCGATTTCAAATTTATTTATACCGAAAATGATTCTTTATTCGTTAAATGGCACAATTTCATCAAAGTTGTTGATATTTTGTACCCAGAACGGGTTAAAGATTGTTCATCTAAATCACTTTTCACGGAACTTTTAAAAAGAAAAGATAATTTATCTGCTGCCTGGTACGTATACTTGTCGTCGTTCGTAGAATGAGATAAAGAGTATTGCTTAACATGCTGGAGGTTCCGGGTTCGATCCTTGACATTGATCAATCAATGTTTACAACCGTTTATTATACTTGTGGGGGAAAACTTTAACATCACTGAGTTTTATGTTGCTTTAGACAACATAAAATTCAAATTTTCATCATATTTGGCTGCATTTCAATACTGCTTCAAAGTTTTCTACGTCCTCAATTTGCAATATCCACATGAATGTTGTTTTATTTAGAATTTTATTCAGCAATATTTTTTCGACATTGCCAATAAGTCGCAGGAGTGTCCCATTGTAGAAACATTAATTGGGGATATACAAAAAACCCTAGAAATAAACTTTTCGTAGTCTAGATTCCTTTTTTTAATTTTAAGATTTATTTTTTACCATTTTTATTTCATTTTGGAATATTTACCTAAATAATATTAATTAGTTTTAACTTTATCATATATACAAATGTAGTATTTTTGATAAAAATAAAGAACTCCATGTTCATGTATTAATATATTCAATTTTGTATTTATTTGAATTTCATTTTATTTTGAAAAGGTACATAATTTTATGTACATATGTAAGAACACATGTATATGCCATTAAAACAACCAGGCTGCAAAGAATGTAATTCAGTTCATATGAATCGAATTTAGAATTTTCAATACTTTATTCAACGTAATTGCTAATATGCCCAGTCCGCTCTGTTAAATAATAATATATGGGCATAAGGATATGTTTTAATTACCTAGGTCACTTCGATTTTTTATACAAAATACTTTGTCAATTTGTATGGTACGCTTAGTTAAATATTTATATATACAGATATGTATGATATATCTAAGTTACTTCGATGTTATAAACAAAATACTTTGTTAATTTATGTAGTCCGCTTAGCTAAAGAATTATATACATATAGCCATGTTTAAATTATCTATGTTACTTCGATATTTCACACAAAATACTTTGTTAATTTGTACAGTAAACTTTGTTAAATAACCATACATGGCCATGTATAAATTATCTAAGGCACTACGATAAATTAGCAAATTAAACATTTTGTTTTATACGAAAAACTTAGTTGATTTAATATAGCCTAATTTTGTTAAATCAACCAAAAAAACTTCGTAGTGTTATACAAGTACTTAGTAGGCTGAAAACTGCCGTAGCCTTGTATATAGTATACGAGGTTTTTATATATTTTTCCTATGGTTCTTTTCTCAGTGCGGTGTACTTAGTAACCTTTGTAGATACATTATCAACACCAATAGTTGCATTTGAATTTAGATTCAAAACTATCTCTCTTTACTTCACTTTCCTCTGTGGGCCACAGCTGAAACAAATGCTTAACGTCGTAGTATATGTATAAGCAAAATCAACTATATTTGGCTGTTGAAAATTACCAGTAATATCCTTAGTAGCATTTATGAAATACTCATTGAAGTGCTCAGCTATTTCTTGCTCATTAGTTAGGAACTAATTAGTTCCCAATTTTAATAGATAAAACAGTCTTATTATTCTCAATTTTGTTGAAAATAATTCCTTTGAAGTTTTTCCACATCTCTTTGGGTTTACCAATGTTTTCGCTCACCAATTTAAAGCCTCTGTCCCGTTTTGCCTTTTTTTATTTTTGAAACTACCATAGCGCTACGTAATTTATGTTTCTGAACAAAAAATGCATTATCTTTAAATTTATTCTTTAATTTAAAGAACTTTTCACGCTCTTTGATTAATTTTTTTATTGCAGGTATCATCCAAGAATCGTTATGATATTTGGACTTTTTCCTTACTGTACACGTATTGGCAAATATAACTTTTCCTAATTTGTTCGAAAGTTCATTTAAATTCAAAGTATTACAGATTTCAATCCAAATAGGGTCTTTTAAAATATTATTAAATGAAATATTGCTTGCCTGTCTGGGTATAATCATCTTGGAAACTTGAAGGAATAATTGTTTGTGGTCAGACAAGGAAGTGTCTGTAGTGTTTACGTCATAACAATATGCAAATAAATCTGTTATGATGTGATCGATTAATGTACCTACTAACTGCATTTCTAGTTCGAGTTGCGTGATGCCGAGAAATTTTATTTAGAAATACATAACCATACGAATTTATTAATTGATTGTAGCCTGAAACATTATTATCTTCAAAGCAAATAAATTTAGATTGAAATCGCCAACAATTATACTGTGGCGGTATTCCTGTAAACATTTACCTAACATAATCAAAAACTTTGTAAACGTATTTTTTGTGAACGATTAAATGCAATAATATTAATATTTCTATCAACTAATTTAACTCTAATTGCTTGACAAAAGTTATCGTCATCAACAAATATTTTTGCAGCTTTTATGTTCGACCTCACATAAATCGCGGTTGGAGATTTCTAATGCCAAAGCAATGCCACTGATACCGCAAGGTCGGAAGTTATATGAAGTGACTTACATATATTTGCTGTGAAGTCCAAAGTTTTATCCATGGACAATTGGCCGAGGGAAGTCCATTTAAAACCGTTGATAAACTTAAATTTTCATCAGGGTCATATACATCAGCAGTACCACATACAGCGCCATCCTCGATCAGCGTCAACGAATGCTTCAACAGCGAATCAAAACCAGGAAACCTCCTCAATCACTCTCACATCCTTAACGGAGGGCCACTCGAACTTGTAAGCATGTGTAAGCACTTCTAACCACCTACATACACTTCTCTGTTCTACCACAATGCTACAAATATTTCTGGTAAACCAAAAGCATTTCGACTTGGAGTTTTTGATACCAATTATGATATTTTTGTTATTTGTGAAACGTGGCTTTCCAAATACTTCCCGCGTTAATACGTGGTATACCGTAAACATAGGTACAACAACATTTGCACGAATCTCAAATGTCAAGGGGTATTAATTGCAGTCAAGAACTCAATATTTAATGAACTTAGATAAAAACTGGCAACTCGACCATTATTGTCGTAGCTATGTATGTTTCGGTTCTATATATCGAGCCTTGTTCTTTATATCAAAGTGGTCAAGCTCATCGACTTAGCCGTATAGCAACATCGATAGGTGTGAATGATCATCTTATGGGCGTTGGGCGACTTCAATCTTCCCGACGTAGTTTGGTTCGATGTTGAAGGTGTTTTTACGCTATCTTATGATGATCCTAAAGTATGGGCAGTCACGGAGTATTTTGCAAGCATTGCATGCAACAGAAGGGGAATGTATTTGGATTTGGTTTTTGCTACGTATACCGAGATCGTGCCATGTGAAGATTTTACTGGTTGTACTAGCGTTTATCAATACTAATTTTAAGATTTTTCATGAAAAAGGCAATACCACTTTTGTCATCAAGGATAATTTTAATTTCGATTTCAGGCACGCTGACTACATTGCGCTAAATGAATTTCATGTAAACACGGATTGGAATTTTTTGAGTCACGGGGCTAGTTTCATATGGTTTCTTTGCTTAAAGAGAGACTCAGGACTGATGTAGAAAAGTGTCTCCCTTTAATAAAAATCAAGCAATATTTTCGTGAGTCGTGATAAAATCAAAAATTAGTGCAGCTTTTAACTCAGCGTGAAAGGAGTTAAAACCTTAAATTAGTTGATATTAATTATATTTTGTAGATAGAACAAGACTTGACTTTTAAGCCGAAAAAATTGGAGCTTTATGAACGGTAAAAAAAAACGACGTGGGATTTCCTTCAAGAATAATTCTTCAGAGTTGTTTAGCAGCCAGTCATCGGATATTTGTAATCTACACATTTACGAATTTATAGAATCGGTTTACGAACCATTCCAGTCATACCGTACTAGGTTCCGCAACTTCCAATATAAAATGGAATTCAACCAGACTAGAGTACTGGGCAAGATGGGATTCCAGCCAGCCGCCTAAAAAATTGTGCGGTAAGCTTATAATATGCTTCCCTAGCTTTCACTTTTAACGAAAGCCTACAAACTGGATTTTTCCCTATGCCGGGCAAGTCTCTTTCGTTCGGCCGATTTTTAAATCGGGTAAAATATGTATTCTATCCGTCATACCGAAGTTTTTGAAGCCTTGGTGCACAAAAACCTGCTTTCTACTTAAAAACTTTCATTTCACCTACGCAACACGGATTTCATCCTGGTATAGGTCGTCCTACTGAATGGTTGCATTCATGTCAAGAAAAAAGACTCGTCTTCATGTACGCTTCGTGTTACCTTGGATGTCCCACCTCGTTTTTAAACGAATTTCTGGTCATGCTAAAGTCGAAAACATCATAAACTGAATTAAAAAACCGCTATATTCTCAAGACTAGTTCCGAAAGTGCAAAATTCGTAGAGACAGGATTAATATGTAGCAAAGGGCAACCGCGCAAACAGCGTATGGAAGCGTAGATATTGAAACGAGCAAGTAATTCGTTACAATCTATTCGGGAAGTCAGAACATCGTGAACGAAATAGCAGATCCAACGTCTCGTCGGTGGTCCAAATGTTGTAGTTTTAATAAACTACTACGATCATTATAGGGCGGGACAATATATTGATGCATTAGCTTAGTGGGATTCCACGAAGGGCATACAAAACAAATTGCTTCTGAACACTCTTTATCCTATCTGAATGGCATTTACAAAATGGGGATCAGATCTGAGAAGCGTATTCTAGAACTCAATGAACAAAGGATATATACAGAGTTTTCAGTGTGAGCGGGTCGCAAAAGTCCTTACGACTGCGCTTAATGAAACCTAGTATAATGTAAGCCTTCGTAATGATACAATCAATGTGTTTCGTAAAATATAGATCAAAAGAAAACGTTATGCCTAAGTTGGATATGAACTCAACTCTATCAACAGCAATATTATGTATATAAAAAATATTGCTGGAATATTATAGCGAGAGCATCCAAGAGAATGATAAAATCCTGTATTTACCCACATTCAGCAACAATTTGTTATTAAACGACCAACTGCAAAAGTTATTCAAGTCAGCAACCTCATTAATTGGACCAAATATTTTCATATCATCTGCGTAAAGCAGACAATGTGCAAATTCAAAACACTCAACAACATCATTTACAAATAATGATTTTATGTGCAGGCCAATGTAACTTACTTGAGGAACTCCTCAGGTAACACGAAATGAACGAGAGCCAAGATCATTAATCTTAACAAATTGGTAAATATCAGAAAGGTATGAATGCAACCATTTAAAAGGGATGAACTGACAATCTAGTTTATCCAGTTTATCGATAAGAATCGAATGGTCAATTTTATCAAAAGCCTTTGAAAAATTGGTGTACATCTAATTGTTGCCTATGTTCTAGTGTAATATATAAATGTCCACAAAAAGTGACTAGATTAGTCGCCATAGACCTACCCGGATAAAATCCGTATTGAGCAGGAGAAATAAATATTTTTATATGAAAAAACAAAAATTTCTGTACCATGGATTCGAATAGTTTTGGTATAGCAGAAAGAATAGTGATTCCGCGATACTTGCTGATTTCACTTCTTTTGCCAGACTTGAAAATCGGACGGATGAAGATAATTTCCAGAGATCAGGAAAAATTCCAGTACGTAGACTATTATTAAAGATAATAGTCAGTGGACGGGCTAGACTCACTACGCAATTCCTAATAAGGATAAAATCAGAAATACCGCGATTAGTTAAAGGCTTGTTACATGATACCGCAGGTTCTTCATAGACAGACTCGAAAAATTTGGCAAACAAATTGGATATATCAGACGGCTGACTGGCGAATGAGTTCTGAAAAGTTATTGGGGTAGGAAACCCAGCAACCTTCTTTTTACCATTTTTGAAATTCCAGAATTCCAGATTGTCGTGGTAGGACTAAGTCGTATCGTCCGATCCTGTATCAATATTTTCGATCAGGTTTTCATCATCCACTTCAGCAGATGTACAAGAATCACTTATTTGCTTTGAATGAGTCTTGCAGACCGTTTTTTGACAGTAAAAGCAGTAAATACTTGATTTTGAGTCCTCCTTCCTTGGGCATAAATGACACCGCTATCGTGGAGTTGCAGACATTGTTGTTGTTTGAAGAGTATCAGTTCGAATATCTATTGAATAGCCGAGTTGTTTTAAAGCCATTTTTATTGATGTCGTCAGATTTTGTAGTGTTTGCAAGCGATTGAAGTTGTGGTTTTGTGGTAGTCTAGAGGCCAACTCAAGTAAAAATTTTTTTCTAGCCGATTTTTGTCGTTTGATATCCAACGGAGCATTAGCCGCTCTATGTAAATTGTTAGCAGCTACACTAGCTACGTCGACCATATTAAAAAATAAGACCATTGGCCTATCGGTAGGTTCTTCTTTTACAATTATAAGTTTTTACTAATTTTTCCAATGTTTCAACGCCACATTTACTTTCATTATAATCTAGATGTACTTGGTTTTCTAGTCGCTTCATCGATACTTCTGAATTATTGTGGAGGGTTGACAACAGTAGTACATTTCTTCCAGGCTTGGGAATGTAGCTTACTAAAGTAATATTTTCATGAAAAGCGAATTTCGATGAATTTGGCTTCCCCTCTTTGGTTTCCGCTTTTCTAGCTACTTGTCGTGGTAATTCGGATTTGTTTGCTCTTATCTTTTCAAGAATTGTGGTGTTTAAGCTTAACCTGCTCAGCGAGCTTGCAAGACGTGAAGTAGTTATCCATTATAATCGTTCGCCCTTTGTTGACGTATCCGGCAGTCAATCTATGAACTAATGTGAGCGATAAATTTGTAGCTCGGAGCTCCTCTAAGGTCGTTCGACCACTGTAGATTTCGCCGTTAAACGGAAATGCGTTTGACGAGTCGCAAATCCAAAATATGTTTATCCCGTATTTCCCGGATTTACTGGGAATATATTGTCGAAACGAACAATGTCCACGAGTGGCTACTAGTTGCTCTCAACGGTTAAGTTTCTCTCTCTCTTGCCTTGTGTTGTGATTATCTAACCGTATAAACCGTAAAATTTGTTCTGCTCTTTGTAACGACATTACAGCTTTGTAAAATGGGCGACTGTCGGGTTGCCACAGCTCATCCAGTCGCTGTTCCCAATTTTTTAGTGCGACGGCATAAATTAGGATTCCGATAAGATCATATATTTCATCAGCATTTGTATCTTGCCAAATGCGCTGTCGTTTACTTTTTCCAGCAGTTGTTCTATAAACATCAGTTGCTTTTCTGTTCGTCTCGTGTACAATGGTATTTACGAGTACCACCGAGAAGGTTCCCATTTGAAACGAGATATTTCAAAACGCGATATGGTACAAAACGTGATATGGTACAAAACGTGATATTTCAAAATGCGATATTTCAAAACGCGATTTCCTAGTTCTGATCGTACATGTTCAATTTCATCATAATAGTGAAGGAAAATTTTATAATTTGAAGGAAAATTAATAAATATTATTAAGATTTGACATCTTGGGACTTTTGTATTTATAGATCTGTTTGGTTCGCTAATCGCTAGTCTATTTCCATTTTTCTACATATTTTTTGTTCTGTGCATAATAAACATTTTCGTTGACTACATGTTCGTCTGAAGCTTCTTCACCCTCACCAATTTCTAATTGATCTTCCGCTGCTATCTCATTTTCAAATTCTGATACAATATCCTGTTCAATATCATTATCCGATCATTCCCGCATTTCACTGCTTGTTTGTCGTTTTCGTGCCTTCTTCCCCAAAAAATACGAAAAAATCAATAAAACTAACAATTACAAATATAATAAGTTACCGTTATGAATTCAACTGTTATGAGGAACGAATATAACAAAATACATCAAAAAACCACAAACTATAACATAACATTTTCTTATATTGCAGTACCTCCCACAGTAAAGTTGCGAATGAATTGTGTAAAAGAGAGTCTCCGGTTGTGGGCACAGTTTTGTTTTTGACCCATAATTTTCCTTTGAGTCCATATCATGCGGAGATATTAATATCAATGGCAAGCTAGAGGCATTAGCTAACTGTTTGCTACAGTAACTACATTGATTCCGTCAACTAGAAAAATTTTACGACCAATTTTGTGAAGTCATCTTTTTTGGCAACAAAAAAAATCGTAACCGGTTATGAGCACCCTTCGAAAATTCGCTGAAAATGGGACGCACCTAGTTTGAAAAAATTTCGAGCCTTCAGTGGCAAACATAATAAAAAATGGCTTTTAAAAAAATTAGTCAATTTTGACGGCAGATGCCCCCACGACCCCACGTTACGGTTAAGCGACTAATTGCATTTAGGAAGCTGAAAAATACCATTAAATCAACCGGCTTTGATGCAGTTTTTTGCAAAGTGTATGAATTTATAGTGCCTAAGGCGAATTTTGATAACACTTTAACAGACACTTTTTTATTCAGTTTTTAATAGATCTGGGGTCAGCGCGGCCCCACGACACGAACTAAAGGTTAAATGTGTGTCCATTGTAGTGGGGTGTCCCTTGAAGTGACTGTCCGATGAAATGAGGTTTCACTACTTTGTAGTTCATAAAGTAAGATTAGCAATGGAATAATAACCACTTTTTGATTTAGCCGTCAAACAAAGTATTATATTTACGTTACATAAGCGAAGAGATACAAATTCGCTTAAATTATGTATTTAGAATTAACATGCATTACAATAAAAAATAGTCAAACATAAAATTATAAATACCGAAAATTTTTCCAAACTATCGATAGTTATCGATAACTATCGATGGGGGTTCGAAAGTCAAAACTATCGATAGTATTCGATAGTGCTATCGATAGTTCTCCACCTCTAAGCGACAGTCCATAAGTCTCTAGTTTGGAAATGTTTGATTCGAGAAATCCGAAGTTAGCTGAAATAAAGATCAACTCAAATCTAAATGAGCTGTCACATAACAACTCCTTCGAAATCCTAATTGAGGCAGCTTCGTCGACGTCCAGCGCATTAAAGATGCGAACCATATTTTCAAAATTACTGGAATACTAATTGACCGCTGCCAGCTAAGTTCCCCATCATGTGGCTACCGGTTGCGGAGGCAGCGCAAGCCCAGGCGCGATTGTTTTAAAATATTCGACTCTAGATGGGGCTTTTAAAAATACTTTTCACCGTTAGAGATTAGACGATGAACCTTAACGTAGTGGCCACGAATTTGTTCACACAAACGATGAAGTCCATGGGCAAGGCAAGTTAAATGAGTTATTTTAGGGTAAAATATTTGTATGGCCTGAGCCGCTTTTACCATGTACGGTGCAGCATCCGAAAGATGTGGAAAGTGTCACCTAACATTTTCACCGATTCATCAAAAAGCCGTGCAATGGTTGAATGATTCGCTCTCTCTAGGTGTGCAGAATTCAACAAAAATTTTTGTTTGGCGATAATTTCGTTTGAATTCAAAATACCAAGTATGACATTGGCCACATATCTGCCGGTTGGGTCAGTGGTTTCATCGATCGACATCCATAAAAAGTGATTTTTAATATGGTTTTTAATTTTTTCGATGGTCGCTTTATACAGAGTCTTTACGTGATTCGTCCGTAAAGTGGTTTCTGACGGCACTTTATATTCAGTGTATTTTTCCAAAAAAGATTTAATTTTTGTATTTCGAGCTTTATATAGCGGGATATCGGCTGCAATAAATGCATCGCACAAGTCTTCAGTGAATTGATCATGTTTAGGAGTATTTAACAATTCACCAATTAACTGCTGATCCTATTTTTTATTTATGTCATTCTGCTTAAGCTCAATATGTTTCGCACTTTCTAAATGCTGCTTATGGTAAACATTCTGCCTGCTGGCAGTGCCTTATTGCATATTTTACAATACAGGATGTTGAGGTTGACTAACGAATTGTTTCAGTTTGTTTGTCACTGGTTGTTTTAATTTTGACATGTCCTTAAGCAAATTTAATTTATAGAAAATTAATCTTTATGTTTATTTAAGGAATTAATTTATAATTTTACTGAAGTACTTACTAAATTCGTTTTCTTTTTATGCAATAAAAATCTTATATGAAGTCCTAGTGATTATTGTGAACGAAATGTAAACTGACAAATGAATTTTTTATTGGTAGTTTCCCGTCAAATGTCTAACTCCCTTTAAGCAGTAGGTAATTTAAATTCCCTATATACAAACTTATGTAGTTAATGCATTCCCTTTAAACAGTAGATTATTCAAATTCCCTATAAACAAACTTGTTTAGTTAATGCATACATTTATTTACCGTTGCAGTGGCGCTAATATCGGTAAAAATTAAAATTTTAATCAATAAAATTGAATGCTATTTTGTGTGAAATATCTTTAATTTAATTGGTTGCTTACATTATGTAAAATATTTTAAAATATGCACTTATATCCAAAATATGACAATATACGCAGTTTTGGGTGAAATATGCAAAAATATGCACTAACAAATAGGGCTTAAAAGGATTCGTTTTTAGGGAAACGGATTCTTATCTTATTCTTTTCACAATATGTACGCAGGAAAAAAACATGCTAATGCATATTTTTGGTTGCCCTAATAATTTTCGATTTGGAAATCAGTAAAATAATGGAGTCACACACTCACACTATGTAGGAGTGTGACTCTAATATTTTACTTATTTACCAAATCGATATACCTACCCAGCAAAGTAGAAAATATTAATCCCCTTCTCCTTTTCTTTCCCGCAGAGTCAATACTAAATGTATCAACTCTCAAAAATAAGAAATCTCTTTGAGATTTTTGTGTTGGTAATTCGGCTTCGTACAGAAAAGTAAGGTATACTCATCAGGTAGCTACGACCCTACGACCGAACTACAAAAATTCAACTCTCGCTAAATACATTAAGTATATAGCCAGAGGGTACTGACTTAGCGAATTATATTTACTAACTCAAATTCAAAAAGCCCAAGCAGAAATCTCATTTGTGTGCGTATAATGCCCGCACAAATAATTACAAAGTTAAATATTGGTCTGATTTAATATAAAATTGTTTTCGACTCCTAATATATCTACCCAGCAAAAGTAGAAAATATTAATCCCCTCCCTCTTTTCTTTCTCGCAGAGTCAATACAAAATGTATCAACTCTCAAAAATATTAAATCTTAAATATTAAATAATAACGTAGAAATCAAAATTTATTTTTGTAAGATTTTTCATTTAAGAACATAACTTTTCATATGATTTGTATGAAAAATCCATCTTTTTTGTCTTTCTATCCCCCTTATATTAATTTCGAATTTGATACTGATGGCGTGTATATCTAGGTGCTTTGGTTATGTACAACATTATCCATTAAACTTGAAATTTTGAGAAAATACATTCCTACTAGTGTAGAAATATTAAAAATACTTAGCAAATAATCAGAATTCGCCAGTAATCGGATTTTATTTTCCCAACATAATCACTGAAAGTTTATAAATTTAAATCGTCTTATACAGCTTTTGCTTTATGTAAAAGCTTTTATCGTGCATAATCGACAAAAATAACTCGGGACATAATTTCCCGGAACAATAAAATAAATAACTGGAACTTGAAATATTACTAAAATAATAATCAAACAAAATAAAATGAATTGTTTTTATGTATACATAAATATCATAAAGGGATTAAAATGAAATGCAAACTCTCGAAGCGCATTTACAATTTAGCAAAAATCAAAAATAAACATTGAGAGCTTTTAGCAAACAACTAAAAAATAAATACTCCAGCCCATTATACTTTGTTGTAGATTTCTAATTTTATTTAAATCACAATTTATCCTGTGTATTACGTATATTATAATAAATTTAGATGTGGCGTATATGTGTGTCTGTGTATGTTTTCAAGAAGTTCAATCAAAGTATCTCATAAAACGAAATGTCAAAATCACCCATCACCTGACACAAAGCTCTTATATTTCAATCATTCATTTGGTGTTTCGTGCAACATAAATAAAAAATAAAAGTAAAATGATTATATACTTCCTAGAGCTTTTGTGCTTTTTTTTTTGCTCTCGTGTAAGTAAAATAAATTTTCCGTTCCTCTTCCCATCTGTTTTTCGTGTTGTTCCCTGTTTTTTTTTTGTTCGTCGACGCTCTCTAGAGAATTTTTTTATCACTGTGATTTTAGTTTTATGTGCTTACAAAAGTCGTCGACGGGCTACATAGTTGTTGTATTCATTTTCATTCGGTTCTCGTTTTATACATACACACGCGTACACATATATATAAATACTGTAGTACGTTACGTCCAACAACAAACAACAACGACGACAAAAAAGGACAATTGATTTTACTGATTTTGTTTTCTTTTTGTTGTTGGTTCTTGTTGAATTCAATGTTGTAAAATTATTAGATTTTCAATTGAAAATCATCGAAGGAGAGCAGGCAGCAGGCAGCAGGCAAAACGAAAATGTATTTAGCAAAAAAACATTTATGAGCTTTTTCTACTGTACACTCAAACTGTAGAGTCAATTAGATTAAAAAATAAAATATTTATTTCTATTATGACTTGAGGAGAGATGGTTTTAGAGGTTTTTTATTTACTAAAGATTGTTCGTGCAACTTTTTTTTATTTGTTTCGTCTTTAGCTAAATAATTATGTTGTTTAATTATGGATTTGTGATTAAGGAGACCTTTTTTTTTAAATATTATGTACTTTTTAATTAAAAATGGAAAATGAAAAAAAGGATAATTTATTTCAATGTAAAATAAAATGTTTTAAGGTCTGGTTAGTTCTTAACCTTTTTGAGTTTTTTGTTTGTGGTTGTATAATACTAGACCAGAAAAAAACTGAAGTATTTCATGTTTCGTTTCAAATATCACCTCAACGTAAAATGAGTGCGATTTATTTTTGTTTTGCTATTTTTAATAATAATTAATGATTTATTTTAATTGCGGGCCGATTATTTCACAGGTTTTAGCCATAGCAAGTGTTTGAATAAAATGAAATATGTAGGCGTGCGGTAAATCTTATATCCAATTATTTTGTATAAAGAAAAAACGTAAAAATTCTTAACGAGTTTTTCTGATATTTAACTGTGTCTATTTAACACCAAACTATACATTAATGTCTCTACGGTGCTAACAGTTCAACAAATCATTTTTTTAAAATAATAATAAGGTAAAAGGCGCCAACGACTTTAATTAACTTAACGAAAGGAATGAAAAGGATTATTGGAGAAAGCAAATTTTAATTTTAAGAAAGGTATAACCAAACGATGAAATAATTTCATGAACATACAACACTATTTACAGGTAATAATTAATTTGCGTTTTTAAATGAAATTTTATAATATTTGTAGTGGGTTGATTGTTAATGGTTGCTTTACAAATTTTGATGTGGATGAAAGGTCAAAATAAGAAAGGTATATTGGCTCATGTTAAACTTTACAATGAATATTTATTATACAAATTTAAATTGTAGACAAAAAAAACGGGTTGTTGACTCTATTGTATGTCGGCAACATGACCACAATTTATCCATTTTCTAAAATTTTTTATAATAATAATTACATTTCGGTTTCAGTGGGCTTAATTTATGTTATAGTTTGGAGTGCGCTTCCATCATGTAGCTGCTCTAAAAATGTGAATCCGATAGTATGGGGTTTCTGGCGCCATCACTTAATATTTGCATCTGGAGGAAATCAGTTTGGCTCGTTGGATGCTGCGGAACTGGAAATCAATATCATCAGAAAAGCTATGAAAAAATGTTTGATGACAAAATGGCAAGATTATCAAACAATGAAATTTCATTTAAGAAAACAATAAAACTATTGAGTTATATAACGTTTTTCAGAATTCCCAATCCAGTATTTTGAAAACAATCCCAAATAATGACGTCACCTTATTGGGTTGCCAACAAAGCAGAATTTTTTACCTTTTTACTGTGAATTGACAAGTTACTTTTCAGTGGCATTGAAATAAATGTCAAATTAAACAAAAAAAGTGTGGGTATCTATATTTCGAACCTTTTATTTCTCTTCCAGTGAATTTAATGTCCTTTTAAGAGAAAAACCTAATAACATTACATTGGCATCACAATAGTGACAAAATTCCTCTTTGCCACGAGCGAGAATAGAACATCGCGGATGAACAATTATAAGACACCCGGCGTGCAAATACCCTATTTTTAAAGGAATAGGACCGAAAGGCCAAATGCCGAAAGGCCGAATGGGTCGAAAGGGCGAATGTCGAAAGGCCGAATGGGTCGAAAGGGCTAATGTCGAAGGGCCGAAAGATCGCAAACTCGAATTTTGAAAGGCTGTATGTCGAAAGGCGGAATGTGCCGCATGGCCGAATGTAGAAAGGCCGATTGTGCCGAAAGGTTCAATGTGTCGAAAGACCGAATCAAAGTGAAGAGAATTAAGTGAAGAAAATTTTTCTAAAGTAAATGATGATTCTATTAAGTAAAGCAGAGTTTTGTTAAGTCAAAGAAAATTACATTAAATGAAGGAAAATTCCAATAGGTTAAGGAAAATAAGTAGAAATTGCCAAGTTCCACCTTAATTGGCCATACTCTAGTGTACCATAAATTTGAAATATGGCATAGTGCACCATATGCTATTCTGATAAATGCCGTACTGTCATATTCCTTAATGAAGCATGTCGTGTCGATGAACTCGATAACAAGTGGCGAAGGTGGTTAACTCAACTAAATCAGGTTAACGAAGTATCCATACCGCGATGCTACGATAGTGGTGTACGACCGGGAAGATTCCAGTTGCATGTGTTCGTAGATGCTGGCGAGCGTGCATATGCGGCCGTTGCTTATATCAGATCTGAGGAAACGGTGATGCTGAAGTATCGCTTATAGCATCAAAATCAAGTATGTCGCCAATCAAACCACTATTGACAATCCCTCGAATGGAGCTGATAACCGCGGTTCTGGAAACACGTCTTGCCCAAACAGTCGATAAGTATCATCTTTGAATCACGATTCTTCTGATCAGACTCAAAGACAGTTATGAGCTGGATCAGGTCTGACGCTCAACCGAAAAATAATGGCACTGGATACCATCAGGCCAAAACATCGCCGATGAAACAACGAAGTTTAAAGATAAACTGGAAATCTCGACCAATTCAACATGGTTTAAAGGTTCCCAGTTCTTGTATGAGGAGCAAGGCAAATGGTGTGGTAGTAATATTGAGAAATAATTTGTAACCGAAGAACTGCGCATCAATCTTCAATGTATCCTGATCGAGTCCCAACATTAATGGTTGTTAACGTATAGCGACAAGTATAGAATTACGAAGTCCGTAAAGGCATGATAACATTCGATGAAATTAAACAAGCAGAGATTGAAATTATTAAAAGTGCTCAATATACGACGACATAGAGATGCTGGTAAATAATCCGCAAGGCTGGGTAGACAGCACAAGTAAACTGTACCAATGTGCGCCGTAGACAATGCGACTGGTATCCCAATAAGTGCAAAGCGTCCAATAATACAACCTCGCGATGATCGTACAACCGAACTAATTATACAGTGATATCATGAGAAGTATAATCATCAAAACGACGAGACAACAGTCAACGAAATTGGAAATTGTACTGTATCCAACATCTGAGATCAGCGACTCGAAATGCCGTAAAACAATACCAGGTCTGTAAAAAACGAGAAAGCAATACCCAGACCACCAGAGATGACAACATTACCACCAGCACGATTGGGAATGTATAGTGGGCCGGTTAGCTACGTAGGAATAGACTACTTTGGGCCAATAATGGTAACAGTGACACGGCACAAAAAAAATCGCTGGGGAGTTTTGTTTCCATGCCTGACGACTCGAGCCATACGCTTAGAGATTGCGGCAAGTCTTACAACCGATAGCTTTATATAACGTCTAATTCGGTTCAGGTCACGTAGAGGAAACCCAATTTAAGTATTCACGGACAACGGTACAAATTTCAAAGGTGCAGAAAGAGAATTGAAGGAGGAGCTTCCCAAATTGAAGCACGAAGAAGCACAGGAACGTTTGTTGGAGTTTAAGTGGAACTTGCGTGAAATGAATCTTGTATAGAGCGATGCAAACCCAACGGTTAAACGATGAAATACTACAAACAGCACTAGCCGAAGTCGAAAACATGATCAACTTAAGGCCATTAACCTATTTGTCCGCGGCGGCCGATGGAGCAGCGCTCACGCCGAATCATTTTATACATGGTTCATCTGACGAGCCAAATCCCTATGCCAGTATTGATTCGTTAAATCGTGCGTTGGAAACGATGGATCAACGAATATATGCACTATCTGACAAAACGCACGAAATTATTCAGGTATAATGTAAAATTTGCATGATGTATAGGTGCCACAGCGGCATATGGGATGTGTGAATATGACTCCACCCTTTGTTAAAATAAAACACATTTGCTTGTTTAGAAAATGAAAGAATTACTTATTGAAAGTATGTTCCATTTACAGTTACAACTTTCTCTCATTTTTCAGGCAGTTTACGACTTCCCTCTCTGAAAAAATCTTGGTCTTTGGAGGCAATCCAATCATTAAGCCAATTTTCGATCTCTGCGCGAGAACTGAACAGCTGTTCAGAAAGAGACGACTGCATCGACCGGAATAAGTAGTAATGTGAAGGAGCTATGTCTGATGAATACGGCGGGTGGAGTAGAACTTCCCAGTCGTGTCCTTGTAAATAATTTTTCACAACGTTTGCAACATGTGGTTTTGCATTTTCATGCTGAACAATTAATTTGTTTTGTCTATTCACCCATTCTGGTCGTTTTTCATTGCCATTGATAGTTTCACCTGATTCCAGCAGTTCATAATATACCACACGTTTCTGATCGCACCAGATACAGAGCATAACCTTATTGCAATGGGTATCTCGCTTTGATTGCAATGGACCAGCTTCACCACGCTTCACTCAAAATTTTCTGCGTTTGGGATTCTCATAATAAATTCATTTTTCAGTTCTCCAGTAACTATCCGATGCAGAAACCCTTTTCTTTGTTGTCTTTGAATCAGTATTTCCCAAATGGTTTTTCGACGTCGAAAGAGACCTGTTTCTTTTAATTCTTGTGGAATCCAGTTGTTAGCTATTTGAACCATTCCGGCAGTTTGTAAACGTTTTGCAACAGTTGATCGATCAACATTTAATGGTTTCCAATTCATCATCTTCAAATTTTTTTGGGTGGTTTTTCATGCTCTTTATCTTTAATGCCAAAATCATCATTTTTAAATCGTCGAAACCATTCTTTGCACGTTGTATTCGATGTAGCATGCTCTTTCCGCTGCACTTTTCTTTGCAATAAAATAATGTAATAAACCTTCCCGCAAATGATATTTATTTGGAATAAATTTCGACCTTTAGAAAGAGTTAAAAATACTATTTGTTTACACTTCAACCAAATGTCGTATACTACGTTTGATAGCTGTCATCGAGTACTATAGAATACAAGTATTGTCCATTTATAGTTTACGTAAGCAGTAAAAATAACAACACCAAATGAAAAAAAATCTTAATGCACCGGAGCATCTCCATATGGCAGCGAAAGTGTTAAAATAAAATGAAAGGCTATTAAAAGGCATAAAATAAAAATAAATGGATTTGACTCAGTTTTTCTTTAAGTGAGAACAGGTGCTCATGGAAATTTTGTAATAACGCCCAGCACCAAAATATTTCCGCTCAACTGCACCAAATGAACTCCTTGCCGTTCGCAAGCTTTCCGTTCAACTACACCAAATGAACTATTAAAATTTATTGGAATCGAAATTTTAATGGAAAATCTCAGAACGACCAGACTCTTTAAATATTACAACAAATATATTTCATTTCAGATGGTTACACGACATTGACAAACACAATCCATTTTGCAAATGTAGATAAGTTTTACAAAACTCGCTTCTTATCCAGCTATTAATTATATAAAATAATTTTTATTTTACACATATCCAAGTTAAGATTAATAATTCATTAATCTTTAAAAAAATGTTTTTTATTTGGACCGTTTTATTCTAAATCTTTCTTCAAACTAAATTTTTACAATTTTTCAATTACAAAATGTTCTACATATATTGCTAAAATGCTGATTATACAAGTTTTATGGAAAATTACAGAAATTATATTTATGGAAAACAAATGAAATTTAAGGCTACGGCGGTTGGATCGGGAGGTACCGGGTTCGAATCCCTATAGGGGCGGGATGCAAAAGGGATTTTTCATCATCTGATTACGATCGGTGATGACGATGAACACATCTATGACCCCCTGTTGAGAGTGCAGATTCCATGGGCCGACCCACCTTTCATGTCAGTACTATAGGCTGGCATGAAGCAATGCAATGTGCAGGTGGTTTAAACAAAAGCGGGTCTATAGCCGTACGTCCTCGAGTTGGCTGGCAATGACGTAAGGTAGGACGTTAAAAGGGAACTGCGAAAGAGTTGGGAGTGCCTAGAGCCCCAGAAACAGATTGCAGAGATTGAGACGAAAAAAAAAAAAAAAAAAAAAATGAAATTTAAGTGTTAGGAATTTTACTTCTACGCAAAATATGCAATATTGCGATTTTACAGTATACATGTTGACTGAAGTTAAATATTGATGACGATGGTCATTATGTTGTCTTAACTCTTCCCCCTCTAAAAATCCTCGTCCCGTGGATTTAAAAATTCAGTTGGACTGGTTGTATCCCAATCGGTACAGGATGTTGATTGGTCACTTCGTTGTTTTTGAACAGGGCTATTCCTTTGCAGTTCCTTGATCTTATTATAAATCCTATAATTACTATAACTATGGTATTTTGATAACTTCTGGAGTTTCCCTATGTTGTTTATATGTAGGTCATGTAGGTATTCCAGATTAAGTTTCATCCCTTGTTCTTTAATACTTGTTTGCAATACTGGTGGTAATATTTAAGATGTTCTCATTTCTTTGTTGGTGAAGATCCATCCTTTTATCTCTACTGATTCGTTTTGGTATTGAATCAAATAGTTGCCTTCTAGATGTTTGACTGAATTGTTGTATGTTATTGCGCCATGGAAGTTGTTTAGGAAGATAGTATTGTCAGTTATGGGTTCTATTACTTCCTTTTCATTAAATGTAAATTCACAGCCGGCATAAAATCCTTTCAGTACCTACACGCTCATTACAAAATCCGGTAACTGCATACTTGATTTTCTAGTTTTGCAATTCTAGTGAAAATCCAGTGAATTTCTAGTTAAAAATCAAGAAAAATGAATTGTCTAGTAAAATTTTAAAATGGATTTACCCGATTTCTAGTGAAATTGCAATCAAAACCAGATTTGGACTATTTTCTAGTTAATTTCCAGTAATATTTTAAATTATACTGGAATTCTAGTGATAATCTAGCACAAAAAAATACTAGAAAAATACTGGATGGTAAGTTTTATTTTCTAAAACGGAATATCTAGTAAATTAAATGAAAATCAAGTAAATTTTATTACTAGATTTCCAGTAATAATAAAAATTACTTGAATTCCAGTTGAATTTTTGCATCGCCATATTTTTTAATGTAGTTACCTGAAATCTAGTAAAATTCTAGTTAAATTAAGTTAAATACAAGATAATTCCTGTTACAAGCAACAAGGAATTTCTAGTAAATTAATCAGATTCTAATAATATTTTAGTCAATTTTAACCTACATTAAAATATTGCTAGAACTCTAATAAATTTAGCCGTTTACTCGCGTATTAATTTCATTTTTGTCGTCTGATATTCAGTATCAGTAAGACGTTGAATTTCGTGGTGTGTTGTGGTGAAATAAAAAAAGTTGAAACAATAAAAATAAAGTTTATAAATTGTGAGTGACTGAGTGCTAAGTAAAGTGAGTAAAGTGAGTTAAGTGAGGAGTGTCATACTTGTGTATGCTCAAAGATGTCGTTATTGTCCATATACATGAGCTGGAAAGATATACGTAAAGTGACTTAAGTTGGTGAGTTTTTGATATTAGTTTTATGAATTCTTTTTCCCGATAGCGTGGTCACGGTGACTCTATTATCCTTCGCCTATTATATTTTCATTTACTTTTCCTTGAAGTTTAATAAATTTTGATAATTAACCCGTTGTGTCCGTCCAAAAAATATGTCACTAGGCTTCCTCCCAGTAACAGAATGTATTGAGTTGTTGTACCTATCGACCGCTATATTGACTAATTCTTTAGTCGTGAAATCCTTGTGTTAATTTTGCAGACATCGGATTATTTCGATTATGGTGGAGTGAACCCTTTCCACTGTTCCGTTTACTTCTCTTTTTTGTGTAAGGGGTTAAGTAAATTTGAATTCCTAGTGTTCTTAGGTAGTCCGCAATGATAGGGCTGATGAAGCTTGCTTAATGCAGAATATATAATTTATCAAATAATGCAGGATTTTGATAATTTTGTCTCTCATGTGTTCTGTTCTTGACGTGAAATAGTTTGACGAATTTCGAAAATTTATCAATGTATATTATAACCTTCCTTTCATGTCAATCAAGTCGATGTGTAAAATTTCATCAGGATACGTTGGGATTGGTGTTTCCTGGAGTTGCGGTTTATTAGGGTTACGGTCGTATTTATTTTGGTTGCATCTGCGTATATTTTTTTATTAAACTGGTCATCTGAGGGAAATAATACTTTTCTAGTATTTGCTCCTTATTTTCCCTTGCATTCCGATGCGCTCTTCGGTGCTCTTCTTGTATAATGCGGTATTTATTGTCTTCATTGCGAATATCCTCTACTATCCTCTGTGTTATCCGAAATTTGTAATTGTGCAGATGTTCTGCGTAAATTTCTTGAAGTAGCTGGAGATATACTTCTGGAATTTTGATTCCATTTACAGATGTTTGGTGTAATCTTTCTTTCAGATGTTTGATAAGTTTTTCCTTTACCTGATCTTCTGACAGGGAGATGTAATGCCTATCATAGTTCTGGTGTGGTTCCTTATAAGCGTAAATTCAGTTTCCCTCGGATATTATTAGTTGATTTTTAAAGACGTTTATAAAGAAAATCTCGTAGTTGTACTCCTCTAGACTAGCTTTCCTTCTTTTCAGCTTGCTCTTGCTATTCCTATTGCTGAGAGCGAAGGTCAGTGGCTGATGGTCAGTAAGAATCCTGATTTGCTTCGCTCCGTAGAGGTGATTTCTTAGGTTATCTAGAGCCCAAACGATCGCTAACAATTTCCTTCTCGTTCGTAGCATAGTTCTCCTCGGTTTTATTGAGAGATCTAGATATATACGTTATAGGTTGGTCCTATAAAGTGATTTTAGATGTTGGAATGGTTTCAACTCGACGTCTGTTAAGTTTATGTCTGCTTTTTTTGACTGGCTGGCTTTTATTTGTACGATGCGTCAAAGGTTTTGCTACCTTTGTGAAGTCTTTGATGAATCGCCTATAGTAAGACGTTAGTCCAAGGAAACTTTTCAATTCTTTAAGATTTTCAGGCGGTTTTAGTTTCTGTAGAGCCATTACTTTTTTTGGATCCGTTCTTATTCCTTTGTTCGTTATTATATACCCTAGGAATTCGGTTTCCTCTTTTAGAAATGCGGTCTTGTCTAAATTGACTCGGAGATTGGCTTTCCATAGTCTGTCTAGAATTTTGTGGACATTTTTGAGGTATTCCTCTTTATTTTCACCCCTAAATATAATAATATTATCGATGTATTCCTTTAAGACGTCGTCGATTATTCTCTGAAAAATCGCTGGTGCTTGTTTCAGTCCAAACGGTAACCTGGTGAATTCGTACTTCCCGTTCATTGTCGAGAATGCCGTCTTAGGTATATCCTTTTACATCATCTTAATGTTGTGGAATCCGGATGTGAGATCTATCGTTGTGAAAAATTTGGAGTTGCCCAGATTTGCGATGGTGTTAGAGATGTCTGGTATTGGATAGGTGTCCGACACAGTAACTGCGTTAAATCTTTTATAATCTATGACCATTCGATACTTTTTACTCCCGATGCATCCATTTTCTTCTCTACAATCCAAATAGGTCAATTATACGGACTTTTCGATGGTCTTATAATGCCGTCATTGAGCAGTTATTTTATTTGTTGGTCCACTTCGGCCCTCATGTTGATCGGGTATGGATATGATTTTGTGTAGATCGGGTCATTAGTAGTAGTTTTGATCTCCACCTTCACGTTCGTTTTCAATGGTCGGTTGGTCTCTAATAGCTCAAAAGAGTGGTAGATATTTATGCAGCATCTTTCTCAGTTTTAATCTTGTTCCGTTATTCAGGTGATCATTTTTTGTCTCAATATTATTCACTTGAATGGATGTTTTGGCTTTCAAGTGGATCCTGATTTCTGGTTTTATTGTAAGGATATTATTTTCCCTGTAGATTAGTGCTTCCAATCTCCTTAGGTTATCATCTCCGATTATCCCGTGAAATGTTTTTAGTCCTGGCAGAACATAGAAATCTAGCAGAATGTCATTGCCCATATTTTTAAAGAATTGTGTTGATATTTTCTGTTGGATTTTGACGTCACCTCCCGCTGATCTAATGTTAAATTGTTTGTCGATTGGTTTAGCATTCCTGGCGATTTTCGGTCTTATAAAATTTGTGTTTGCCCCGGTGTCGACAAGGAATCTTAGGATCTTGTTGTTGTTTATCTGATACTCTATCTAAGGTATGCTGGAGAGACATTCGTTATAAAATTTGCCTCTATATTCTCTTCTTCCTCTTCCTCTTTATCCTCGATGTCGCTGTAGTCATCAATATACTCCTCCATCATGTGAATCCATCATGAAAATTACAAAAATTATATTTATGGAAAATAAATGAAATTTAAGTGTTAGGAATTTTACTTCTAAATACACATGTTGACTGATGTTAAATATTGATGACGATGGTCATTATGTTGTCTTAACTTCCATACATACATATTAGTTTTATGAATAATTTGAAATATTTGTTTTTTACGACGACGTTGACACCGCACTGTTTTTCTTTTGCGGTTTTCTCGAAACTACTTTTTTCAAACTGGTGTGGTGATATCTCAAGATTTACTCAACCGATTTTGTTAAATTTACAACACGTATTGTTTATAATATTATCTAAGGCGTGACATAGGATTTCTTTGAAATTATAAATAATTAGTTATACATTTTCTAAACTCAAAATTTCGATAAAAATTAATTTTTATCGAAATTTTGAGTTTAAAATTCTATTCACTCAAAATGTTTATTTTTATACCAATTTTTTCGAGCGCTAAGGTGGGTAACCCCTAAGACTAGTCTCCGACTCCTGATTTAAATTTCCACGCATGCAATAAAACGAATAATTGTTTTTTTAAACAATTTTAACTTTTATCTTATTCACGCAATCATGGTGTATTGTTGTGAATTTGTAAAACGATCTTAGTATGAGTGTTCACGTGGTGCTTAGTATTGTCGATCGACCAGAGCACATCTGTTGTGGAACGTTTACAACTCACACATGTTACATTCCACATCCTGTACCATCCACTCACTTTTCATTTTTTTTTTAGTTTTTACTGCTAATGCCTTGACGCAATAATTAATTGAACCAAAAAAATTAATTATGATTATAATTTGACAGTTTTTAGTACTATAATTATTATTAATTACCCTATTTACGTCCATATTTAACATTTTTAATAGAAAATAAAAAATTAGGACCAATGATTTCGGGAAAATCATCATAAATTAGCGTAAACGTTCACTCGAATCGATGGTTTGGGGAAAGATATAAGTTGCTCAGCAATTCCCAATAACTTCTTCTTCGCAAGTAATCTATCAAAATATTTAATTTTAGTAAAAAATACGGAAACAAAACAGCACAGTGGATAAAGCTGCGATGCTTGATCTGGAGGTACCGAGTGCGAATCCGGATAGCGGCGAGATTCTAAAGTGATTTTTCTTCATCTGATTACGATCGGTGTTGAAGATGAACACAACTATGACCCCCCCTGTTGAGATTGGAGAATTCATAGACCGACCCACCTTTCATGTCCGTACTAAAGGCTGGCATGAAGCAATGCAATATACAGGTGGTCTACGTAAAACTGACCTATAACCGAACACCCGTATGACGTTAAAAGGGAACAGCGAAAGAGTTGGGAGGGAGTGCCTTGAGGCCCAGAAAATATTGCAGAGGTAGAAACAAGCAAACATACAAAAAATAAGGAACTAAGTAATTTTATCCCATGATCGATTCTCGAATAGTACCCGAATACCCGAAACTTCTTTTTTATAATACTGTTTCTATGAATCGCAGGCTGACAATGAATAAATTATTAGTTCAATTAAAATTCAAGTGATTGATTTTCTACGGTAGTTTAGATACCAATTAATTCCAAATTAAACATTTAAGTTGTAAAAAATTCAGTTTGAGCGTAACTTATTTTAGTGCATTAAAAATTACTTTTTTATGTCACATATCTAACAATAATTATTATGCTAAGGTCATATTTAATCGTTTTGGTCACTAAAAGTATAATTGACACATTTTGCTTATATCTCAATGTCATATACTCACTTACGTCCCTGCGATAAAAACCTTAATTCCATTATTGCAAATTTCTTCTATAATAATACTCTTAATGACCGCCAAGATTAAAGATCGTTTGATTGTGATAAAGCCGCACAGAACAGCCGTCATATAAAATGACCTTAAACAATTTTCCAATTTCCAATAAACTAGATGTGTTTATCCTTTAATCCATCGAGACATTAAAAGTGGTGTAACCTTAAAAGAACGAAGAAGTAAAATCTCTTTTTCATTTCTATAACAAATTTTCTACTATGTATACTCATTTACAGTGTGTGTGTGGGTGTATGTGTGTATGTGTTTAGTAGTAAGAAATAATAATCAAACAGAGCATCTAACAACAAAAACGTTATAAAAAATTGTAATTTATCTAAATTGTTTCTGATGGCTATCATCATTATTTCCCCCGAAAGGAAAATTAAAAAAAAAAAAACCAACAAATCGAAAATAATGATGATTTTACTCTTTTCACCCTCTTTTATACTCTGGCACTCTATATACCATGTAGCACAATGACGTCAAGAGCATATCTATTATTATGTGTGACATCATTAAGAAAAACTGTTACCAAAATAATAATGAAAATAAAAGGCGATATCTAGTATATAAAACATTCCACAAATTCATTGTTTATGAGTATCACGCAGAACAAAAACCAAATCACACACATGAATATAAATCTTAAAATGAGATAATATACTACTGTCGTCGTCTGATATTTGCGAGTTGATTAAAAGATTTGTCGTCTATATTTCGTCGAGATAACACAATTTTATGTGTGTTTATTCGAATGTTTATTGATATTAATTGTGCGGTTTAACACACAAATACATAATGACATGGAATAGAATAACATGGAAACATTCTCACAAACCTGTGTTTCAGAGGTGACATCGAGTTGAAGGATTTTCATGCGACCCGTACCCTCGTCTTTGAGCAGGTCAGCATCTTCATTGTCATGTTTCTTGGAGAATCCAGCGAATACTGTAAATCCGATATCGTCAAGTTTTTTGGCCAAACACCATACTAATGGTGATTCACAGCCTGTCACCAAAACAGCTTTGCCTGATGCAGAGACCTGGAAAAAATTGAAGAAAAAGTAATTATTTATATTGTTTTAGAATTTAATTTTAAGTTTTGGATATCCGGTGTCTGAGTATCGTTCCTATAAGACAAATTTTAATCTCAAAGGGGATTTTCAAAATTCAATAAGTTCACATTGCCTAAATTCCATACTGATTCTACAAAATTCCTTAAATTTCTAAAAAAAAAATTGATATTTTCACTCATAAAAACCAAAGTTCTATTTTTTCCAAATTTCATAATTTCATATTTAGATAGGTAACTAGTAAAAAAATATTAAAATTTGAAATTACAGTGACTCTCATAATTGATCACGATTTCATAATACGCTAATATTGTGTTACACCAAAATAAAATTATATTTTTTAATTTTTCTTTTTAAATTCAACAGCTTATTAAATATTTATTTAACAAATTAAAAAAAACAATTCATTATCAACATCACAAAAATCAATAATAAATTAACATAAAAATTATGAGATCACTGTAAATATTATTATGAAACAATTCGTTATTCCCAATTTCTTAAAATTCATATTTTGTAAAATTTTACAATAGTTCGAGATTTTTTTATGTATAAAGAACTTTCTCGAGGCTATGACCCAAAATAATAGTATATTAGAGATGAGTCATTCAGTTCAAAAAATAAAAAAGACTAGAAAGCCCCCCCATTTCTTTATAAGGGGTACCTTTGCATATCATGTAGTAGATTAGAAACCGGCACATTAAAGGTTAAATATTTACAAGTAATTTGAATGCGAAATATTTACGTATATATGAAAGGAACCCTATGTATTGCATCGGGGGCGCTATTTTTACCTCATATTTTAGTACAGAATGAATTATCTTTAATATGTGACTATCTTTGCTATAACTAAACCGAAATTATTTACATACCTAATGGCGGTAAGTATTTTTTGCTTTTCAAGATTTAAGGTTTATAGTCCTTAGCGAATTCACCGAGAAAAGGCGTGCACTTGTTGGTTAAGATTAAAAAGCTTTGATGTTGGACACTCGCAACGAGTAAAAAACTACGAAATTGTGTTTCAGTATCGACCTTTTTTCAATAAAGGCAAATAATTTAATTCTGTGTGAAAGACAGAGCGCAGAAATTGACCTATTACGAAAATACTTTTTTTTGTCCTTTATTACAGTTGTTACGAATTTATTGTATTTTAGTTTTCATTATATAGGTGAGGAACCATTGGTGCAGTTTACTAGGGAAGAATAATAAACTAAATTTGTTACTGGAATGTGTCATGTGTGTGGGAATCGGAACTTGGAACATATCGAATGAAGAGTGCGAGTTGTGCATATTACACAAATTTTATGTATCGTTTGATGTGACATCTTGCGCCGATCGTCCAGTATTTCTACTTCAACAGAGTTGTGCATAATACACAGATTTCAAGTTCTGCCTCAACAGATTTGTTAATAGCGTAACACCAGCATTTAGGTTATCAGTATGTGGTTCCTGGATAATTGGTAGATTCGCAACATGAGTTTTTGGTAAAATCGTCGGATGCTTGATCGAGTAACTTAAATTGGAGTTTCTCTGTCGTCTACCTACTTGCGTATGCCTTGCGAATCAATGAAAGGCTCAAGAACATTTAATATGTGGGCGGAATCTAAAGTTAGACTATTTTTTAGTGTATCAATGCCTTAAAACTTGTGGTTTGTATTGTCCGTATAATTCGATTTTCGGTCTCTGCGTATTCCGAAAACAATAAATTTCTCTTCTTTCATTCTCCACTTACTTAGTTATTTTGCGTAATCTCAAGATAAACGCCAAATTTTTTCTTAATTTTAAACCACGATGAATATTTAGTTAATAACTGTTCTCTGACAGTTAACTCAACAACTCGTTTCTTTCGGTCTTTAATGTTGACTTCCTGTGATAGCTGTGTTCTATTTCTGGCCAATGGTTTTAATTTATTTTCAGCACACCCAGACCCCTCCACCAGCTTTCTAGGCTTGGAATTTTCCCTCCTTCCATTGTCAATATTTAAGAATGGTAGGTAATCATCCATATTATGATTGACGAGTCGATCGACAATCGACGCGCATATGTATTGCGTTTTCATTTTTTCATTTGATATTAACAATACGAAACACGAAAAAGTAACACAGAGTCGTGCCGATTTTACACACCACTGTTCCTGAGATAAAACATACCTCGAAATATGACGAATTATCACATAAACGAAAGGCAAAAACAACGAATTTTTATTGTTGAGTCACTTATAGTCATTGGCCAAAAAGTTTGCGCGACTTTACATAATTTTGTTTTCTGTTCTACTTTAAGTTTGAGCATTAACATTTACGATTATTGTTTCATACAATAATCGTAAATGTTACGAGTACAGCGAGACACCATTTTTTAGCCAATTTTAAAAAGAATAGATTTGAATTATATATACCCAACAGAGCTATCAGCTATATTGCAGTTTTAGATTTTAGAACCTTGTCAAAATTGCCATCTTCTACGCTTGGTCACCAATTACCATTGACCTCGCAGTTACTTCATCAGGTTTTTCAGTCCCTACTTTTTTGCAAGATGGATAAGGTTGAGTAACGAGTTGTAGATTTGTCTTATTATTGTAACACATCCACATGAATATGTGCTTTAAGGTCCTATCACATCAAGCGCGGCGCGTCGGCGGTAAATTTAAATACACGTTTTTTTGCTTATGTAGTGATAGGAAATCATAGCTTGTGCAAAAATATAACTAGCGTAAAACGCGATTTTTTTTTGCCGCTGGGTTTCACGGGCGGCGTATGAAGTTTCATTTTATACCATTTACTTAAAATTGTAATTTTTCTATTAAAAATATAAAGTTTGTAAATTTTTTATAAATAATAATTTTATTTTTGTTCAAGCTATGATTTACTATCGCTAGATAAGCAAAAAAAAACGTGTATTTAAATTTATTTAAATTTGCCGCCGACGCGCCGCGCTTGGTGTGATAGACCCTTTATGGTTATCTAGATTTTTCGGATTTTATAATTTTTTTAAACAAAGTTTTAATTTGTGTAGTAAAATTATCTAAATTAAATTTATTTCATAGGTTTCTCGAGAATATTCGTAATTTACATAATGCTGTGTGTAGTACAGTATACAGAACAAAATTCTATTTTTTGTTATATATCAGCTAATATATGCGTTAATACTTTGAATGCCATAAAGTGCTATAAACAACTGGTTTGTTTAATTTTATTTACTTAAGTAAATGTAACTATTGTATATTGTTAACCCACAAGATTAAAAAAATAATAATTTTCATAACCGAGAATCCATCATCGGCTAAATAAAATTACAGGGAAACCCGTAGAGAGCGCTGGGCCATCAGATACACTCTACCGTATCAGAAAAGAAATAAGGAGGTGTGGATTTTATAAAACCTTTCTGCCTTTATAATTTTCTGGCAAGAAAGAAATGAAGAAGTCTGGATTTTATAGAGCGTGTATGTTCTCAAAGTTTTCATGTGATTAGACTTTTTAATTTAGGCCTCATATTTATAGAAATATTGTATCATCATAGTTTTGAAAATTTGAGGTCTGAATCAACAAAAATTGGTGTTTTTCTATTTTATATTTGACAAAAAACTTATTTTAGCGTTGACAATAATCTTTAAAATTTCTGGTGATTTCTGAATGTCAAAAACTTAAATGTGACCAAAAAAGGACTTAATTCCAAGGTAAAAAACTTTTTATTTTATTTCATCACAAATTCAGCCATAATAATATTCCATTTAAATAATATCACAAAGATTAAAATAGATTGTCAAAATTTGAGCTATTTTTCATGCATGTTGCACTGCACCTGAACAATTTTAACATTTCCAGTTTGTGTTCAAAATTAACACAAGTATTACCTCGTTTCGACATTTAATATCTCGATAACAGAATACCACTTAAGGTGGTTTCGTCTAATTTATTTTTGTTAAGATTAAATTGAGAAAATATTCTTTCTACATTCGCGGCAACGCTGTTTTGATTAATAATTTTGAGAAATTTTCGATCAACGATTAATCAGTTGAAAAAAAAACCGATTTATCGATTAATTTATCAAAAAATAAGAGATAATATTCAAAAGACGTTTTTCTTTTAATATTCATATTTATTGCACATTAAATGGTACTCTTTAAATCTTTTTAAAATATAAATTCATTTTGTTTAAAATAATAAAATATTCCAATCAAATTAATAATTACCATTCGAAAAATATAATTCAATAAATAACATTAGTAGGGGAGAGTCTCCAGTTGTGGGCAATCTTCGGTTGTAGCAGGCATCCCTGCATAACTTTTGACAGAATGCAAATATGGCTGATCTGACTGTTGGCGTACTTGTATTTTGACAGTTAGCAGTTTTCTAGCTAATATCGAAGTGAATGGACGAGCTTGTTCATTTGCTGCGATTACATTAAAAAAACAGTCCGTAAAAATTGCATGCAAGTGTAATTTTCCAATATTTTAAAAGTGCGATAAATCAAAGTGAATAATCTCAAACAGGTAAGTGTTATCGATATGTCTACAGTACTTTCGATGTGATTTGGGATGCCACATCGATTTATATCAAAATCATGACGCATCACATTTTTTTTGGTTACTCCGAGAATGGTCGTGATTTCCGGTTGTGGGCACTTAAATGTAACCGGTTGTAGGTACGCTCTTTTTTTTTCATTTAAAGCGTCCGTCTCCCCTCCCCCGAGAGAAGAGTAAGAAAAGAAGGCAACCCTTACGCCAAACGCTTAAAAAAAAAACTCTCTATCATCTGATGATGATATTGACTTTGCATCATCTGTTTGAAGCTTTGCCATCGAAGTTGACTGAAGTTGAATAATACTTTAATAAGCCTTTTGTTACGTTTGCCACTGAACGCCTTCAAAATTAATAAACCTCGAAATTCTTTCAAATTAGGTGCGTTTTCCTTAAACTATTCCCATTTTCAGTGAATTTTCGAAGGGTGCCCATAACCGGTTACGATTTTTTTTTTGCCAAAAAAGATAACTTCACAAAATTGGTCGTAACATTTTTCTAGTTGACGGAATCAATATAGTTACTTTAGTAAACAGTTAGCTAATGCCTCTCACTTTCCATTGATATTCATATCTCCGCATAATATGCACTAAAAAGAAAATGATGGGGCAAAAACAAAACTGTGTGTGTTTTGTTTATTTTTTTCGAAAATACTCATTTCCTTTTTAATTGATGAAATGTTATTTTTAAAAGTTACTACTGTACGTAGATCGCTGTTTTTTTTCGACAAAATGTGATTCAATTCTTCTTGTTTTGTAATATTTTCAGTACATTCATTCATAACTTCGTCCTCTTGATTTAAACTGTTTCCATCATCAGTCATATTCTCATCAATCAGGAATAAACTTTGAATACTTTCTTTTGTTGTTTCAGCAATTTCATTTCTCGTTAAACGTTTTAATATTGATTTTTTTTGTGTGAGAGCTTTCAGGTAAGTGTTGGGATCCTCTAAATACTCTAACAAGCATTCTACATTAATAATTCTACGTTCAAATATTCTTCTACTTACTGATTCGTAAAATTGTATAACTGTGTGTTTCACTTTATTGAGCTTTTAATTTAGTCAGTAAAATTTCAAATATTTTCAATGCTTTAATTAAATTGCAGTCTCGTCTCAAATCAAGTGAAATTATCTCAATAATTTCTAACGATTCTACAATTTCTTCAATTTGCTCAATTTCACGATCAGAATGTGTTGGATATAAATGCATGACTGACAAATTTGTTAGTACCGATTTTAATATTTCTTTTAATTCTAGGAATCGTTTCAACATTGCCAACATTGAGTTCTAGCGTGTACGTATATCAATTACCATTGGTATAGGAGTTATTTCAAGCCAACTTTGCCCACCGTTTTGTATGACATCTTCTTCATCATCATTATCACCAGATTCCTGGTTACTTGTCAAGGTATCAATTGCTGATTGAGAGTTCTCAATTTCTTCTTCTAAATATTCGTCATCATCAAGGTTTACTGAAACTGTTTTCTTAGTACATATATAAAACATCTACCACAGCCAGATGTATGGCATGACTATGGCAAATTTGATGATAAATTCCCACCAATCTATCCATTTTTTTCATTATAGACGATCCATCTGTTATAACAGCAACTACGTGGCTGTTGAGTTGCAAACCAAATTCGTCCAGTTTTTTAATTACAATTTCAACTGCCTTAATACCTGGCATTGCGTCTTTTATCCTTACCATATCAAGACTGTTCACATAGCCATTTTTCATATGGATATTCAAACACATATACCGTCTATTCTTTTTTGAGCTCCACTCATCTAATGATAGTGAAAATCTCTCACCATTCTCAATTCTATTTTTAAAATCACTTTTTAATTTTAGTCGAATCTGATCACCAATCACCATACTCAAGTGTAGTTTTTTTATTCCTTGGCTTGTAAATGGCATTTCTAAACCCTGGGCTTTCCTTCTTAATTTCTTCACTATTTGCGAAGGTTAAAAATGGTATTTTATCTAAAGCTGTTAATTTAGGAAGAATTAACCCAGAACAAAAGTTATTTTTCTGAAAGAAGGCTGAAACTAGGTTTTTTGAACTGTTTTGTGCAACTGATGAGCTTGCTCAGCATGCAGTTTCAGTTTTCAAAAGAAGTTTGTGTTTGTGTTGCATGTGGTATGTCGAGGATGTAGTTGATAAATGAGATTTAAATTTAGCGTCACAATGCTTGCATTTTAAGTTCTCGAATCGTTTTTATTTTCCAATAAATGAACCCAAACTTTAGACTTTTTTTGTTTTGGCTGCGCCCAAATCTCATCTTCGTCGCACATAATGTGGGCTGGGGTAACGCCTAATCTAATCATATAAAATACGATTTATCAAAATATTTGTTGGTATATTATTATAAAAAACCAATCACCACAAACTATACTGAGCACGAAAATACATTCAATATGTTTATTACTTACTCAGTAACACAATACCCGACTAGCAAAATAAACTAATTATTATTATTTAAAATGAAGGATAACGCGAAAAACTTTATAATCTGCGAAAGATTAGTTGTTTAGCATTTTAATAATTAGGCTTTATAAAAAATGTATCTGTAAATTTAATTTCTAGTCTACTACAAATAAATTACATGAATATAATGGACATTACTGTACTTTTCCATAGTAAACTTGCGGCAATGATATAGGCAGATTTATCGATAATACAGTATCATTTGCTACGTGAAAGCTGAGTACGGTATTACTTCTAAAAATGTCAGCTTTAACAATTTTTAATTTTTTGTACATAAATAAAATAAAAAAATTAATTTTTTTTATAATTCATGTCTATAGTTATCAGTTTTATAAAAGCAATCTTGATTATACAAGCCATAATGTAAAAAACGAAGCTTTTATAAGGGAATTAGAAACCAGAAAAAAATCAAACTTTCCGTAGTAAAACACACAAAACATATGGGAAATCACTTTTTTTCCTAAAACAAATTTGTAAATGAAAACGTGACAAATTCTAAATTATGATTTCTGAAATATTTTCATAAATGTTTAAATTTCAACATAATGAATTTCGTTTAAGTAAATCGTTTTCATTTTCTTGTAATAATTGATTTATTTAAATTTTAAACCAAAACTAGGGGACCCCTGTGCAATTGCACAATTTTATTATTTATGTGAAACATTTTTGCCATAATAAATACAAAGATCTTCTGCAAAAGGAGTACTTAGAAATTAAAAAAAGAATGTACTGTTAATAAAGGCCAAAATTAATAAAAAAAAAATAATTACATTAAATTGAAAAAGAAAAGACGAAATTAACGGGAATCGAACTCGAGACCTTTAACTTCATAGCGCATCGCTTTAACACATGAGCTATTGAACTATGCTTAGTAATTGATATATGAAATGGAAATTTATAGCTTAAGAAATTGTTGAACATTCTTGTATTTTATATAATATAGATATAAAAAAAAAGTTCATAACAACAGCATTCTATGCTGAGATGTTCTATGTTCGATAGTATTCATTATGATTCTTTCGGCTTTTTTATAGACAAATATATTATTTTTGATGCATTCCAATATTTACGGTTTGGTAAACCAGTGAAATAAAGAAGCATTTACTCCATAATACATCTACTCCACTCAAAAGTAGAAATATCGTTTACTCCCCCTACCCTTCCTTAAAGAAAAAACAAGAAAAATTTCCTTCGTTCTTTCGGTAGTTTGGTTTCGTACTGATAATCTCAAAAACAAAAAGTTCGATCTACTCATCAGGTAGCTACGACCAAACTACAAAAAATACAACTCGAACTGTATACGTTATATACCAGGACGAGCGTACTGGTTTGGCGAATTATTATATTCACCAAGAAAAAACAGAAGGAAAATTTCTTTGTGTGTATTTAAAAGCCTACACTGATTTTTTAGAAATTTTGAAAATTTGTCTGTTTTTAACACTATGATTCTTTCGGCTTTTTTATAGACAAATATATTATTTTTGATGCATTCCAATATTTACGGTTTGGTAAACCAGTGAAATAAAGAAGCATTTACTAGTCCAAACTACCGAAAGAACGAAGGAAATTTTTCTTGTTTTTTCTTTAAGGAAGGGTAGGGGGAGTAAACGATATTTCTACTTTTGAGTGGAGTAGATGTATTATGGAGTAAATGCTTCTTTATTTCACTGGTTTACCAAACCGTAAATATTGGAATGCATCAAAAATAATATATTTGTCTATAAAAAAGCCGAAAGAATCATAGTGTTAAAAACAGACAAATTTTCAAAATTTCTAAAAAGATAGTATTCATGTCTCTCTTTTCAAGAATAAAATTGTATACTATTTCGACTGTTGAATTAAGCTTTTTCCATTGCGATCTCAGCATGCTCGCATAAAACATCATTCTATTTTTACTTTCATTCATCACTCTTTATCACAAAAAATTTTGTTTGCGATATTTTATCGATGCGAAGAAAAGGAAAGTATACAGAAGGCTGAGATCGCATTAGAAAAATTGTAATGAAAGAAGAAAATAGCGTACAATTTTGTTCTTGTTACAAGAGACAAAATACTATCGAAAACGAATCGAAAGTGATGTTAGAACATCTCAGCACAGTGCTGAGATGTTCTAACATCACTTTTTTCGATGTTCGATAGTATTCATGTCTCTCTTTTCAAGAATAAAATTGTATACTATTTCGACTGTTGAATTAAGCTTTTTCCATTGCGATCTCAGCATGCTCGCATAAAACATCATTCTATTTTTACTTTCATTCATCACTCTTTATCACAAAAAATTTTGTTTGCGATATTTTATCGATGCGAAGAAAAGGAAAGTATACAGAAGGCTGAGATCGCATTAGAAAAATTGTAATGAAAGAAGAAAATAGCGTACAATTTTGTTCTTGTTACAAGAGACAAAATACTATCGAAAACGAATCGAAAGTGATGTTAGAACATCTCAGCACAGGTCAAATTAAAAAGAAAAGCTTACTACAAATCGTGTGCATTAAGTCAATATACATTACATAGATGGCAGTTATAGCAGTAAACATTTTGAAAAATCGTACCAAAAATTTCTTTAAATGTTGTGCTTGAATGACCTCTGAATGCTTTCAATTCTTCGAAGGATGAAACCAAAGCAACCTTGATTATACAAGCCATAATCTAAAAACCGAAGCTTTTATAAGGAGATTAGAAACGAAGAAAAAACCAAAATTTTCATAGTAAAACACATAAAACATATGGGAAATCACTTTTTTTCCTAAGACAAATTTGTAAATGAAAACGTTGCAAATTCTTAATTATGATTTCTGAAATATTTTCATAAATGTTTGAATTTCAACATATATAAATGTCGTTTAAGTAAATCGTTTTTATTTTCTTGTAATAATTGATTTATTTAAACCAGAGACGGATAACGTTATATAACGTTACCCGAATAAAATTAAAAAACGCTAAAATTGCGAAGTTTTCCACAAAAACGTAACGAAATCCATTATGTTATGTTAGAACATAACCGTAACCGAATTGATTTAGTTAAACCAAAATATAAAAAAAAGCATAACAACAGCATTCTGGTCAAATTAAAAAGAAAAGCTTACTACAAATCGTGTGCATTAAGTCAATGTACATAGATGGCAGTGGGCAGTAAACATTTTGAAAAATCGAACTAAAAATTGCCACCTGAGGAAATTTGAGTTCAAATATTGTAGGAAAAGCAAAGTAAATTCACAAAATATTAAGAACGAGTAATAATTGTATAATTAAATAATTTTTTTTTCATATTTCTCTACCAACAGTTATAGACACCTAACGTATACTAGTAAAATTAAAGATACATTTAGCAAGTATTATTTTAATTCGTCAGGGCCAACTTTGATGTATTTTTCAAAATGAAAATTTGAAAAATATATTTTAGAAATAATTTAATTCTAACATTTCTGCAATTAATATTTACTTAATACCAATATACCCTTCTTGTATATTGCTGCTAAAGATATGTATAACACTTTTGTATAAACATTTTGTAACATTTTTGCTTTTTTCATTGAAAAACTTGAAGCTAAAAAACACCATTTTTACTATGGATTTCTATGGAAATCAGTGAAAAGTTATACCACTAAAAAAGCTTCTAAAAAATACGTCATAATGATTATAGCTCTATACTCTAGAAGGCTCTGATTTTATGCTTTTGTTTACATTTGTGTTTCAAAACAAAATAAAAGATATTTAAAAAAACTTGTAGTGCCACCTTTAGATTTAATCCATCTATCGCCGTTTTTTTGACAGCGATGACCCTTATTGATTATTATAATTTATTTGTACTATATCGACTTTAATATGCAATATTTTACCGCGAGAGGCGCACTGTGAATTAAATTTCAAAAATGAAGGTTATAAAACTGCAATTTTAAAATAATTATTTAAAAAAATTTTAAATTTCAAAAATAAAATTAAAATCGGTTAATCGTTTCAATTTTTTGATTAATGATTAATTGATCAAATCGCAAAATAAATGATTATCGATTAATTGAAACCAGCTCTAATTTCGCGGCGTAAATGGGAATGGTTAAAAGTGGTATTTTAAGCTTTTGCAATTTTGGAAATGCTATACTCCCATCACCACGTTTAATTAAAAATATATTTGTCCAAAATGTTAGCAAATAATTATGGAAATCTATGTTTTCCTCTGTACTTCACGTCATTCATCATCTATATTATGTGTACCGAATGAAATTTGTGATTTGTACATGAAGAATTAAAACTAAACGGCAATATATAATCATTATTTTTCTGTACTTGTTCTATTGCACATATTGTACAGTTTTTAAATAATCGTATTCATTCAAACTTTTTGTTCATTTTACGGCGAACATTCACCTTTTCATAATCCCATTTATTATGTATGGATGTAATCTTAAGCCGCATTGGCAAACTGCTTGCCAAACCATATGTTTTTTTGCCAAATTTTTCAACAGCTATGGTAGTAATTGTTCCGTCCAGTTCTTTACCTTTCTTTTTGATGTAATATTGGGGACCTGGAAGTGTCGAGAAATCCATTTTGACGTAGGTCTCGTCGTTCATTACGAAACAAGAATCTTTTCTTTCGTTCAACCATTTGTTGTATTTCTTTGCTCGATCGATCCCTCTATTAAATAGTTCAACACTTCTTTTGGGGATTTTTGACTTCTTGTATGCCCGTAGATTATTTCTGGTTTTAGCTCGTTACACAATCGATTTGGTTGTTTTGGTTTTTCTGGCAAAATCTCGCACAGACATCGAGGGATGTTTCGAAATGACTCTTACAATTTTCTGATCCAACATTTTATTTGGGGCACCTGATTTTTCTCCGGATCCGGGCTTGCGTGATACAGAAAGATTGATTTGACATTTTTTTTTACATTTGTTACCGTATTATTGGAAACAACGGCCAATTTACCAATTTTTTTATTGGTATACTCGGGATGATCATTGCACAATCTAATTATTAAATCACATTTTTCTCCTTATGATGCGTCCATTTCGAAACAAATAAAACAAATGCCCAATTTGACGTTTATTCGTTTTTTTAAATTGTTTTTCTACAAAATAACGGTACCAGTTTTTTTCTTTTGCGTAGTAACCTATGAGATAATATAAATTTGGGAATCACAAATTTCATTCGGTACACATAATATCATGGTACTCATTTGAAGTTACTAAAGTTGGAAGCAACATGCACCAATTAGAAATTGTACCATTTTCGCGATTTATAACACAACCTGGTGCTATCGAATTAATAACGACCAAGTTTTGCTTGTTAAAATCAAACCTCTTCAAAAGCTGATAACAGAGTTCAATCTCAAATTGTTGGCACTTTTGACGAAATTCGAATTGTTGCGAATCGTTCAAAAATCACAAAGAAGATACGGCATCTGCACCAAGATTTATTTCATTTATATGTTTTAGTACTTCTGTATTATCCAAACAAATTTTATTGTAAGCTACTTCTTCGACAAATTGATCTTTTATAAAATACTCGATAACTCTGTCTTACAAAAGTCGATTGAGTTTATTTAAATCATTTAAAATAAACTTTAGAAACTTTAGGTACAACTCAAATAAAGGGTTTAAGATATTTTCAATGATTTGACCATCGCTTCCAGCGACAACCATCTAGTTTCAGCCGAATGGAGCATTTGTTTGGTTTGTAATTAAAAAGAATTTGAAGGCTTACAAATAGGCGCTTCTGTTTAGAACTATTCTACGAATTTCGGTAACGCCGCGCAAGCATAATTGGCACAAAATGCGAATGAGTGACAGACGCCACTTAAATATAATTAAATCTGGACACTCATTTTTTAAAATCATTGCCATGGTTAACCTTTAAGTTGGCACCATCAGTTGCAAATCCAACCAAAAATGTTTTATAATCGATACGTCACTTGCTAAAAAGAGCTCAACAATTTTTTCATATAACGATTGTGCGTCGCAAATTTTTTTTTTATGCTCAAGAGCTTGACAGTTGCAATATCCGTTGACTCATCAATACAAATTGAGAAAGGCTGAATTTTCATTATATTAATTCTTGTAGAAGAAAAAGATATTTTTGGGCTTTACCGATGAGATTTTTAACAATACACGTAATTTTAGTTCGAGTACATTTTACGTGCCGTGCAATAGTAGAATCTGGAATAGCTGATTGCAGCATCGGAATCATACGATCACATCGCCGACGCCTCCCATAGCCTTCAGTTGGCAATTGCAATATTTACAAATTGCATTTTTTTACCGTTCTGGGTTAACCACTGCTTTAAGATATTGTCATCTTTCCAGCTTTTGCAATAAATGGGCGAAAGCTTACGTTTTGGCGGTTTCTAAATTAACATGGGCATTTTTGTACTGTTTGCGTCTGGCAAATAAGGTAGCACATATATGAGTGCCAGGCCATATTCATTTATAAGGCCAGAGAACTTCTGCGGCATCACTAAGGGCTACCTTAATTTAGTGGTAAGAGGCTGGTAGGATAGACAAAGTCCTCGTAAATAGTGCAACATTTCAGGTGTACGACATGCGATAAGATTTATATCAACTTCGTCAACTAGAGTCAAAGAATTTTTCCTACTTAGGAAACCTGAGTTCAGGCTCCCATCCAGCTTCCTCACACGTCGTGTTCCTTTAAAATATCACCTTAAGAACAAGGTTTTTTTTTGTGACATGGAAGTGGAATCAGCTGAACATGTTCTGTGCCAATATACAGTCATTTGCCGCTAAAGACTAGGGAGAAGTTATTAGGTTCATTAGGAGCCTGAATATCGATTGGCCGGTTAACAAAGCAGGGTCCAGAGCACAAAAGAACTTTATAGATCGCAGTGCTAGATGGCTTTAACGCCCGCATGGCCCAGCCATAATAAAAACAACTTCTTCTTCTATAACTTCAGCAGAAAGTGAACATTCTTAATATTCCGTGCCTGCGCTAAAACAGTTGCAAGTTCTTCTGGCTATAAAGGTAATGATGTTGCGATGGATCTTGTTAAATATTTAAAATAATTGCCATGTACTATCCCAAACCTCCAAACTCTCGGTGTTACACCACTCGCAATACAAATTGAATTTTTCCAATCAATATTTGTTCAATAGGTGTTATGCCTTTTAATTCTTCAGGTTGTATTCCAGGGTCCATGCGCTGTTGGAAGCTGCTGAAAACTTCATAGGGTTCTTAATGCAAGCATGAAACAAAACATTATTTTTGCTAGTCTGCTTTGAGCATAAAACGTAGTCATGATTTTAATATCTGCTGATCGACTTGGAGGTTGCATTTGCAATTCCAACCGTTTCAGCGTCAACTTGTCATCTGCTCTGTGCAGGCATTAGTATGTTGTTAGTAGTTACTAAAAAATGAAAGAAATTTGTTGAAATGTCTGGAAAATAATTTGTAAAAACTATTTTTGCGTTTATCTTTAAAACTAATCTAAAGACACAAAATTTTTTTCTTCGTCACTTTTTTTGTTTACCGAGCTGATTAAATGGGTCTAAACTAAAACGAAATTAGCGAAGTAAGCGTTGGTTAAACGGTCTCTGACACACCCTACCCTCGATTTGCAAAGAAAAAAGGTAACGTGACCTTGGTCTGAAGTCACTATTTTTTTCGTAAAAATCTGCTCAAACTGTTTATAATTTTTTTTTTTTTTTATAAAAAATGACGCCATGTCTTTTGCCACTTTTAGAAAAAGTGTCGCTCACTCGCGCCAATCATACCGATACATACTTTTGAACTTTTTTTATTCAAAATGACGTTTTGCAATTATCAACATAATCCCCATATGTATTTGAGTAATAATATTGTGTAACTAGAACATATTATGTAGTTTGAGTATGAATGGGTATAACATCAATGGTTTCAGGCATTATTGATAAGAATTCTGATAGACATTCCACTGTACAATAATTTTCTTTTACCCGGTTAATGATTTCATTGGAAAGGTGTGGCAATAGCAAAAACATTAAATGTCAAATGTCATAATACGATTTCGATATAAGAAACGATATAAATTGCGATGAACGGCAACAAATTTAGCAGTAATCCAAGCATAACATTATAATAAATAAATATTTACCAAACAAATCGTCCTACTTTAAATTTAACCTAGTTTCATGTTACTAACATCAATACTAACATCCATATACCGAAAAATGTAATATATTCACAAAAATAATCCTACAGAAATAAACAATTCCTCGAAATAAATTTTTTTCCAGAAATCTGATTCTCAGTATAGCAAAGAAACAGAATAAAACATAAAACCTGCAAATTAAAATAATAATACAAGCTAGATTGAATACCTTGAATTATTACATATTGGTGCAACTTGTGTAACGTTACCTGAAAATTCCCAGATAAGTTATAATGTCATAGTTCAAAGCTTTAAAATTTGTACTAATCAAGTTTGTTGAATTAAACGAAAATTTGAAGATTTACACAGGTAAAACATTAAATTGTGGAAATGTTCAGTTTTGTATAAACAGCTTTTTTGGAGAAAATTAAATATAAAAAAAAAACTTATTGAAGACAGCGATGGTCTTGACGATTGTAAAAATAGGGAAAGCGTCTCTCAAAATGATATTTGTCGCAAATCTATTGATAGAAAATTTAGCAATCAGGTAATTAAAAATTGGTTTTATAATACAAAATTGGTATTATTTACAATAATCTTGAATATTAAATTATCAGGAAGCCCAAAGATTACGTTATCAAAGCAAATAAAAATCACGGCACGCTTGCTTTGATGACTTTTGCAAAATGATTTCCATAAAATATCATTGAGAACTAATTTAATTTGATTATGTGAGCAATTAACATTTGGCAGATTTTGTAAATGTTTTCGTTAATTTGTAGAAAATTCTTGAATATTTTGTGGTGAGTAAGTTTAGTCTTCTTAATTTTTCTTTTTAACCAAACAAAACGAAAATTTACCTACCATTGATTGATTGATTTTGAATTTACGACCAAGCATTTAGCAGGATCTCCCGCTAATTCTAAGAATTATTGACGCCGGACCCACCGTAGTCACCGTATACCCATTTTTAAATTTACTTGGAAGGATTGGATGCTATTGTTAGTCTAGGATTAAGATCGACCCGGTTACAAACACCTTGGCAGTCGATTGCTTAGTATGTAGTTACATTTTTCTAATATTTAATTACTTTAGTACATTTCCTCTAAAAACTGCTTTCCATCCTTGGCATCCTAAAGTCAATATTAATTAGTTATCAATTACCTCTTATATATTTTCCACCAGGTTACTTCCTCCGGTCGGTTTTTAAATAACTAATCATACTCTCAACTATTTAAGTTTAAATTTAAGTTTAATTTAATTTCTATAAACCTGTTACGAATTAATTTTCAAATGCTACAACCAACCGTAATGTTAATATTAGTATATCTGTTTCCCTTGGCTGCTTCAGCTTCCAGAACCCGACTTCGGACATTTGTTCTTCCAGTATGATTAAGCGCTGTCTAAATCTAGTTACTAACAAACTATCTAAGTTTAATTTTGTATTAACAACTGCTTTCTGAAGTAACATTTATTAGTTTGCTGGATCCGATTTCTGGTCACTTAATTTAAATTCCACTTAAGAGTTAAAAAACAGTAGCTCAGAGACGACCTAACATAATAAATATTATTAGTCACAGCTACTTATTCAATTGATTTCCGCTATGTTGGTCGCTGTCGCAACTTTAAACTACAGTTTAGCCCAGACTACCCTTATTAAATAAAACATTTCCGCGAACCTGCCGCTAACATTATAGAAGTTTGGATGGACGTTGTCCTGTAATTAATTACAGTTAATGCCACCAGTGACCAAAATCAAAATTATAAGACGTTAATTAATTTCTGAAGTATAAAGCCCGAACTGAACGGAAATGCCTGTAAATCAACAGAAGGCAAAAATCAAAACAACCCAATTTCTAAACTACCTACATCCGTTGGATGCTTAATGTTTCCTGAAATCCGGCCATGTTGCTCACGTGTTTCTAACTATTAATCGATTATTTATTAACCAACTGTTTTGTTTTCTATTTTATGAGACTTATTTAAATCTTAATTTACATATTGATTTTAAAATCAGACCATAACTCCTTAAAAATAAATTAAATTAGGCATATAGATTGTCAAGACAGCAAATTAATCACTAAGTTTGGCAAGCCTTATAATAATAACCTGCACCCAAACCATCGTCGCTTCAATATTGTACGAGATACTTCCACATAAGTATTGAATAGTTAGTATTTTGTTATACATTTATATGATAAAGTTAAGGTTAGCTCAAGAAAGCCCAATTCCAGAAACCACCCGCTAGATGCTTGAAGATTCTGGACGATCGAAGTCGAACTCGAAATTATGATTAGTTAGTTATTTCTAAACTTACGTACTTAAATAAAATCGAATTGATTAAATTTCAAATTTGGAATTAAAATCAGAAACTAAAATAAAATTTAAATTTTTTCATTTTTTCAAATTTTCAAATTTTACAAATATTTTAAAAATCGAAATATTCTTTTTTGATAGAATTTATTAGCATAAGAACATGGTTTTAATAATATAAAAGTGAAATTCGGTGCGGTGAAATTTAGGCGCGTCAAGGTCGTTTTTTCAATGAATTTCGTTCAGTTCGCTACTACATCGACTTCCTCACAGTAACATCTGCTTTATTGTTCTCTTACAGAACAGTTGTAAAAGTAGAGGGGGACATTTTAACATTTTATTTTTATACATTTATATTTTATACATTTAAAAAAAAAAAATGTTGTATTTTAACTTTAACTCGATTTTCTCAAAACAACGCTTTTCAAGTTGGTGGGGTGGGCAAGATTAAAAAAAAATATTTATCCGATCGTTCTGAAATTTTAACACGTTATTTTACCACGTTATCACATGTTAATGTTCAGAATGAAGTACGGATGAAAAAATCGGCGTACAATTTTTTAAGTTACAGCAGGTTTTCGGGGGCAAAAAACGTCGATTTTTGAAGAAAAAAAAACGCCGCCATTTTGTTATTTTTCAACCAACTTTTTTCTGTTTAGTTCATTCTATAGCGGCTTTGATGCTGATTAAAACACCGTTCTTTTTTTGTTTCAGACTTTTCTGAAAGCAGAAATCCTGCCCACCGTGATATTTTGGTGTTTTTCTTTTAAAAAATCTAGAAGACGACGCGGGGCCAAAAAAAATGAAACTTTTTTTTTGTATAGTTAAATACAAAACATATGTGCAACATATGTGCAAAGTTTAATTAAGATATGTCTTCGTTTTCATTTAAAAATTTACATTAAAAAAAAAAAAAAAAAATTGAAATTTGAAGGTGCTATGTCTCCTTAAGAACAAATGTGGAGGTCCATTGTGTATGCAGATCGGTTCCAATTACTGAATTCTAACAAAAACTCAACTGAAGTTGCAACAAAACGTGTCAAATTTCGTAATAGATCGCTATGATTTCGGCGAATTGTACAAAAACGTAACAATTTTACTGACTAAAATTGATGCTGTTCTCGTCACATCAAATCGTAACATTTTCACCATACTTATACGTTCTTTGCCATTATCGGTCCTAACAAAACGTAACATTTTTTTTAAAATAAAACTAGAGTGCTTCGCCTCCCTGTGCTCGTTCTAATTATTAAAAATTTACTTAAACAGGACTGCTGTGTGAATGTGACGAAGAAACAAAAAATTGAAAGAGAATTTGGTTGAATTAGTATAATTCGCTAATACAACCTGCACAGTATATTCTATATATAAAATTAAAATTGTGGTACAATCAGTCCAGTCGCCGCGGCCTGATGAGAGGATTGGTTTTTTCATAATCATAAGCTCATCAGTTCGAAACTGGATTAAATTGTCTTACAATTTTCAGATATAATAACTTCAAATACTTAAATTATAAATTAAAACATTGAAAACCTGTCGGCTATCGTGGGCCGTTGAATGATGTTTTCTCGTGTAAATAATAATAATATGTGATTACACGAATTAAATAATTAGTTCAAGTTAGCGTAGAGTAGAGAAAGAAAATTATTGGAAAATATTTAATGATTTGAATATTGAATTTTCTAACCCAGCATCTGATATTTGTGGCCTTGTTTCATGGTAAAAATAAGCACAGAGTACATAAATTAAAAGCGATCACATTTTATAAATTACTTAAAAAAGATGTACCTAAACTACTAACACTGTGCTTCGATCTGCAACAGGTACAGTCGTTACCTAAATCACCGATAGGGGATGCATTTTATTTAAGACAACTAAGTCTTTATACAATGTGTGTAACTGCAAGGGATACTAAAAACCCTACGTTTTACCAGTGGAGTGAAGATAAAGCTGGGCGTGAATCAGTGTGTGTAAGTTCAGCATTGCTCAATTATCTAGAGAATACTTAATTTGAAGATGTACTATAGAATTGAGATTGTTTTGCAATGGCTGTGGGGGTCGAAACAAAAATCACATTTACTTCACAGCTTGATGTTTTGGCTCCTACACAAAGCACCATCATCACTGAAAAAAATTGCATGGCAATGTAAAGACTTTGCGAAATGATTGGCATTTGTACGACGTCAAGACATTAGGCCAACAATTAAAACCGATAAAAAGTACACAAAACATGAAGCATGTATTTTTTTAAAAGATCTCAAAATCACCATCAATTCTTACAAAAAACTTAATGATAATTTCGTATATGAAATTAATGAAAAGTACATATCCTATTTAAAGAGAGGAAAACTGTTTCCAACAACAATGCCAAGTGTTTAAAATTTCTAATGAGAAAAAGACAGATATATCTAATTTACTGGTGAAGCAATTCAGCGAGACATGGAGGTATTTTGAAGATTTGGAATTTTTCAAAACGCTGTTGGACGGAGAGTAGCCAACTCCTGGAATTAAACATTTTCAAGCCGATCCACTTGTGGAATTTTGAGATTGTTGCGAAGAAGATTGTGCTCCTAGAATTTAAGTTTTTATAATAAAATAGATAATATCTCTGAAATTTTTTTTTTTATTCATATCAAAAAAGTGGCATTTATTAGTAGATCATCAAAAGTAAATTTCTACAATGGTCCCACCAAAACGTTACATTACCAATTAGTTGCACCAAACCGTAACATTTTTTTAAATATATAATTCTCATGGCGTTGAAAGCAAAAATATTTTCTAATTATAATTGAACATACAAGAAATGTTCCCCCTTTGCGGAATAGAGCTTGCTTTAGACATTAACGATGTAATCAAATTTTGTAAAATCATTGCAGACTCATCAAAATTCATATTATAATCTTCTAGATCAGATTGAGTTGGTTGGAATGATGCTCCATCTGTGCTATCAATTGTTGTTTGTATGGTTGTAGTGACAATCTCAGATGTAGATAAATGGTATTTTGGTATTGTAAGTTTTCTTGCATTGAATTGATCGTACACAAATTCTTGTAAATGTTCAGGTATTTTTCCACATGAGCAGCGATGTACCTTTAAATTACATTTAGAATGTTCAATAAAAAATAATTGTTTGCATACAATTGTGAAACCTTTTGCTTGAACTTTTAGTTCTGTTTTCTTTCTGATATGTATTAAGTAATAAAAGTATTTAGTTTTTTCAGGATATATTTTCTGTTAAATATTTCAATGTTCAATTGACTCCAAATTTCAATCAATTTATCTGCTATGTTAGAAGTAAAATTTTTGTACGAAAACATTTTGTTATTTTTTTTTTGCACGATCAACATTAGAGAAACATTGTTTTAAAACATCACGATAAGTTGGCAAGCAAATGGTACTCATTTCAGAAGACAAGCCAAAATGTAAAACATTTTGCTCTGGCATATGTGATAACGTACGTTCATGTGTATGTAATGTGTCAAGTGCTGAAGACGATGCCATAGATAAAGTTTCAGCGTCTTCCATTTTAATATTTAATGTTCCAAATATTAAAACTGGTTTTATTCAATAAAATGTTATAACATAACAAATTTATAAACCTTTAATTTATTCCTCTATCTGATTTTATTCCACTGCACTTAAAATTTTTATTTTTAATTTAATACACAATAAAATTATTGGTCTTGTATATGAGCCGTTTAATTTGAAAGTGGCATAAGTTCATATTTTGCTGAAACGAGATAATGAAAGAATAGAAAAACAATAAATGCAAAAATATACGGGATTTTGTATTTTCCAGTGAACAAATTTAAAATTTATAATTTCGATTTTTTGTTTATTTTTCGCTTCTCTCCTTTGTTTAGTTGTATAAATAAATTTTTGTTTCCTCTCTTTAGAAAAGAAATAAATCGATCGCTGTTTCATTCCTCTCCGTTTGTTTTTTATACGAGGGCAGATATTTATTTTTTTTGAATTTCGTTCCCGGGAAAAAAAAAATTTTTTGTTTCCTTCCGCAGAGCGAGATGAAGGGAACGAAAAATTAATTTAAACACTGGTATTTTCTTATTTGATGCACATGTAGGGATTCATTTTGTTCATTTTGACAATAAATTATTTACCGGTAGAACGATTATACTGTCATTTATCTATTGTTATCATTAACTTGATTTTTTGAAAAAATGCCTGTTGCCACTTTCAAATTAAACGGCTCATATGAAAAAATAGACAACACATTGAAATGAAATGACAAACAATGCAATTGCGCACAATTGATCATGAATATTCAAGTAATTATATCAGTGTGCGTAAGAGAATAAAAAAGTATGTATGCGTGACTGTATGTATGAAGAACAGTGTTTAAAATAATTCATTTTTTCGTTTCCTTCTTTCATCTTTTTTTCTCTCTTTGTGAAAGGAAAGAAAAAATATTTTTGTTTGTTTCTTTCCCCGGGAACAAAATCAAAAAAAGTAAAATATTTCTCCTCATATAAAACACAAGGGATAGGAGAGGAGAGATATTTTATTTTGTTGGATTTCGTTCCAGAGGCAAGAAACAAAAGAAAATATTTTTTCTCTCCTTTCGCAAAAAGAGAGTAAAGAAAAGAACGAAATTTGAATTTAAACACACTGAAGAATATCGTGTTTTCATTTAAAACTGGTAGTGATTCTCAAATTAGGTACGCAATTTTGCAAAGAGGGCTAGTTTTTAGGCTTATAGCTAATTTACATACATATACATATATATGTAATCTTTTATATGAAAGAAAGTTTACTTTTTGAAAAATTCAGTTGTTACTGGAATTTTTTCCTAACAAAATTATAAATAAAAATCTACTTTATAGCGAAAAAAATCTTGGTAACCATCGGTTTTTCAAAACGTTTGTCTTTTATTTATTGCAAAAGATTATATGTAAATTGGCCATTAGAAAGTAATATACAGGGTGAGTTTTTTAAAAAATTACAGGCTTTTATTTCGAAACGGTTCTGGATAGGAGAAAATTAGCTTTAATGAAATTTGTTAAGTGTCGAGGGGGATATCAGATGGTTACCTGTAATTCGACCTTCAAGGACATTTGAACATCAAATTGAGTTTTTAAATTTGAAAGCCCTATTTTTGAGGTAGGAAGTTTTTTCTTTTCTTTTGAATGACTTTCAGATGTTAGTTCAAGGACAAACTACTAAATAATCACGTCGATTATAGAATCCGCGGTTGCGGATCAATCGCGGATCGAAAACTGCATATAAAAAAATAGGAAACAAGGAGTAAATCAAAGTATCCTGGAAAACTTCTATTGATTTACATGTGATTTACATTGTTTGATTTCCCGTACAAATGCAATATTTTTAGTGTGTTTCTAAAACAATTTTTTTTTTGACGAATTGTAAAAATATCCTAAGGAATTTAAATGAAACTATGATATAAAATTATTGTTTCCAATTTTTTTTATATGTAGTTTTCGATCCGCGATTGATCCGCAACCGCGGATTCTATAATCGACGTGAATATGAAATAATCAGTAAATAATGAAATTTATTGGGGAATGACTTAATTTAAATTTGTTGGCACCACGACCTAAGGTACCAAGTTAGTATTGCGTTAGTATATTCCCCATTAAAATTCATTATTTGCAGATTATTTCAAATAATTTACTAATTTGTCCTTGAACTAACACCTGAAAGACATTCAAAAGAAGAGCCTAAAGTTCCTATCTGAACGAAAAATTTTGCTTTCTTTATGAATCCTTCTTTAGCTAGGTAAAAGTGATCAATAAGTACAATCACATAATTTCTTATTGATTGCTTAAATAATTTTATATTTTTTTATTATTTTTATTTTTCCTAATATCAGCTTGTTTTTAGGTATATATCCGACCTTTCAAAGAATGACTTCTGGGGCGGCGCCGAATGTTTGGCAGCCGCATCTAATTTGAAAAGGCTAGGGATTAATGTTTATTGCATTAACCCACAAAGCAAAGTCTTTTTCACCCCAACCGCTCGGAGTTGTGGCACCGAAATTAATTTACTATACACCTCCTCACATTACAACAGCTTGAAATTTAATATGATCATATCTACTGGACCACGTCCTCTGTACAAAGTTCCGGCTTGCATGATATAAGAGAAAATGTCCAACGGAGGAGCCGTCGTTGTTTGAGTCCCCTGCTGTGAACTTTCCCCTCACCTCCTTCTACCCTGGTACTTGGAACGTTCGAGGTCCTTAACAACTCCCAAAAACGCGATACCATTGACTCCATTTTGTTCAAAAATAATGTCCATATATGTAGTGTATAAGAGACAAATATGTGCACCGGAGATTGCTCTTCAAAAAACTACACGTGGCACCATACAAACGATACCAGCATCAAACGACTCAAAAGCTATTTTGGGGCCATACTACGCTGCAAGGCAAAATTGTCGATAGAAAAGTGCGTTTCATATCCATCCCACACCTCCCAATTCAATCGCCGTCTATCCTCCAAGATATTTTCAAAATTGCTGTCGATAGTTGGTCGTTCTCCCTCATCATATACGATATTGTATTACTTGGTGACTTCAACGCCTATCTGAGTCACAACAATTTACGCTCTGAGAACGAGAATGGAATTCCTCTTCAGCTACTTACTCGCTTTACCCAGCTATTTAACCACACTTTACAAGGGCGACGACGAAACCTTGCCACCTGGACTGATGGTTGAATCTACTCTCAGTTGGGCTATATTTTAACCCACAAAAGCAACCGATTTATTTATGTAAAATCCGCGAAGGCTGCCCAGATTTACCCAGCTATAAGCAATCAACGCTTACTCTGGCTTGAATGTATCAATCGGGGCAAGCCTCACGCTATCGCGCCTGTACCAAATACATAATTTTCTCCTTAAACTTACACTTTTAATACTTTAAATTTATTGCTATTGCAAGACACAAAAGCCAGCAGCTATACCAAACAATTTTGTCGAACTACCATAGTTTAAAATTGTTAATACTTTTATAAGTATTAAAACTGAATTGAGAATTGTTTCGTATGCTATGGAAGTTTCATTGCACCCGTGCATTTATGTGGGGAGGCATACACCAATATGTCGAAACGAATAGTGGAACATGTTGTTTGAACTTCATTTTCATGAATTACTATATTAGTCCGCAAAGAAGTATAGTTTCAGTGACTTTGAATGGTATGTATATATATGTTGCTAAGCAATATGTGGAACTTAAGGACTATGTGGAACTTATATTAAAAATATGGCCATTTTGATCGGTATCAATTTTCTTTCCAATTAATTTGTGACAAATTGTTTAATGAAAAGCATATATTTTTTATGATTCTTTGAGAAGCTCAAAAATAGTTTCCATCAATCATTTTTCGTTAATTTCTGATTGAATTATGGAAATTGACTTCTGGCAGTAAATATTTTAAAGTCAAAATATTCAAATACAATATAAATTAATTAAAATCATACTTCTTTTCATGAAAAGTATACACACGTTTAGATACATACATAAACATATAGAGCGAGATCGTGTTCGAGATTTAAAAATAACCTGGAAATGTTAGAAATGATTTTATGTTTCGTATGTGAGTGTGTGTGTGTGTGAGAACGTCTACGAATGGGTAACAACAATAATTTTGAAACAAATTTATATTTAAATATAAACGAACTCTTTATTGTTTTGTTTCTTTTTAATTTAAATTCTCGTTCAAATTAATTTATCTTTTATTTATTTGAAATGGAAAATTTAATAATTTTCTTTTCAGATTAAAGCAAAAGAAAATTGTGGAAATAAAAATGGAAAATAAATATTTTTGTTAAGTAACTTTTGTGTTTACTTCTTTTTGATTTTAATTAGAATATTTTAAATATCAAATGTGAAGATATTTTTTTGTTGCTTAGCGGAATAGCGTTTGTTTTTTGATGACTTGCTGTGTTATGTAGATGGAAGAAAAATAATTCTGAGGCGGAAAATTGGAAATAACTATCTGTTTGATGTTATTTGACTAATAGCCACATTTCATGACACCAGGTAATCCGAATCAATGTTCATTATTTTATACTAAATGATGAAAACCATCTGGTCATTGATTTGCGGTACTCCTAAGAAAGATGGATTAGTCCATGAATTAGGCGCCGAACATAGTCAAAGGATTGAAAACCTTTATATAATTATTTTACATTGAATAAAGTCATTGTTGGGGAACAGCCAGGTTTAATAAATTGGCTTGAATAATATATTGACCAAGTTGACTGTGCAGGAACTAACAAGTTTGGTTTTAAATAAAAAAATTCTGTTTCTTTTACTATTTTTATATAATTTAATTTTAATTTTATTAATAAATATTGCTTCTTATTTGAATGATCTTCGCAATTAGAATGGCTGACAGAATATTTATTGCTTTAACAGAAATATGTATAAAAAAATTGATCGAATGCAGTACTAAGGCCCTCTTCCAATTACTTACTTATTTTGTGGAACCTAACTTATTACATAAGAAATTACATTGAATTAGTTCGGCCAGTAATTGAATTTGATGTTTTCTATGGTTTGTATGTAATTTTGGGCAAAATGAATGCTGCCATTGAAAACGCTGGAAGATAATTTGGCCGAACTATCATTGGGCTTGGGACTAATCCCTTTGTAGATCCCGCGCTATTACTTCCTAAACCGGCTATACGGATATTTTTGCATTTGTTTTTAACCCTAGCCATTGAACACATGGTTCCGTGATGAAACTAGCTTGGGAGCCAGAATGTAATAATGCTCGACATACAGAGATACTTCCAGAAGAATTCAAAATGTTGATTATGGCTGTAGGCAGAATTTTAAGATTTGGCGTAGGCTGTGAACAATAAGTTGAGAGAGAAGCTATTTTTGCAGGCTGCAATGTAGACAACGACATTTTGCAATGTAGACAACGACGATTCGAAGCGCATTGGTATATTTGATGTCTGGTGCTTAAATAATTCAAGCATCTGTGATTTTTGCCCAATCTCGACGTTTTATCATGTCCATCTCGTGTAATTGCTTGCACGCAAAGAGTGAATGATCATGTCCCTTACATATAGCGCAAATAAACTTCGATTCTCTGGTATGACTATCAATTTTCTGCTTGGAGTTGCTTTATTTCGTTATTGTCATATTGGCTGTTTATAATGAATCGATTCTGCGGGATAGAAAATCCAAGAAGAGTGAACATTGTGAGTTCTCTAAGTCTGTAAAGCTTTTAGTCTGCGTCTGACTTCATCTGACGTGTTTATAAGTTGTTTTGTTGGAGGTTGTGCGAATGAACGAATTTATAATGTCGCTTTCGATTATATCTTTCTTTCAGTTTATTTAATGCCTCTATATAATTACTCTCAGTGATGCTTATGTGTCTCAACAATACTGCAGCCTCGTCACGCAGTAGACTTTTAAGGTATTGAAATTTCTGCATAGGGCTCAATGTAATCGATTCATGTACTGTGCTCGAAAAAAGATCAAAGAACGACTGCCACTCGGTATATTCTCCCGAGAATGGCGGTAGGTTGATCTTTGGTAATTTTATTTCACTAGAATGACCACTAGGCGATGCGTTGAGAGTTACTTCCGATTGCGAATTGCCCGCTGCAATTGTCATGGACCGAATAAATGTGTTGAGTTTTGTTATAGCGATATAATAATTTTCTTTGTATGCATAATCGGACTCTTCGATGGAATCTAATGAGAAATTTTTGTTTTCAATTGCGGTTAATTCTGTCATCAATTGTTCGACCCTTGTTAAACGTGTTCTACAATCTTCGATCGATGTGTCATCATCGGCAGCTTTCACAAAGTTAATGAAGTTGGTGAGCCGCCCTTTGTTAGCAGAACATTGTTTTTTAAGAGCCGCTAATTCAAGCATTTTAGCTTAATCTGTGTAAAATCAATTCTATATTGGTAATTGGCGCAGCAATGTTTCAATTTAAGTTGTTACAATGAACGTCTTTACAAATTACACAGTTTGAGATTGCATCGAACTGTTTTGTGAAACCGCACTACTTCCGTATATCACAATAATCACCAATTTAATTTTATTATTCGGTTTTATTTAGAATATAGAATAAAAGTTTGTTTTCTTTGAAATATGAGATAAGTTACCTCGGCAGGATACTTATTTGAATAAGGTAGGTTCCACAAATAAGTATTCATTTCGAAAACAGCCTTAATCCAATAAATATCAATTTAATTTAGATTAATTAGTTGTTTAGAAAATAAAACGTCTAATAGTAATATTTAGATTTGCATTACAGTAAGTCCTCGACTTACATGATTAATTCGTTCCGAAGGTTTTCGCGTAAGTCGAAAAATCGCGTAAGTCGAACAAACCTCAAAACTCATTTTTTTTAAATCACGTAAGTAGGCATTCACGAAAGTCAAAGTCGCGTAAGTCGAGGACTGTACGAATTCACGTAAGTCGAATTCGCGTAAGTCGAGGACTTACTGTATTTTACAGAATGCAGGGCTCTAATTCAAAAATTGCTGAAAATTCTCATTTTTATGATTTCCCCAATAATTTAGAACTTCAAGGAAACAAAAATGTATAGAAAGTCGCTCTGCATGTAGCTGACAAATTAAAAGTTAAAGTAACGATTGATTTTAATTTGATTACAGTTTATAGCTAACGTTATATTAGTTCATTCTTTTTGAGTGTTTTAAAACTTATATTGTTTGTGTCTACAGATTTCATGTGAGCACTGTGGATGCTTTCCTGGAAGAATTTGGTACAATTCTGAATAGATTTAGTTCTAGGAATTTTACAGTCGTTGGGATGTTAATATAAATTGAATAGGCAATTCCAGATAAATCGACGACAATACATTTTTAATGTCATGTATTAGCTTAACTCTGACATTAATATCCCAACTATATGTTGATATTTGTATGAGCAATGGAATGGCCAGATGTATGAGCAATGGAATGGCTAGATTATGAATTCTTAAATAATTTATTGTTTCAGGAATCTTGGGGTACAGTTTTAGTAGTTTGTGATGTGTAAAAATCTTTTGATTTATTTTTTTCTACTTTAAATAATGTTAATGGCTCTTCTCAAAAAACTTATAAAATTACATAATTCTAATGTTAAACAGATAAATTCCCGAAAAGTTTAAATAAACTTATAAGAGGTAAATTTGAAAGAATAATTGAGATATCAGGAAACAGTGGAATTTGTTCAACGAATTTTTGAATAAAGATGATAGTTCAAATGAAATCCCAACTACATATAAATGATGACAAATCAGTTACTAGAATTGCTAATAGTTTTGATTCATATTTTTCTAATATCTTTGGCACAATGAAACGGTTACGTTCGTTACCCAGAACAATAACTCACCTAAGATTTTAGATAGCAAGAATTCAATTTTCCGGCCTATCACTTTGCTAGAATCTATGATAACATTATAGATTCACTATAAAATAAATATGCCACCGATTATTTAGGTTTAAGTAGCGCAATTTTAAAAAGAGCAAAGTATAATCTTGTTAATGTTTTGTGTTTATTATTTATTGCAATATTACTGAAGGTTTTTCCCCAAAAATATTAAATATTGCAACTGGCAACCTTTCTGCTTCCAGTAATCTCTTAATTTTTGAAAAAGTTATTAAATCGTGTGTTTTATTTTGGTACTGTATATTTAATTCACGATATAAATTCAAAAAAACGTTTTGCTCCGTCTCTTAAAATCAGCACTTCGATTTATTATATGCTGTAATCGTTTAATAATAGTTATTTTTGACTTTTCTCACTATAACACAGTTATACTCGTGTTGTGTAACTATTGTAATCGCGAAAAAACTGTTGGTTCAAATTTTCATATTTCTAGACGAATTGGTTTACCAGTAATCCAAAATCTCGATTAAAAAAATGTCATGTCCGTCCTTCCAGTCATAGATTTTTGATATTTTTGTTTTGCATCCCAAATTCACAAATATTGATAGATTTGGTAGAAATTTTACACAAAGATAGATTTTAGTAATTAGCAGTTTCTACTGACTTTTGGGACCATTCGAGTCTGGAATAGAAGAGGTTGTAATGGAGGAGAGAACTGCTAAACAGATTTTCTTAAGAACAGGACCGAAAAGTTTTTTAAATGTTAATGATAAATGTATCAATCCATCATCTCTCTTTATAGAAAATTTGAAGACAATTGAAGCATTGCGTGGGGCTGATTTACAAAAAAAAAAAGCATAAAAAAATTTTGTTGAATTAAATTATTTTCCGAGGTAACGTTAAACTTTCTGAAGAAATGTTTTTCCAGTTAATATACCTTCCAAATTCCATCACTTGATCCCAAGGTGTTAAGAGAAAATGAATAAATTACTGTGTATTATGAAATCTAAATTTTTAAATTTGTCTAAAATAAACTTTTTAATTTGTTGATGGCAAATAATATCATCAATATTTAAAAAAAAATATATCTAGTAAGCTTTTAAATCTAAATTCTTTCTATGACGTTTTATTAAAATGTCATAATTCGTCAATAAAACGTCATAGAAAGAATTTAAATTTCAACTAACAGCATCGAGCCAGTAACAACTAACTTTAAGTAAGAACGCGATAAACAGAAACTTCATGTTATTGACCAGTGAATCTTTAAGAACTTTTCGTTCAGTTCAGCTGTCACTTAACAGAGCCAAAAATTAACGCGCAAACTGAAGGAAATGTCAGAATATATCAATATTTCCACAGCGCACTTTTCTGCAAAATAAAAATTTTGCTATTCAATTATAATTTTAATACTACTGTACATATTTGTCAGTTACGGATTCGGTGGCCGGTCTGTCAAATAGTCTGTAAAGAAATAATTTCGTTAAATTCTTTAAGGATTCTTACTGACTCGTTACGCCCCTTTAAGGGCCAACGAGTGAGAAATTATAAAATTAAAAAAAATTACGAAGTTTAACGAATTCATTTTTTTTAAAGCTTTTTTTGACATTTCAGCCATAGAGAAATTAAAAATTCTTTAAGTAAATGACAGCGATTTTTGTATATATAATTTTTATTTTAGGGTTATTAGTATTTTTGGGGGTATTCCATGAGAATTTCGTGTAACTTTTAGAAAATAGTATATCTATAGAAATATCATTTTAGTTTTTAGTAGGATCAATTTGTGCTTCAATCATTTTTTTTAGGTTCGGTATCACAAATGTTGCCAAATTAAAAATAATATAAAAAACTTCAGTTAGAATATGAAATTTAAAGGATAAATTTAGAATATTCACTTTTGTACAAGGGGAAACAATGTTTTTGACGTCTTGTTTCAATTTTGCATCCATAAGTTTTTTTAAGTGACAGATAAAATTTGTCGAAGATTCCTTAAATTTGTTAAGTGACGTTAATTTTCCGCTGGGCGAGAATACAGAAATTCTATCTACCGTATTTTTAAGTTTTGCTAATTCTTAATTTTTAAGTTTATAATTTTTCGATGCTTACCACGCCACTTTAGGCATTTAAAATTAACATTTTATTGATTGAAATTTCAATGATATGTTGATCGATAGTCGATACATTATTTGTGGATTGCGTTAATAAAATCGCTTATAATAAGTGCGTTCGTTTGTGGTGAATTAACTGAATTATCTGAATTTACTGAATTAACTGAAGTGATTTGCCCGTTCGTTTGGTATGCTTCACTTCACTTAAAAATATTGAGCTACTGATTTATCTGAATAATAATTTTGCTTGTATAGATAATTCAGATAATTGTTTTTGTTGTTTTTTGACATTATTTTGTTTTACGTATCGAAGAAGCCAGGATATTTAGAGAATTTTAAATTATTTTTCTGTTATAATGGATGACGATTTGATCGAATATGTGAATTTCGGAAATCACGAAGAATTTGCAAATGAGAAAATGTAATGTGACACACAAAAATAATTAATCCTAGAAAATGATTGAGTAACTTTAAATTTTAATTATTTTATAACACAACCCAATTACTTTTTAACAATTTGACATTTTACTGAATTGTAGCAAACGAACGACCAATTCACTTCAGTAGCTTAATTATGTGAATAATAACTCAATTATCGGAATAGTAACTCAATATCAATTCAGTTAATTCACCACAAACGAACGAGCTTAAAGAGCGATGCTCTGTCTAGTCTCAAGTACTGAGTATAGAATTATATCAGTCAATTTTCACGTTGCTCACATAATATTGAGATCTGAACAAATGGCAAAAATCTTCAGAATTTTTTTTGGAACATTGTGGATGCTCTCTTAACGGAATAATTTAAATTCTTAAGGAATTTCAACAGAACACTAGAGCTAAAAGAAAAAGATGTATAACTGGAGATAAGTCTTAAAGGTTGTTCAACATGTCTCGGTTCAAAATAATCTAACATTAATTGTAAGTCTGTGATTTGGTGGGTTGGGGCAGGGGATTTACATAGGCATACAGCCAATTGTGATATTAGTGAAGGAGGGGTCTTCAAATTAAAACAAAACCTGTGACATATTTTGCAAGGATTACTCGTTTTGGGAAAAATGTCGATCGAGTAGTCACTAGTCTATCCTTGCAACACTTGTATATTTACAAGGTTTTAAAAATTTTTTACAAGCGAAGTGGCCATTGTAGTATAAGGTTCGATGATCGCTATAACCTCCGTGGAAATCATAAACTATTTCACAATATTCCGAGATTTAATAATGATCGCTTCCGCCGCTATATTCTTGTTGCAGCTCCTACATTTTTCAATGCTTTGCCGACTTTCGTTAGAAGGCTTATCTATACTAAGCCATTTTTAACAGAAGTTAAAAAATGGTTACTTGACAACTCAGACATTTCTTTTCTGTATCGTATTGTTGTGTAACACAGCTGCATTTTGATTGGTTATTTATTTCAATTGGTATACTTGTATTTAACTGACTAATATTATTATCTTTTAGCTATTTAGAAATATTTATTTTTTCTAACAATTTTTTTGTTTTTTGATGTTTCCGTTGCTTTTGTAGTATCTATTTTGCTTTTTGCAGTGAATTCGAGGCTGTCGTTGAATCGACAAAGAATTCTTCCGTTTTCATATAAATTTATTTGTAATTTTTTGTTTTTTTTTGCTTTTCTTAAGTAAATGTATTGCTTTGTAATGAATATGAAATAAAATAATAAATAAATAAATAAAATATCCATAAGATATTTATCATTATTTCCATTAAATATATGGTAAAGTTTGGAGATGCAACAACAAAAATGTTAAATGTATTTTACTACAATTGTGTTGTTAGTTTTCTCAAAAAGTTTTCAAAATTTGATATATTTAAATTTGTTGGCCACATCAAAAATTGGTACCTATGGCTGAGCAAAATTTAAAAATTTTGTTTTCAATAACTCTCATTTTTATATTTAAGCTTCATTATTATTTGAATTTTTAAATATTGCCAAAATTTTCGTATTTCTATTTTTGAACGATGAAGACTGAAATGGTGATAAAAAACAACTGTAACAAAATCTTCACTAATGAGCATCAAAAGCTTAAATGATCGGGATCGAGTTATTTTACCTCTAAATCTAATTTAATTTGAATAGTCGCCACGCCCTAAAAATCACGTTTGCTGTAAAATTAATTTTTAACGTTTTTCTGAAATACCTATGTTTAAATCAATTTATCCGCCAATATAGAGGAATGGCAAACTTACAGAAATATGTTTACTATACATTTTTTACACCATCATCACGTAAATCAATAATTCACTCTTGTTTGGCAAGGTTAACGGACTGCAGAAATGCTTTTACCACCATATTTCAATATTCAATGCCAAATAACTAATAGATTTGAAGATACAATTTACGGTTAAAAAATCACTGCCTTAAATTTATGCAGCGAAAAAAATAAAAAGAATCATCAGATATTGTAAACCCACGCAACAACAGTGAGAGGAGGAACCAGAAAGTAGACAGACTTTTTGTTTCTATTTTAAGAAAAATCTTAATTTACTAAATTTAATCTCGTCTAATTCAATGTCATATTAGTTAAAGCAGATTTTGTAATATGCGTTCCCAACATTAAAAAAAAAATCAAGCGAAAAATGTTTCGACGATAATAAAATTATCCTTTTTTATATTTTGCCATCAGAAAAATAATAAAATAAGCAAAATGGAAAAACTGATACTTTAATCCAGTTTCGTTATTTTTTTTTAAATGAAGCAAAACATTAAAATTATAACAACTGTCAGTGTTTGTGTAATAATAATAACTATGTCGGTATGTATATGAATCATTTTCCAAAGCAAAGACAGTGCCTACCAACCATAACAAGAAAAAATGTTTTCTCTTACATTTGACCTTTTGGTGTATTTTGCTTTGTGTTCTTGGAACACAATGGTGGGATGGAAAAACAGAAAATTATAAGAACTGTATAACACACCTACCTTTATATTGTGTATACATACCAGAAAAAATAAAATAGCAAAGATGACGAAGAAGCAAAACGGTGTTCATCATCACCTTTTATTGTTTCCTGATTTTTTTTTTGTGTGCTCTCATTATTTTTCTGCAACACAAGACGTCGCACACAGAAGCACCCACCATTACTATTATGTTAGATTATTTGGTGTCCAGGTTTATTATTTAACAATGCCTTGTTTTTTTTATAAATTATCCAACGTGTTGGTTATGTTTCTTACGGATGAAGTCTTATACGAGTATGTACATATGAAGAAATACCTTTTTGGTGAAATGATCGTTAGAAAGAAACATAACTTTACAAATTGAAGTGCATAACCCGTAAAACAATTTTCGTCCATCGCGACATTTTCGTCCTTAAAAGAGACGAAAAATCTGTTAGAGACGTAAATGTCTACAGCAAAATCATAAAAAATAAAATAAAAACAAAAAGCAGACAGAATTGGCTTTAAATTGCAAAACAGAAACATATTAGAGCCGTAACTGGCCATAAATAAAATTATGAAATACAAAATTGAGACGAACTTTTCCTTGAATCCGAATAAGGAACAAATAAGAGACGAAAATGACCATGAATGAAAATATCAAATCCGAAATAGAAACGAACTTGTCCGTGAATCCGAATAAGAACACAAAAAAGAGGCGAAAATGGTAAAATAACGTGACATTTCCCACTAATAATGTAAACCACGTTTATTTGCAAATCATCCTTCGTGCGTAACACAATTTATTCAAGTGAAAGTTAAAGTTTAGTTCGATATTACAATAATTGGTAACTATAATTATATAATGTATATTTTTTATTTATTAATTTATTACGTAAGTTAAGTGATGTGAAATGTATATCCAAATGTAACACACAAATGTAATAAAACTGGTTAAAACGGTACCTAAAATATTTAGGTAAGCCACTTTTGCAGTATTCTACCGTGTCACATAAACATCTCGTGTGTCGCCTGTGTTTTTGGCTCAATTTTTGTACATACATTTATTGTAGATAAAATATATGACTCTCTGAATTAATTTCGCCGAAAAACAAACTGTAGCCAAAGCAAGCGTGTTTTGCCTTTGACAATAAAATAATTCCGATGGCGTTTTGTCTTTGAGGATAAAATAATTCCGGTCACCGCTTAGTTCATGCATTCAAACGTGTCATAGTGAGCCTATTTCTACTAATTCTGTCATGATACGAAATTATGTTATATGTTATATTTTCCGGCGGAATTAATTCACGTGAAAATAATTCGGTTCCTCAAAATACAGGGTGTTTTGTACATGAGTTTAAATATTTTCAGGGGTGAATTCTTGATTAATTTCAAGCAAAAAGTTGTTCCTGATGGGAAAATTTTCATTATTTACTAATCAAAATTAATCAAGGGATCACCTCTGAAAATATTTACGCTCAAGTACAAAACAACCTGTATTATGTCTGTGCTAAGTTTCCTTGTGCCCTAATTTTTGTATTGTATTTTCATTTTACCTATCATTTAGATCAAATTTTAAATTATTAATAGATTGTGGCAAATAATTAAATATTCTCAAAAATGCCGGGGTATAGAAAACATATTCTCGAGCTTAAACGTGATTCCCTTAAACGTCGTATAAATCGAGGAAGTATTCTTGCTAATAATAAGATTCAATTAGACTCACAACAAAACAAACTAGTTCAACCTACTACTAACATGAGATCTACCTACGAAAATGCTAATTGTCAGCTACAATCCAATCGAGAATCAAATTTAAATACAGAAAACGATTTTGAAAGCGATGATGATGAAGAGTTTTTATTGGACCACCCTAACGATTATTATAATTGCTATAATCTAAATGATGAAGTGGAACATAATACCGATGGCTCAGAAAAAATTAACACTGATGAGTTATTAATGTTTCTGAGAACGTGGGCATTACAACATAATATTACAATGATAGCTTTAAATGAAATGTTACAATTTTTTAAATCAAATGGATATCCCCGCTTACCAATAGATAGCCGAACAGTATTAAATACACCCAGTCACAAAACAATTATAAATGTAAATCCAGGAAGATATGCGCACATTGGAGTCCGTGTAGCATTGGACAGATTTTTGGCAAACATAGAAAACTTACCAATGGATATATTCATCGATTTTAATATTGATGGTCTGCCAATTAGCAGGAGTTCGAATAGTTGCTTTTGGCTAATTTTAGGCAGATCATCTATCAGCAAACGAATTTTCGTTGTAGGAATTTATCATGGGTTCAAAAAACCTAACGAATTTAACGAGTTTCTTCGACCGTTCGTTGATGAATTAAAGGATATATGTGCTAGTTTTAGTTATAAAACTTGCCCAATTAACATTAAAATAAACAATTTTATTTGCGATACACCAGCAAGGAGTAGTGTTTTGGGAATAAAGTCACATACAGCCTATTTTAAATGCAATAGATGTACTCAAGAAGGAGAGCACATTAAAAATCGGATGACCTTTCCCGAAAATCAAGCAACAAGGAGAACGAATAGCTCCTTTCGAAGTAAATCTGATGAAAACCACCACAATACTATTTCCATTTTAGAAGAGCTTCCCATAAATATGGTTGACCAATTCCCATATGACTATCTTCACGTAGTTTGCTTAGGAGTAGTCAAAAGATTTTTGCGTATGTGGATGGTTGGCACTTCTGAGTCTCTTTTGCTTTCAAGCCAGATAGAACGAATTTCTTGTCGTTTAAGTTCTATTTCACTCCTTCAACCGAGTGAGTTTCAACGAAAATTGAGACCCCTATCTCAATTGTCTTATTTTAAAGGCACAGAATATAGGTGTTTCTTACTGTATGCTTCACCTTTTGTATTACGCAATATATTATCAGAAGACAAGTACAATCATTTTATGTTGTTACATGTAGCAATTCGGCTGCTTTCCACTGATAATTTATCAAAAAATTTCATAAACTTATGTAAAACTATTTTAAATGAATTTATTAATGGGGTAAAGAGTTTATACGGTGCACATCATTTGGTTTTTAATATGCATGCACTTTCGCATTTGCCAGAAGACGTTGATCAGAATGGAAGCATTAACATGTTTAGTTCATTTCCATTCGAAAGTTTTATGTTTAAAATAAAATCATTATTACGAAAAAATAGTCAACCACTATCGCAGATCTACAATCGGCTGATGGAACTAAGTGAAATACCAGAAGCAAAATATTGTAATGACAAAGTATTTCCAATTTTAAAGCGACAAAGGAATATAATTACAAGGGAGAATACAAAAACTATCTTCAAAGAAATTATTTTTAAGGATTTCCGATTAAATAGTAGTAAGCGAGACTGCTGGATTTTAACACAACAGAAAAATATTATTCAGTTTGCCCATGTTATTAAAAAGGAAAATTGTTTATATATTTTTGGATCAGAAGCAACCAAAAAACGAAATTTATTTCATCTGCCAATTTCATCTGATAAGCTTGACATATATGAATCTGATTTAGTAATGGATACTGCAAAATATTGGAAAATTGATGCACCAATCAAAAAATTGTTTGCGATGGAGGCTCAAGATGTGAATTATAGAGCATATTTTCCGTTAGTTCATATATGAATATTCGAAACTATACGAGTAAATTTCTGTAAAACCTACAACATATATTAAAATTAATTAAATCGATACCCAAGATTTATAATTCTAGCTTCACAATGGGCTAGATACTCGATACTCAGATAAGCAGATAAGCAGTTATTTTTTGCGAATTTGCTAGAAATGTTATACACTATAATTTAGCAACCCAATTTGTTTCTGAATTTCAGAAAATGGGATACTTTAACGCACTTTATCGTTTGTGCTGAATACAAAAATATATTTTACTTTGCTAAAATAATCGAGTAGCTTATGCAAGCAAATTTTCGATTAGCAAATCCGCCATATTTATCGATTTGCGAATTGCTAGAGTATCGTGTATCTGGCCCAATATTACTTATTTGCTTTCAAATTCTAGCTTACGAACTCGTACATACTAGGTACATATTTACATACTAAATATTTACTAACTACGTAATATTAAAATAAAAAATGTTTGCGATTATCGAAACGAGCGATACAAATAATGAAAAAGAGGTGTCAATTGTATCGAAAACCTGGATAGATGGAAAAACTGTGTTGTGGCCGGACAAGAAAAACGTTAGACATCTGTTGGAAAGTCATGCAACCCCTACGGAAACTTGGCTTAAATATCCTTATAAATTATTACAAAACAATATAGGTCAGTTATTATTTTATAATTAATATAAATTATTATTTATTTAAAAATTTCATTAATGTTCATTGATAAATATTTCCAGAAACCTTAACTGAAGCCAAGAAACGGGAAAGAATGTTTGAGGCATTCTCAAATTCAGAATCTGAAGCGGCTTCTCATCATAAAAAGCAAAAATTTAAAAGTGTGGATTTAAATAACCAATTCGAAGAAATTCAAAACCGTGGTAGTTTCATTATTGATAATATACAACCTATTGCTAATATGAATTTACAAAAAGGTGGGGATATGAATGCAACCATTATAAATGCAGATTTGAACTCGCCGGCAACAATACCAATTGAAAATCAACACAACCATGCTATTATTATAGAAAACAATCGAGGCATAAGTTACGAACAAGAAACCATAATTTTTAGTCAAGATATCAATCAGGATGACCATGAAAGCTTAAATGGCAACGACAATCTAGGTAATTTAGAAAATATGCAAAAAAAAAATATTTAAAATTAATCTGTCTTTATTAAGGCCAATTGCGTAGGTGTAATGCAACAATAATCCCAAATTACGACGAAGAAGAATCTGGCGTACTACTTCAGGATTTTAACCCAGCAGTTTCCAGTATTTTAACAAAGACTATCTCCGAATTAACGGACGAAATTAAGTTGTTAAAAAACCGAATACATGAAATGGAGAATACTGTTAAACCAATTGTTCATCTTTTACCAGATCTAATAGCCTTCATGAGAAAAAATACCACTAACTCAATTGAAAAAGATCCTTCTTTTAAGTCACCAAAACTTCCATTTTCTAGTATAAATGAAGTAGAGCAATTTAATTTCAGATTAATAGACAGAACCTTCAGCGATCAAATGGTATATGAAAAAAAAGTTTGATTTTAACGTAAACATTCAATTAATGCCATTGAATTTGTAGCTAATTATTCTCAAATCGGAGGTAGAAGGACGAAAAGTAAATAAAAATATTCGTAATATTCTCGAAAAGCTGATCGAACCTGAAACATTACATAAGTTTACATGGACAGGGGCAGTCAATATTAAGAAAGGTATATAACTATGATTTTTTTTGTATTAAATGATCAAGTTTACTAATTATTAATTTCTTATTTTAGAAAAAAATAAAAAGGCATTTTCGGACATGAATCATTTAATTAGTTTAATTGAAACTACCATCAATTGTCGTTTTCAGGAACTGGGATTTCCTGAAATAAGCAAAATCGATTTACGAAAAAATTGTGTCGACGTTTTAAAACGGGCTGCTGAGCGCTATAGATACGGACAAAATAAAGCTATTACTGCCGGTTAAAAATGCCATAATTCGTCATTAGCTTTAAATTATTAATTGAATTTTTATATTTTTGTATGAATAATTATTTTACGTAATCATATACATAGGTGTGTATATTGCATTTAACACAATAATTACATATTATATACGTGTTATGTCCTTAGGATATGTACCATATGTATATATATATATATATATATATATATATATATATATATATATATATATATATATATGTATATATATATATATATATATATATATATATATATATATATATACATATATATATATATATGTAAGCATGAACTCGTAACATGATTTAATTTTTCATGAATACTTTTAATAAATAAATTAATAAATGAATAGTTTTGTTGATCATAATTTATTCGTCTTTTAATTTTTTATATTTACATATCCATATATATTACTACTAATATAAATTTTTCAAAATTTTTTTAATTATTTGTTGATTTCATAATTGGTTTTGCTAATAAAATTTGATATTTTGCCTTATCGTTATCTAGAATTACTATATACTTTAAATTACAATTTTTATGTGATTTCATATCCAATACATGAAATTGAGTTGTAGGCCGAACGAGTGGCTTCACGCAATAATTAGTATTATATTATTCCGTGCGTAAATTGCAATTTTTACAAACCATTGCCAAACGACGATATCAACAAATTGTGTCTATTTAAAATGGCAGAATATTTAATTATTTGATTGGTGAACTATCGATAATTAATTAAGTAAATATACAATACATTTAAGTAACAAAAAACTAAAAATTTAAATAAACAACGGAAACGTCTATTTGAATCTCAATAGAAGTGACTAATAAATGTGCACCGGAATAGTCCGACATATCGCAGTCCTTTCCGCCTATATATTGGTGCAACGAAGAAGACTAACAAAGACTCACATTAAGAAACATTATTTGGCTGTCAATATTGACCTTCATTTGCTAGTCGGATTCGACTACAGCTAATTTGGCAACCATTTGTCCATCGATTGCAACGATCAAATGGAAGACGAATCTGCTGTGACGAAAATGTCTTTAAATTTCGTCCATTTTCCCGGCTAAGATTAGACGAACAAATGACTGAACAATTGACCGACATTTGACTTATTTCGTCTCTAATGGTCGTACAGCCAATTTCCAGACTTTTTATGGTCATAATATCTAAAATTGTTTTACGGGTAATGTGGCAAGAAAATGTGATTGGTTTGATTAATTTTTACAACTAGTTTAGAATTTTTAAATCATTTTTAATTTAGACCTTCTCTAAAATGTTCAAGAATCAGGATTTTACTTAACAAATTTGGAATTTCAAAAATAATGTTGCAGCAAAAACTATTTAAATGCCAAGCCGCCTCATGAACATTTAAAAAAGAAAAAAATAAAGCAACAACAACCAAAAATCAAAAACACAGTAGAACCGTAATAACTTTATTTTTGTTTACTCTCTTCAAATCGGACTCTGTTGTTAATTTATCAGTACCATACATTTGTTTTTGATTTTCGTTTGACTTCGAACAAATTTCCTGTATAAAGCAGAGTTTACATTTTTCGCTCTTTTTTTCGCTCTTTATAAAAAAATTCGCTCTTGCTCCCATAATAATTCTTTCACTGTTCGTTTACGCTCTTGATCTTTAATGATTATCACAAAAACAAAATTATTTCGCTCTTTCAAAGTGATTTAAATTTTTATTTTTAAAATCGCTCCAGAAACATATCGCTCCCAATCAATACTACAGAGCGATGGAAGAAAATAAATTAGGGAGCGATATATTAGGGAGCGTTATTTTTTGTAATGGATGGGAGCGATATTTATTGTAATACACGAATTGCTCTTTTAAAGTTCAATAAATGGTATTTAGATAAAGTTCGGGAATATGACCAACTGGGATGGAACTTGGCTTTTCCTTAACCGATTTTAGTGAAATTTGACATGTGCGAATCCCATTTCCAATCACATATCGAATTGCATCATAATCTGTAAAGGTCGCCAAGTTATATCCTTGTTGGCCTTATTTCAGAACATTAGATATTTGTAAATGTGTATCAGTTCGCTAACAAATCAGACTTTCTAAAGAGAGCGTTTTAGAAGGTGTTGAATACCGTTTGGCGTAATAACAAGGGCAAGAGCGAAATAATATATTTGATTTTTCAATATAGCTCAATAACAAAGAGCGAAAATATGGTAATACAAACACAATAGCGGAAGAGTAAGAGCTTTATAATTAAAAATAATGCTCCTGCTCTTCAGAGCGATATTTTTTGTTTTACAATATCGCTCCTTATGAAGAGCCTTTTAATATTTGTTATTTTCGCTCTTGATAAAGATCAAGAGCGAAGAGCGAAATGCCATCCCTTTTTAAACTCTGGTATAAAGAACACAAAAAACAAATAGAACATAATCAAAGCAAGCTGATTATACCAGAACCTGCTGTATAAAAAAGAGCCTCCAATATCGACTCTATTTTTTACTAAGCTTAACATAAGGTAATCGTACATACAATTTTTTCTTTACTATGAAACTATATGGGAAAACGATTATTTTCATTTACAGTTTTAGTTTATTAGAAATGTGCGCTTTTGTTTTGTTTTTATATGAAAATATTCATAAACATGTAATTTTATTTGATTTAAAAATCGAGTCATGAAAATGTTTATTCTTAGGCCATGTGTGAATTAATTAAAAATCAGTTAAAAATTTAAATTTTGACATAAAAGTTAAAATACAAAAATGTACTCACCACAAAAATAAATAAAAATGTATCATGGAGTCGGGATTGAGAATTCGTCAATCCCGGGAATTAACGGGATCCCATGAATTAAAAAAAATAATAATTTCCTGGTCAATTTATAAAAATTTAATGAAAAACAGCACTTTCAATTTAAATATTTTCTTTTATTTTTAACTATCACAAGACTAGAACCGATTCTTACTACAAAAGTTTGATGAATTTGAAAACAAACGTGTGGCTTCTTACTAAAATAGGTTGAGTCGTTTTCAACGCCTCAAAAAAATTTGACTGATTTGGGCCCACCTTACCAGATTATCTATTTCTCTCGCAACTACTCTCAAGTTAAAGATGAGTTTCCTACTGATGCCAAATCATCAGTCAAATTTTCTGATTCGAAATCATTTCAAACCGGTTTCGGGTTCTTTGCTGACCAATTCTTTGTTATAAGCACAAAAAATTGTGTTCTGCCTGTTATAATTCGTTAGACGAATGAATAATGTGACTACACTAGATTTAAAAAAATTAAATTTTAATTTTGTCGATCAAGTGTTCAACATTTAATTTTATTGAATCTAAAACTCTTAGCAACATTTATAATCTCTCCGAGTTCTTCTTTGAATAGAAATTAGAAAAACTCAGATCATTTAGGGTTTTACAACACAGTCACGTAATTTTAGAAATCGGACGATCTTGGTTACTGCGCTATTCCACCTTGTTTTACAGTCAAACAATAAATTTAATTATTTTCCACGGTTAGCTTTAACACGATTCTGTAATAAAGAGTTTATTCACAAGTGTTTTTTAACATGTTAATTATTTTTATTTTTGTATAAAAGTTTATTTGTATAATTATAATTATATTTTTTAAACATTTAAAAAGTGCTTGTGCCATTATTAAAAAAGAAAATAAGTGTAACAAAAAACTTTTTGTGTTTTTTTTCCTATTATTAATAAAAAGTTGCTAACTACAGATGATTTAAATAGTATTGTGATAATTCTATCACTTCTCAAAGCGATTCTATCAAAATAATTACCTGGCTCGTCATCTTAAAGCTTTAAGTGTATCTGGTCTTACGAGGACAGTACTTTTCATGTGGTGTTCACAAGACCACGTATTCCGGAAATTTATTGTTACATATTTACTTTTTATATTTGCAAATATTTTAATTTTTTACCAAATTCCCGCGGGAATTTTCGTTTGAAAATCCCGAGAATCGGGTTTTATAAAGAATGTAAAATTCCCAGAAAACGGTTCCCGGGAATTGCAAAAAGTAACTCTAAAAATATCCATTTATTCACTAGAACACTGATAAAGTGATAACCCTTGAAGCGGTCATAAGTTAAATACAACCTACAAAAAATGCAGGTTTGTGTAATAGAATAGTTTAGTGTACATATATACTTATATAACATTAATATACTCGTAATATATCATTATAAATGTTGGTACATTAACCCGTAAAGTGCGTCGTGGAAAAAGTTGTATGGAAAGAGTGGTGTGTTCCAGCGGGCCGCAATTATATATTAATTTATTAAATTAGAACGATACTAAACATTTCGATTAGGAAGACACTAAAAATTTCAGAAAAAAATTAAGCGGAGTGGGGATAATTTTGTTTTTTGAAAAGTAGAGCGGTCCCAGGGACCACACAACGCTCTTTACGGGTTAAACTATTCAATATTTTATTTTATTTTTTTTTCTATCGAAGGGATAACGTTTAATTTTAGAGTGTATTTGAAGGTAACGATCATTTAGATGAAGTGTTGGATGCATTTTATAATGTTTTAAATGTAGGAATGGAGAAATTTATTCCTAAATTTAAACCCCCGCATAAGAAAAAGGAACCGTGGCATAATAAACAGCTTATTAATCTGAAAAACCGTAAAGTCAAGGCTCATAAGAGATTTTAACTTTTCCCTACTTCTGATAGGTACGCTGTTTTTGAATCTTTTAGAAATTAAAACCGAATATTGAATAAATTTCTTTACAACAATTACATTTTGGAGATTGAATCGAACATAAAAGGTAGAACTGACAGCTTCAGGAAATTCGTTGATTCTAAAAGAAAAACAAGTGGATATCCGTCTACTATGTTTTTGCATGTTCGTGTGGGTCATAATTTGAATGAGAATTGTAACTTGTTCGCCGACTTTTTTCAGAGTGTTTAGGAAAAGAAACCGATAACGACAGTTTCGACATCGAGCTATTGTCCTGTGGCTGGAAATATATTTTCCTGGCAATTAGATGGTGATACTGTCTTGAATGAACTACTATCGCTCGTTACTAATCAAAGTACCGGTTTCGATTCCATTCATCCCTTGGTTCTTAGAATGACAGCCCATGATGTCGCCTTTCCCATCACCGTCATATTTAACAAAAATCTTCAGAAAGGTTACTTTCCGAACCTCTGGAAATGCTCGTTAATTAAACCAGTTTTTAACTCGGGTTCCAGAAGTGATATTATAAATTACCGAGCCATTAGTATTTTATCCGTTTTACCGAAACTTTTTGAAAAATTAGTCAAGGATTTTTTTTTTTATACTCATAGGTTTATTTCATCTAAGCAACATGGATTCCTTCAACAAATTTTATTTCAACTGCTTTCGAATTGGGGAAGGATGTACAGGTTGTTTATTCAGATTTTAGCAAGGCCTTTGACAAACTTGATCACAAACTACTGTTAGATAAATTAGAGACTTTGGATTGTAATAGTCTACCTATTAGGTGGATTAAGTCGTATGTACTTAGATTGTAGAACTCAAATCGTTAAGATTGGGAATTACACGTCTAGATTGATTCATGTAACGTCAGGGGTTCCCCAGGGAAGCAATTTGGGTCCCCTTTTATTCATTTTATTTATTAATGACGTGATTGACTGTATTAAATATTCTGAAATTCTCATATATGCTGACGATATTAAAATTTTTAAAAATATTTCGAATATTCAGGATGTAATGGATTTACAATCTGCGATTTATCGGATTTTACAAATTGGTGTACTTGTCATAATTTATTATTGAATACTAAGAAGTGTAAAACAATACGATTTTCCCGTAAAAATAATGATTTGAACTTTAACTATACCACAATTGCTTCTTAATGACCATAGAATTGAGAAAGTGGACACTTTCAAGGATTTGGGTGTCATTTTTGCTTCTAATTTATCATTCCACATTCATATACCGGGCATTGTTTCTAAGGCATTTTCCATGTTAGGGTTTGTTAAACGATACTCTAAAGAATTCTGGGATCCTTATGCGATTAGAATCTTGTATATTTCGTTAGTGCGTTGGAAATTGGAGTATGGTGTAGTTATTTGGGACTCATTTTATCAAGAATCTTCGGATCTTATTGAAAGAGTTCAAAAACAGTTTTCAAAATATGCCTTGCGTAGATTACCGAGGGACAATAATCTTCCCAATTATATTCTTCCTCCTTATAGGGAAAGATGTAAACTTTTAAGATCGGAACCTCTCAATATTCGTAGAATTGCAACGTGCGCCACTTTTGTCTGTGATCTCCTCGTTTGTAGGATCTGTAGGTTTTCTATTTACGTTCCAATACATACGTTACGATCGAGCGGATATTTTGTTCTTAAATTACCAATACGGAGGAGTAATTTATCTAGGAATGAACCTGTTTATATTGTCTCGGTTGCTTTTAATAAAGTACGATCAAGACTCGTTTAATGTTTTGATTTCTCATTTTCTTTGTAATTTTTGGTAAACTGTTTAATTTTTGTATTTTTACTTGTATTGTAATTAAGTAATATTTCAAATTGTAACCAGTTTTTTTTAAAGTTGGTAAATAAATAAATAAATAATAATAATAATAATTTTTTTTAATCCATAATCAAATAACATGATATGCAAAGTAATAAGTACACAGACCTATAATGTCTGAGAATTGTGTTTAGCATTTTTTTAATTCTCATAATTAAAAGCATTTCTGTTTTGAATTTTTTTTTCATAAATAATTACCTGATTAATCCTCGAGAATGAATTATTAGAATTTAAGTTAAGAATATTAATCTTGAAAGTTGGAGAATCCAGCCATTTTTTAAAGATTAAAATAAAAATAAAACACATAATTGAATACACACATTTTTTAAAAACACTTGTTAAATATTTCGCAAAATTACAAAAGGTTTAAAAAATCACTTGATCGATTTCGGCTTGTTAGGCCATCATCAGGAGTATCTACTAAACTGTAAAAATAAAAATGTAGTTATATGTATATATATGTAGTTGGAAAAAGCAAAAAGTGAAACAAAAATATACAAATAAAAAATGTGGGAGTGGTAAACAATAAAAATGGTGAGAGCAATAAACATTAAAAATTAAAAGGTGGTGAGTTAAATACAGGTATATGATTATTGATTATTGATTAGTCAACGGCCGAATAACAAAATTACAGATATTGTTTTTCCCTTCTTTATTTTATTATAACCCGACATATTAGTCATTTTATGGGATAGTATGAGTATGGGAATAAAATAGTGCGGGGTCGGTTTGGTGAGACACGGATTTCTCTCTGTGCGTTGAGGATATTGTGATTAAGAAATATAGCTTTTCGGATTTCGTAAAATTCTAAGTTGTCTAAACGTCTGCTTTATGGTTGTACATGTAACTTTTCTAAATTGTTTAAACTGGATGTGTGATTTTCTAACGTTAAAAGATTTTAAAGGGATGATTCATGGCTACCAGATAAATATTCTTTAACTTTAACTTCAAAATAGCGCCCAGTCTATCCGATATAAGAGGAACTACAATCATTACAATTGGTCTTATAAACGCCAGACTTGGAAAGGCGATCAATTCTTGGTTTGTTGTTAAAAATCATTTTCTTAATTGTATTATTGTTATAAAAAGCAAAGCTAATATCTGTATATTGTGTCACGATGTTACTAATCCGTTGGCTAGTTTTTCCTATATACTCTAAGCGGCGCCAATTTTTCGGCATTGGGATATCAGGTAGATAAATGTTAGCTTAAGCTTTATGTTTCAGTTTTCTGTTTAATAGCTTCTATTCGCTGCTATTTCTAAAATTATATTAAGCTCTTTGTTATAATTGAATTTGGTCAAAGGAATGTTTATTAATCTATCTAAGAATGAGTGAAAAGCTGACATTTTAATATTATGGGGATGGTTTAAAGAATTAGGTATAATGGCGTCTGTATACGTGTGTTTTTGATAAATTTTGAACCCTAATGAAGAATTAATTCTGGTTATTGTTATATCTAGAAAGTTATTAGATTTGTTATCTTCTTTTTCTACCGTAAAATTACTGGTGGGATATTGAGAATTTAACCAAGTGAGAAAAGAGGTTAATAGCCTATCAGTTCCATTCCATAGACATAGTATGTCATCAACATATCTGTACCGTGTTTCGCCAAGTACCTACGGCAGAAAGTATAAAAAGTACATAATTGAATTGTAATTTTTGAAATTTTATTCAAATACTACTGTAACCAAAAAATTGTACTTCTAAATGCTAAATAAAAATTTAAATTAAAAAAAAAAATGTTTAAGTAAATCGTTTTCATTTTCTTGTAAGAATTGATTGATTTAAACGTAAATTTAAAATGAAAAATTTTAACAACGGCATTCCGATCAAATTGAAATAAAAGCTTACTACAAATCGTGTGACATTAAGCCAATATATAATACATACATAGATGGCAGTGATAACAGTAGAAATTAGGTAAAGCCGTACCAACAATTACTGTCTGGGGAAGTTTCAAGTTCAAAAATTATAGGAAAAGCAAAACGGTAGTAGTTTTCTATAGACATCTTAGACATCTGACGTACACTAGTAAAACTAAAGATAAATTTAGCAAGTATTATTTTAATTCGTCGGAGCCAACTTTGATGTATTTTTCAAAATGAAAGTTCGAAAAATATATATTAGAAATAATCCCTTTAATGCATAGTGTAGCATATCTGCATCATGTTATTCTAATTTGAACTGCATCTACATTTGAGCATATTTTTTGTGTTTTGTTTCGAATATCTGTTGTTCATTTGTTTTTCTATCTCGTTTCACACAATTTTTTGTTTTTTTCTGCGTTTTGAAAATAAAATCGCCATTTAGAATTAGTTAGTCGATGTTTTGCATATAGTTAGTAGTAAACATACATTTACATATGTAATTTTTTTTAAATAAAAATATTGTTTTTGAATATTTATTTTAATTTTGAATGAATTGCCTTATTATTAAGAAGCGTTATAAATGAAAAAATATTTAAATTTTTTACCACAAATCCATAATGATGCAAATAGGCATAATGTCATAAAATCAATTTTCCGGGAAAACTAGCTGCTTCCAACCATTTTTACTTTGAAATCCTTTTCAACCAAACACATCTTTATAAGAAAAAAAGCATTTCAATTAAAAAGAAAAAATCATGCATTAAAGGGTTAATTTTAATATTTCTGCAATTAATATTATTTAATACCAATTTAGCCTTCTTGTATATTATACATAGTTGTTAAATATATGTAAACTTTTATATAAACCTTTTAAACCATTTTTGCTTTTTTCATTGAAAAACTTGAAGCTGTAAATCATTATTTTTCCTATAGATTACTATGGAAATCAATGAAAACTTATTCCACTAAAAAAGTTTCCAAAAAATACGTCAGGATGATTATGGCTGTATGCTTTAGAAGGCTCTGACCTAATTCATACTTTCTATTTGTGTTTATTTTTGTGGTTACAATTTATATGTGTTCTTGTATGCAACAAATAAATAAAAAATATTGTGCTAGATAGAAAAAAACGCTTCTTGCATAGTTGCCTAATAGATATTGGTTTTGGATTTTTTTAAATTAACTGATAAAAGCTTCAGTTATGTTAATCGATTCAAAAGTAATTTTAGTCATGAGTAGATTTTTCGCAATAATTCTTATAACGCAAATAATGCATTGTTTTCGTATACCTAATTCGCATAACGCAAGATTTTTTTTTTGTTTTTCTATCTCTACCATGTTTTGAACTAGATTCTAGGGCTTGACTGATTAATCGATTAATCGAAAATTTATTTTCTCGAATAAAGTGTCAACCGATTTAGTAAAATTTGATTTGTGTGATGGAAATGGGATTCGAAAGTGATGTTTAGAAGAAGTTCTGGAATATATCCAATTAGGAAGGAACTCGGTTATTTCTTAACCGGTTATGGTGAATTTCGACAAGTACACGATACAAATGGGATTCTAAAATGAATTTTGTATACAATTCTGGAGTAGGGCAAAGGGATGGAATTTGGCTATTCCTTAATCGATTTTAATAAAATTTGACATATGCGCTGGAAGTTGGATTCTAAAATGATTTTTAGGTGAAGTCCTGGAATATTTATGACCAAGTAGGATTGAATTTGGCTATTTCTTACCCGATTTTAGTGAAATTTGACTAGTCTGTTGGAAATGGGAATCTAAAATGATTTTAAGATGAAGTACTGGAATATGGCAAAATATGTGTTATGGAACCTAACTTTTTTTTTAACGGATTTTAGTGAAATAATATATTTGATATGCGCAGTGAAGTTCTGGAACATGGCTAAGTAGGATGGAACTTGGATATTTCTTAATGCATCTATTTTCTGGTCCCTCCTCTCCATTAAGTAATAGGCCTTACTCGTCATTTAAAATCAACGTTCCTGTTTCGTCTTATAATAAAATTATGTCTGCTGAAGCTTGGCCTAATGGAGTATAAACTAAAGATTTTTTGGGGAGAAACTACAGCCGGTATATTGGCTTAGCCCATATGAAACCCAGCCATTTCATTCAATTATTATAAAGCCGACTCAACTTCAATCTCGCTGTCTACCAACATCTTTAACATAGTTTTTAAGGATAATAACCATAACTGTTCAATAGTCTTCCGGATGAATTGAAAATTTGTGGGAATCTCAAATATTTTCAATCCGTTCTAAAAACATTTTTATTCGAATGTGATAGTGTGGGTGATTTGGTGCAATTTCAAGTGTAGGAAGTTGCAAGTTTAAATAAAAAAAAATAACCAGTATAATTGGGCCATTCCAGAGCTTATTCTAAGTATCACTATAGAATCCCTTTCCCATCGTATATGGTCAATTTCATCACAAACAGTTGTGAACTAACCGGGTTCCCGCCTAATAGACCATATTCCAGAACATATTAAAATATCATTTTAGAATCCCATTTCTATGTCGAATTTCATTATAATCGGTTGAGGAATAGCCAACTTCTATCCTACTTGGCCATATTCTACAACTTGCCCCTTAAGATCATTTGACGATCCCAGTTCCATCATACATATCGAGTTCCTTCTCATGCGGTTATGAAGTGCCATCCTATTTGGTCTCATTCCAGAATTTCATCTAAAAGTCAGTATAGAATCCCACATTTAGTCAGTATCGTATTAAAATGTAGATTTCTGGTTTGGCACAGCAAATAACCCCTAACGCATGAAACCCCATTGTTAGTTTCATAAATTTCCTGTATTGCTTTATTTCCATATAAAAATTATAAAGGTAAAATTATTGTACCTTTCCAGCCAGATAAACGTTAACAAAATAATAAATATCCCCTTTACTCGCCGGTCACCGGTGTTCGAATGCTTATACAAGCTTATATAAAAAATATTTTTACGTCGTTCAAACCAATCTCGCATTAGTTGGAGAGTAAATTTACTCAAAGAGAGTATATGTATGTTGTTGGGGTTTTAATTGATATATATTGTCCGAAATATATGTATGTATGTACATAGTTTCTACATCTAAAAAGGTATTTTCTACACCCAATAATTATGAATTTTTGTTCATTCGACATGTGACGTTTCTATAAAATCGTTATAGATGAGTGCCAACTTTGAATCGTTTTTTGTTTTAGATCAACGTTAATTAATGTTAGAAGGATTCGGCGTGGTGCAGATGTAGGAGTACCGTTCAGCTAAAATATTGGAAGCTTACTCCCCATGTTTTACTTCTGAGGATGGTAAACAGATTTATAGAAAAAAATTTATTTTTAACTATTTTGTAAAAGAAATATAAAACATGGGCAGGAATTATTTAACATATTAGACACGAAAGAATAACGATTGGGTTAGCCGCTTATGTAGGATGTATGAATTGTCAAATTATCGCAAAAATTGGTTTGAACGTTTAAGCATTGTTATTTTCTCTATTATTGTCGTCTATCAGACGGTAATAATATTAAGGTGGCTCTCTTTTCTGAAGGTGCATGATATTTCAGACGACGAAGATAAAACATATGTCGAACTACTACTTACTAGTAATTTTACTATCTATTTTTACCATGTGCCCATAATGAATATAAAAAGATAAATATAAACAAAACTAAAAATAGCAGAAGACCATTATTCTTATAAAAATGCAAAATTTCCTGTTATGCAACAAATTAAAAACAATAATTTTTTTATTGGTACTGCGCCAAGTTGTCAGCATGTATATATGTTTACATTATTATACAAACAACATCGTTATGATATGTAATAAAAAAATAAAAATAAAGTATCTACTTAAAGTATACGCGTTAAGTTATTCGTGCGCCTCGTTTTCGCTCGCCTTACATCCAAAATAAACCAAAAACAAAACATAAATATTTATTTAACCTTTCGAAAATACATAAAATTTATGAACTCATATAACACATTTTTGCCAACAACAACCAATACTATTCTGCACGAGTTAATAAACGCTAGGAAAAAAAAATCTATTTTCAAATGCCCAGCACAAAAACACTTTGCATATGTTATTTAAGCACAAGAACCGATTATAAAATTTACCCGAGACAAATATTGTCATCTGTTTTTCCAAATGTTTAAATACACAACAATAATAAATACGAAAAATGTTTGCCCTCTCTCTCTCTATCTCTGCTGTGATTAATTGCCATTTGAAATGGATAATTTTAAAAATTTAACATTTAGAAAACAGATTTTGAATTTAATCTTTTTTTTGCTACTTTTTTTACTTCGTCGCGGGTAGGTATATAAAAATGTCACTGACGTAATTTTTTGGTTAGCGAAGTAGCAAAACAACCTGAAAAAAAAAATTGGAAAATTCTTCTTTAGAGAAATGTGAAACGCAAGTACATATATTATTTAGATTTCGGATACCTAAAATGTAGCAACACAAATAGATTGATTGGTCGGTTGGTTCCCAGATTATATACAAATTTATATAATCAAAGGCAAGAGTGACACGTTACATAATTTATTTAGATTACACGTTTTTAGGCTTGTCTAGGCCACATTTAGGGTAAACACAAATTTTCGACTGTTTAGTGTATAGGTGAAATATATTTTTTGGGTGGTGGATGTATTATAGCTCCTCCATCCGCGAGACGTCTGTAGAAAGTTTTCGGAATTTTCCCTCATTTTCTCGCATCAATAAATCTTTAACATTTTACAAAACAAGATTAAATTTTAATTTGTTGGTATAAACTGGAATGAAGATATATCTGAACTTAACACAAATTAATTAATTATTCAGTGAAATAAAATTTATTATTGAAATACATCCTCAGGCCAATAAATTATTTCGACTTGTTTAATCAACCAATTGTAAAATATGAGTTCTTAAAATTTAAGAGCAAACATTGACATTCAACTTAATAAATTAGAGGCAAATATCGAATATAAACCAATTTCTTCCGACGGCAAGTCGACCTTATTTCTGAAGTACTGTTTCATGATTTTATCTTAGCTTTAGAATAAAATTACAGGATTTAAATCGAACTAGATGAACAGAACCAATTAGCTTCATACTCTATATAAATCAAAAATTGAACATAAATACAAAGAGCAATGCAGACAGGAGTAACAATCAGATGTTACGAAAAAAAATCCATACCCTTAGTAAACTAAAGGAAACAAGTATTGTACAACTGGTAGTTGTCCATTTTCTTGTTTTGTGGCTTTTATCACTACTTTAGTATTACAAATAAAATAAAATATCTTCTATTTTCTAATTATTTTTATTAACTAGGTTTTTCTATTAGATTTTTGGATGATATACCGGTTTCGAAAACTTCTTTCTTCTTCAGTATCTGCCTTGTCAAATATTTTCTTTTGGGGGCAGATACTGAAGAAGAAAGAAGTTTTCGAAACCGGTATATCATCCAAAAATCTAATAATATTATCACTGGAAAATAGAAAGAAAAACCTAGTTAATAAAAATAATTAGAAAATAGAAGATATTTTATTTTCTTTGTAATACTAAAGGAAACACCCGATGCTGTTCGGGAATAGTTTATATATTGCGACCACCGACCGCCACTTGCAGTACTGGTGTGACACATATTTAGTAAAACTATTTTAAGTTAATTTCGGAGAAAGCCAGACACAGTGGAGGATAACATTACGTAGCTTAACCTAGCGTAATTACTGAATTGTCTACTAATTTACATAATAAAAACAATGAAGAAGGCTAAATTAATATTGCTAACGGTTTTGTAATCTTTATGGCAAAATAAGATGTGTTCAAATCAGTGTTTGAAGAAGATCATTCTTGATGTATTCAATTAAGAATGTAGCAGCTCACTCATTCAAAATATTCTTGCATTCGTTTTCCGCTACAATATCAAACATATATGATACATGTTATCAAAAACATTCATCCACTGCTGTGGTTTTAAAAAAACCGAACCAATAAACAAAAAGCGAAACAATTTCCTTTTTTCATATTTTGTTCATCCGTTCCAGTATTATTTCGATTATTTTTCGCGTTATTCTTCTACATTCGCTTGTTTTTTCTTACCCAGGCAAGTCGCTTTTAATTTTAAAAAAATGCAGCATTATAGAATTACGGTGGTGAATAATATTAACTTAAAACTAAATGTATTTGTAATACATCAAATTAAATTTTATAATAATAAAATAAACATTATTATGAATTATAAATAATTATGATAATTTTTAAATAAGTGAAGTGTTTATTTATTTATTAGATTTGTGCGTTTCAATTAATTTCACCGACGCCACATCTACATGTAAGAGCTTGGATACTATAACTGAACCCATTTCTGAAAATTCCATCAAATTCAAATATTTCGAAAAAGAAAAATCTTGGGAGTTTACAAAATTAACAGAAATTAACCTTTATTAGCGTGATACTAATCCATTATTATTTCATGAAAGCTAATCAGGGGACAATATAATGGGTTAATGATTAATTAATAATTTTCTAAAAACCTCGATGAGGCAATCAACATTGCATAAAATCTTGAAAATCGATTTTGACATATCGAAACTAAAAATCGCGGAAATAAAAAATAATGAAAGTTAGTATCTCGAAACTAATCTGGACACGTTTTTTAATTTTATTAATAGTTTTTTTATGATTTTACAAGCCATATTGCTGCAAACGGTGCAAAAAATTTTTAAAAACTATATGGTGGATTAAAAATAGCATTAAAACCTCCAAACATGATCAAACTTAAAACTACTTTGCAAAATTTATTGCAATCAAATATGAGCCGTTTATTTTGAAAGTGGCTTAAGTCCATATTTTATTGAAACGAAATAATGAAAGAATAGAAAAACAATAAATGAAAAAACATATGGGATTTTGAATTTTCGTATTTTTTGCACAGGTGTTATCATTAATTTGTTTGTTTTGAAAAATGGACTTAGGCCACTTTCAAAATAAACGGCTCATATATCAAATTGAATATTTTATGTGGAAATCGTTTACTGGGGCTAGAGAGATGGTATTGAATGGGATGCAGCCTAGTATCCAAAATCCCCAAATTGGTATCTTAATATAGAAAAACTTTAACAACAATCTTTCAAGCATTTTAATTTATTTTTGCTTTGCTGTCGGTAAGAGTGTACGATTGGAAAAGAAATATGACATACAAAATTTATTTAAAAAACAGTTAAGTATTAAAATGAAATGGAATTTTTGTTCGATAAAAAAAACATGATTTTATAAATAAATGAAATGAATAGTAATTCCAGATACAAACAACAAACCTAATAATAATTAATTTTAGGTAATAGGTAGTACAGTTTCTCGCGTTCCATTTTATACAAACAAAATTTCAGCCGAGTTTTGATATTGATCTCTTGATCAACCCAAGTTAGAATAAGATACCAAACTATTTTGTCAGCTACTATACGCACTTAATGCTATATCCTTGTGCTAGAAATGGTGTCATTTCCAATGACCTACCAACTCTCGATCGAAACCAGCAAAATTGGATGCATTGAAGCTATCTAGATCATATGTGGCACGGCCTCACATATCAACATTAATGAAGGTTGCAACTGATTACAGACTGCTTCTGTCACTGTTCGTAGCTTGTACGCATTTATTTCATCTGAGAATATTTTCTCCAAATACAATACTTTTTTGATATGTAGGTTTTACTAGGCGGAACATTATATCAATATTTCGCAGTAATATAATCTGCAGTAAAGATTCTTTTATAATTGCAAATTAGATGCAAATATTTTAACTTTAATGTACCGGTTTTTATTTTACTGCTTGTACTGGAAAGGTACCATATATAAAGAATTGGGGCTACCCTAGATTTTTTTTTTTAACTGAATAACTCATCTCTAATAATGTACTACGATCTTATGTTAATATGCTATTATGATCTATATACTTGTAAATTGTTTTTCACAATTTGTTTTCCATCGCATATTAATTCAATGAATAGGTCGCATCGTAGTAAAATTTCAATTTTGCAACCCTGGTAATAATTGGAGTCTGCTAAGTTTAACCTCTATATTTCTGACAATTTATTTATATTTGTTATATTCTGCGATTGTTTTCCAATCTACTTGCTTGACGTTTGTTTTCCAATCTACTTGCACAAAAATCAAGGCGGACCTGTTTTGTTTTTAATTGTTTTTTTCCTGTATACTGAAAAATTTTATCGTTTGATTGTAAATATAAGGCCATGAGTGAATATGTTAAAAATATTTTAGTTAAAAATTTGGTGAAAATCAAATTATCGTGGTGAAATATTTTTAACAACAAAAGTAAAATTTGCTGTGTGAATTAGTTAAAATTTTGACAGTTGAAATTCATTCAAAATGCATCGCATTTAATCATTACCGTTTATATTCATAATAAAATTATAATAATATATATTGCGAGGCTGTAGAACGCATTGAAAAAATAAAACAATTTAACAATGCAAATTAAAAGTAAAATGTAATATAGATTGTGGCGTAGTGGTAAAGTAGTGAACTGAGCGACAAAGGTGTTAGGTTCGATTCTCAGGCATTTTTATTTTTTTTAATTTTTATTATTAGTATTTTTTAGTATTCATTTAATGACCAAATATTTTATTTTAAATTAAAAATATTCCGCTTCATCGTTATTACAGTAATTACACAAGAAAATACGTGGTACGTGGTAAATGTATCCGAACACTACTATAAATTATTTAAAAACTTTTATATTATGATTTGTAGTAAGCCATGAGAATTTTTCTGTAAAAATTTTTTTTCCTGTCATAAAATCACAGCATGCTATGTTTGAAACAATATAACAATAAAATTAAATACATTTTCTTATGTTGGATCGTGGCTTAGTAGGAACGTTACAACGTATTGGAATAGAGCGGCTGAGTCCTTGGGGTTCGATAGTGCTCGTGGTGTTTCAGTTTTGTTTTTCAAATTTATATTTTTTTGACGTGATTCACACGGCATATTCACCAAATTGACCGGAAAGTTTGCCCTTGATATTGGTTTGGTAAATCTACAAAATAGCGATTTACAGAACTTAATTGCAGTATAGCGAGAGAATGCCTCATTTGATCGAAGTAATTCTGGTGCTAATTTGTGCATAAAAAGACTGTGGCAGATAATTTATTTTAAATTAAAATAATTAATCTCAACACCTTATAAACGTTATTATGCAAAACAACAGCCCACCACGAATTTTGGTTTTTTGAAGAAAAGCACAGCTCCCGCTGTTTGTCGTTCTGTAAGGTTTTTTGTGTGATGCCCGATCACATGAAAAATCATCCATAAAAACCCTTACTCTTTGGTTTAAGGTATATTTAAGGTACAATAATCCTTAGCAGCATTTAATCTCGATCTAGTCCTACTTGGCTAAATAATAACGGCTAATCAAATATCAAATGGTCAAATCACCATTATTATAAATTGTATCCGTCCTAGGACGGGCTATACCCCCTAGTAAAATTATAACAATGTATATGCCTATACATTTTCCCCATACAGTTTGACAGTAAAATCCATCATACATAAAATGTTGGACTATTTTACACATCATATAATCGGGGTTAGATTTTGCACAAGGGCAAAAACTAGAACCTTTGCGAAAATTATCGGTGCTATTGACGGATGTCATATAAGAATTAAATGCCCAGTCAATAAGCACGATGAATATCTAAATTATAAAAACTTTTACTCCATACAGTGTCCAGCCTTAATAAATTGCCATCATTTATTGAACGACGTTCAATACTGAATGTTATTGAATGACGCTTTTTAACATCACTTATAGACGGTGTCGACTGCGTTAAATTTTTTGTGGTGAATAAAAAAAAAATTTAATTTCATTTGTCAAAATTTTGATTTTTAACTTGTTTTTAACTAATTCACTAATAGCCTAAGTGGTGAAAATGGTGGTTTTCTTTTCTCATCCTACTTGAAAATGTAGAGAGATTTTCTTATATTAAGGGCGCAAGACTGAATTCTAATTCATCAACACCAAATTTACTACTTTTTACACTTTCTGACGTAGGCAATTGGCAAAACACACTTAATACACACATTTTTAAATTTTTTTAAAAACGCTTCTTAAATATTTCGCAAAATTACAAAAGGTTTAAAAAATCACTCGATCGATTTCGGCTTGGTAGGCCATCATCAGGGGTATCTACTAAACTGTAAAAATAAAAATGTGTTTATATGGTTGGAAAAAGCAAAAAATGAAACAAAAATATATAAATAAAAAATGTGGGAGTGGTAAACAATAAAAATGGTGAGAGCAATAAACATTAAAAATTAAAAGGCGGGGTGAGTTAAACACAGGTATATGATTATTGATTATTGATTAGTCAACGGCCGAATAACAAAATTCCAGATGTTGTTGTTGTTTTTTTTATTATTTTTATTTATTTTATTATAACCCGAAGTATTAGTCATTTTATGAGATACACACATTTTTAAAATTTTTTAAAAACACTTGTTAAATATTTCGCAAAATTTTAAAAAATTTTAAAAATGTGTGTATTAAGTGTGTTTCGCCAAGTGCCTACGGCAGAAAGTATAAGAAGTATTTTATGAGATGGTATGAGTTTGGGAATAAAACAGTGCGGGGTCGGTAGTTGGTGAGAAACGGATTTCTCTCTGTTCATTGCGGATATTTTGGTTAAGAAAAATAGCTTTACGGATTTCGTAAGATTCTAAGTTGTCTAAACATCTGCTTTTTGGTTGTACATGTAATATTTCTAAATTGTTTAAACTGGATGTGTGATTTCCTAACGTTAAATGATTATAAATGGACGATTCATGGCTACCAGATAAATGTTCTTTAACTCTAATTTCAAAATTGCGCCCAGTCTGTCCGATATAAAAGGAACTACAATCATTGCAATTGATGGTTTGTTGTTAAAAATCATTTTCTTAATTGTATTATTGTTATAAAAAGCAAAGCTAATATCTGTATATTGTGTCACGATGTTACTAATCCGTTGGCTAGTTTTTCCTATATACTCTAAGCGGCGCCAATTTTTCGGCATTGGGCTATCAGGTGGATAAATGTTAGCTAAAGCTTTATGTATCAGTTTTCTGTTTAATAGCTTTAATATAGTCTTAGCTGCATAACCGTTATTCGCTGCTATTTCTAAAATTATATTAAGCTCTCTGTTATAATTAAATTTGGTCAAAGGAATGTTTATTAATCTATCTAAGAATTGGTGGAAAGCTGACATTTTAATATTATGGGGATGGTTTGAAGAGTTAGGTATAATGGCGTCTGTATACGTGGGTTTTCGATAAATTTTGAACTCTAATGAAGAATTAATTCTGGTTATTGTTATATCTAGAAAGTTAATAGATTTGTTTTCTTCTTTTTCTACCGTAAAATTAATGGTGGGATACTGAGAATTTAACCAAGTGAGAAAAGAGGTTAATAGCCTATCAGTTCCATTCCATAGACTTAGTATGTCATCAACATATCTGTACCAAAAGATCACATGACGGAAATAAGGATTATTGCTTGATACAATCGTTTGTTCGAAGAAATTCATGAAAATTTCTGCTAACAAAGGTGACAGAGGGGAGCCCATCGGTAGACCATCGGTGAATCTGAAATACTTATTATCAAAGCAAAAATAATTTTGTTTAAGACAAGTTTCAAATATCAGCTTCAGTTCATTCCGAAGGCTTCCATCCGCAACATCCCTATCTAAGTATAAACTATTTGAGACAAAATGTTAATTGGAATAGAAGTGAAAAGACTAGCAACGTCAAACGAAATTAGTTTTGAGCACCGCAGATGACTATAAAACGACTATGGAAATCATTGCGGGGAAAGAGATTGGTGGAAAAAAAACGATTCAAATTGTGTTTTCTCTATTGATGATGGCATAAACCTACACTTTACATCTCTACCTAAGATTTCTGTTACTTTATCAATGCCGGATATACATTTTTGTTCTAGCCATAATAGCAATTCGTATAGTTTTAGTGTTGTTGATGATGCATGATATCACTAAAGCTATCTGTACAATTAGCTATAATGCAATGGGGGACAATGAAATTCGGCTTTCCTTCATTAAATGTATTTTGCCATTCGGTTTACAACGCTGGCAAAAACAAAACGTCACAAGCTGTAATGATTTAAGGCCAATATATATTACTCCTATAATATCTAAGGTCTTCGAAATAATTTTAAAAAACAAATGCAGGCCTTTGTCATAAAAATGATTTTTATAACCAGGAGGGGAGGGGAGGGGGAGGGGAGAGGAGGGGGAGGGGAGGCTTGGACCTAAAAGTGGTTTTTATCTAACAAGGAGGCCTTGGTCATAAAAATGATTTTTATTCACAAGTGGAGGGCTTGGACATACAAATGATTTTTATTCACTATGGGGCCTTAGGCTTATTCACAAAGGGGTGGGGGGCTTGGCATAAAAATGGTTTTAATTCACAAGGGAGGGGAGCTTGAACATAAAAACGATTTTTATTCACAAGGGGTTATGGCTTTGGACATGAAAATGGTTTTTATTCATAAGGGGACTTTGAACATAAAAATGGTTTTTATTCACAAGGGGGGGGGGGCCTTGGACATAAATTGGTTTAAATTCACAAAGGAGGCCTTGGCCATAAGAATGATTTTTATTTACAAGGGGGTCTTGAACATAAAAATTATTTTTATTCACAAGTGGGGAGGCCTGACATAAAAATATTTTGTATTCACACGGGAAGGAGCCTTGCACATACAAATGATTTTTATTCAGAATGGGGGGGCTTAGACTTATTCACAATGGAGGCCTTGGACATAAAATATTTTTTATTCACAAGGGGGGCCTTGAACATAAACATATTTTATATTATTAAGGAGGGGGCGAGGACCTGGAAACAGGGTCGGTGGTTGGCCCTCAAAGAGAATAGACGTGTTTTAGTCGTCGTCTTCGTAAATTTAATTTTATTATATTTTAGTTATTTTGATTTTGTTTTACATGTCTATGGATGTATATGCATAGAGATATGCATATGTAGCATGTAGGTGTGGATTTTAAGTTAAATGTGAGTTAAATTTTGTTATTTTTGTGCTGTGCAATGTGTTAAATAAATAAATAAATATGGGATAAATATAAAAGTGTAAAGTGTATGAATTTTTGAACATTAAACATTTAAAAGGAAAAACGTGTTCAAAAATAAATAATTAACGGTACTACTCTAATACCGTTAAGCAGGTAATTTCACAATAACATACATTGTTGTATGTATTTGTGAAATAAGTGGAAACATTTATTCATTTTATTATATCTGCACGGGGTGTCGGGGGAAAAACACTTAGCGAAATACAAGCTATTTTCAAAAGTCTTATTTGGTATGATTTTAATTTAATCCACTTAAGTTTTCTCAATATATTTGTTTGTTCATTTCTGATTCTGGCTGTGCGGGAATGTAAGTTACCGAATTCAACAACCAGCTATGTCATTGTATGGTAAAAGCACATAAAGATTTTATAAAATCAAATATTTATTATTATAATCATTATAAATGAATCAATGTTATTTATAATTATGTTAAACATTACTAAAACTGTATTTTTGATCGTTAAGTAGTTTAAAAGTGGTCGGAATCGAAAATAATTCTTACGGTAGAATGAAAAAGTACTGGAATTAGTTTAAAAGAGAAGCATGCTCGCGGGATGATGGATAAGTACCGAAAACATTTGGATGAGGAAGTAATTGTTATGATTAGATAAAAAAGGACTGAAAGTTGTCTGAATGAGAAGTAATATGAACAAGTAGTGAAAGTTTTATAAAAACACACGGTAAACGTCCTGAATGTTAGTAAAACGCTCACTCTTTGTCTTTGTTCTAGCATTTGTGTTTATTACACGTAAAAATGAAACAATTCCTTTCTATGTATTAGTAGATAACGTCCTATATCATGTCACTGGAACAAAAACGTATCCATTTAGGCCTGTAGCGGCTGGTTTCTCAAGCATTCTGGGTTATCAGGAATACAAATGAAATATTATCAACCCCGTGCGCACACATTTTGTCAAACATTGTATAAGTGTATATCTAAAATGTTGTTATTGGTTTAGTGGCGACGGACAAATTTTCGTTACATCAGTTTTTCTACCCATTTGAAAACGCTATATACGCGGCTAGAAGAGTTTTACTGCAAAAACCTTTCTGAAAGCTTAGTTTTGTGTTTAACACCAATTGTAAAAATGGGCATATCACTTGTGTACTTAAAGCACATCGATATGACCGCCTCTATAAATTTATTCGTACATTTTTTAGAAAATAAATCAACTTTTAATGATACTTTTATTTAAGTTATACATTTTCATCGAATCTAAAATTTGTATTCTACAACTTTTCCGGAAAAAAGACATTAAATGTCTCTCTTGCAAAGTTGATGTTTTCTAATTGATTAATTGGGCAGAACAAAACTTTAATCTAACGTCCAGTTTTTAAATATACCCATAGTTTAATTTTTTTTTACTTCAAATTTTAATACATATTTAGAATCCAAGTTCACTAGTTTAAAGGGTTTAGGCTAAACATTTATTCAATTCAACGATTTGGTTTGTTTAATTCATTAATTTAACTAACTATTATTTGCAATTGTTCAAAACATGTTTCTAAATTGCCCCCGCTAATTATTTGAAAGCCAGAGTAGTTTTATGTTGTATCAAAACTGCCCAACAACCAAATTATTGTTATCGCTTGTCGACTGAGTTAAGGTGGTATGGCAAACATTTAAGACAATTTTAAATTCTAAAATGTGTATATGTATATGTTTCAATTCCAATGTTTTCAAAATCTCAAAATTAAAATTTTCGTAAAATATTTCAAATGTCTGGCAAAAATTACCTTAATTTTTATAAAGAAGGGAAAGCCACAAGACAGAAGAGCCCTTTCTGCTGTTTCATAAAGTGCAGTTTAAAACTGTCTTCTTTTCACTCAAACATTCCAGCAAACTACAAATTCGTTGTGTAGTGTCACATTCATAAAAAATGAATAAAATTAAAAATTTTCAAATTATACTACAAATAGTAACAACATATATTGTGATATATTTGGTAGAAATTACGACAAGCATGACAATAAACTGAACTAGGTACTTATTACTTACTATAAATAGAAATATTTAGAGATAATTAGACGAGGGAATGAAACACCCTACTCGAATCCATAAAAATTATAATCAAAATATAAAAAAATCGGTTCAATTAAAGTAATTACTTAACATTATGTTGTGTCACAGCCGCACATTGAGTAGTAGTATATTTGGCTGTTATTTATGTTTTTAGTATTTAAGGGCAGTAAGGGTATTTACGGTTTAGAACAATGATAAATTACATTTTGTATATTTTTGTGAAAATCAATACAATATACAATTTAGAACATTAGATGTAAATTTTATTTTGTGGCTTTTCTGGTATCTATACTCGTAGTTAGTATTCTATAGAGAATACGATACATGATTTGTCACAGACACGGAACATTTCGTTCGATATCGAATTATACTCGTTCCAGAAAATCCCACACAAAAAATTAACTGTTTTGTTGAATTTCGTATTTTAGGTTAGGTTTTGCAAAATATTTTAATTTAATTTTTATTTTTGATTTATTGAACTTCATCAGTCATTCTGCAGCGGGGGATGGGCGCAACATTGAACGTTATTCAAAATATTGTAAAACAGAAATTTCTTGATTTTATTGTAAAAGATAATAATTCAGTGGTTTGCAAAATAAAAAGAAATGTGTAAGGTGGTGAACTAAATTAGTGTCGAGTATATTATTTTAATTTTGTAGAAATTTGTGAGGCGGTCAAATTCCTTCATGGGATATACTATAGCAACAGTGGAAGGAAGAAAGAAATTTAAAAGTAACATTTTTGATCTATTCTGTTGAAAGGTGAATGATCAAAGGTAATCTACTACTTAATAAAATACTTGTTTAAAATAAATACATAATGCGTTTTCTGGTGTTAAGTGGCAACACCGCGTATAATGTAAAATACTTAATTTTAGTAGATTTTCTTGACTTTTCTATTCTTGCGCAGATTCTTAAATTTTTATAAGGATTTTTCCAAAATAAATAATCCATTACAGGCTTACACAGTCAAATGAGTTACAACAAAATCTGTGAAATCATTTTTACAATTTTTTTCTGCCTGAACTGGCACACTATACTCGTACATCTTTTACTTGACGTATGAAACTTAGGGGTGCCTGTTACTTTCTTATACAAAGTATAAAAGCAAAAAGAAGAACCATGAAAACTTTGCAATTCGAGATCCAAATTGCCCATTATGGGAAAATTTCTGTGTGCATGAATGTATGAAGGTCTGTGTGCTCTATAACTGAAAAACCAAAACCTATAGAATTATGAAATTGTGGATTAGATGTTATAATTTATGGAGATGTGTACCTTCTATTTTGGCAACGATCGGACAAGGAGATCTTGGGCCCCCGTACTAACTCTTTTAAAACTGACTTGAAAAATGTATTTTCTTGTATAAGAAAGTCGGTGCTACTTCAAAAATTAACTCACAAAAGGATTAAAAATATATTATGTACATATATATAGTTGTTTCAACTTGAAACGTTTGTGGTACAACTATTAGCAGAAGCGAGGCGAGCGTTACAATTCCTTTGATCTGTGCCTGCAAGCATTTTGAGATGAAGCATTTTTCTATTTATCACAAATTCGCAATTCTCTCTACTATATTCGTCGATGCAATACTAATCCGCCGAATTAAATTAACCAAAACACAACTTGAAACATTTATGGTGGAAGTGGCACTATCAGAAGAAGTGATACAAGCGATATAAATAGCTTAAAATAATTCATTAGTTAGAATGAGAGAGCGAGTCAATTTAAACACGCAAACAATTTTTTTCAATTTGTTATTTCTTCTGTGAGTTAATTTTTGAAGTAGCGCCAGAAAGTCAGATGTTGCCATCTTCAGAAAACAGCTAGAAGAGAAACAGTTTATCATGAGTCATCGAAGAAGCACCTGACCGAAATTCGATTTAATGCCCAATGACTCGACACGCATTTTCGCTTTTGTATTTTCATTCCTCGAATTGTAAGTTCCTGTAAAATGTGAATTACATTTCTAACTAAAAGGAGTGACATGACGGGTGTGCAGAAACCCGGCACACATTTCCCGAGGGAGATTTAATGATGGATATTTTTCTATTAACGAGCCCAGAAAAAACGCCATTTTTCTTGAATTGAATTATTTTATTATCGTTTTAGAATTAGGTCAAATTTCCTAATAACCAATATTAGGTTAATGTTGGATCAATGAATTAATCACTCATTATCTGTTAAAAAAAATGATTACGAAACTTCAAATGAAGCGGCCAAATCCCTCTATGGGATGTAGCGCCAGCGAAAAAAAAAAAAAAAAAAAAAATATTAGGACCCCTTCCCAAGGTGTTGTTTGAATTGTTCAGCTTTAATTTTTAAACCCTTACCTAACTATCCTCTTACAATCATGAGGGTGTTCCAATTTTTGAAGTGTCATAGATTCTTAAGAATTACACGCTGATGTCTAGTTCATGACAGGCTAAATATCTAGGAAAATCATTTAACATAGGTATCCAGGAGATCTAATACAAAACAATGTAAGCCTAAACTATTTAATTTATTTAAGTTGATTCGTGTTGTGATCTCCTTACAACATCAATGCACAATAACACTGTTCCTAATTTCTGGTGGGATCAAACCAATAGTCATAATCATGTAATCATTCATACTTGCTAATTATTTGTAAATTGTATATCAATCAAATCGATTAAATTGCTTCATTGGTTGAAATCAAGTTGCATACTAATTAACTGAACTAATCACGTGTTGGTGACAATTGTAATTCGTTACGTAATAAAACTTTGTGTTTGGTATAGCAATTAGATCATTAGAATAACCAACATAGGAGTGAGTAATTGTATGAAGTGAAAGACCAAGATGCTATAACCAAGATTTAATATCTAACAAGCTTTTCAGTTTTTTCTATTTCATTTATAAGCCTTAAAATAAATACTCGGTGTAGCGAATTATTTGAAGGAGCCAGTAAACAAATGTTCGGTCGTTTGGTCGGGAATCACGGTCTTCCTAGCTTGCAGAACTTCTTTTTGTATACCAATTTTCGGCAACACCTGGTTTTAAATTTGGAACTACCGGTATATTTTAACAAAATTGTGTCAAAATAATATACTCTTATGTTTGTTTAAGTTACTTTCAAATTCTTGCAACATGGAGTTGATTAAACATACAAGCTATAAACTTACTCTTATTTGGTGTTTTACAATTATAAAATCTTGAGATTCGACCAGTTTAAGATACCTGCAAATATAAAAAAATAAAATATTAATTTATTAAATATTAACAGTTTCAAATAAATAAATTTAAATTAATCTTTGCCATCGGTATGGACAACAATTATTGAGTAATCGCAATCAACGGTTTGTCAACAAACAGGACGCCTCCATAATTTCGTTAATTGGAGAATCAGAAATTGAATTCGTTAATTGAATCAGATACGTTCACAGCTCCCGTCCCTAAAACACCTGGTTTTTAATTTAGTTTTAGACTGTAATTAGGGCTTGCAAAACCGGTTTCAGTTAAACCAGTTTCTCGGTAAAACCGGCCAAAAATGAAAACCGAAAAAACCGGTTTCATTCCATTTAAAAACCGGTTTTTTAAGATACTATTTTTTCAATAATAAATGAATATTTTGTTCGTAAAAGTGAAATTCGTAAGGGGCGTATTTATTAAGTAAAATTGAATTTAAGCTTTTAAAAGAAGATAACCAAAAGTATAGTTTAACGTTTGATGAGTGGGCTTCTGGTAGAAACAGGAGATATCTTAACGTTAACGAGCGTTCAAAACATTCGTTTTAGAACTGGGATTATGTCCAATAAAAGAAACATGCCAGCCGAAAAATGTGTTGAAATTGTTGATGATTAAACTTTTAATTCTGACGTTGTTGCAATAACAACGGATGGAGCTTCCGTAATGAAAAAGGCAGGAGATATTGTATAATTGCGGCTAATCAACATGCCTGATTAGCACCCACACGACATACATTTAGAAGTAGTGGACATGTTGCATAAAAAACCTGTACATGAAAATGAAATGCGCATGCGTACAGATGAACCAGAAACATCAAATTTTGAAGATTAAACGGATAGAGTTTCAACTATAAATGATTTAACTATGTTCTCAAAATTAGAGCCTATATCGAGCTGATTTTCTTTACAGTTTATGTTAGATGAACTGACCAAACAAAATAACTCATTTAGTGCAGATCTAAAGACAGCTCTATTAAATCGAATAATGGAAAAACTGCCGATATTTTTAGTTATCTTACTGCTCCTACAGCAGAGGTAAATAACAATAATTGTACTGTAATTTATTCACTAAACCGTCGCAGAATAATTTAGTATTTCAAGTTTAAGCATTACTTCAGCGCTTCCACATAAATGAAAGTATTTAATTGCAGAGCCAGAAAATGAAATTTTGCCAATAGATTCAGACGAGAATAAAATGAATCTGTTGAATAACTTTTAAACAAATATTAAATTAAAAAGATTGTTTTGAAACCGAAAAAACCGGTTTAACCGGTTTTAATATTTTTGAAAACCGAAAACCGGTTTTCAAAAATAAAGGCGGTTTTGCAAGCCCTAACTGTAATGCATTTTCAGTCGATCTGTAAACCAAGAAAATCGCAGTCAAATTAAAAGATTTTCGATTCAGATTCTTTTTGGGTTTTCGACTGCAAAACGTGTGCCCGAAATAGGTTTATTATATTCTAGAGAATGGAGATTTCCATTTTAATATTAAAATTAGAATTACCGTTTTCAGAATATTTTAAAATCATTTTTATCAATTTTACATTAATTTGAATTAATTAATTAATTCGTGTAATCTTTAATATGTAAATAGTCCTAAGACCATTTTAATGTGGTTTACAAATAATACAAGGAAGTACATATATTAGAATTTACGAACAATTATTTAGGTTTATTTCAAGGCAATAGTCGAAGACAATACTGAACTACAAGTGCCAATTAAAACTACGGAAGAACTTGAGGTTCAATTGGAGCTGCTGAACAACAGTCTTCTGCAAGCAGCGTTGCAAAGTACTCCTCCTACTTGTAATCAACCGGAAAGTCACATCAGCTATCCAGTAGAAGTGAGAGATCTGGTTAGAGAGAAACGGAAAGCTCGAAAAATCTGGCAGAGGAATCGAGCACCACAAAGCAAATCACGACTTAATTATTTAAGCAACAAATTAAAAATGTTTATCAAAGAAGTCAAGAACAAATCTTTTAATGAATACCTGGCTGGCCTTTCTGGCAACAAAGATACTAATTATTCCCCTTGGAAAGCAACTAAAGGTCTTAAAAGGCCTAAAGTACAAATAGCTACTATCAAGAATGACGATGGAAATTGGGCTAGAAGTGCCAAAGAAAATGCTGCATTATTTGCAGACTATCTTGAAAACACATTTCAACCCCTTCCAAGGCAAACACCTGAAGAAAATATAATTTCAGTAAATAAAGTGGATAAACTAAACATAAGACCTGTAACACAACATGAGCTAAAAGATGAAATTAAAAACAACTTAAGTTCAAAAAAATCCCCTGGTTAAGACCTAATCACTAGTCTTATAGTTAAAACTCTCCCAGGAAAAGGAGTATGGAAATTACTGCAAGTAATCAATGCAGCGTTCAGATTAAAATACGTTCCATACCAGTGGAAAGTGGGAGAGGTGATAATGATTCTAAAACCTAACAAGCCGCCAAACAAGAAAACATCGGCCTGTACATCGGCCAGATTCCCTACTTCCTATAATTTCAAAATTATTTGAAAAGTTACTACTCAAGAGGTTAAAATCAGTAATAGAAGTCAGAAAACTCATTCCTCCTCACTAATTTGGATTTATAGAGAGACACTCTACCATAGATGTGCACAGAATCACAGATCTAATTGAAGATGCTCTGAAAAATAAAAAAATATGCTCAAGTGTCTTCTTGGACGTATCTCAAGCCATCGACAAAGTATGGCACCGAGGCCTGGAATATAAACTACACAGAGATGTGCCGAAGTAGTTTTACCTGATTTTAAAGTCATATCTAGCTGATCGACACTTTCGTGTAAAACATGAAGAGGAATACTCCGAATTAAAGAAAATATCGGCTGGAGTTCCACAAGGGAATGTTCTGGGGCCGATACTCTATATACTTTATACGCGAGACGTGCCAAGCACAAAAGGAACAAATATTGCAACATTTGCCAATGATACTACAATCTTGGCAACTGGAAACAACACAGAGGAGTCAACCAACAAATTACAAAACGCTGCTAATTCATTGAGTAATTGGACGAAGAAATGGCGCCTTCAACTCAACGAAACTAAATCTGTACATTTAAACTTTACCAACAAAAATTTTATTTGGTTACCTGTTCGACTGAATTCGCAACCTAGTCCACATGCAAATACAGCAAAATATTTAGGAATGACCCTTGATGCTAAACTCAAGTGGAAAGAGCATTTAAAAAAAAAAGAAGAGATAAACATCAAATATAGAAAAATGTATTAGCTATAATAAACTGCTATTATAACGGTAGATATTGAAACCTGTATGGACATAAGGTATACAGCTATGGGGCTGTACCAAAAAAACTAACGTAAAAGTAATTCAAACTTTTCAAAATAAAGTCTTGCGTAGTATGGTCAACGCACCATGGTATATAAGGAATGATAACCTTCATAAGGATCTAAAGATGGAATACGTCAGTGAAGAAATTAAGAAATATGCTAGGAAACACGTACAGCGCCTCAGTCAACATGAAAATGCGGATTCGCGTCGTATGCTGAACAACCAAAATCCAGTAAGACGGCTTCGAAGAACGAAGCCCTTAGAACTAGGGCAGATAAATTAATGAAGTATCCAACCTGGAGCTACACGATGGGTTATACTCCTCAAACAGTTAACATAATTTAATATAGATAAATTACTAGATGTAATTGTATTCAGTTGTAATATTTGTTAAATAAAAAAAATAAAAAAAAAATAAAAATAAAATTTCAAGGCAAGATGCAAATGGGCGTTGAATAATTATTCGTAAATTCTAATATTGTCTGGGCTCTCAAAACGTTGAAAAGTAAACATCAAATTAATAGATTGTGATCTTTTGTGAAATACGGTACTAAAATATTATAAAAAAAATGTTATATTCAAACATAAGCATTTATACATCTTCATATTCAAATTGTGAATTACACTTCACTAGTAATATCTCGTTGATTGAATCCGCTGTTAATTTGTTCCTTTGATCAGATAATAATAATTTCAACGAAGAAAAGCATCGTTCTACGCTGCATTGTGTTGCTGGAGCAGCATGAACAATTTTTGCTAGTTTACTTAAATATGGCTATAATATATTGCTTTCCTGCTTATATTTATGCATTTCTAATATATTGTAAAAGAGGAAAGAGTTCAACTAAAAAATAAATTCAAATCGTCGTGTTCGTTTGAGAGAGATAGTAAAATAATTTCCGGAAACATAATGAGAGAAAGAATTAAAGATATTTTATTGAGAATGAAATGAAAACAAAATAAAATAAAAGTTATTTCCGAGGAAATATATTTTACTTTTTTGGATTTCTCTCCCATAGACAAGAATGATATATTACAAGATTGTCCAACTCTTATGGAGAGTAAACATGCTGGTCCCTACGCTTTATTTTCTCTTTGAATTTTTATTTTCTCATTTGCTTTTATATACTATACAGTAGTGATATTAAAGATTGCACTGAAACGAATCGATTTGCTTTCATCACACTATGAGCAGAACGTTTATTTTGATTTTGACTGTAGAACAAACAAAACTAATAAATTTCATAATCATTTTGTGTGAGTGCTACAAATGTTTAATACTATGGAAAGTAAAAGAGAGATAGCACGTGCATTTGTATTGATCGTACGTTATTGATTTTGTATCTCATTCATTCATTCAATCAAGCCGATTAAAATAAACGAAATGATAGATGAACCAGCTATGAGTGAAATAAAATTATATTACTATACGAAAAAAAGGAAAGATATAGAGACTGGTCCCTACGCTTTATTAAATTCGAAAAAAAGAGAGTAACGTTTTTAGAGTTGAATAATCTTGTAATATATCATTCTTGTCCCATAGACAGAATTTTTATTTTTTTTCGATGCAATCGCAAAAAGAGAAAAAATTGGGGAAGGAAAAAAATGAATTTGTACACTGGATTTAAGTGGTTATCTTGCATCTGCATCCGTTTGAGAGCTATGATGCTTTAACCATCACTTCGTGTAGTGAGGTCTAACTGACCCCAGTGCTGTTTGAAGCTCAATAAAAAATTATTTATCAAATATTTAGATAATTCCTTTTAGATATGCCTAAACATACATCAATTAAATAGATTTAGAAGAAAAATTCATCAAAATCGGTTAATTTTAGGGTATTTTACATCAAATAAATGAAATTAGGCTGATAACCGTGTAGTGGGGTCATTTTCACCCCTTATACAATTTAATGCATTTTCTATTTAGAAATCAATTTTTACTCAAAAATTAAGCAATAATAGAAGAAAAGATTTGTAGAAGATTTATAGAAGATTTACATTGAATCGGGCCCAATATTACGCAACAAAAACGAAGTGGTTTATGAACAAAAACGGTTATTGATGCTATGATTTTTTTTTTCTTGTATTTTGTTTTTTCTTTTGTTAGTTTGTTTTCATATAAATCCTATGGAAAAAAAATGGGGTCAATCTGACCCCACTACATGATTAGTGTGACTTTTATTATTGCACGAAGTGTAGGTTAAAGTAAAAAAAAAAATATTGGTTTTTTATAAAATTTAGTTTTTCTCAAAAAAAAACGTTATATTTTTTTAATTTTTTCTCCCCTACAATCCTTCAATACAAAGTTTGAGTCTAGGAGTTATAAAAGGTGTTCAAAGTGCCCTCCTTTGATTGAATATCGGCTAATATTCGTTTAAGTGTACCTTTGGTTATTTTATTTCTTGGTAATTACTTCCTTATCTGTTGTGCTGCTGTGTGAATTCGTTGTATTAGTTCTATTTTTGTTTCAATTGTTTTTGGAGTATGCAAGCGCGTTGTTTATTCCCCATACAAAAAAATCCAATACTGTAAGATCGGCCAATGAATTGGACCATTTCTCCCAATCCATTTATTTGGATAATTTTTGTTTAACCAATTCTTAACATTTTTATCGTAGCGATGTGTGTGAGACTCTACTACAAATAGGAACATCATCAAAGAGGAGTGGCAAATCCTTTTGGGAAAATTGTAAATAACGATAACTTTTTAATCTCGATGGTAATATGAATTTTCCAATTAACTTATCCCCAGTTATACCAGCACATAGAGGATTTTCAGCAGCCCGCGTGTGTAGATTCTGAAAGTTTGTTATGTCATCTCTTGTGAATTTAGATTCATCCGTCCACAGGATACGTTTCACAAAACGATCATTGTCCAAATTTCTATCCCTCAACCAATTAAAAAACTCCAATCTTTTATTGCGGTATATCGCTAATAGTTCTTGAACGGGTGTTTTATGGTATGGATAAAGATTCTCCTTGTGTAATGGGGCTCACACACGAGAGAGAAATACAGTCGCAATGCAGTGTTTTCAAATACAGTGTTTGACTGCCTAATAAATTTCGTTTTCACACGGTACACTGTTTAGTTGTCGGACAGTCCTCCCATAGAGTCCATTCAGTCATTACTGTCTGAGCACTGTGTGAGTCGTTCACACTAGATTATATTCAAACAGTGCAAATAGTACTCTACGATTGCTACACCGCAGTTACTGTTCACATATTACTGTCTAGTGCCTGTACGGAAATCGAAATATTATATACTATTTAATTACAATAAGTTAGTGTTTTAAGATGACTCGAGCAAGGAGCATTGCGGCTGCAACTTTCAGAAAAATCCGAAAAGTTTGGGTTAAAAAGTGAATTCAAAACCGTTGTCTTTAAGGAGCGTATGATAAATTATTGGAGTGATGGTGAATTATTTAAAAAGTTTGTCCGAATGTCAGCAACTGTCTTCGAATATTTGCTGCAAAAAGCTAAGCCATACTAATTATTATTCACTCTGCTTGAACATGACGGAATTTTTTCTACAAATTGCGGAGCATCATCAGTTGTATCGGTTGAATTTGACGTTTCACTTCAGGATCATTACTATTTTGTCTTTGCTGTAAAATAATAATAAAATTATCAATATGTGTTTTGTACTTATGCATATTTTGCTTTTTCTTTTATAGATTCCGAACACCGAAGCGGATGGCTGGATATAGCGAATACTTTTAACCAAAAATGGAATTTTCCTAATTGTATAGGCGCCTTAGATGGAAAACACGTTTCAATTGAGGCTCCACGCAACACTGGCAGATGCGAACTACAAATTTGTTGGTTTTGATATTGGCTGTAATGTATGGTAGAGTTTCTGTTGGGGGCGTTTATTTAACTCATCTTTATAGAATGCAATGGAAACAATTCTTTCAATATACCGGCACCGATAATATTGCCAGGTAGAGATAAACCAACGCCATTTGTTATAATAGGAGACGATGCATTTTCAATGAAAACAAATTTAATGAAGCCGTATTCATTTAGAAATCAGCCAGCCCGAAATATAATATTTAACTACAGACTTTTACATGCAAGACGGATTGTAGTAAATTCCTTGGGCTTAATTGCCCAACGATTTCGAATTTTAAGAAGTCCCATAGAGCTATCACCAGAAACAACGGCAAAAATCAAATATGTGTTTTTCATAACTTTTTGTTAACTAGGCCATCATCTTATGCACCTACTGGGTCGTTCGACTTAGAAAACAATAATGACCACAAAAATATAATCCAAGAGACTTGGAAATTCGTTGTTAAACATTCAGACAAGAAATTTGGAAAATAGCAGTAATGATGCCAAAAGTGTTAGAGAGGAGTTAAAGGAATATTTTATGTCATCTAAAGGAGAGGTCTCATGGCAATATCAACATATTTGTGCAATAAAATATTCCCAGCTCGTCTTAAAATTAGATCGTACATTCATTGTAAAGCTCCATGCTAATCTATAGTACTGGCATGAATGGTACATCGGCCCATGAATTCTGCACTCCAACAAAGGATCAAAGATGTGTTCCTTGCCATCACCGATCCTAATCAGATAATCATAATTCCATAAAGCATCTCTTCCCTATCGGAATTCGAATGTACCGGGTTCTGTCACTGTGCCGTTTGGTCGGTACTTTTTATTATTTATATGGCACAAAAATTCAATACAATTTCATTTTATTTTTTTTATTTTTATTTTTTTTTTTTGAGTACATATTTTAAAACTTTCTACCAACACAAATTCTACTGGAACACACTTCACTATATACAACATTATTCGTCACAACTATCTCTGCCGATGGTTTTCCTTGTCTTGGGGTTTCCGAAATTTTAACTTGGAGTGCATCAGAATTAGTCACGCTGGAAAATGCTGTATATAATTGTCCATGTGTAAAACATGGCTGATGGAGAAATAAGCCGACTTTTTTGAAGGTTTGACCCTGTGATTTATTTATAGTCATAGCGTAAGAAGGCCGAACAGGAAACTGATAACGTTCCAAATTGAAGGGTAGAGCTAAATCATTAGCTGTGTTTAGTGAAATTCTTGGGATAAAGTGAACTAACACCGTTGCATAGCCCATTTTTTATAGAAAGATTTCTAAGGAGCATAACTATGCAATCTATCTTTAAATTTAAGATGTGGGGGACGGGGGGGAGGGGGCAAACTAGAAGGGTTGAAAGAATTTAGGTATTCAACTGGAAAATTTACTTACAAGCCAGAGTCACATGTCCCGTCATCATTTTTTACTGTGTCAATGGATGAGTAGGTTGCTTTTTCGGAAATCAATTTTTAAAGAACCTCTCTTTTTGGACACAATATAGCGTACTACGATATTGAAGAAATATCATTGGTTGTGAACGATTCCCCAAAACATCAGCAATTAAATCCTGTGACACGTATTTATTTGACACTTCACACGAATATTGTGTTTTTTTATTTAATTCGGCAGATGCTTGGTTACCATTACCGATATTTAATAATAATAACCATTCACTAAATTCAGGATCAACAGTAGCTCTCATATTTGCTTTTAAATGTAATGGAAGGAAGTGCCGCCATAACCGTGAATTTTTAATTGTGGCGTTCACTATTGAATTTCGATTCCCATTTCTTACAAGTGGCAAAACTTGCCAAAAATCACCTCCTAACACAACTACCTTTCCACCAAACGGCAAATTGCTGTTCATAAATCTCTAAAAACCAAATCTACAATTTCTAGTGCGATACCTGATGACATCGGTGCTTCATCCCATATAAGACAGTCAATTGATGATAAGAATTGTCTTTTTTTTTAAGGATAGTTGAGGATATTTAACAACATTCATGTTAAGCGGAAGCGAGAATGCTGAATGACACGTCATTCCATCAGGAAGCAGATTCGCAGCAATCTCAGTCCAAGCTACACAGATACGAGGAAAAGGATCACAAATTATGCAATATGCATGTGTTGTGCAACGTGTCAAAAAAATTCGAAAAATACCAAAAAATCAAGGTTTATGAACAAATTTTTGAAATATTATTTTAAATCATTTTATACCTTAGAGCAGTGCATCTCAAACTTTTTTATACTTTCTTGTGGTTGCTGTGTCTGACAAATTCTCATCGGTGGCAGTAACGATTGCTGATTGTGTTATGGAATTGGTATAGCTGTAAGGATGAAGTTTGGCTCGTTTACATTATTTATTTGTGTCCCATATACATATTCCTTCTCAGTGTGAGCGGGGTTTATATGAAAAGTTTATTAATATTATTAATTCGGACGGAGTTCAATTATACAACGAGAGTATCACTTGATTATATTGGGCGACTTAAATTTAACGAATATTGACTGGGATTTTGTTGACAATAATTTAACACCATTGAATTTGAATGCTGATGTGGAATTTTTTGTAGCTGAGATACTTTTATTAGGAAGGATATTTTCTTTTTAAAATTTAATTATGTAACCAGATTTAAAGTTAAGTTGGTAATAATAGTAATAAATGATTTGAGCTATATAAGAACTCTCGTTAAAAAGTCTCGATTTTCAAGTTTTCAGATTGAAGGAAAGCGGTTGCTGCAAATAACTGAACTAAACATAACGATATTAACAATCAAACAAAATTTAGGCAGCTTTCACCAAAAACAATTCATTACAATTTTTTTTTGTTTTGTATTTTATTGAATAAATTATTTACATGCATTGATTTCCTTTTTCCGCATCCATGTTGATAGACTTACGACAATCTGATGATACGATGAATTCAAGCAACAAATTCAATTTATCATCCGCTGCATAAACTTCATCTTCTTCTGTTGTTAACATTACTGGTTTGATGAGGTTACATTTTTTGCACATGATATCGTTTTCATTTACATATATTTCTATTATAGTACCGTAATCTATGATGCGTTTAGCTAAGCTTTCACTTAAATTTAAATCCATATTGTAGTTCGTGATTCCGGATTCTAAACTAACTGCAATATTTCCTGCACGATTTTTGACTATCCCAAAATCTTCAAAACTTATTTCTGGTGCCTCAATTCTGGATAAAAATATTCGTTTCACATATGGATTATTCAAAATGCTTTCCAACTGAGAAACTGAGCTATATGTAATATGCTCTAGTGATAAGTTTATTTCGGGCGCTGCAACATTTAATTTGTTTGTTGTTCTGTAAATAAATTTGTAATTCTCAAAATAAAAAATAAAAAAAAATTCATTTTGCTATGTAGGTGTAGTCTTACCCGGAAAATTTCAATAATTTATTTCCATCCAAATTCACAAACGACAAATTTGGATTATGTAAAAATGTATTTTCATGCAAATTTGTAAACTTATTTTCCTCCAGTGATATTCTCTTGAGGTTAGTTAAACCGTGAAATAAATTTTCCGGAATTTGTTCTAGTTGATTATTTATTAAACTTAGAATCTCGAGCTCAATAAGTCCGAAAAATATATTCTCATGTAATTCTAATTTTTCTAAACTGTTATCAATAGAAATACGATGAAGTTTTGGATTAAGCTCAAATAACTTGGGCACATTAAACACATCACCATCATAATCGTTATTATCTAAAACAAACTTAGATAACTCTGGTAATTTAGCTAAATTATTTGCATTCAAATTTAAAATTGTATTTGACACTGAAACTACAGCCGAAAGCTTATTACTCGTAAAATGATTAAAGTCAATCAAATTACAATTAAAAATGCCTAACTCGCTGTTGACAACCAAATTGGACAAAAACTCAGTAGACTGAAATCCAACTCTTTCGAAATAAATTGATGCATAATGGAAAAATTTAAAATTTTTTAAAAATACGTTTTCATCCACCAATGCGAAATTGGCGAAATAAACGACAATTTCTTGAAACGTTTCACTTTCATCAGTTTGTAACAATTTTTCTAACTGGAAGTTTTTGTAATTAGCATGAGATGTCTCATTATTGAAACAATCTTTAAATGATATTAATTTACGATATTTCCATTCCGAATTATCTGCTGTCAAAATCGATTCACCCAAATTGTTTAGCGCATTATAATTTAAACATGTTATTGTTATCTGGCCATTCTCCAGTGCCGTTATATCAAAACTTGGTTGTTGGGTCGGATCGGCACAATAAATTAAATCACATAATAATAATGAGTACAATAAAACAATACTTTTGGTAGAAAATTTCATTTTAAACTAACTGCCGCAGCTTAACTGCAAGTACATATATGTAATAATTCCAAATAAATACACATTATAGTGCCGTGGTTAATTTAAATCAATTAGTCATTGGAAACACTAAACCATATACTCAGACTATTTGCAAGATAATTTTAATGTGAATGAAAGCAAAATACCGAAAGCCAAAACTTCGAAAATTCGTATTGTGCGTCAATAGATATTGATAACGGATCTGAATAAAATATGAGTTTTGGAACTTATTGGTTTTTGCGAATTTTAGTTCAAGGTTAAAGTACGTCTTAACGTGCGGTTTAGTATGGACAGGCCAGGCATAAAGCTCTACGGAACACTTGCCATGAAAATATTTCATATTCATTTCATATACGCATTAAATATTCCTTCTGTGAGCAAGACATTCTTAGGTGATATTTTATAATCCGAAATCATTCGGTCGAGTGCAGCCAAGTGGATCCTCATCGTGCCAGCCTAAATTTATAATATGTTCTATAAATTTGAAAATTTTTCGATGCCTTTAAATAACATTTACATCAGCCATGAATAAACAAGGCATCTAGGTAGCTGCACCCTTCGCTGCGATATTTATTTGTTCGGCCCAAGAGATTATGATATTTTCGAACCCAATCTCAAGCGTAAGCATATTTGTCACCATGTGCAAATGTACAACCGAAACTTGTTTAAGTTGAACGCACACCTAGTTGCCCCACCCCATTTGAGGATTCCAATGAGATAAAAATCAAATGCAGCTTTCATATGGATGCTCTCTGCGAGAACGTTGTTTCGCGGGTTGTAAAAGAATTAACAGAAACAACAAGGAGATTGTATTATCAACAGCATAATAATGAATTGGATTGGAAGGGGTGGAAAAGATTATTAATGAAGGAAAAATGTAGGGGATAGGACGGATCCCTGATGACCAAACACAACTATACTAGGATTCTTCGACAAAAGAGGAAGTCAATCCGAAAAACCACTGAACTTGGAAGTCCAATTGCTCTCAACTTGCACAGTAAACATGCTCACACGATCGAACGCCTTCGAAATATCGGGTGTAATGATTTGAGATTCAACACTTTTGTGAATATGTATATGTTTCATTGCTTGGTGACGAAGTCAATTAAATCACCAATCGATCGGCTTTGATATTCTTCCAAATATTTCGTCAGTTGGAAATTTAGTATTGTCTCTAGCACATCGGAAAGGACACAGACAATAGTTATCGGGCGATAACTCGAAGGATTCGATATGCGGTCACTCTAGCAGTGACACTTTTGCAAGGCATTGATTAACTATCCTGCGAGATATTAGATGGTGTCAGCATAAGAATCGGGTAGGTTAGTATATACGGTAAATTTAGTGGCATTGTATAATTGTTGATTCCATTGTGTAAAAGTGGGAAGATTCGATTTTCTGTTGTTAAAAAGTTATTAAGAAAGTTGTTCTTAACATCGATCCCCGTTATCAGAATCTAATAACTGTCGCATTCTCCCCGAATTTTGCTAATATGTTATTTTTAGATTAATTTACAGCTGAGAAAGACAATTATATGATATTTCTGGAATATCCTGCTTTGATAAGAATCATTTTCTGCCTTATGTCGTTTTGTACCATATTTTGTTTTGAAAATCTCATTTGAATATCCTGTTCTGCACTTTAAACGTCGTTTTGTAGTTTGTAGTTTTGAAACACGACGTCTTGAACGGATCCCGATAACAATAAATAAGTGGATGTGTCGTCACATTCTCGAAGAATGTGAATTGTAACTTTCTTTCGAAACCAATATACTTTAAAGTTAACATTAACCCTTAAGTGCGTGATAACCTAAACAATTTCTTTTGGAGAAAGTAAATATGTCATCCTTGTTGATATCAGACGGAAGACGTAATGTTGGATGGAAGGAGTGATGAAAAAGATTTCGTTCCTTCTGACGATGAACAAGAATATAATATTCCGAAGCAGATATAATGAGGCATCCGACGTTGAGTCATTAGGTGATTTGCAGCTTGAATGAGATGATTACGATTCATGAGATAGAATAAACTGTATTGCTTGGTAAGATACACATTAGAATGTCACACCGTTTACTGAAACTCAATCATTAGGCCGTAATATTTTACGTCAACAAGGTAGTCCACTAGTTCAATGCGCCATACTTACTATGAAAAAAGTTCAGAATTGTACAACAGCAAACTAGTTGAATCCTAATCGTCGTTCAAAATTGAAAGCATTTACACATTTACTGAAGATGAACTGAAATAATTTATTGAAATTCTGATTTGTTGTGGTGTGCCGAAGACCAACAGAGAACTTACATACATCTGAATGCCATACAATCGATTGAGATTAGTTCAACGTTTCATCAGATTTGACAATGATGCAAGCCGAGGGTGTAATTTTGGCGCACGATTGATAACTTTAAAGTCAAAGAATTCCAGTCAATAATTTTTTTTTCCACTCATGCGCCCATGAAAAACTTAATAAAATTTGCTATGGAACAAGTTTTATGAGCATACAAGAAAAATTTCAAAAATAACAAATTGGCAACACCAATAATATTTTAGAACAAATATATGAGAAAACAAAACAATATTTTTGAATGAACATTAGGGCTCGTGACGAGCTTGCTTATTTGCGTATTTCATAAGTTCGTAAATTTGACGTCTTTTCTGATTGGTTTAATTAAATTGTTTCCCCTAAATAAGCAAGAAACGTTCAAAATAAACACGGTTACAGGCTACTTATTTGCGTAAATTCTTCAGCGTATATGGTTATTGGTGAATTTAATTTTTTTTTATTTGGCTACTTTGGAAATAACGAGTATCTGTTTGGTTTGATAATCATTTTCAGAGATATTAGTGACCATGATGTTGAGTTTTAATTAATTACGTAGACTCTTAGCGGTTCTTACTGTTGATTGGTATTTTTCTGAGTTTTGAAGGTTTTTTTTTATAGTTAACAGTTTTAATGGCTGTGTTTGTGAGTTCAAATGAAAATGAATGGTATGAATTGTGTAATGTAGGATGTTACCAGTTAGTTTATTAAGGTTGAGGGGTAGTATGGTTGTGAGAAGTTTGCAGAGTTGCTTTGAATATGATGGGGGTTGGAGCTTAACTGTATTTTCGAGTTGTGAAGATGACTAATGTGGGGGAAATCATTGGAATAGGTAACTGATATAAGTTGTACTTATTTATATATAATTGTTAGGTCATCTCCGAGCTTTAGTAATAATGGTGAGTCCGCGATTAGCGTCCAGAAACTTCATGCATCCAGATATCGTGTAGCGTGGAAGTTGTATTGTCTTGCGATAACTATTGTATCTTAATTAGCATTAACAAAATTATATAAGTTGAGTTCTATTCATTAAGTAGTTAAGATTTGGTATAATAGTGAAATATTAAGTTAATTTAGAGAGATGCCTGTGAAATTTGATTTGAGCATTATTGTAAATAGCCTACATATGTACATACATACATACAGTGCTTAAATAAATTATTGGTGCATTCTAGAATTTTGTTACTTCATAACATAATCATTTTTATATTATATCATAACATTTTATAAATAATTTACTTCAACATTACTAATTTCCTTTTTTCTAGCTTTGTACGAAACTGCCACTAGTCTAAGTTTAATTTATGGCTAAAATTTTTATGTTTAACTTTTATTTTAAATCTAGTTGCACTATGTAACAATTAATTAATGAACTACAGGATACCTGTAACTAATGAAACAATCGCTGTGAATTTGAATTAAAACTTGGTTATTTTAAAATGTTTAAACATTCTTTAGAATTTTTTAGCTTAGAATTGAGAAAGTCTTGATATGCGATTTCTTAAATGTCAATTTTTTAGTTATTTTATTCATTAATGTATATATATTATACATACATAAACATCCGTATCAATTATTGTGGATACTGCTTCGATTAGTTGCTCTTGCGCAAGAATAAAAGGTTATGCGGCTGTGCAACCTATAACTATTCAAGGCCAATGTTTAATTCCGGTTTATTGAATGAGGTAACATTTCTATAGTTGACGATAAACAGCCGGCGCCGGCCTTCAATTTGCTGTTCAGCACAATGATGCTCCCATACGTAAGAAGAGTCATTGGGCCCTTTCAGATCCGCAAACTGTTGGCATCATGTTTAGTGAAATCATTGCTAATTTGATTTGAATTACAGTCAAACCTGTTTTTGTGCGGTCGTTTTTTATGCGATTTTTTGTTTATGCGATATTTTTTGTGCGATTTTTTTAAGCGGTATATGAATTATGCCGCATAAAAATATTGGCACAAAAAAAATCGCATAGAAAATAATCGGGTAAAAAAAAATTGCATAAAAACAGACCGCACAAAAACAGGTTTGACTGTACTAATAAAGTTCTTAAATTTCATAGCGTTGGTCGTGATTTTACTCAACATGTTGCCAACTGTTTGGTGCTCTGAAAGCGCCCATTGCCACAAAGTTATTCAAAAATGTCGAATATAATTAGTGTTCTCGGTCAGGGCAGGATGTCGATTTAATCTTGCGGAGGTTTAAATCAAAGTGGAAGATATTCACGAACTAACAAGACCAAAAAATTGTTGTGGATTGCTAAGAAAACCAAGTGGGATAAATTAGTGGGATAAACAACTGCCGTTTTTTTAAACTGTCAAGGTGGATTCACGAGGTCGGTTTTTTACCCTAGGGTATTTTTGTCCGAGCTCCTAGATCAATCAAAACACATTTTTTTTGGTTATTTCAATCACTAGATGGAGCAGAACGGAAATAAATAACTACCAAACGTAAAAAACCAGCCTCGTGAATCTGTTTGATTGGTAGAGGAGTTCGGACAAAAATACCCTAGGGTAAAAAACCGACCTCGTGAATCCACCTTCATGGCTTCTAGGGTTTGTTTTATTTTCGATAATTATCGCATTTTACAGTTTCGCAAACGCCAATTTTGGCAAAGCAGATGTGCGATAATGAGGAGAATGATATAGCAGCCAAGACGCGTATCCGGTAATGCAATATATGTGATATATGTGATAAACTGATAACGTTGCAAAAAACCACATAGAGATAATTTTAATTTAAGTCTGTTTATTGTAGTGATGAAACGCATAATTGAGTGAGTAGCTACAGGATATAAAACTGTATTTATTTAATAAATGTTTATTACCAGTTTTGTAAATTTGAATTACTTTAGTGTTTAATTATTATTGTAACCGCAAACAGTAGATTGATCAAGTTTGTCTAGTATCTTACATTTTCTTCTACTACATGAAAAACTTCTAACTTAGATAAACATGAAGCTGGAATATCTTGCTAAATGAACAGGCGGCTGTGGGTTAATTGTCTGTCCAACCTAAAAAAAATATTGGTTTAAATCTTCTGAAATAGAACGCTTAATAGAATCAATTGTGTTAGCTGAATTATTATGTCTATATGATTTGTTTGAAAGAATTTCATTGTTCAAATTCCATATAATCTTTGGATTTTTAAAATTTTGATTAAATTTTAAATTATATTTTGTAATATCTTATTTTAGCTGAGGTTACCGCTTTACGAAATAAATCTTTCCCATATAAAAACTTCTGTTTTAGATATTCATATACGGAATTTTTTTTATGGTTTTTATAAAAATGATCACGGCTTTTAAATAAAGCTTTTAATTCTAGCTAAAAAATGGCTTCTGGAAAGATTTTAGGGTTCTAGTTACTTGAACTAAAGTAGTATTTTTGTATGCTCTCCACTAATACACGGAAAAAAATAAACTGGTCCTCAGCTAAGAAAACGGACTTTTAATTCAAGAAAATGTACTTTTTCTTGATTTAAAAGCTAATTTTCTTATTTCTATCGAATTTTTCTTCATGTAAACATTGTGTTTCTTGAAATAAGGAAAAACTCGAAAGTCCGTTTTCTTGGCTGAGGATCAGTTTATTTTTTTCGTTGTAATAGATAAAATTCGTCGAAATTTGAAGACTCAAAATTAGTGGTATTCATAAACTGCTTTATGCAATTTTCATTAATAGGAGTATTTTTTTCATAAAAGTTGTTCTAATCGTAGGTAAAGTAAACTGACGAACAAATATAAAATATGTATGATCACTTAATACCGTAGACAGACACAGAGTTAATCGCCATTTTCAGTTGTCATTTTTGTCAAAAATCGCATTGTGGGAACAAAATAATCCGGTTTAGGTGAAGATTGTGTAATGAGAGACGACTGTCATTACACAATCTTCACAAAAAACTGGATTATTTCGTTTTCACAACGCGATTTTTGAAAATCGGGATAAATGAAAATCGCGATTAACTTTGTGTCTGTCTACCGTATAAGGGTGTATTTTGGTATAAAATCGAAATTTTGTACCCACCAGTTGCAATTATATGATAAATTTATTGATCCTGAAAAATTTGAAATTCTTGTAACATAACAAGATCTTGTAATTATTAAGTTGTACTATCGAACTACCTATACATTATAATATTGATATTAAAGGAATCTAAAAGATTTAAATTAAAATTAAACTAAATTTCATTCAGGAGAACATTTAATTACGGTCTTTTATTACAGTTTCCCAGCAATTCCTTTATATTGTTTTTAAAATTTGGAAAATATATGTCTAGCTATGCTTATTAAATTAAAATTTAAAAATCATTTGGAAATAAGGCATGCTTGTTTCGTTAAGCTGAGGTTTTTCAAAGAATTTAAAATCAAGCGATGAAATTAAAAACAGACATTGGTGATGTGGTAGTTCACTTCGTGTTAGGTCTGATTATTTAGGTCTGAATTCATAATTGGGGTTTTCTAAATCATTCAGTGCCAATTTCTATTGTAGCTCTTGTAAAATGTTAAAATGCAATATGTGTGCAGTATTAAAGGACAATACACAGGAGGGAATAGTGGACCTTATGTATATGACCTATAAATTATTTCCATAAAATAAAAAATAATTTATTAAATTTTTTGACACTGCTAAATATTACAATGATATAGAATCATAGAAATTGAAAAATAATTAATATTCAAAGAAAGCAGTTTTGAAATATATTTCAAATAAAAAGTTTATTTATAGTAAACTAGCTGAAGTACCCGGCGTTGCCCGGAGTAAATTAAATATTTTTATTTTATCAAAGATGGCACCAAAATCTCATTTTTTCTTTAAATTAACTTATATATCGTTTTTCCAGTGTACTCCTCAAAAGATGGTAAAACATATTTTAACTCCCCTAAATCAAGGGATCCGCCCCTTCGGATACGAGTATACGTTTAATTTCATTTAAACATTTATCTAAACTCAGTCCTGTATTTTTTATTTTAAATTGAAATTTTAGAAAAATTATTGGGGGCACCTAGGCCCTTCTGAAAATACTACGAGAACGTGCTAATTTTCGTATGAAACCACTACGCAAAGTTTAAATCTGGTGTGATGAATGGCATGGAAACGTGTAAAGAGCATACACACATACTCATTTTTATTAGTATAACAATAATGTACTATTTGCAAAATTTGCTTTACATGATTTGATATAAAGACGCACAGTTTCCGTGCCCTAGTATAACGTGGTTAAAATAAGCTTAATTCTATCAATTGCTTTGGTGTAAACTTTGAAAATGAAAAAAATGAAAGTTTCAAATTAACAGTTAAAAATTTGAATTTTGATTAATTTTCGGAATTGATATATGTGATTATGGAATATGTAGAGTTATAAAATTAAAGATGAAATTTTCGATGATGGCAAAATTCCCACTATTGAGCTGCTTGTTGATTGATGTAATTAAAAAATATTTGTATAGCCAAACTGTTAATTGAAATTTTTTATTTTGTATTACAGATTTAATAACACACTGTATATTATTTAATAGCTGTTTATTGACCTTTCTTCTTCACCAGATTATGATTGACATGGCTATCATATTTTATGGTAAATCATTTGGTAAGCTTTATGGCAAACTTCATAAGTTCGTAAAATATTGAAACGTCTAAGAATTATAGCAGCTTTACCAATTGTTTTGTGAATTAACCGATCTGAACCGCTTGAGCTATTCCATTGTGATTTACAGAAAATATGACAGATAATTTCACAATTAGTGTTTACAAATGCTAATACACTAATATTTAGTGTTTACAAATAGTGCTTATTGAATTGACAAAGTAAGTAATTAAACTAATTAATTTTAACTTTAATAAATATTGAATATGCTAATGATATTAAATTAGAATAATACAGATACTAAAAAGATTCTATTTCTATATTTTAGGTCACAATTACAAATTCGATTTATTAAATTAACTGGTAAGTAAATATAAACATTAATTTTTCGGATTTTTTTGTAATTTTAGATTGACAGGAGACAATGGAAATTACACAGTACCAGCAATACAAAAATGTTAGAAAACTTGTGTTGTAAATATAATATAGTTTTTTTAAAAGTCATCCCGTGTGTTTTATTTAGTAAATTTCATCAACAATATGTTTATATTTGACATGTATTTCGGTTTAAGAATAAAAATCCAAACAAAATATTTTAAGTCTCGAACTATTAATTTTTCACAAATACATTGCCGCAAAAGTTGGAATTGAAAGAAGCACGCGAACGAAGCAAAATGGAGCGCCTTAAATTTGTGATGATTTCAACTAATATGCAACTCAACGTGCATTGACGTCCGATACCCATAAGATAGAAGAAATGTTTCACATAAGTAATGCGAGATGGTTAAATTCAGCAGATTAAAAGCAGGGTTAAAATTCAATTGGTGTATTTCAACAGGTGTATTTTTTTTAAAGAATTAGAAATACAGCAAGGCACATTTGAATACAATTGAATTGAATAAAATCAAGACAAAAATAATTTGTAGGGTTCACCGCAATGCTTGCTTGTAAACCACATTTTTTGATTTTGATCCCGGAGCAAAAACACACAAATTTCTTGAAGTTCCTACTCTCTGAATGAAGGTGTGTTCTCTGTACCCAATGAGAAGGATTGAGTTCTGTCAATCTGTTGGCTAGAGATCTGCCTACGAGCGCCAATTTGTCACTGTTAATTGCTAATTATTTGTAGGCGATTGCATATCGAGGAAGTAAATATTGGCTACACGAATTAAAAAAGGCTGAATTGTAAAAGGTGTTCATTAATGAAATAAAAAATGCGAATTTTGTATGAAAAAGGAATACCATTTTTATTTCAGAAAAAAAATGAATTAAAAAAGGTAACAGGTGTTCATACAAATTCATACAAAATCACCATTTTTAATTCAACCTTTTTTAATTCAGCCTTTTTTAATTCGTGTAGCCGTAAATATTGAATGTGAGTTTGTGAGATAGAATTCCCATACCAGAAGATCCCCACGATTCAAGTAATTGAGTTGCTTCGTAAATGTATGCTCATAAAAATGTTTCCTTCAAGTTCTTCATTGTGCTTACATTCTTGCTTCAGTTAATCGAAGAAGTTGGCGTAAAGTCTCCTTCGATGAGAGTTGATTTACAGATGAACTCGCTTGTTGTCATTGAAATATGCTTCATTAATAATCATAAAACCATACCATATTATTATCATAAATTTATATCACAACTACATCATAATATCAAACCATCATACCACCATATCATAATACAGTTAAATCATCGTGTCATCAAACCATTATACTGCCTTAACGACATACCATCATACCATTACACCACCATATCATCACACCACCACACCATAATAATATTGTACCAGCTTACCACTATACCATCACAAAATTTTACCGTATTACCATCGTATCTTCATATCATCATACCATCATACCTTTATACCATCAAACCATTAAAAAATTCACACCACCATTCCATCACACCATCAGACAAATATACTATTAAGCCATCATACCATCAAACCATCTCACCATCTAGCCATCATACCAATGTACCATCACCAACACCATCCCAATCACAATTGCATCGTGTTACCATCGTACTTTTATATCATCATACCCCCATATCTTTATACTATCAAACCATCAAAACCATCATTCCATCACACCATCATACAAATATACTATTAAACCATCAAACCATCTCACCATCACACCACCATTCCATCATACCATCATTCCATTGTATCATGTTTATTTATCTATTGTGAACATTAATCAAAAAATGTTAACAACCAGATTATCCATATCATTAGACATATCATTAATAAAAATGAGAAACAAAAGTGGTCCCAGAACACTGCCTTGTGGAATACCGCACATCACATCAATTTCACTGAGCACGACATATTGCTTTCTATTTAATAAATAGCTTTTTAGCAAATCAAAAGAAACGTCACGTACCCCATAACAATATAACTTACAATACTTAAAAGCAAATCATGATGAACACAATCAAAAGCTTTTTGTAAATCCAGAAAAAGCGCTCCAACGTACTTTTTGTTGTCAAAAGCAGTATAAATCATACTTGAAATTTCAGCAAGAGCCAATTCCGTACCTGACTCTTTTCTAAATCCATATTGGTGTTAGTAAAAAAAATGTGTATAGTTCAAGAAACTTACCAATCGGGAAGAAACTAATTTTTCAAAAATTTTGTCAAATACGGATAGTGTAGAGATTGGTCTGTAAAATTATTAATTAAAGAACAGTCTCACTCTTCAGAACAGGGATAACCTTAGCAATCTTTAAGCAATTGGGATAGATACCAGTTGCTAGACTTTCATTAAAAATATCAGACAACAGAATTGAGAAGAAATCCGCTCTGCATTTCAAGACAGAGTTATTAATTTTATCAGCACCTCCACCCTTACAGTCACTAAGTGAACAGATAACATTAACAACTTCAGCAGATGTAACTGGCGAGAAATACATGGAATCAAAAATCCAATGGATGGTTCCAAGCTTATGAATAGCTCTGTCTGAGTTGATAGATCCACAGATTAAACCACTGACATTGACGAAGTACTCATTAAAAATGTTAACAATATCACCAATATCACTAATAAATCGCTCATTAAAACAAATGTTTTCAAATTGAACATGTTTATGACTTTTGTTAAGAAATATATTTATATTTTTCCATAAATCTATTTGATTCAAATCAACAAACATTTAATTAAGGTAATCCTTCTTAGCGAACTACTTTTTTGAGTATAGTAGTTTGGATAATCGTTCTAATTCAAATTTGAGAGCAACATTACTTGAATTCTGTTTAAATTTTTTTAAAACCTTACTTTTCTTACGAATAACCCGTACAATACCGTATTTTTAAGCTTAGCATCAACACAAATATCGTAGTAAATTTGAGAATAGAAAATTGCGATGACTAATGTTGGAATATATGGTTTAATAAACTAAATACTGTATGATCTAATACATTACCACTAGCAGATCGAGTAACATCAGTATTTGTGGTAATTAACCCATAAGCCATGTAACCGTTGCCTTCGTACAATGCGAGTTTGTTTTTATCTTTCCATGTCAATGTCATTTGGTATGCACATTGACCAGTATTGTTGATTCAACAAAAATGTTTTTTTTTATGATCGGTGTAATTTTTCCATGAGATTACGGTCATGGTAATACGATCATTTTGTTTTTCTTTAAAGCAAGCCAGGTGTAACTTAAGCATTTCCTGCACGGGGCTTGAGTTTTTACACACGTTATAATTGTTTTTTTTGCTCTCGATTCATTTTTGTGGCGAAGTAAAAAAAAATATATATTATTCAACGAGCATATAGCTGTTATTCACGAAGATGAAGTTTGCCGACACAAGCCGATAGACGAGTGTCGTAAATCATCTGAGTGAATAACAGCCATTATAAGCGTAATCGATTGGACTGAAGAGTACAAGTCTTCACTTCAGTTAATTGAGTTACTGAAGAGAAGAGACTGTTCGATTGGTATTCTTCACTTCAGTTAAATGACAAAATAAAAATAAAACAATTTATTTCAGTTTGGCTTGTGTTTGAAAAAAAAAGTTTCAAAATTTAATTTTCTAGAAATTTATTATTAAAAATCATTTTTTTAGGTCGCAAATTCCCAACCAAACAGTTCCTTAAATCTACACGAGAGAATAAAAACAAACGAAAACAAAAAAATTCAAAAAAGAAAAACAAATAACTCATCTGAAGTAACTACATAAGCAAAATATCTCTTCAGTTAATTCAGTTGCTCAATTATTAACTGAAATGAAGAGTTGTCAACCGAGCAGTCTCTTCACTTCTGTTACTTCAGATACAGCTACTACTTCTATTACTTCAGATACAGCTACTATTCAGTCCAATCGAACACGCTTTATCTGCGAGTAGAATACGATACTTTGTCCACGACCGACAAATATGTTTAATAATATTGAAAAAGGCAAAAGACTACTAGATAAAATTTCAAAAATTAAATAATTTACTTGGAAGTATTGAATAATGAAAGAAGAGACTACTAGATAAACTAGCAGTGAAAAATGGATATCATTATAATTGATGAAACTTACGTATAATGAGCATATTATACGTTAGTCGTGGACAAATAAATGTTTTTCTCCCAACGTCTTAAAAGCCTCTTGTTTTAATACTGTTTTTGGGTATTAAAGTTGGCCTTTTTCTTACTATTTTAAAAAATGTGTGTGTTGCTAAGCTACACTTTTAATCCTTGGTATAAAAGTAGGTACTTTTAATACTAGGAGAAAAATATTATGCGTAGCCGAGCAAAAGCAAAGATTGCGAGTCAAACAAAGTCACTTTTAATCCGAATAACACATACTATTTTTTCTCCAACGAAGAGTTCATGTCGTGTCGGTTGTATATTACTAATTATACGAGTAAGTACAAATTATGTAATTAAAACTTCAAAATTGAAACTAATTTTGTTGAAATATTTTGTGAAACTAAGGAGATCATGACTTTTGTTTGGTTTGACTATTGTACGCGTCAAATACAATGCAATAGTCAAACCAAACAAAAGTCATGGTTTCCTTAGTTTCACAAAATATTTTAACAAAACTAGTTTCAATTTTGAATTTTGAATTACATAATTTGTACTTAATCGTATAATTAGTAATATACAACCGACACGACATGAACTCTTCGTTGGAGAAAAAATAGTATGTGTTATTCGGATTAAAAGTGACTTTGTTTGACTCGCAATCTTTGCTTTTGCTCGGCTACGCTGCACTTCGCCTCGCATGCAAATATAATTGATCGTCAAACAAAGTACCACTTTTAATCCTAATGACACAATGTACTATTGCAAACGTAACAGGAAAAAAATTGGAAATGTTTTGTTGAGTTGAACGAGGAGTTCGTTTTTAAATTGGAAAGAATACGGTTGAGCAAAGCTCCCGCAATGAAAAAAAAGACATTAGTGGGTGATTGAAAGTTTATTAAAATTATGAAGTTAAAATAAAAAAAAAGAGAATAATGTAATGGATGAAAATACAATTGTAGTGTTTTGTTTCATTTTTTTTGTTAAGTATGTATAAATAATAACATGTTTGGGGAATCTTGCCATTGGTAAGTACTCCAGGTAAAATACGAAACTATAGGCAGGTATGTTAACATTCTCGATTGGGATTCCCATGACCATTTTCCTCACTGAGACTAGCCGGCTCAGCTGCCCTGCCTCCCAATCACATGAGGTTGTTAACGGTTTATCAATTTTCTTTCTGATTAATGAGCTGGGAAAACATGTCCAATAAACATGTCCATTGTTTTAGTTACTAAACTTTTAAACATCTCCACAGCAGTTCGTTACAGTTATTAACAGATCTATAGAGTCAATTACAAAATCATCTGTTCTGACTGTAAATTATCAATGAACTCTAAAACATTATCAAATTTATTAACATCATTCGTTCCACGAACATTAATTTGTAAAGTGCACAATTGTTGCACAATTATTCTCGAGTTATAGTTAGAATGCCGTTTAAAGTCATCAATATTACCAAAATAAACATTACGACAGCATTTTTTGACTGTATTGCTAAACTTATTCAACTTATCAGCTTATTCAGCCTTATTCTTTGCTCAGCATCATACCTTGATTTTATCACACCATCCTTCCTTTATACCATCATACCAATATACCATCACAATTTCAATATCAATCACAATCAAAATCACGATCAACATCACCGTCACCATTACCATCACCGTTAAAAAATAAAGATGCAAGTGTTAATTTTATTTTGACTTTGCTGTGAAAATCCAAACATATGTAAATGGCGCCTCACTGGGAGCATTGGAGAGGGGTAACATTTTTTGAACACTAACAACTCTATGTGTCTTCTCGACTGCTGCAAAGGATTCGTGCAAAATAAAGCAAAGGAAGCAATCGCCTAAGTCGATCAAGTAACATACTTCTCTTCTTTATAAGAATAAGATAGATTAAACCATCGTACCATCAAACCATCTCACTATCATACCTTTGTATCATTGTACCATTATATCATCAAACCATACTATTAAACCATCATTTCATTCTACCATCACACAATTGTATCATGTTGATATCACCATCAAAACCACAATCAAGATCACCATCATCATAAACATTATCAACCCCCCATCACCATCATCATCATCAACATAACCGTCAACACCACCGTCACCATCACCGTTTAAAAAAAGATACACGTGTTGATTTATTTTTAATTTTGTACTAAATATCCAAAAATCAGCTCAATCGGTAAAGTTTTAAAAATACCTCTTGTAAATGGTGCCTCACAAGGGAGCATGAGGAAGGGGTAACCATTTTTGAAAACTAACCCCCCTATATTTTTTCTCGACTGCTAAAAAGTTTTTTTTTAAATTTTCGTAGCATATCATAAGCATTATAACTAAAATATATTCCTTCAGATGACCTTGGGAGGTCATAGAAAATACGTATTCGGATCGCTCTTTTCGAATCCGATCTCAAAAACAGGAGTTTCCCTATAAAAAAATGACCTTAACCTCAATATGACCTTGAAAATGAAGGTCAAGATAACAACCAAGGTCACCATTAAATTCCTTGTTGAAAATTACCTAAGACTAAACCTTGCTTATTTCTTTTTGACATACTCCGCGATATTTCTAGGGGTTTCCATACTTTGACCTCGCAATGTAAATTCCGTCAGATGATCTTGGGAGGTCATGGAAAATACATATTCGAACGTAAAATTGATCGCTCTTTTCGATTCTGTCTTCAAAAATAGCGATTCTAATTTTAAAAAATGACCTTGACCTCCAAATGAACTTGAAGATGAAAGTCAAGGTCACAACCAAGCTCACTATTAAATTTCTTGGTGAAAATTAACTAAGAATAAACCTTGCTCATTTTTTTTTGCCGGCCTCCGCGAGAGTTCTGGGGTTTCCATACTGTTTCCTCACCCTGTATATTGAATTAACAATTAATAAGTATTGTAGTTTTAATCATTATTATAAAAAATTGAACAACTTTATTTTTGTCTCAAAATCAAAGCCGGAAAGTGTTGAAATTACCTATTTTTTATTGATTCAAGCAACATTTTCTCTCAGTGTATTTTTATCCCAATCCAGTGATTCAAACCGAACACCAAAACAAAGCAATAACGTAACAATGTTTTAATGATTTACTTGTGCCAACTTTGAATGACATACATAAACCACACCACAATTTAGTTGAGTCGGTAATTGGTGGGTTGCCAATACTTGGTGGACAAATAATTGTTAAAGCTATTTTCCCAAAATCCATACATTAAGCCACTTAAAAGAAAAATATATGCCTAAAACAATATGAGCTGGGATGAAAATTTTAATTAACAATTTATTCTAAACTTTGTCAAACTCTGCATGAGAAGATGTATACCAATTCACCATATCGAAATTTAAAATGTTTAAATCAACGAGTTCAGATTAATTGTGGGGGAATCGAAATGCAGTTGTTTAGTTAGTCTCAGTTCAAATTAGCGATGATGTTCTTACCGCACCTATGGTTATAACATTATAGCATATAACCAATTGATTAAACTTGCATTTGCATTTTCTGTATATTATATGTTTATAATAGTATAAGTTGTACTTACACCAATATTTGTGTAAAGTGACAAATTAATGGATTCATAATCATAGTGCATCCCTTCCATGAGAGAGTTTATGATAAATGTGCATTTCAACAAAAATTCACTCCAAACAGCAGATCGTAAAAAACCATTATAAGATAAAAGCATCAACGTTGAAACTTTTTTATGGTTTATTAAATTATGAAAGCAAAACGAAAATGTCAATCAACCACAATTTATAGAATCATTATTGTTTGTTTCCGATATTGCATCACAATTCCGGATTGAACCACCTATTTCGTTCATATATGTACATATCAATATATCATAATGTTGAGTAGGTGGCTTTTCAAGTACAACGCATTCAATAAGCATATCGGATAAAAAAAACATTATCAATTTCAGTTTGTGGCATCGAGGAAAATCTGTAATAATAAATTTAAATTAATTTTTTTATAGTTACTTTGTTGATTTAGTTTGATCTGTAAAATCATAATGCTGCGGTGGTTATGTGGTGCGGTTACGTCCTGCTTAATTGAAAATTTTATAGGATTTCCTATAATCTTCAATAATTTTGTGAAACTTTTTTGTTGTATTTTCTTGTTGTGTGCAACTTTTAGTTTGTCATAGAAGGAATATAGCAAGTGCATCCTGCATGTGCATAAATAGACAACATTTTTTATGTTTGTTTAACAAAAAGGTCAAATTCTAAATTTTTATTTTATCGTCGACGTTATTTTGTAATGGTTTGACTAATTATTATAAATGCTTTAACCGGGCATTTGCTACAGTATGCGTATCGTAATCGGTTTCATTTTGTATACCTCACATACATTTTATAAATTGCTTTAATTTATTTTAAAAAAGACGATATTAAATTAAAATTTATTTTTAAAATATATTTTACGGAAACACTTTGGCACATCGACATTTTTTTAAAGAAATTTTTAGATTTTTCAAGAATTTTTTGTAAATCTAGATGTGGTTTGCGATATGTGTAGGTGACAAATAATTATTTGTGGCTGATATTTTTGATTTATTTATTTATTAGAATATATTATACAATAATATATACATATTTATACATATTTATGATTTTGTGGTGTTTAAGATTTTAATCAAAATAATTTTTACCGCAGGTACAGATACGTCAATTCAATAAATTATATACTCTGGACGCCAAAGCTCGTTGGTACTTTGTTGACGCATAGTACTAAGATAAATTAGTTCTAGACAACTTCGAAACGATATAAATTACACTTTGAGAGCATACATACAAGTACATACATTATATAATCCAAAAGTATGTTAAATAGTCTTGAGAGGTGGAAAATTGTCACAAAATGTATGGCTTGGCAAGCTTTATTTGCAGAAATTATTGTGCTGGTCAGGTCGCAGGGGTTATTTGAAAAGCAGCACAAATTATTTGGTCAACCAAACAAACATTAAAAAGTAGAGCTAGTTACAATTAAGACCTTGTGAAGTATAACAATAAATTGACTGTCTCACTTAATGCAAGGAATAATCTAAGTTATTGAAAATATGTGTAGTGGCTTATTGCTCTCAGTGATCAATGATTCATTATAAAATTTGGAATTTTATTGGCTCGATGAAGTTTTCTAAGTGCATATATTAAAAAAACCTTCTACTCACTTTCAATATGATTGAAATACTTAATGTGAAATAGATTCCATGGCAGCTCAAAACAGCTCAGACATTTAAAGTTTGATAATATAAGAGGGACGTGGAATTCTTTTGAGAAACGCTTAACAAACCCTAGCACCTAACCCGCTTTGGATCTACAACCTTCAATACGCCTGTGAAATAATAAGTTTGAAGTAAAGACGTAAGTCTTCGATCGTATTAACCCTCTTTATGGTGTTATCATTAAGAAAGTACACGCGAGTGGGTGAGTGACATAGTCTTAGTATTTGGTGACATTTAAATTCAATTTCTCTATGTACAATACCATTTCGTGAAATTTGATAAATCGAATTGGAAATCTATTGCACCCAGATGTTTGAAATAGATTTAAACATTTTTATTTCATCAGCATAAATGAGTATGTCAATATGAATCAAACAATCGACTACATCATTAACGAATAATGTAAATAAGATGGGTCCGGAAAGTTACATGATTTTCCTAGACACGTAATCATCAATCTTCACAAACTGAGTTCTTTATTATAAGTAAGATTTAATCCAATTTAACGGGAAAAATTCACAGTCCAACAAAGAAACTTTCTATATTAGAATGTCGTGGTCAATTTTATCAAAAGTTCTACTAAAATCTGAAATGTAATTTGTTAGTTTTGAAGAAACAATATTTTCAGTATGAAAAAATGTGATTTTTTACCATTTTTCGAAGTGTTTCGAAGTGAGGTCAGGACTTATTTCCTGCCCAGGATAACGCTCAATCCTTAAGCTATTTTTAAATTCTGTTACCTACAAAAATTAGACGTTAAAATTAAGCATTCTTGTGTCACAAATACGCGCCCTGTAACATACGGAGCTGAATCGTCGTGGAAGAGTATGATGTATTGAGTCGGGTCAACAATAGTCACGATGCAGTTTTCGATAATTTTTTTATATTTTTCTCCTTTTACTGAACTATCTAGAAGGCGTATTGATCAAACAAAGGATGTTACGGCTCCCCAGGTCATAACATGAGGTGAATGTTTTAGTGTCTGCGAAATACATTCTGTTAAATACCTTTTGCCTTTTCGTCGCCGAACACTTATCCTACATAGGGTCCAAATATATTGAACTTGGATTCATCCTAGAATATGAACCAATGCCAGTCCTCGGGCATTCAGTTTTCTCATTCTATTGCGAATTTGAGGCTTGCAGCCCCATTTATGTTGTCAGTAATGATTTTCTCGCAGGTCGACAAGCATAGTGACCGAGTTCCCGTAGCCTTCTTTTAACACATTGCGTGCAAAGCTGATTTTGACATAAATTAACCCAGAGACCAATAGGAAATATTTTGTTATTTGTTGGCTCATAGATTGGAAGAAACATTTACGTTACTTTATAAAGCTCAATTAGTAACTACTTGTGAGATTCTACGTGGCATATGAATGACGTGGCTCCATACGTTATTTTTATCAATATTTGGCCTGTGTGGCCACGTTATTCATATGTGTATGAGGGTTATTTCTTCGTTATAGTATCAAAACACTTGTTGTCTTCTTAAAACAAAGATCAGATGATTCAATAACAGATCATGATTGGTTGACAACACACCTTGAGAACAATTTAGATGAATATAAAATTGATGAAGTGCTTCGAAATCTTGCTGTACACGAAGCAGATAATTTGAACGACAGTGGTAATAGGTGAATTGCTGATCTGAACATACGGGCAGACATAAATCGTTTGAATTCATGGTATACAACAATTCATATTGCCTTACACTACTCCACTGGAAATCTATCAACTTATTGTGAATGAAGAAGTGATAAATTACATAGCAACCAAAACTAATAGATTTGCCGAACAAACGATTAATGCTAATGCACCAATTCAATATGTCAGAGTCACAAAATGGATCCCAACAGGTACTGGTAAGGCTATCTAATCTTCCAGACGATTGGTCATCTAAAGGAATTTACCGACAAGAAGTACCATGTAATATTATGCCGCGCAATCAATTCCAAAATTTACTGATAATGTTACATTTCAACGATAATTAAGGTGAGGACATTTTTATTGATCGCAGTATGTACCAAATAAAGTTCATCGTTATGGCATAAAGTAATTATTAAAGCTATGCTCAGTTGATGGGTAAACACGGGCCTTAAAAATGTATCCTGGAGGATCCAATTCTGACGAACAAGAAATTGGATTAGCAAAACAATGTATGCCTCGAACTCGTTGGAAGTCTCCTCAATGAAGGTGGAATAAATCTTATACAAGCTATTATTTAGCAACAAACTTATTGAAGCAAAAAATTCATGTTGTTGGCTACTAAAAAAGACACTCCGAAGGAAATTCTTCTTGTTCACTGAAACGAGGTGAAATCATTTCTCGTGAGGATACAAAATGCTTTGTTGATCAAATGGCTTCATATGACTCAACCCTCCGAAAGGGTGTGAAATGGTACAGAAAACTTGGTATCGAACTACTATTAAGTGTAGCAGTAGTAAATGCATGGGTTCTACCCAAGCATCCAACAAAAAAAAATCAAATTCGAACCTTTCGTGAGCAGTTAGTGGGAAGCCTGCTAAATCTAGATGGTGATTCTCCTGCAACATATTCGAATTAGCATCGGCTTATAACTAGAACTAATGAAAATGGCCAAAGGATACGTAGAAAATGTGTAACGTGTTACTCAAGTATGCAAAAGGTAAAAGGGCCACATACTGTGGTCAGTGCTCTGGTTTACCTCAACTATGCCTAATTTCTTTAATTCAAAACATAAATAAAAAAACGATTACATAGTTGTGAAGTTTGTAATGGAATTTTCTAATGTAATATATTGAATTAATAAAATTGGACCTTCAAATTTTTATTTTCACGTCTTTCAGTACTTTCACAGCTATTTTCAAAAACCGGCTATACACATACATTTGCGAGAGGCTATTGGTTAATAATATGCCATTACATTTCCATGCACCGTTATCCATAAGTGAAATAGGAATGTTTTTATTCATCTGTTGCCGTCATACACATATGAATGACGTGGCACGCAATGTGTTAACAATAGGAACTGAAATAGTGTCTATTGTTGCTATTAGAAGCTGCCTTCTCAGCTCCAAAGCCATAACACACCTTTGCTTAAGCGCCAAATATTTGAAATTCGATCTGTTGGTTTTCTTCTTTGCATCAGAGCCGATTTATCTCACAACCGTTTGATTTTACGAATAGTGCCTTAAAACTTTCTAATTGCTGTTTTAATTACTCTTGCAATTTGTGAATGTGTGTACTTTTTTGCTTTTAGTTGGAAAATTTTGGCTTTTTCGTCAGCATTTTATTTAGAGCGACCCATTTTAAAATAAACTTTTTGACTACTTAATTGAAACCAAAGGAATAAATCATCCTTATTTAGGTTTTAAATACGTCATAAGACGTGAAATAAGTAGAAACAATAAAAAACAAAAGAAAACAACAAAAAAAAATAGAGAATCATATAAAATCTATGAGAGAACTGCATGAAATACTTAATAATCGAAACCGAACATTTCCTTGGCGCAGGGTGTATATTCCCTCTTTCTTATAACACATCAAATGAGTTATAATTAACACTGTTTATCACGCCATGGTTCCTTCCTAATACCCGAAGCTTTATATTTTGGATTACATTTTTTTATACCTTGAAATATAAGATCATAAAATTCATTTAACATTTCGTACATCTTGCTATTTCAAAACAAATGTAGACCATTCATAACTATCAGTCATAAATAGAACTGTCACCCTTTGAAAAATTATGTCTATACGAATTTACTTCATGCTTAATTGGCTCACAATAATCAACTATAAATTTAAAGGAGAATGATAAAAACTAGAAGATCCCGCCGAACCTGGACATGGAGAAACTGTAACTGTCATGAATGAGTTAAAAGAAACAAAACTTCGTAAATGTTGCCTTAAATTTGAAACAATCCATTAACTATTATTTACAGTAGTTAAGAATTAAAATCGTGTGTGTTTCTAGAAACTTTAGCGCTTGAAATTCTAAATGTAATATCGGCACTTAAAATATCGCATTCGCAATCACCTTGTTTTCTGTGTTTGGTAAAATCAGTGAGAAGCTCTTCCATTCGAGGGTTACTAGTTTTTTGGACAGCGCCAACTTTTTACATGACAGCAAATCCAGAGGCACACAAAATGCTCTTTTAGAATTCACTAACTTTTTATACGAAGGACTTGATCAGAGAAATGCGGTTGCCTCTATTCTTGTTGATCTTAAGAATGCCTTCGATATATGGTTAACCACGAAGTTCTATTGAAAAAGCTTTTTTTATGCTAGGTTTCTTGGGACACTTTGCTTTGGTTTTGCTCATACTTATCCGACAGATCCCAGGTTTTCAAGATTAAAGGTCTTCTGAGCTAGCCTAAAATATTAAACGATGGCATTCCGCAAGGTTCAGCATTAGGTCCAATGCTGTTTTGGATATATTTGAATTCAATTTTTTATATTAACTTTATTTCCCAGTTGATCACTTTCGTGGATGACCTTGTGTTCAAGTAAAATTAACTTGAACGAAACATTATTAGTCAACATATGGAATTGGACCTAATCCTCCTGAAGAACTGGTGTTCCGCACATACAATGTCCATAAGTACAAAACCTAAAAGTATATTTTTTTAAGATTAGCGATGCTTGTTTTATAAACCCTAATATTCGTACGTTTGTAACTGCGGCCGAATTGCTTGTAACGATGTTTGTGTTAAAATTGAATTTTTTGAATCGTAAGACTAACTGTGGATGCTTTGGGGACAGACACCATATTGATGACCTTCGTAAATAATTCATAGTAGTGATTAGGACATTTTACTTACTACGTAGCGCTTGCCTGACTGCAGTTTTAAGAAATATTGTATATACTTCAATTGAACTTGTCATACGGCTTAGTTTGTTGGGGAGGCACTTACTACACCAGAATTCGACTACTGATTATTTCGCAGAAGCATATTGTTAGGATTATACTTAATGCCCATATTACACCCTGGAGATATTTTCACTTAGGCATCCATTTGTGCTCAAAGTATTAAAAGCTTTCTTTTTATAATTTTCAATCAATTAAAGTTCAGCACCAGATATACTTTGAGGAACCCTCAGTGTATACGGCTTCAAAGATTGTACACAAGGAACTTTCAATACTCATTTTTAATTTTGGCTCCCAAAATGTTCAATTAGTCTTCTGGATGAATTGAAAATTTGTGGGAATCTCATATATTTTCAATCCGGTCTAATAACATTTTTATTCGATTGTGATAAAAACAGAATGAGCCTAGAATAGACCCTTGCGGAACGCTACAATTAACACCATGTTTTTTAAAACCATCCGAAACCCATAGAAATCAATTTTCCGCAAGAGTATCCGATTGTCCACACAATTAAAAACCTTCGTTAAATCCAGAAACATGCCGGCAGTCGCTCTTCCTGTTTCAATGTGTTTGTAAATTTAATGTTGCTGTTACTGAACTTTTAGCCTTGCAGAAACCGAATTGGTTTTTATATATTATGTTATGCTCGTCTAGGTAATTTGTTAATCTGGGTAATATATAGTGCGTTTTTTTATTCGCTATCCGGAGCTGCTATCGAGAGCCGTCATATGAAAATAGCTCCGGATAGCGGCTCCATATAAATAGGTAGAGCTAAATATTTTTTATTTCACGTTTTCACTTATGAATTGAATAAAAAATTGTATTTTGACGTTAAATAAATATAATTTACCAATAAATAGCACGTCAAATTTAAATTTGAGTGTAGAAAATTTACTGCTCAGCATAGCAGCTATCAGGAGCGAATAAAAAAGGATCGGTAGGACCGAGATTGGTCTATAGCCTTCATCAGAATATTTATCATCATTTTTAAATATTAGCGATATTCTCGCTATATTTTCATGAAGATTTTAAATCGGCATTCATCAACTCTCTTGTTTATAGACTTCATTAATAGAGGTGAAATTGTAGTTTTCAGATCTTTTAGAAGATTTACACTGATTTGGTCATATCCCATTGATGAAGGTGCATCAAGATTATATCAACTACATTTTGAATTTCTTCTTCATTTGTGTGGCAAAACGGCTGAAAATAGACGTAAGATGTAACTCTTGGTGACGGCTCACAATAAATATAATTGGCACCTATTCTACTGAAGAAATTGACAAACTGATTAGCCCCGGCCAATGGATTGCTGGTACCAACATCTTGAATTTTTAAACCAATTAGTTCTGCTTTCGAGCTCCCGTAGTTAATAAGAATTTGTTGAATAAACTTCCACTTGTTACTAGGATGAGTTAAATTTTCACTAAATTTACGGGTAAAGTATAATTTCTTGAAGAAAAAATAGGCGATTGAAAAGCAGAACCCGAGAAAAAGCTATTATATGTATAATTTTTGTGTAATTTATAGAACTTATCCATTGAGCGCACTATTTTTTTTTAGTTCCGCTTTGAACCAAGGTTTCTTATAGGAGTTAGTTTTAATAGTGACAACCGTTTTAGTAGTAAAATTCCGGTTGTAGTGTGTCAAACGTTCATAAAAAACGTATTTTTTTAAACATATTTATTTGCCAAACATTTACTTCAGTTTAAGTTGCTATATTACAGAATTTAATTTATACATTATGAACTTTACAATAATTATTTTAGTTCCACGAACCGCAGTGGGTTATAGAGTAATTACAGATTATACAACTATCTGTCTTGCTAAAAATTACGTTATTTTATCATGTCTATATGTATTTCAAATAAATAAAACAAATCTCACAATTCATGCAAATTTGAAGCTAAAAGTTTTGGTTTTCTTTAAGATGCTGAACAACAGCCAATTTAAATTGCCTTATAGTGTCTGAGTTTTTTATTTCGATTGGAAGTTCATTAAAGTCCTCTGTTTAATACAATATTTTTCCCAGCTTGTGCAAAAAATTCAATCTGAAAGTTTGACCTACGAATTGGTTCAAAATTATTCTTTATAAGCTTATGGATATGATTTTGTAGATTAGAATTAAAAGTTCCTTCTTGATAATTATAGTGAAGGACGTAAGTTCTCGGAACAAATCTCTAGTTTTATAACGTATTGGCACGTGTCTAATATATTTCAATGCTCTTTTTTGCAAGATTTATAATTGATTTAGTTTATTTGATGCACCACTACTCCATATCGAGTTTAGGTAAACTAAACGGGAGAGAATGTGGGCATTATACAAAAGCATTAAAGATTTCTTGGGAAGTATATTTCTGATCCTTTGTATAGCGAATATATAGGGTGATATTCGTTTTTTTACCAGTTGAATATGATTTTCCCAACAAAGTTTGTTGTCAATTTTCAACCCTAATTAGTTGTACTTAACAACTCTTTCAATAGTGAAAGAATTGAAAGTTACATGATTAGAGTTCAAGAAATCTATGTCTAGATTCATATTTTGGAATATTATGTACTTTGTTTTTTCATGGTTTAATATCAGTTGGTTCGTATTAAACCATTCTTTCAAAATTTCCAAATCTTGCTGAATTTTCGATATAAGTTCAGAAAGGTGAATTTGACGAGTATGATATAGCACCATCATCAGCATACAGTTGTATTTTACCAGCTAGATTACACGAAGACATGTCATTTATATAAATACATTGCGCCAATTAAAAAACGGAACAGAAATTTTTTTCGAAAAATACCCATATTTTAACGCTTGTATCTTGGTGAAATGACACCTTTCAAAAAAAAATTTTGTTTCTAGTTGAAGCAAATTTTGTTTTCTTTTCGATACTGGAAACCGTTTTATTTTATTTTGTTTTTTATGACTTTTTTGAGTAAAACAAAAGATGTCTAAAAAAAAAAAAATTTGCTCATGTTTGAAACTGTAAACGAACTTGCTCGATATTTCATTCAAAAATCCGAATTAGCCATTTTATAGAGAATTTAGAAACCTTGCAAAATGATACTAGGAAAATTTCTGTGCGGCTACTCCTTGTCGAGTTATTGTAGTTTTTTAGAGAAAACGTATCAAAAAGCGTCGAAGTAAATTTTTTGATCTTGTAAACTTAGCACTCTACGATAAAAGTTTAAGGCGGAATGGAAATAATATTTATATTCCTATTCATGAGTTTTACCAGAGCCTTCTAGAGTATAGAGCCATAATCATTAATACGTATTTTTTAGAAGCTTTTTTAGTGGTATAACTTTTCACTGATTTCCATAGGAATCCATAGTGAAAATGGTGTTTTTTAGCTTCAAGTTTTTCAATGAAAAAAGCAAAAATGTTACAAAATTTTTATACAAAAGTGTTCTACATATATTTAGCAGCAATATACAAGAATGGTATATTGGTATTAAGTAAATATTAATTGCAGAAATTTTAAAATTAAATTATTTCTAAAATATATTTTTCGAACTTTCATTTTGAAAAATACATCAAAGTTGGCTCTGACAAGTTAAAATAATGCTTGCTAAATTTATCTTTAGTTTTACTAGTGTACGTTAGATGTCTATAATTGTTGGCAAAGAAATACGAAAAAATATTATTTAATCATACAATTATGACACGTTCTTAATATTTTGTGAATTTGTTTTGCTTTTCCTACAATTTTTGAACTCAAATTTCCCCAGGTGGCAATTTTTGGTACAATTTTTCAAAATGTTTACTGCCCACTGCCATCTATGTATACTGACTTAATGCACACGATTTGTAGTAAGCTTTTCATTTTAATTTGACCAGAATGCTGTTGTTATGAACTTTTTTTTATATTTTGGTTTAAATAAATCAATTATTACAAGAAAATGAAAACGATTTACTTAAACGAGATTTATATATGTTGAAATTCAAACATTTATGAAAATATTTCAGAAATCATAATTAAGAATTTGCAACGTTTTCATTTACAAATTTGTCTTAGGAAAAAAAGTGATTTCCCATATGTTTTATGTGTTTTACTATGGAAATTTTGGTTTTTTCCTCGTTTCTAATTCCCTTATAAAAGCTTCGTTTTTTAGATTATGGCTTGTATAATCAAGGTTGCTTTGGTTTTACCCCAAAACCTGACAATAATCAAAATCATCATTGAACAATTTAGCCGCTTGAATGTGCTGACCTATTACTATAAAATGATCTAAAACCTTTCATATTAAAACATTCATTTTTTTCTTCAATGAACCAAATTTCAGTTAACACCAAAATATCGACACCGCACGGCGTAGCATTTACCATAAATTCCACGTCATACAACTTGTTTCGCAGACTCTGCACATTCAAGTACAATATGTTTACATCGTTGTTATCGCCAATCTTGTTACTAATATATTCAGTACTATTTGACATTTGCTGATATATTCAGTACTACAAGCAATATTGGCATATTATTGATATATTCATTAGCTATAAATGATATTTCCTAAGCAAATGTTTCCATTCAATTCAGTGATCATACAAGTCAATAAACAACAAAGCTGAGGAACTAGAAATTCAAAAATGAGGTACCAAGAGAACCAGACAGCCGAAATTGTGATATTTATTATGTTTTAAAATTTTAATAATATTACAAGTATAGAAAAATAAAAAATAAAAGTAGAAAAATGTATATAAAAAAACAACGAGCGAGTTCACCCTCAACTCGCAAACGATTTATGTGAAAACTTATTTGTATAAATATCTATTGAATCATTTCAAGGCATTTCGATAAGGCTCAGAGACCCCACAACAAAGACGGATGTTGTTCGCTAAGCATTTAAACTAAGTTACATTTTTGGTTCAAAAAGTCAGTAAGTTATAATTCTATTTTGAATTTGGAGGACGAACCTTACTGACATTAAGCAAGCATGAGCAAAGTACAGTTCTGTTAAGTTAATCACCTAAACCTGCCATGTACGATTTAAGCCTCTAATGCAAATATCCGCCTAAAGGCGGACTTAACGTTATCATGAATTGTGTAACTTTATGTTATCATGAATATTTTTTTCTTTTGTTTTTACATGAGTTATTCTCTTTTAAAGTACTCTCGTCATAACGGTTTAGTTTTTGTTGTTGTAATATGCACATTTATTCAGCAACTACGAGTTGAAATCAAAGTTTTGATAAAAAATGATTAAAAATGTATGCATTAGAGGGTTAAAGTATACCATTACTCATACACAGCAATCTTGTTCAAGATTCCATAGTAGTAAATGGTCACAGCAAACTCGCTGAACAAAGCAAAATCGCATCGCTTTATCACTGATCAGTTTAAAATCAATGAAACAGAGCGGTTCTAAGTATTTGGGCGCAATGTTGACCGTAAGATCATTGCAATTGGAAAGACAGTAGCGCGAAACCCCGCATAACTAAACTCACTAAAAGCATGAGCTTGAGCAATACTAATAAGAAAGCATACCGATTAAACAATTTTAAAATTATTATTTTATTATGTATCAATGTATATGTGCAATTTTCACAGCTCGCTATTTTCATAATTTTTTTACATTACACAAGCATAATTTGTGGTCCTTTTGCCCGTATGTATTTTCATTTTCAAAAACACTTGCTGCTGCGGCCATATATAGCAGATATTTTCACAACAAATAAATTAAAGTAGGCGGTTTTTTTTAGATTTTTTTTTTGTATTCGGCTCACGATGTTTTTGAAATGCCGGATGATGTTGTATATTGCATGTGGATGCGTAGATTTTGCATTGATTTTACGTTTTATTTATTTTTTGTTCTTGTCGATATTCACACATACATGCAGTATTTTTTATTCGGCACTTTCGTTTCCGTAACCCGATTTCTATACAATTTTTTACTTACTCCTGCCGCTAAAGATGTTTTCACATCAAAAATAATTGTGAATTATATATTACTTGTTTCATTTGTATCATTGGTGCTTTCAATCATTCCAAAATCATTTCTTCATGATATTTTAATAACTTTAGTTCCTTCTTCTTTGCGAAATAATATTGCTTCCTTAATTATCCAAAGATATTTATAGTTGTGAGTTTACTTTAAGTTTTGTGCCTTTCTGTACAATTCTAATCGATATGTCGTTAATTGGTCTCTAAAGAACAATTATTGGTCCACATTCAGTTGAAAATCAATTTCATTAGCAAAGATCATAGGTTTCTTTGACTTTTTGCAGTGAAATACAAGTTCCTTGGTTTCGAGCTTGCCAAACTTTATCAATATCAAATGATAAGATTTAGCAATTTTTTGGTTCAATTTGTCATGCTTGTAATATCCCCCAAGGCGTTTTGGCAGCCAAGTAGATTAAATACCTTCTCAACGATGATGCGTGGTTCATTTGTTATGTCTGGTATACCAGCAATGACGAGATTATTTTCTATATCACGTTGGTACAATGCATCTATATGAGCCTCAAGGTAATTTACCCTTTCAGTTTGCTGATTATTTAGTTTCTTGAATTCTTTACATTTTTCAAGTAGCTTTTTATTTTCTGCATTGACATTGGCCAGTTCGAGTTTGATGTCGCCCAGCTCTTTGCAAACAAAATCTTGGGACTTTTGGATGTCAGAAATCATGTGCTTAATGTCTGAAAATTCTTGGTTGATTCTAGATATTAAACCATTAAATGCAATTGCAACATTAAAATTAGATGAAGAGTTGGATACTTCACCTCACACGATGAAGAGCAAAACCAAGTGGGTTCCGCAGCTTTCCGGGTTATATTATTTCCAATAATTCTTTTGCAGTGAGGATGGAATAGACGTTTACAGCCGAAGCATTCAAACACCGCCTGAGTTTTTAAAATATTTTTAACACACGAGGTACCCATACAATTGGTGGTTTCGGTATAATATTGGTTTTGGTTGGCTCGTTCATAGTAATGCATTTTAATGTAATTTAATTTAAGGTTTATTCAACACTCACTTTCGAATAGTTTACTTTGGTAATATGTATTTAAATTGTGTTTTATAATTTTATTTAACCTTTTCTTCCGTTTTATTATTAAGAGCGAAAAAAATAGTGTGTTGACAGTTTGACCAGTTTGACAGTTTCAGAATTAAATTTTTACTTCAAAGTCGTTGTTTAGATTACTATTTTATTTTGTCACTAACAGGACGCATCATTTTAAATTATCTCAAACTGATCAGTAATAACGATGCGATTTTGCTTTGTTCAGTGGGTTTGCCACGACCATTCACTACTATGGAATCTCGAACAAGATTGCCGTGTATGAGTAATGGTATATTTGAAAGCGTACGTGGCAGATTTAGATAATCAACTTAACAGAGCTGTTCCTCATGCTCAAATAATGTCAATAAGGTTCGTCCTCCAAATCCAAAATAGACTAACTTTTTGACTTTTTAGACTAAAAATGTAACGCAGTTTAAATACTTAGCGAACAACAGCCGTCTTTATGTAAACGTTTCTTAGTTTTATCGAAATGGCATGAACCGATTCAATAGACATTTATACATAAAAGGTTCACAAAAATATTTTGCGAATTGAGTGTGAACTTGCTCATTGGTTTTTAATCAACCATTAAATCAATCATCTTTGCTGCTTAATGATAAAAATGATTAAATTAATTTTCAATAAAAAAAAAAATCGCATCAACCATGATCTATTATACTTTTTTCCATTAAAATTCCCACAGGATATAAAAGCTTCCACACAAATTAAACAACAATACATTTTAAAGCTCAGTATAATTAAACGAAATTATATTAACATTGTGAAAATGCCATTGGAATAAGCAATCTGGTATCTGGCATATTCTTAAAATTACCAAGCACAAGTAAAAGCGTAAAACTTTAAGGATTTTTCATTTTGTTTTTCTAATTACTTACTACCAACAGCAACAATAACAAAAAACAAAGATATCGCAAATTAAGAAACCAACAAACAACTAAATAATAAAAATAAAAAACTTTTATGATTTTATTTACTTCATTTTATATATTCTGGTCTTAAGTTATGGAAATTCTTGAGTTTTCCATTTTTTTTATATTTTTCATGTTTTCTGAGAAAATGTATAAAACTTAAAGTTTTTTTTTTGTAATAACACATACACACACAAACATACACAACAATATAATGTCTAATCTACAATATTATTTTTAATTTAATTTTATTTTTTTATCTTTTATTAATTAAACGAATAACAACAACAATCGGTATAAATACAAACCCAACAAGTCATAATAAATAAATAAATAAAAATAAATTTAAATTAAGTTTTAATTTGGGGGGGAGGGGGATATATTTTTTGTATTACGTACCCGTAAGTTTGTAAGAGAAATATAAAGAAGACAATTTATATTTTAATAGTTTTTAGAAACTATAAAAAGTTTCTTGAAAAAAAAAAAAAAAATCGTAGACGTTAAAAGTCAAAGTTTATAATTTGTATGTGTTATACTGTTTGTGATATGTGACTTTGATGTAGAATTATGTGTGCGGATGAAATTGCATCTAGCTAAAGAATTGCTTTGTATATACGAAGATGCGAATGATATATTTCCTAGATCAATCCTAAATACAAAAACAATGTTTAGGAATGATTTAGGAAAAATTTCATACGCCGGAGGATGGCTGTGAAAAATTGCATAAATCATTCTTAAAATAAAACCGTTTGAGTTATATTTGTAAGAAACTAAATTTTAATACAGCATAATAAATTTTTGATTCAATTTCCATTCAAATTAAATGCAACTCCAGATTTTGCCAGATACATTTCTATCACACTATATTTTTCTGGAAGTTCTATCACAAACCAATATCACAATTTTTCTTAAATTTTTGTCATTGTTCTGGAATGGCCAAAATTACCCCCGAAATATATGACTCAACATCGAATTTACTAATAGGCCACCCCAGAACATTGGCAAAAATCTGGAAAAATTCCTGAGTACCGGCAAATGATAGGACTAAATAAAAAGTATCATGGGGTCGTCGTTTTCCACATACTAAAATCTGGTGTCGTATTTCGTTAAATCACTAAAATCAAGTTATGCTTGATGATATGCTATGATACGTTTCGAGGTCAATGTTAGCCATTGCAGGACAATTGATAGGACTAACAGAAAACTGTAATTGGACCGATATCCACCTCATAAAATCTGGTGTTGCAATTTTACTACCACCGAGTAAACTTTTAAAATAATTTACTTATTACTTATCTGAAAAGCTGAATCAGCAGTTTTAATTTTTTTGAAATATTGTGATGTGAAAAATATATGAATTCATGATGTTCTTATCTCTGCCTCAAGTAAAAAAGTCACTTACCAAAGTTATTAATGAAAATAAAAATGTGCAGCATAGTCCAAAACGGCAACAAATTTTAAATGCAAAAAATTGGTTTACCAGGGTGCTGATTCTCTAAAAAATAAGATAATGGGTAAACGCGTAAACTTGCAAAAAGCTAAGCCTACTTTAATTAATTCGCAATTTTTCGATTTGATTTCTACTTCAAATAAAATCGAAAAATTGCAAACTAATAAAAGAAAGCTTTGTTTTTTATGAGTTTACACGTTTACCCATTATCTTAATTTTTAGAGAATCAGGGTGCAGGCAATTTAAATCAAAGTGAACGTAAAAAAACGAAATGAAACGAATCAAAGTGAACTAAAAAATAATTTAAATAACTTTGGTGTGTTGAACCATAAACAAAATAAAATTAAATCGTCGCTAAATGTTGATCATAATAAAAACAATGAAAGTTCATCGACAACAGATGACAATAAAATAAACAGTGATGTAGGTCAGTGTTTAGTGCAAACTGGAATAGACCGGTATATTACTGTCCGATCAAGACAAAGAAGAAGCCATAGATCAGCGGCCAGTACAAGCGCGAATAAATTCACTAAGCTAGTTATTATTATATTAAGAAGAAACCCAGAGAGCCCAGAACTATTTAAGTGATCTCTCGGCAACCGAGAGGACAGTTTATTCTAAATTCGAACCACCAATGCTTTTACTGTTCATCTAATAACAGTATTCGCACCACGCGAAGAAGCTAATTATTTCGTGCTACCCCAGCAAATGAATGATGGTTTATTCTGCAAACCTATTAAGTATAATTGGAAGAAAGTTAAAAATATAGGTATCCCTTTGCTTATTGTACATAACACGTATTTTTTATGTTGTTTGATTTTTATTTTATTTTGCCAAATAAAACATTTATCTGAACTATAAATGTCACTATTAATTTATTCAAATAAATGAAATTTTTAATTTTGTTTGACTGATTTAATCATTGAAAGTCACTGAAAAAAAAACGTCTTTCTTATTGAAAATTGGTACTCCGAAATTGGTGGTATAACACTTTCACTATCATATTAATGCATAGTTATCAAATCGATCAATAAATAACAAAATTAATATTCATGTAATCATATCGAATGATGTTCCTTCTGTAATACTAAAACTTTTCACGGTAAAGGTTGAAGTTATCATTTTGAAACTAATTATTCCTTCATTTGAAAAATAAACATTCATTATGAAAATCAAGCTGTCACTTCTTAAATGTCCAGTTAAAGATAATTTACACTCGTATTTAAGTCGTACTAATTCTGTAATTACGAGTATATTGAAAGAAAAATACTTTCAATTTGAATGGAAAGTAAAAATGATGCATTTATATTGAAAACAAGTTGTTTTCAAATTAATATTTAGAATCACTGTCAACAAAATTAATTTGGAGAGAATGTTCTTATTGAAAGCACAACGTTTATTGTGAAACTAGGTAAAGTAATAAAATGGTATTGCATTCAATATGAAAACATAACTTTTCCAGGTTGAAACAAATACAATCATGTTGAATACAAAACAATTTAATTGAATGAATCTTTTCAAAATGATAACAAAAATAAAATAAGAACCGTTATTTTTCCTTTGTTCATTTATATTTTTATTCAACTTACTAAAATTCCAATTTAGATAAATTTTGCAAGCGCGCAGTGAATTTGTAGTTTGTAAAAATTATTACAGTGTTTTAATTTACAAATATAAAAAAAAATATTATAATTTTTTATAATATAATAATTATAATTATTGTATGTAACATTGTTAAGTGATATACGTAGATTCTGTATAAGTGAAAATCACGTGATTTCCTAGCTTTGGTTGCAAGGAAAAATTTAATAAATTAATTTTTTTAGTGCAATAGCTATTATCTGTATTACCATTGGAAAAATATAGTGGATTTTTTATCAAATGTGCATCTAACCTCATCTGGGTTTAAAAAACAGGGAAAAGGTCTTTAAGTGAGTATTCTTCGTGAGATATTGATTTCATTTTATATATTACATATCATTAAAATTTCAGAGAAATTATAATTTGATTAAATGTTATCCAAGAAACGCTATAATTATCCTATTGCACATTTGGAATTTAACTTGATGACACAGCTACCGAACAATACCAACTGATCCCAGCTTACATGGAAGATGAAAGAGCAACAAATGATATCATGACTTAAAGTATTGCCGACTTATCAAATTTCGGTAACTTACCAATAATCGAGTAAGCCCACCGTTAACTGAAATTGCTCCGCAGAAAATTTAAAGTCTTCTTGATAATTGGGAATTCAATTCCCTTTACGAAATATTTATAGGTAACAAACATTTTTCATTTGTTTAATTTTTTTACTAAATACATTTTTATTTGTTTTAATTTCAGATGAGCGAATTGTGAAATCGCTTTAAAAGATATGACTATGGAGCATTTAATAAAGTTATCTTCACTATCCAAAATTTGAACATCGATTGAAATATTGGCAGGCATCTTTAAAAATGTCAACAAATGTTGATCATGAAAGAAATGAAATCCTCACAAGTAGGTAATACTAGTGAAGAAACCACTGCACTGAAAGATCAACCAAATAATTTGAAATTAAATAAAATACTATCTAAGAATTCTAGAGGACGATCGGTTATAAATCACAATGAAGTGAATAAGGAATTGAATGGTGGTTGTAGAGCTATACTTCTCGACGTAATTAATAGCTTTCTTATACAAACACAAATTAAAATGACTACATCGTTGGCAAAATCATTATCTTCTCAGATAATAGATAATTTTCTAGCCAAAGAATTGGTAATGACTTTTAAAATTTATTTGCATATTCAAAATTATTAAATTGACCTGTTTAATTTAAAGGGAATGTATTTTGTAAAGCAAGAAGGTAAACGAGCTCAAAAATATATGCAAAGTATTTTAATTCTCATAGGACAATGAAAACTGTGGGCTAATCGAAAAGAGACGTGTAGCTAGTAGTAGTCGAAAGAGTAAATACTTAAGAAACCGAGTGGGTTTACAAACCGGTAATGCACACTGAATATTTTCAAAAGCTAAAAATTATTTAACTTCATCTCACTTTTCAGTACCGGAAATTAATATTTACCATAATCTACAGTGCATCCTTAACGATAATTGCTCCTTTGGTGAACTGGAACATAATTGCTAGCTGAATTAATGAACAAAATGCAAAGCTGTACAAACAATGTCCTGGAAATGTGGCGCCATTATAAAAAAACTATTGGCTGTAAATTGGTGACTACTTAATTTTACTAATTTTAACGTAACTATTATATGTATACTTAAACTGCCGATTCTTATTATTCACATAGGTACATAGGTAGACATTGACTTTGAGTTTGTTTATGGAGCCAAAGAATTTATTAAAAAAGCTGAGAACACAAGTAGTAAATTAATCTTCATTATGGGCGGCAACATAAAGGGCGACAAGACACCCAAAAATTTACTGAATACTGTGGCAACTAACAATGGTTTATCGGAAAGTAAATTATCTACATGTTTTCTATCTAAAATAACTAACACTAATTAAATATTTATTTTCATAGATGCTAAAAATGCTTGTTTGTTATATCTACTTCATGTCATTTTACCTCCAGTATTAAGGGAAGTCGCGGATGCTCCCAGTACTTCCAAACAGACTTGTGTAAAATATGCTATAAAGGATTCGCAAAGTTCTTTTTTTTAATAGGCGACAAAGTAGCTGAAATTGAAGAAAAAATTCAGGCAAAAATTAAATTAAAATTACCAATTCAACCATTTATAATTGTACACGGAAATATTGAGACCTTAAAAAATTATGTGGTTTATTTTGACGGATGCCGTTGTCAATTCAATTGTATTCTGCTTGCCATTGATACTTGCTTCAAAATTTACGTGCTTTTTAATTTAAAATATCCCTAACCATCTATTTTAGCATGCAATTTTATTCAGAATTTTTATTTTGATATTAAAATTGAATTGACAAAGAGCATACGTCTATAAATTTATTAATTAAAAAATTAAGCGATTAGCTCTTGTACATTTACTTGAAAAAATAGTTTAACAAAATAGTTTGTTTATAAGTTTATATAGTAATAATATTTATTTGTTATATTATTATTGTAGTTATTATGAATATTTTTTTTTAAAACCCTTTTTGGGCAATTTATAAGATTAGAGCAGGCAGGTTTAACTTGATGTAGTGAAATAATGTTGAAACAATCCAAATGTGAATTTTTTTTGTACATTTTTATTAAAATAGCTTTTTATTTTTATTTTAAATAAACATTGAAATTATAAAATATTCACCATTTTTTATTTATTTGATACTACGCATTTTGATTACAGTTCCTTTTCAGTTTGATATCTTAAGTGTCGTTTTTCAGATCAACATGTGCATCATTATACTACTATAGGCATTTATAATGAAAATGCTTCTCTCATATTGAAAAATGGTACGATTGTATTTCGCTTTCGTATTAAATGATAAGTATTCATTATGATTTATTTATAATAGCTTTCGTAATCAAACGAACAATTCATGTTTTCAATGAAAATATTCTTGCCTTTCATTTTAATCTCCTCTGTGTTCATTGTGATTAACTATTTTTCAAATGAACAGAAGTATATAAAATAGTATTTCTTATTCTATTAATTACATCTGTTTTCGGCTGTATATTAAATACAAATTTAGTAAATAAATCGAAAATTTATCATTATGACTATAATTTTTTTTTCAGTGACTTCTTGGATTAATACATTTTTTTTAGTTCAAATTGAACCTTTCACATTTCAAATTGATAGTTTTACACTTCAAATTGAACAATTAGCAAATTATACATATGTATATATGGCTAATTAGGATGGAACTTTCTATTTCTTGATCTTAAAACCATAGTCACAATAATGGTTCAATTTTGAAAAGAATAGAACTAACATTTTGTGTTTTACCGAAACGTGAAAAAAAATTTGTCTATCTGATTCTTCGGACGACACTTGTCCCACAAATCGTCCGTTAAAGATCACCAAACCAACCATTTATCTTTTACAAACATTTTCCTTTATTTTAGGCTTTTCTTAAATTTGTAGACCACTTCCTCAATATCACAATTTTCACGACAGTAGAAATATTCTACTCTCATGCCGCCAAATCACAGTCTCACAAATAATTAGATTATTTCAGACTGTCACGTGTAGAACAGCATTCAAAGTCGCATTCGCCATTTTTCATCTTCGACATTTAACAATTAGATCCAGTTGTACATCTCTACTATGCTATTGAAAATTCTTAAGAATTTAATTTACTCCGTTCAGAGAGCACTCACAATGCTCAAAATTTAACTTGTGAAAATTTGTGCGGTTTGTTCTGGGCCCTATTCCTGAATACGAATACTAACAAAAAATCTACGAATTCGTATTGGTATTTTTGAATACGAATATACGAATATGTTTATTTCTTGTACGAATTCGTGTATGTAGGCATGATTCGTGACAGAATTTCCCTTATTTCGCAATACGAATTCGAGCGGAGTTCATGAACGGATTTTGGTTCGTGATAATATAATAGTTAACGACACCAAAAATAAACAATCAAGAAGTGCAAGATGTACACAAGAAATTTATATTTTTAATTTTTAAAAGAAACACAAATTGTTAAAAACTAAAAGCCGATTTTTTTTATTTAAAAATATTTTTCATTTCACATAATTTATGTATATTACAGAATGTTTAAGTTTCCAATCAGAAGTGCTGCTAACGCCTTGGGGTTTTTTCACTGAAACAAAATTCTCAGCAACTCCTTTTGTTTTTATTCTTATGAACCGTTATCTATGAGTCAATTCTAGAGGGTGTTAAATCCCGACAAATGCTGAATCCCGGGAATCGGGATTGATATTTCTACAAACCCGGGAATTCCTGGGAATTGAAAAAAAAGTAATTTCCTGGTCAATTCACAAAACTTTTATGTAAAACTCACTAAAAACAGCAGTTTCAGTTGAAATATTTTCTTTTATCGAATCATCGAAGTATCAAGAACACATTGCGATAAAAGATTTGTTACTTAGACTAGACCGTTTCTTACTACAAAAGTTCCATGTATTTGAAAAAAACGTGTCGCTTCTTACTGAAGTTTACTTCAACGACTCTGACAAATTTAACTAATTTGAGGCCACCTTACCAGATTATCTGGTTCTTTCGTAACCACTGTCATGTTAAAGGTGAGTTTCCTACTGTTGCCAAATCATCAGTCAATTATCGCACGAAAAAAATTCAGTTCAAGTTTCCCGTGGAAAATCGCGGAAAATTTGAAAAACGTTCCAGCCGAAAGTAAAAAATAAATGTCAGCCTCTAGAGTGTTATGTCTGGAAATGGATTATATTGATGTGACTTGTCAATAGCTATCGCAGGAAAAAAAATCAGTTCAAGTTGCCCGAGAGAAATCTCGGAAAATTCGATTTTCCAAAAATCATTAGAAAATTTGTATAAAATCAGCCTTTAGAGTGTTATGTCTGGAGATGTATGTTATTGATGTGACTTGTCAATAGCTATCGCTGGAAAAAAATTCAGTTCAAGTTAGCTATCGTAATGGCAAGTCACACCAATAAAATATATCTCCAGACACAACACTCTAGAGGCTGATTTTACACAAATTTTCAAATGATTTTTGGAAAATCGAATTTTCCGAGATTTCTCACGGGAAACTTGAAATGAATTTTTTTCCTGTAATAACTATTGACAAGTCACATCAATAAAATTTATCTCCAGACATAACACTCTAGATGCTGATTTAATTTCTTACTTTCGGCTGGAACGTTGTTCAAATTTTCCGAGATTTCCCACGGGAAACTTGAACTAATTCTTTTTTCTGCGATAGCTATTGACAAGTCACAACAACAAAATACATCTCCAGACATAACATTCTAGAGGTAGTTTTTATTCCAATTAAAATATTTTTTTGGGTTTCTCGAGTTTTCCACAATTTTCCACGAGGAACTGCAGCCATGTTTTGCCATATATGAATATTAACAAATGTATTCAATGATAATGATGCATCCTTATATTTCTTAGTAGTTTTTAGGCTAAACACTACCGATCGATATTGACTTAATTTTTTATTTTTGGCTGGGATAATACAATCTGCAGTACCGATTTTTTTTTACTTTCGGCTGGGATAACGCAATATGCATTACCGTTTTTTATTTTCGGCTGGAAACTTTCGGCTGGAGTAACACAGTCTGCATTATCGACTTTTCACTTTCGGCTGGCAACCTTCGGCTAACTTTAACAGTATCAGTCTTGGAGAGTATTATGATTCCGCAGGGAAGTTTCTTTATCAAATGAAATTTTTTTTTTATGAAGTTTTTACTCTCTTTGTTGCTCTCAGTAGTTAATACTTCGGAGTTTTACGACACAGAAAGTAACTAAATTCGGCTTTACGCCACAGAAAGTATCTACATTTGGCTTGAAAGCGCCCAATGTTTTGCTATACATAAAAGCTTACTAGATATAATTTTTTTTAAATGTTGACGATTATGGGCCATCGGCAAAGTGTTTAGGTTAATTTAGAAATTTAAATTCTATAATACACGGTATTCTACTCATTTTATCTAAAAGACACCTCGGGAATAATTGTTGGAATTTGGAATGTGTAATAACTGTAGAGTAATATTTATTCGAACAGATCAACAAATTTATATTAAAATCCATTTTGTTAAAATGGCCCCCACGCAATGCTTCAATCGACTTCAAATTTTGTGAACATGTAGATGATGAGTTGCCAAATTTATCATCAACAAAACAAAAAAAAAATCGTGGGTCCAGTTTTTGGGAAAATTTGTTTGGCAGTTTTCTCTCCTCTGCAACCCCCTCTATTCTAGTTAACTCAAACTGCTTATTACTAAAATCTATATTTGTATAAAATTGCGAATTTTATTTGTGAGAATGGGAGGTAAAACATAAATAATAAAAATGTATGACTGAAAGGACGGACATGAAATTTTTCTAATCGATTTTTCGGAATTCTGGTAAACTAGTTCGTCGAGAATGTGAAAATATGGAACAAAATTTCTTCTCGATAACAATACTCACTCAATATAACTTCGTTATAGTGGCAAAAAGTAAAAAATCGAGTAAAGCTTTATTAGATGTTTATTTTAATAATTTTTCAATTGTCTCCTATTACAGGTGAAATTAAATTAGCATTTATTAAATTTAATATATTTGTAAAATATTAACAAAAAATATTATGATAATTAGTGAAAGAATATGTATTGGTCCAGAACCATCTTGATATGAATAGAGCCGGCATGTGAAAAATGAACTTAAAATAAGGGATATAGAAACACTAAAAATTCATTTATTTTCATAGTGTTTATATGAAAAAACGCGATTTCGATTGACGATAAAATATGAATTAAAAGTTAAACCCAGTTAAATAATTTTTTAAGAAACCGCTAACAAACAACTCAATGTCTTATGCCCGGTTTCACAAAAAAATAACCAATCTCCAGTTAGTTAATATTTCCTCCCTTTCTCCTTTCATGAAATTGCGTTTTGTTTCACAATAAAAATTCAATGCAAGTTGATTATATTTTTATTTTACATAGAAATATTTAGCCTTCAGCTAAATAATTAGCTGGACGAAATTGGGCAGCTAAATATTTAGCTCTCCAGTTAAAATTTTCAAATAGAAAATAAATAAAATTAGCGTGCGTTGAATTTGTATAATGAAATAAATCGCAATTTCATAAAAGAAAAAAGAGATGAAATATTAACTAACTGGAGATTTCCTGTTTTTTTGTGAAACCGGGAATTACTCATTTAAAACACAGATTCTCAAATTTCCCTATTTTCCAGCAATAACCAAAAGAAAATAAGGGAAATTAAATTAAAAAATATTCTACAACAACAACAATGTGTATTAAAAAGAGAAAATTCAGTTTAATGTCGTCCTCATTTGTCCACATCTAAACCCAATGGTAAGAAAAAAGACAACACGCTTCCGCTCAACAATCAAAATTTAAAAAAAATCAAAAAGAGCCAAACAGAATAAATTAAATCAATACAATGAGTGCGAAAAAAACAAAACATCAAAACAATCTAGCATGCTTTGCAAATTCAAAAACTATAGAAACATATTCGAATTCAAATTTGAATGGAGGCAATGAAAGAGATGATTATTGTATTGTTTATAAATTTCGAGTTATGTTGATGACGTATATTATAAAAACAACAATATTTAAAATTTCAAAAATACCTTATTTTTCATGACGATTTTCACTAAGAAATAAACATTTTCAAGACTCGATTTTTCAATCAAATAATATTACATGTTTCATGAACATTTTCATATAAAAACAAAACAAAATCTCACATTTCCAACAAACTAAATCTGTCAAAGAAAATAACCGTTTTCCCATATAGTTTCATAGTAAAGAAAAAATTGTTTGTACCTTAGTTTAAGCTTAGTAAAAAATACAGTCGATACTGGAGGCTCTTATTTATACAGTAGGCTCTGATTGGTCACACCGAATAAGCTTGGTTATGTTCCTTTATATACATGAGATGAAATTATCCTCTAAAGCGAATCTAAACGTTAGTAATTAGACTTGTAACTTCACATAGTAAGTAAAATACAAATGTAAGTCAAAACCTAGCTATTCTTCAGCATATTTGTCCAATAATTTGTTGAATTCGTTTTCACCGCAATTCAACAGGTCACATGTAAGACACCGATAAACTAAGCCGCAAACATAATAACTTTTGCGAACCATTTTACCCGCACAATAAAAAAATGTTTGAGTCTCATAGACACACTATGAACAGAATAATACGCTACGCGTCCCAAAGACCGTCACATCTCAAAACATAAAGTTTTTTGGGAAATCGACATTGAAATAAAATTATGCATCATTAATATTGTGAAAACTTAGATAATTATTTATTTGCCGAAATAATAATGCTTAAAGATTATTTGCATTTCAACTCAAAATTGTCTTAATTCGGAGAAAAAAAGGAAATTATTAGAAACTTATGACAGTAATATATGTACATATATATATATTGTAAAATTGCCGTAACACATTTTATAAAATAATCAAAAAATTTTTGTATTTGTTGCTAATTTTCAAGAATTAACCCATATGAAATACCAAAAGTGGATTTTTTGGACTTACGACAGTATTTGGGACGCGTAGCGAATTGTAAGCTAAATACAAACACCAAATAAAAATTTTAAAAACTGTCTAGAATTAAAATACAAAAATAAACGATTTTTTCATTTTTTCAAATATTATTTTAATGCAATCAATTTTCACACCAATACATATGTACAATGGTTTGCCAAATTATTAAGGATCCGTTGAATCATATCTATTTAACACTAAACGTACCATGACCGGATCATATACCGGTGGGTATATATGGAAGAGTATTATAATGTAACATGGTTATATTAGAGTTAAGTATTAGTAAGAGTACTAGTATTATAATGTAACATGGTTATATTAGAGTTTAGTAAAGTAACTAAAGCTATTGAATGATAAAATTTACTACAGGTTTTATAAGTTGATGATTTATCGGTCTCCATCATTGTACTATATGACTTGAGTACCTTTTACCAGAAGATATTAGAAAAGTTTTATAAGAGTTACATTAACCAAACTATCAAACTAATTAATAACCAGATTTTATTGAGGTTTCGACAGTTACTTCTACAAATTTTGGTTACATTTAGAACGGATGATGACTTTATTAAAACTAAATAACCTTTCGTGACCAATGTTACCATAATAAAATATCAAAAAATTTTAAGTTCACACTTTAGTAACTACCATCATCGTAATAAAACGCAATAACTTACACTGTAAAATAGGGCCATTATAAACTTGCTTGAAGCGCAAAAAATGAACTTTGGCCAATAATTTGCAATATTCATGAAGTTCCTCAAATTCAACCTATGGTGGTAGGGATTTACCATGGCACGGCAAAACCATCTGATCTTAGGTCATTCATCTCTCCGTTTGTAGAGGATGCGAAAAATATAATGTCGCATGGAATTGATTTTGGTGACCATAAAATGATCGTTACAATTAGGTGTTTTATTTGCGATTCCCCTGCGCGAGCTTTTATTAAAGGTAACAATGAAGAAAAATTTCGAAATACGTCAAAGCTACAGAGATGAACTATTATATTTTTTCTTTATAGGTGTTGCTAATTTCAATAGCCAAAACGGATGCCTAAAGTGTAAACGGTTGGCGAATATTCCTATGTCACAGGGGTCTTGATTGTCTTGCACACTGGAAAGTCTTAGAATATCGCTCATTTCTTTATTATATAAGAATCGTGGTATTGAAATATAATCTCCCTTACGATTGTATGTATATATATGAGCATTTTTTAATTTTTTTTGCGCTATAACGATTTGTTCTTCAAAATTGTATTCGTTTTATCTTGACATTGCCGATGCAATGTTCGAAAGTTATATTGAAAAGTATAGAGAACTTTATGGCAAACAATACATGAAGAGCAATGTGCATAGTCTTTCACATCTAGTTGATCAAATCACAAAATTTACTGGCCCTGTTTTTTACTAGCAGATGTTTAACGTTACAAAGAGTAACGAAACACTAGTTATGACGGGACTAGAGGTACTAAAATATTAGAATAAGGTATAAGTAATTCAGTTTATATATGGGCCTAAAGTTTATATTGAACTACTTTGGTATTTATAATGGTATTTCAATCGTTCGGCCATTTTTACTACTGTCGCTGTTATAAGATGTTAACTGAACGCAATTTTTAAAATGCAATTATCTGTTTAAAAGATGATAAGAAACAAATCATTTCATATATTTGAGATTCATGAATAATTGAAAGTTATTTTTAAAAAACGACATCACTTAATTTAAAATTTTAATTTGTCTTATATTTAATTAAAATTTGTTAGTTTTGAGGTGGGTTGTTATTTTTAGGGCTATCATCGGCTATATTAACACTAAATTTTAAATCCCCATTGATTTGTGTCCCAAATATGCAAATAAATTAAAATTAAAATTTCACATATCGATATATAGCTATAAAATAATAATTATCAACTATAAAATAAGTATAGAGCGCGCGCCATCTCTAACATTTTATGTTTGTTTATAAAATTAAATTGTGTATATTATTATTATGTAGTAACGATAAAATATTATGATGATAAATAATGTATTGTTAATAAACTGCGCATCACCAAATAGTAAATTTGACAATTATTCTAATAATGATATACGCAGAAACGATTCCAACAACATTATAAACAATGTTTGTAAAGGTAACCAAAATTAGTTTATAACCACTATTTACGCCTAAAACAGATAAGCAAATAACTATGCGTGTTATATAAATGTTATATTTAAGTAATCATTACTTTAGTTAATAAACTAAAATTTATATTATGTCACCATAATTAGGGCACGGAAATTTTTATACAATCCACTATTTAAGCTCTTAAAGGAATTTATATCGGTAACAATTATGTTTTAAATTCTAGCCTATAAAACTTAGGTTATATAATTTAGAGAAAAAATTGTTACGATTACTGCTATGTAAAAAAAATTGTTTTTTGGGGCATTAACGCCCAAAAAATAACTACCTGTAAGAAAACTTTCAAACTACAATGACAGGATGATAATAAGTAAAGAACATAAATAAATCAAAAATTTTAAAGAACAACTATGTATTTTCGCGAAAAATAGGAGTCTTTAATCCTAATTCGTCTACTGGTTTTCTACAATAAATGTTGAAAGCGTAACAATATCCACTCGAACTGTTTAGGATCCAATTTGTTGTACCCGAATTGCACACTAGCTTTCCGCTGTGATTCGTCAATTAAAAGTTCTCACAACTCCCACTAGGAAAACTGTTTCCTAAGCATATTTATAAGTAGAATTACTTTGAACATCCGATGTTTTGAAATTGCAATTTCATCATTATTGGTCAAATGAAAATATTTTTTCGATTTCCAGGTAACGACCTCTTAATCAACCACAAATAATCGCAAAACAAAAATATTTTAAATCCGTTAGATTCGAAGAATATACGTTATAAGGTGTTGTACTTAAACGAGTACGGCGGGCGGTAATGGGTTAATTGGTTCCTGCGAAAAGTGTGTAGCCTATCTTACCGACCACAACGGATCATTTGCCCTGCTACGAAGGGTGTAACGCTGGGCACATTTCTAATAAGCTAATTTAAAGTAATGTAACACCTTTTTCCTAACTACATTTATTCGATCAGGTTTTGAGACCGCGTATATAAGTAATTATTATCGGTTTCTCCGAGTAGCCGCCGTAGCTTGTAGTCTGAACCATGTAAAATCATATGTTGCCCGAAAACTAAGAAATGAGGTGAGATCGTTGTAAATGGATGAATCGCATTCCGCATAGTACCACCAATTTCTGAAACATGAACATCCCATTCAGTATGGTTATCGGAGAGGTAAGAGCGAACAGCAGAAAGGATTGTGCGGTTCACTCGCTCAGACACGTTACTTTGACGAGAGTAACTTGGCGTTCAAGTATGAGAAACTCCATATTTCTGTAACAACTCATGAAAAAGCTTCGAGGTAAATTATTTACCGTTGTCTGTTACCACTACTTCAGGCACCGAAAATACATTAAACACTTCATTCTCGACATATTGGCATAACAAGGCTGCAGAAGCTTCTGGAAGAGCCTTTAATAAAACGAACTTTGAATAATGATCTAAAACAATTAATATGTAACAATTCCCTTGTTTAGATCTAGGGTAGGGACCGAGAAAATCTAGGTACCCATGGTAGATTTTGATGAATAATTTAGAGGTTTGTTCATATTACATACACTGCAATTTTTTACGAAAATATTTACGTCATGTGGCATACGTGTCCAATAAAACTGTCTTTGAATTCTCTCCAACGTCTTAGCTACTCCCATATGAGCGGCTGAGGGTGGTAAATGTGCCTGTTTGATTAGAGATTCAACTAAAGAGTTGGGAACGACCAGTTTCCATGTGGGCACGTCCGTGTCTTGATAACGCAATCCGTAATCAAGAGCAGTAAGAAGTATTCCATGTTGAACGCGAAGGTTGTTGTTGGAATCCAGCATCATTTCAACACTTTTAATTAAGTCAGTATATTCAGTCTCCAAAAATGCAGGACTTGTAAGGTCAATATGTAACGGTTCACCGTTTATTGTTGATTCGATCGAAATGCGCGAGATAGAGCGTCCGGAATTACATTTTGTGAACCTTTTCTGTAAGCCATCTGAAAGTCAAAAGACTGGAGCTTAAGACTCCAGTGCGCTAACCTTCCTGCCAAATCTTTCTGGGACATTAGGCACTGCAGACTAGCATGGTCTGTATAAATAATAAAGGGTACCCTTCTATAAACGGTCTAAATCTCTTAACGCTCAGCACAGCAGCGTAACATTCCAACTCGGTAACCGAATAGTTTCTCTGTGCGGCGTTTTGTTTTTGCGAAACGAAAACTATCAGACGCTCTGTACGTCGGCATCGAGTTGAAATAGTATGCCGCCTACCCCTATTGTGCTGGCTTCACATTGTATATAAAAGGGACAGGTGAGGTTGACAAAGCGGTTTTCAAGGATTCGGAGGCAGATTGAGCCGAAGGGGTCCATTTAAATTTACAACCTTTCTTTAATAAGTCAGTGAGAGGTGCAGACAACATGGCGTAATTTTGTATGAAACGGCGGTACCAGCCGCTCATTCCCAAAAAAATTACGAATTTGCTTTGAGTTTTTGGAATCGGGAAGTCCACTATGGCTTGGTACCTTATCAGGGTTAGTTCGGAGACATCCGTCACCAATTATGTAGCCCAGATACTTAGCTTCTTTGAATAAGAATTTACTCTTCTCAACACTAATGGTGAGTCCAGCGTTGTTTAAGCGACTTGCAAGTTCTTTTAGCAGATCAAGATGTTCATCAAAGGATGCTGATGTGACCAGATGGTCGTTTGTGCATCAAGCGGCACATCGTCTGGGGAGCATTACATAATCCGAAAGGCATGACCGTGAATTGATACAAGGGTCTCTCAGGTACGGTAAATGCCGTCTTATCTCTGGATTGGTGGTCCAAAGGGATCTGCCAAAAGGCGTCTTTAAGATCAATACAAGATATGTACCTTGTTTGATCCAAACGGCCCAGCAATCCATCGATAAGTATGAGTGGATACGCGTCCTTAACAGTGACCTTGCTCAATTCACGAGCATCCAAGCAGAAACGAACTTTTCCGCTTGCTTTACGCACACAAGTGACCGGTGAGCACCAGCTGCTCTGACTTTCCTCTATTACGCCCAATGACTGCATTCTGTCTAGTTCAGCAAATAGTTGGGATTGAACAGCGAGAGACACGGCTTAAAATCTCTGTTTAATTGATCTAACAGTACCAACATCAATCATGCGCGACAACAACGAACTTTTCCCGAACCCCAGTTTACCAAAAGACGGGAATTTCTCTATGACTTTGTTTAACCTGCTTTGATTTTCTGGTGAGAGAGTATGGTCGTCAGCCATATCCGAATTAGAATCATCAACAGTAGTTGTTAAGGCACATAAAGTGGGTGTCACGTAGAACAAGTTCAAGAAGTCGATTCCAAGGTACAATCGTTGTTCCAAACCAGGAACAATATGCAAGCGCATGGTATGACACCTATATTGTTTAAGCTCACCGCAGCACAGATATACCCAAAAACTCGCTCTGCTTGCAGTATTAATAGTAGATGGAGAACATAAAATTTAATCTTTGGATCGTTTGGGAATGATTCTGACCCAGCACCTAAAACACTAACCGTAGCTCCACTATCTAGTAGACCCTTATACTCAACGACATTAATTAAGACCTGAACATACGGTCTGGGATCTATTGAATCATTCAAACAATTGAATCTATTACCTCTGATTTTAAAGTCTTACGAGTTTGCCAATATAGCCTAGTTCATTTGCGCTGATGCAAATTATAATGACGTTTTTGATAACGGTTAGACTCTGAGTTTGCACTAGGTGAATTGCCAAACGCGCTTGTTTGAGAATGGAAGTTAGAAGATATTTGATTTGATTTTGATGACGATGTATCTTTTGGACTTGGGTGGACATTATAGTTTGACTGGAAGGGTTTTAATGAGCCAGGATTCGCAATTGCGGGTTCGGACCAACTCCTGTCTGGCTTGGTCCAACTATTTTCGGGGTTCCATGGTTCCCAGTTCTCCACTGACCCCTCGGGATGTTTTCCGAACACTGGGCATTTAGCGAACACAGTATCTTTCATGCCACATCTATGGCAGAACCACCGAAAGGGAGCATCAGGACAATCATTGAAAGTATAACCTTTCCCATCGCAATTAAAACTTATTAATTCTCGGTTATTGACTGGCCGAGAAAAAATAGTATTTGGCTGATACGTCCCGCCTACTAACCACGGCTTTGATGAGCCAACGGTAACATTTTGAAACGCGGCTAGTTGCTCGCCAACATGCGGTGTGTTAAAATAATTTTGTTGTTGGATGGCCACATTGGGTTCTCTTGGATCAATCAACTGTAACTCGATAATTCCTCTTTTGTGATATAATAAAGATTCTGGATCTATTCGAAGTCTATCCCATGTGTCTTTCCAAGCAGTACAACTAGAGATTAGATCATGAATAGATCGAAAAGTCCCATCGGTTAATTGGTACTGAAGGCCTCCTCTCATATTCTGCATAAGAATCTCTATTAGTTTTTCCTCGGAATATGGTGTTTTACACTGCAGAGTCATGCTCTAAACTTAATTGCTTCCTAGTTTCTATAATTTAGGTTTCTAAGTCCAGTACCATTGCAAGGCTATCCCCTTTAATACTGAGCTCATTTCAATGAGCAATGTTGCTTCTGAAATGTCTAGTGATCTCGCGATGGTTTCTAATTGGAAAACAAACATATCAATGGGAATGCTCGATGCTGAACCATTAAAAGATAATCCACATCTAGACAAACTACGGTAGTCTGGAGAACCTCGAGTAATCGGTACATGTTGAGCAAAGGTAGCGTTTGAATTTGTTTGCGGCATAGCTGAAGAATAATTGGGGTAATTAGAACCTAATGCTGCTGAAACTGCGGAAGCATATGAGGTTGGAAAACATTGATAATGATGGAGCAGGTTGGACGTTTGATGGAATATTTCAAATGTGATCTCCAAAACAGATTCCAACAATTTGGTTTGCATTTCAACTTGCTGATTCTTCATCAGGCTTTCTGTTTGCACCCGTTTAAGGAGTTCTTCTAAAGTGGATTGCCTGACATATGTCTGCGATGTTGAAGGCCCAAATTTATTGTCATCAACATTTTCGGATTGCGGATTTGTCTCATCTATCTCATGGGTATCTATATTTAATAAATTTCCCGAGGATTCTACTGAATTAATTTTGCCGCTTCGATGGACTTATTTAATTGGTCCGCGTTGGTTATATAAATCTGCATACTTGATAGTAGCTGTTCACAGATTTTTAAGGTAATTCGAGCGCTATCTTGTTAGGTAGGGGATTTGGTTGCCCGCTGCACCCGACATGCACTTTAATGTCTTTGGGCGGTCGTTTTGCCGGCTAAAGCTCCGGGGAATGCGTGGGTACTCCAGAGACGTGACGTGTTTTGGAGTCTGGTTTCGTGTTAATTTATCATTTTTGCTTAAGTGTGAATCAGACTCCATTGCATTTCGTTACACAGTGTTAACTAAGCATTTTTAAAGCGCAGCCACAAAAAACTGTTCGGTTTAAAACGTTGTTCTAAATATTAAGTGCCTTCAAAAGACACATTTTTTTTTGGCTGTGCTCTAACTAAATCATACGAGATATAGAACTGTTTGTATCAATTAATCATAAATTTGTCTATGAGAAACTAAAATCAAATACAATTTAACCACCGCGGATGAGAAAGGCGCCATATTAAGCAAACATTTCACATTTTCCCTTGATTCATTATACAAAGAAATCGGTGGCCTAGAAATTAACGAAATCTTAAGTTAAACGAAATTACAAATTATGTACAATAAAATTTCAATGATTTAGCAAACAGCGAGGCTACCTTCGCGACTTCCCCCTCCCCTCCTCATGTCATGCCGACTATGGTATTACCCGCAATTCGGACGTGACGAAAGTGTGACGATCAAACATGACCTAGATCTTCCTTTACGAGTAGACTTAAATGACACAATTTGAGAGTAAGCAGTCAGCTTTAATGGCTGATAACTTAATCAAAGAAAAATAAATAAAATTTACGACTGTCATTATTTTTTATTAGAGCAGAATTATAAACAAACAAAGAAATAAAATTTGTAGAATTCCTAAATCAAAAACATTTGAAAAATTTTGCCAATTCTAAATATTTTAGAATCTATAAATTATCAAGATGTACATATTCTCTTGATTATTTCGCTCTTCATAAAAAATAATTATCTGGTTATGTACCGCAAGAACCTTATATTTCAAATTATCACTTAATGTTTTTAATTTCCCAGAATATCTCACATAACCTTAATTAAAATTTTGAGATTTATAGCAAAGCACGAACTTAGAATTTTAAAATACTAATTCTGACTTACCTAGACATTCCACAAATGTATTTTACAATATAATTTCAGTTGTCAGTCGATGTTCAGCTTACCTGCAAAGATAAAAATAATGGATTTGTTAGTATACTTAATTTTATTTTAATATTATACAATTTAAAATATTTGGCACATTACTCCGATTCTAAATAATATTAATCTTCTGAATAAATAGCTGTCTAAGATGGCGTCAGTGATTGTTTACCCCCTAACAAATTTCCTTCACATTGACACTGTATGTTAATTCATTTTTTAATTTCTGGCAAAAATCAACGAAACATACAATAACCGTGTATCAAAATGCATTTATTATAAATAATCTCGTTGAACAAAACATTTTATTTTTTATTTTTTGCAAAGCTTCATACAAAAATTATTTAATTTAATTGGCAACATATCAAAATGTTCGCATTTTTCAATGAATAAACAATTTGCAAGAAATTAACCAATGAACCGCACCGCTAATTGTATATGGTTCATGTTAAGTATTAAAAATAAATAACAAAAACTAATTAATTGGAATTGTATTAATTATTTAATTATTTGATATGTGCGGTATTTATTTGTTCTCAATCGTATCTATTTGCTATTGAAAACATCAGATCATTTTCTAATGTAAATTCGTATAACTTTATTTGCATAATTCGTACACAAACGTCGACGAATACAACATATGTATACTATAAATGTTTAAATTCAATGTTACTTCAATAAGAATTTATAATGTTTTCTGTTCAATTTAAATTTATCCGTATGTTCCGTTCTAAATCATAATCTTATTTTAAATTTAATATTCTGTATCGATTAGAATCGGAATCACATTTCCATCGACTTTTCTTAGAATTTTTGAAATTTTAAATTGAATACACCTTACATACATCATACTCCTACAACATTAGATTTAGCATTTAATAGACTTCTCTCTGTATACATTTGTAAATTATATTTATGGGCATTAAGCTTTTCTATTTTTATGTACCCAACGAAAAGACTGGAAAAGAAAATTAAATTGAGAAAAGCTTGAAAAAAAATCTTTTTTATTCGGTTTATATAAATATTTGTATTGTATGTGCTGGTAATGCAAAGTAGATAAAATAAGTTCATACATATATGTTGTATTTGAACATTGTCTAGATCAGTGATTCCTAACGTATACCTCATTAAGGAACAATGGAAACATTGCCCTTGACTTATTGTTAGAATTTGAAACCTTTATAAATCGTATTTTATAAGCCGCCAATTTGTCAAGATAAATTGTAATTCCTTCTTTAGATTTTTTATTATTTATCATAAATGATGTTACAATATTAAACATCATAATATTTTGTTTAGCATACCTAGGTGTTTATTTTTAGCAGCCTAAATTTAGAATAGATTGGCGAAAATTGGCAGAAAAATAAAATTGTCTAGTTCGCAGGTGAGTATTTAAGCAGGCAAATTTGTTGGTACGGCATTCTATCGTTTAGTAAAAATAAAATTATCTCTGTTGCTACAAATATTCGAGTCTTCCATTCTGAAACGGTGTGTAGTTTTCGGCGGTCTATGGAGATGCCTAAAGTACCCTTTGAAATAAGTGTTGGCATTTTTGTAATATTACCTAAACCTAAGAAATTTAAAAATAGTGCCACTAATCTTGATCCGAAATAATCACTTTTAGAACTTTAAGAGAGCACACCAGCACTTGAGATGCAAAATGAACTATTCATAAATCTTATGTAGATTTTTGATTATACCACAGATAAGAATAGACAGATATGTACATCTTGTATGTGCCAAATTTACATTAGAAATTTCAATACCAAATTCTAATGTAATCCTTTTAGAGCAGGACGTATGTATTATAAAATACCATTTTGTTTGAAGTTGGTTTATGTTTGCTTTGATATAATCAAAATAGCCATGCCATGTTTGCTTTGATATAATCAAAATAGCCATACGTAAAAAAAGATAAAAAGAGACAGAAATGTACGTCCTGCTCTAAAAGGATTGGATTGGAATTATTATATTGAAATTTCTAATGTAAATTTGGTATATACAAGATGTACATCTGTCTATTCTTATCTGTGATTATACACTAAATTATAATAATAGAAAGAGAAAGAAGAACAGTCCCTGTGCGCTTAGCGCACCAAGTTCATCACTTTTTAGTCTTCTTAACAGCTATATCTTTCTAATACTCGTATTATTTATATGACACACTAAATTAGGGTTCCTCTGATTCACGAATTTCATGAAATTTTAATTAGCTTTAATTAACAATTTTTGTTGTATTTTGAATAACGGCTGGGAATTACCATAAATTATAATAGATTAAGTTGGCTCGAAAATATTTTAGTATAAGCAGCTCTTTTGCAGATAAATTTAGTTTCAACATAACGAATTTTGGTTTAAGTTTAAAAGGAGCCAAATCTTGGATTCAAGCAAATACCGTTCAAGCTACTCAGAACTCAATTGGAAACTTTGCCTGTAAATCAGCGTCATATTCATCTGTTTTATTTAAAGCACGATCCTGGATACCTCTTATTTCATCATTTTTTGAGAGTGAATTGGTTGAGAAAGTGCACCTTTTATATAACACAATTCTTACTATTATAAATTAAGTGCAAATAAGTAATTCAAAATGGATAGCGATTTAGAAGAACGTTTATTCATTAGTGACGATAATGATAGTGATGTATCCGAAGTTGACCATTTATGTGTGTTTGAAAGTGAGTAAGACGGTGAATTGTCCGACGATTAAGAAACTATTACATCAAGAGAAACGGCGATTATTTCCGATGATTTCGTGTTATCAAAAAATGGCGATATCCAATGGAAAAATCACCTTCCTAATCAACACGGACGAGCTTCAAGCGCAAATATTATGGTTCTAAAGCCGGGTGCTACGAGATATGCTATTTCCAGAATTACACATATAAAATCAAGCTTTCTTCTATTTTTTCAACGAGGCATACTACCAAATATAATCGAGATGTCAAACAAAGAAGGCAAGGCAGTACTTCGTGTTGAATGGAAAACTATATGAGAAGAGGAATTTTTGCCATATATTGGTTTATTATTGCTCGCTGGTGTTTATAGATCTCGCAACGAATCCACCGAAAGCTTGTGGAGTTCTGCTACAGGTCGCCCTATCTTCAAGACAACTATGTCACTGAAAAGGTTCCATGCTATTTCAAGGGTTGTTCGGGTTGTTCCAATAAGTTGGACACAAAAAATGTTTGTTACATTATCCAAAATTAAAAATAACAAAATTGCTACATAAAGTTTATCATGATATTTTATTTGATGTCATATTTTGAATTAAGAATTTAAAGAGTAAATCTCCAAGTTGTTGCTGTAGCTGTCTTTAGAAAGGTTTAAATCAAATTTATGCTCCACAATGAGGCTCTGGAAAAAGCTTTATTTATATACTATGTCAGGTTTACGCATCTTTTTGACGAACTATCTCAAAAACTCAATTTTTTGAGTTATGTCACTTGTCTATGGTATGTGCGATAAACTTTGTGTGTTTTATTATGGAAAGTTTAATTTTTCCCTCGTTTCAAATTCCTTTATAAAAGCTTCCTCTTTAAGACTTTGGCTTTGCATAATCTAGGTTCCTTTGGTTAAAGGTATGCCATGAGAATTTTCGGTAAATACATTTGTCACTAAACAATAAAAATTAGAACTTTTAGTATCTTACACGAACACACTAACACTTAGCCATGTACTACTCTACAATTACGTATTTTAATAAAAATTCGGTCCGCAAACCATAGGGTTCACAAATTGACCAACTTTTAGAGAAAAGCTACTTTGGCACAGGTAGTTTACCGGTAAATGCAAACAAACCTGATTTCGTAACGAAAAAATAAAATATAAAAGAAGAACACATTTTGTTTCAAAAATTTTATTTTTTAATTTCAAAACGTATTTCTTTGTTAGTAATTTTTTGATTTATGATTTTAAATAAATCGTCTTGGCAAATTTAATGTGTCTCCAATCTGGATCTAAATTTTGTTTCCATTAGACCGGCATCAGAACATGGCCATTCAGAGACAACAATTGTTCGTCGAATGGACAAAATGTTACAAATCACGAATCATAGTTCACTTGTTTTGGGGATAGTACTTGATCAAACAAATACAGATTCTCGTTTTCTTTTCTATTGTCAAATTCAATTTTTCTTATTTTTTTGGCAATCGTATTCTTGCTGGTTTTAATGATCATTCAATTAGTGTCTTCTTCATTGGAGGAATTTGGGTTGTGCTGGTTCATCAAACTAGCACTTTTTTGCTTCATAAGACAGACAGACGTTGATTTATGTATTTGTCCAAGGATCTAATCTGGGCTGCGGAGTCGGAGTCGGAGTCGAGGAGTCGGACTATTTTAGCGGAGTCGGAGTCGGAGTTGGAGTCGGGGAAATTCTGACCGACTCCGACTCCGCATTTTATATTTTCTTTCTCTCCTAAAATGCACCTTACCCTTAGTTAGAAAAATACTCCAATCAGTATATTTGACCCCCGGTCAATTTTATAAAAGATGACGTAGCGTAATGTTTCACTTAAAAAAAATTGCAAAAATCCTCGCAACATAAATGAAACATTGTTAACATATATAGAAAAGTTGTTATCTATTAACTACCAAGAAACTCCTGTTGAAAAAGTAGAAGCGAAACATGAATTCTAAAAATTTCTATAGATGACCATGAGAAATCGAAACGACTTTGGATTACAAAAATTCAGGATTTATTTTTTTGATGGCGTGGGGAAAGTGGAAAAAATTCACAGTCGTACGAGTCTTAATATCCTTGAGGTCATACTAATTTTAAGAACAAATTTGTAATTATCTGCAGCAGTAGAATTTTATATTTTGGTTACATGTAGAAGTTGGAGTCGGAGTCGGAGTCGGATAGCCAATTTGTATACATTTTACCGATTCTGCAGCCCTGGATCTAATACTAGATTATCAGACTATAATTAAAAAAATTGGTTTCGGTCGATCGGTGCTACTACAACTTGCAGTCAGAATAAAATCAAAAGGTTATACTATTTATTACTTTTCCCACTATAACGAAGTTATATTGGGTAAGTATTGTAATAGCGAAAAAAATTTTGTTCCAGATTTTCACATTTCTCGACGAATTAGGTTACCAGGACCCCGAAACACCGATCAGAAAAATGTCGTGTCCGTCCTTCCGTCCGTCCGTCCGTCCTTCCAGTCGCACATTTTTTTAATTTTTGGTTTGCCTCCCATTCTCACAAATATTGATAGTTTTGGTCGAAATTTTGTTGAAAGATAGATCTTGGTAATAAGCAGTTTGTGTTATCTTTTAGGTACATTCGAGTATAAAATAGAGGGGGTTGCAGAGGAAGAGAAAACTGCCAAACAGATTTTCTCAAAAACAAGACCGACGATTTTTTTCTTATGTTGATGATAAATTTGACAATTCATCATCTACTTGTTTACAAAATTTGAAGTCGATTGAAGCATTGCGTGGGGGTCGTTTGGACAAACAGGAGTAATATAAATTTTTTTTCTGTTTACCGAGGTAATGTCGCACTTTCCGAAGATATACTTTTCTACAGTTAATACACCTTGCAAATTCCAACAATTGTTCCCTAGGTGTCTTTAAGATAAAATAAATAGATTACCGTGTAATATGAAATTTAAACTTCTAAATTTACCTAAAATACTTTGCTGGTGGCAAGTAGTAATATCGTCAACATTTAAAAATAATACTATCTAGCGAGCTTTTAAATATAGCACGATATTCCCGTTTCTATGGCATTAACATTTCTGACATTTAAATTTCTGTGACGTTTTATTGACCTTTTATGACATTTTAATGATTGAAATTGCAACGACATGTTGATCGATACATTATTTGTAAATTGCTTTAATAAAATCGCCTTTAAAGGTATTATTTCTGAGTAATAAATTCTCTATCTAATAGCAAATTACTATGAGAGGCTTTAAAATAAAATCACGCCACTAGTGTGGCGCTGGTTTAGGAGGGCTGGGAGATATATAAAATGAAATGCTATATGACAAGGAGGTAGGATTCGGTAACAAATGATAGTTAACGTTAATTCTGATTTTGTAATGTTTGTGTATTATTTTGTATTTTCGAATGGTCCCGTGCAGCACTGAGTAAAGAATTATATTGACCAATTTCACGTTGCTCAGATAATATTGTGATCTGAACAAACGACACAAATTTTCAGAAAATAAATTTTTGAACATTGTGGATGCTCTTTGAATGGAGTAAATTAAGTTCTTAAGGACTTTCAACGGTATACTGATGTATAACTGGATCTAATTGTTAAAGGTCAAAGATGAAAAATGGCGAATACGACTTTGATTACGCTCAACACGTATGTCAGCTCTATATAATCTAACATTATTTGTGGATCTGTGATTTGGCGGTATGAGAGTAGAAGGTTTATAAATCAATTGTGATATTGGGGAAGAGGTCTCTAAATTTAAGAAAAGCCGTGACATATTGTGCAAACCCAAAATAACGCCTGCCCAAAATAACGGAAATTGTAAAATATAAATAGTTGGTTTAGTGATCTTTAACGGATGCTTTCTGGGAAAAGTGTCGTCCGAGAGTCGGATAGACCCAATTTTTTTTATATTATAATTATTTTAGCTACCACCATTTTGAAATATTAAAGGAAATGGGCAGGAATATTCGTCAGGCCTCAGTTTACAGAAGATAAAGTATTTAAAGACAAAACAGGGGATACTACAAACAGTTATGTTTCAGGAATCAAAAGGTTGCAATGCTAATTAGAAAACAAACCAGTATAATATTGCTTCTATTTTCAGAGGAGTTGGATCGATATATGAGCCGTTAATTTTGAAAGTGGTGCAAGTCCATTTTTCAAAAAATTTAAGCTAATGATAACAATAGACAAATAAAAGTATAATCTTTCTAACGGTGAACAATTTATAGTCAAAATTAAAAAAAAATAATCCCTAATACTTGTTCAAAAAATAAGAAAATTAAAAATCCCGTATATTTTTGCATTTATTGTTTCTTTATTCCTTCATTTTCTCGTTTCAACAAAATGTGGACTTGCCCCACTTTCAAAATAAACTGCTCATATGTACTAATAAGTACGCGATGGGACGAAAAAAATCAAAAAATCAGTGTGTATAATGAGTTGACGAGTGGAGTCGACCTTCTCGTTCAACTTACTGGTATCGAGTTTTCATAAAATCAAGGAAGAGGCCTCAAAATCGGAGATTAAAAAAATAAAATAATTTCATATTTGAAATTTAGGTTATGTCTAGCAAATTCCTTAATGAGCAATGAAACAAATGGTATTCGAAATAGTGCTTCCCCTTCCAAGTCTGGACAACAAGACGGTACAATATGCTCGAGAAACTATCTGGACAACAAGAAGGTTCAATATGCTCGTAACACCATCACCTTACTGATTAGACCCTTTTCTCTGGGTTTATGTTAAATGCTTAGTTTATTCAAACATTCCGTAAACAATTAATTATCTGAAGACCAACATTATTCGTGTCACTGGTGAAATTAGCGTCGATTTAGATGGAAAAGTGGCTAAAATTCGCCATTTACATGCAATCATTGCAAAATAAAAAATAAAATTTATTGATATTTACGGTTTTGTTTATATTTCAACAAAAAAAAAAGTCTGGTAGAAAACCTGACCTTTCACCATTGTATATTTTTGGTTGTAACGTGTGCACCAAACAACACGGCTATTCAAAAAAATTAGACGATAGGAGTAAAAATCTTAATTTTATTCGATTCGTTTAACTGGTGATAGAATTTGGGATAAAGATAATCATATCATTAAAACGGCAAGTGATGTAAAATTTGAAACTGGTAAATAAAAATCTGAAAGTTGAATGGGAAAGAGAGAATTTTTTGTGGATTATATAAATAAAATAGTTGATGAAACTGAAAAAGAAAAACGTAAGTTACACCCAGAAATAGAAACAGACGAACAAGAAAAAACACAGCAACATTTATAACCAAGGATACAAACAAAACTACAAAATAGATTTCATGATTATGTCATGTAAACTTATGAAGAACCACTGTCTGGACCAGAAAAAGTTAAATGGAAAGAAGCAACAGAAGAAGAAAAGAAATCTTTTGTGCAACAATATTTGGGAGTGTGTAAGTCACACTGAAGTTGGAATTAAAAATGTTTACCAAGAATACAGTCAACAGAAGTATGGATTAAACTTTATGGAAACTTATAATTCTGTTGTGGGCAGAGATACTTCTCTCTCAGAGGCATTTTTGCAATCACAGCAAATCTAGGTAATAATATCATGTAATTCGAGCCGACAGAAAAATACATATGCGGCATCCTGGAGGTTAGATACTAAAATTGGATTATGTAAATTAAAAAAGGCTAATTAATTATGGATTAAACCAGGCTCCTCTTTCGTAAAAACTAAGGGAATCCATCCAATAAAATGTGTTACAAGCACAATATATAAAACGAATGACAGCAGTAAAATATTGGCTTAGAAATAGAGAAGTGATTGACAACAATAAATGTTATAAAATGTTTCAATATGTATTGAACCACTCACCTGCATATAAAATGTGAAATAAATAAAACTGAGTCTGAAGAAAACATATGATAAAATTTAAATATCAAGAGGCTAAAGGCTGTTTAACATATTTGATGGCAAAAGCCCGGCCAGACGTTGCAATTAATTATGGGAGCAAATTTTCAACGAATTATGGGAACAGTTATGTCTAAAATCCAATTAAAGAATACATTAATAATATAAAAATAACATTTCGATATCGTCGACGAGAAACGCAGAATGCGTAAGTCCATTTTTTTCTAATTTTCCGTTTTTCATATTAAACGAAAGAGGAGGAAATTGTGAATCGATTGCCATTTCTAAACTACCAAAAAAATGTAACGTTAATTTAAAAAACTTGAAAATAACTAATGTTTTGCATATACAGACTGTAAGGAGTAAAAATAGTTTTCATTGTCTACTGAAAAATTTTGTTTTTGGGCTTACAGATTCTGCGTTTCTCACCGACAATATATAAACGGTAGTTTATGGGAGGCGCAGAATATTCGTCTGCCAATAATATAAATCTAATAAAAACATTCTGTCACTCCGATTATGCTGGAGATGCAGAAACCCGGACGAGTACATCAGGATATGTTATAATATTTTGTGGTGAGCCATTAATTGTGGACCAATTGCTGTTCCTGTTCGCGCAAGCAGCCGATTGTTGCATTGTCGAGTACATAAACTTATAAAGCAGCAAAAGAATGTTGTAGAGAACATATTATTTAAAAGTTTTAATAGAACAGTTGATTGACGCACCGATGAAAGTAAATTTGAATATCGACAGTCAAAGTGGAAGTGCTGGGGCTGTGTCCCCAGGAGCACGTTTAACACCTTGCACAAATGTTTGCACAAATAAAACCTTGAGAGAGGCTTAGCAACGAATGTTTTTTAAGACTTCCGCTGAAAACTAAAGGAGTTGTGGCCTGGGAAGTGTTTCTGGGGAAGAAATCGGTCGAATGTACTTTCTTTCTAGTCCTTTACAAAACGAATATGAGCCCTCTGTGTTAGAACTTTGCGAGGAGACTTTCAAATTTATTTTTCAACTCAATGCAATACTGCGAAAGTTGTGAGTAACTACCATAAAACAACAGATAAACAACAATAATTTATTAAAACCCTGATTTTTTTTTCTTATCTCTTCATTTAAGCGTAAAAAAATATTCGCAGAAAAAATTTCGATGTGTTGGACTTGCTCCCAATAGCTCTGACTTAAACCGAATAAACAAATGTTTGGTGTATCATGAAGCTAGACGTAGCAAAAAAACCACCATAATCAATTTAAGCTTTAAAATGTTGGTTGATGAAGATCTAGAAATATATTCCTAGATCTTCATCAACCAACGATAAATTCTTCAAAGTTGCAGAACGTAAGTATACTTACGTACTGCGACTTTGGAAAAATTTATCAAACTCAATAAATCGAAGGTGTACCGCCGAACTAAAAGCGGACAAACAAAATATTAAGATTGAAGATAGAATTTCTATAAACCAGAAAAAAAAAATTAAACAAGAAGTGTTTACTTTATTCCATTACTTTAGCTGCAATGAATGTATTTTGAACATTTTGGCATTTTTTCGGTTTTTCCCCTAAATTGCCACATTTTTTGTTTTCAAAAATTTTGGTTATAAATGTATTTAAAATGAAACAACCCCCTAAGGAAAAATGTTAATTCGCTTTTTGCAATTTTGGAGAGAGCTCTCTACAGGAAATGTGTTGGGATGAGGACCAAAGTTTTAGCAAAAATTCATTTTATAATGAGAATGAAGTTACAGGCGAGTATGAAGAAGAAAGTACTGAATACACAAGCGAAAATAGCATCGAAAATTATGAAAATTATAGTTTTTCGAAAATATCAGACAGCACTAACCCAAACAAGACCAATTTAATCGTGGAATTATAGCCATTGATTTAGAAGTATGGAGTATTAAGTTTAAAATTTCGGATGCAGCTGGAAATGTTCTCCTTAAAATTAAAAAAAAATATAATCTAGATGTTCCAAAAAATATGAGAACATTAAAAAACCCCTTCAATACCAAGTGAACTTCCTCAAATAGGTGAAGGATCTTATGCTCATATTGAGATTCGAATATATTTAGAAAAATTTATCAGAAATAACTTGTTTGACAAAAACTAGATCCAACTCGATATTGGAATTGATGGTATTCCATTAACTAAAAGCTCCTGCAGCCAATTATGACCTATTCTTGGTCATGGTTACAAAAAACCGGATTGTGCCAATGCATTTCTAGAACCATTTGTCAATGAGTTTTTGGATTTGGAGAAAAACCCCCTAGTATTTGAAAAAATACAAATTGAAGTACAGATCATATCAGTCATATCATGCGATGTACCAGCACGGTCATATGTAAGTAACCATGTTAAAATTTAAAAATCAAGCACATTCTAATAACAAGTTTATATTTTTCAGGTTTGAAGTCGCATTCTGGGTACTACAGCTGTACTAAGTGCCAAATAAGAGAACGTATTTTCAGAACAAAGTTTGCTTCCCAGCGGGTGTATTCTGGTTTTCCTTAGGAACAGGAAAAGGAAAAAAAAAATTGACATTTTCATAGCAGTTTTATTTTTTCCCCTAAATGCTTATTCTGGCAAGCATTAATATGAATTTAATTTTTCCTATTTATAGCAGTTTTGAAATTTATTTTTCCTTGTCTTTTTTGATACGGTAAATTAATTCCTTTTGAAATTTTTACTTTAACACTAAGTAGGCATTTTGTTATTTGTATATGGTTGCCGAGACGTCAGATAAAAAAATAATAAAAATGGATGTATGTATATAACCGACAAATTTCAGCGTAAAGAAATAAATCCATTTAATTACATCTTTATAATGTATAACAATGTAAACCAAATTGTTTTTGTTTTTTCATACTATTAGAAAATTATGACGAAATTTAACCAATTGTCTGAATATTATGAAAATGTTTTCGGCTTTTTATAGACAACATACTATTGAGTTTGATTTTTTGAATATAATTCACTAAGTCGATACACTCTAGTTTTACATATAATGTAAAATTTAGAGTTGAATTTTTGTAGTTCGGTCGTAGCTACCTGAAGAGTAGACCTTACTTTTTCTGTACGAAACCGAATTACCAACACGAAAGCTCAAAGAGATTTCTAATTTTTTAAGAGTCGATACACTTTGTGTTAACTCTGCGGGAAAGAAAAGGGGGAGGGGATTGATATTTTCTACTTTTACTGGGTAGATATATTAGGAGTATGACTCCATTATTTTTCTGATTTACCAAATCGAAAATAATGAGTATGTCATTACAAATAGTATGTTGTCTATAAAAAGCCGAAAACATTTTCATATTAGAAAATTGTATTTTAACAATAAAATGTTTGTCGTTTGATTACCTTTAACTAATCGCAGAGCCTTAGCGTAGGGAATTAAAACTGACAAAAAAATTCCTATTCATTTTTACCTTCTTACGCCAGAATAGACCATAAAAAAAATTGCATAGGAAAAACTGCTATCAAAAATAATTCCTATATAGGAATTAAATTCCAAATTCCTAAGGAAAACCACAATACACCCGCAGGAGGCGATAATTGTATTCGTCCTGATGAAAACTTTCAAAAGAAAACTCAAAAAGATCAACATGTTCGAATTAATAATTCAATACAATTATTATAATTCGGCTGCGTTAGTCAATTTCCGATTGACTACACGGACTTCGTGCTATTAGGGTTCATGCGGCAAATGCTCTTATGATTAATCAGACAAAGGAAAAAAAGCTTCTCACTGAAAAAATGCTATTAAACCAATTAGTAACAATAAGCAAGTGAAATGCATGCCATCCGAATTTTTAAGAAAACAGAGAACTTCAATAGAAACAGACCACTGACTAATAGAAATAGACCAAGGCATAGGGCGGCTTTTAAAAATATTTTAGAAAAATAATATTTTTTTCATTTTTTGAAGTTAGTGTGTGCCGTTTGCATTTTATCTCATCCAGAAGATTGTAACAGAAATAATCAATATGCTTCGGAACTTCTAATAGAATTTCCTCAGCAGTTTTAAATATTGTAAGGAAATAAAAATATGTCCTACAATGTACATAGTTTGCGGCATTTATCGAATGACGTAACATTTTTCGAACATCTGGATATGTATAGTGGCTTTAAATTCGAAAACTATGTGTAATCTTTGATGAAAATGGTGAGAAAAGTCGCACAACCCATCAAACAGATTGTTAACAGATTAAAAGAAAAAGAGCATTTCTTAGAAACTGAGCCAGACACAATATTTGATCAAATGTTTGCGTTCACCAATAAGCATCCGAACAACTATTGCATAGTACACAAAATTATCATTAAACTAGAGGAAATAAACGATAACAGCGGTTATGAGCACATGCTTTATTAAATTTACAAATTTTTTTTGAGTATCCTGTGTATCATCAATTTTGTCAATTTATTGTAGCAACTCTCAGTCAGAAGAACGTACAACGTAGCATTGAATTGAAACTGTATAAAATAGTTGATGTAAAAGCCAATTACAACATTCACAATTATTTTATTTTATATTTTCTTATAGTTAAAAAAACACACTTTTCCAATCCCGACATTTCGATATTAAAAAGCTCAAAATCGATAGTATTGATACTTCCGACACTAACACTTTAATTATCGATTAGTTACAAGAACCTTAAAAAAATAATTCAGTCGAGCTTAGTTCATTTGTCCCGACGCCTGAGCATGATAAGTGAAAAATACTGTTTTTTCCGGAGGGCGGTATAAAGGTTTAATTAGTTCTTTTCGCTGCTAGGAATAAACGGATCACTTTTTGTTCTACGATTTTTCTTTGTAATATAAACATATGCATTTGGAATAGAACTGTGCATGGCTTATAAACACAAATTCAAAGTATTTCATTAAAAATGATCAAAGATCAAATTCTCCATTGATTGATTGATTGATTGATTGATACGAGTGTACGACCAAGCCTCAGCAAGATTCCCGGATACGCCGGATCCACCGTACACCCTTTACATAGAACAAAACCGAGGGATAGGAAAGGAATGTTAGTATTAGAGACTCGACCCGGTTTCAGCCACCTATGCAGTCGATAGTTAGTAAATTGTTAGTAATAAATATAATAAAATAGTTAACACAAGACAGCACAATTTCTAAACTACAAGCTTATTAACTTTTTGTTGACACTGTTGAGAGTTAAATTAGGTTGTAAATGTATTCTGAAAAACGGGATTAAATGTAATCCTTATAAAATGATTAATTCTGGAACTGTATTAAATTCTGAAAGTTAAGTTATTTATTAGTAAATTAAGAAAGAGGAGATTCCTTTATATGTATACTCTTCACACTTATATTAATTAATAAATAATAACTGATTAATAAAATGAATAGGGTGCCGCAACTGGTTTGTTCATCCTGGAATCCCAATGTATCCAATCCGTTCCGAAAACTACAGTTTAATTCAAAACTAATATTATAAATTAAGCATTAAGCATTTTCCTGCACCTACCACTTAAATTATAGCAGTTTGATCTGTGATAACTATTCTGTAATGAATTACTATTAATATCACCAGCAACCAAAATTAATATTATAAGACACAAATTAGTATCTAAAGTATAAATTCAGAACCAAAGTTCTGTAATATAGGAGGATATAAATCAAAACAACAGAAATTCTAAAACTACCTGTCCGCTAGATGCTTTAAATTTCTGGGAATCTGCGTTGAATTTCCACGAATATTTCTGAAAATTAAGATCGAAATTAGCTAATTGTCATTAAATACTACTTTTGAAATTTAAATTAATATTATTAAATCAGCGCGTAAAACCCCATTATTTAATTGTTAAATCTACTATAGAACAAGTAACTAATTAATTAAATTCATCACCATGGTCACCAATATTTCTGAAAATTCAAATCCAATATTAATTCATGTAGTTGGAGCTCGTGAACCTAAGTATAATTATATAAAGAATTAATGTAATTTGATACATATTATAAAACATAATTATAATAGATGAATCCGACATGATCCAAGGAGTTCCAGAAATACTAAAATAATTGGATATCCCGACTACCAAATCTCATCATCTGCACATTTTAGCAGTTTTCATCATTCACCAGCTGCAAAATCAACTCCTCTCATCTCATAATAGCAAAAACAAATTTTTACCCAACTTCACTTAATGATTTAAATTTCAAATTAATTGGGCACAAAGTTTCTGGAAATCTATATTGTGTTTCTCTAAATATTTCTGAAAATCAAGATCTAAATTAGTTAATTGTCACCAATTACTGTTTTTTTAAAACTAAAAATTTTTAAACTATAAAATCCTTATGGTTTAGTTGATAAAATGGCTATAGTAAAAGTAATTAATAAACACATCATTAAGGTCATTAATCCTTCTAAAATTCAAAGCAACTTAATTAGATATTCGTTATTTATAAGGGATTTATAATCATTTATTTAAAAATTCATTCAAAAACTTATAGAGCGGTATCTCAAAATCCGACCTAGTGTAATAAATCCAATTAGCGTCTTCCCATTCAAAAAATCCCCGTCATACTAGTCATCTTCTGAATTTAAAATATATCCACCAACCTTCTTCTAAGATTACATAAGCCGCCCCTGATGAAGGTGGGATAAAATAAAATAAACACAATTAAATAAGGATAAGGATAAATATAACACAACTTATATCGTTGCTGCAGTCGTTTCATGATTTGACTGCAGCTATGTATTTCCATGCCCATCACAATTTAAACTATGAAACTATAAACCATAACCAATATACCTGCCGTCATACCTTGATAACCAAATAGTAATTTGTACAAAAACAAACATTAAATAAGCAAATAAACTTTCCAAAATTTTTGGAAGTTCTCTGCGATCAAGACTTGGCTTAAAACTATTCCAAACGGAATGAAAAATACACCGCGTTGTTGTTGCAAAAATTAACAAGTTAAGACTGCAGTATATTATCAAGTATCAGAATATCGACTAATTGATCCTTTCTCGCACAGCAACAAACCATTCCATTCACCTCCCATTTGTACTCCTACACTCATCCCTTAAAAGGAAAGTACACGACAAAATATGCAAAGCTCAGGACAGCACCACTCCACCATCAAAATAGCTGTAGTATAAGCAATTAACAACTAAACAATTCATTATCACGATCACTAATATCTCGAAATACAAGTGTTAAAATTTAATTGATTGTAATTATTAAAATTTCAAATCAGAAGCAATCTGACGGTTAACAAAAATTGTTTTTAATATTCAATTCCCACCAATCCTTTCATAGGCCAACTAGGATACCACAATGCTCTGGAACCCTATTTAAACTAAAACTTAATAATAAGACAACCATATTTTGTTGTTGCAGCTCACGTCATCCAATCGCATCCCCTTCTATGCTTGCATCAAGACCAAACCTATAAAACAACATGGTGACTCGTTCTACCTTGATCCCAAAAATACCGTTCAAGTTAGACAATTTAAAATAATTAATAAAATAATAATTTTAATCATATATTTTTAATTTAAAATAATTAATAAGTTAAATAGAAAACAATTAAAATTTAAACTATACATACATATATTGGATAATTACGCATAAGACTCCATTTAAATTAATTTAACAATTAATATAATTATACATTATTAATTATAATTATATATTATATACATTGTTTCTACTACCCCGCCTTAAAACCAAAATACCCAAACAAATCGTGTCATAATGTACTTATTCATATAATGATTTAATATGAATTATATGACCCATTCGATCCAATTTACTCGATTATACAAAATATTCATATAAGAATTAAGAATTCCATTTGGATCAAAAACATAACATAATATAATATAATTCATAATATTTATGTTGCGTATGTGCCGATCTTGGTATATAAAGATCACTTTAATTAAATGAACACAACGAATGAAAACAACATCAGGAAAAATACTAGAATCCTAGTACAATATTAAACAAAACCCCTCACACACATACAGAAAACAAATATTTGCATTATACTCTTTCATAAATGCGTATCAATATGAAATTGCATCCATATAAAAACATTCTCATTTCATTTACTCCTTTATATGTATGCATTATGTATAGCCGGGACGTAAGTTTCATTTATTCCACACACACAACACTTCAATGGCGGACAAAATCTAATTTTATTTATATATACATACATTACATATATATAAAGATATATGTATATATTAAAATATTAACTATATGTACAAATTATATAAAGATTTTAAAATTAATATAAAAATTAATCCAACATAATTGTTCTATGAATTAATCTTTCATATAATCAATTGTATATAAAACGAAGTACTAAAATACGTATAAGTATTAGAAAATGAAACACGAACAAACATGAATATTAAGTGCGTATCAAAATGGATTAATTTTAATTTCAATTTTTATATTAATTTGATCAAAAAATGAGACATACATCCAAATTTTATCCACAACCACACAAATATTATTGCCAAAATCATGCAATTTATCAAGAACTCAATAAATTCGATCTTCATCATTAAAAATTCAAAATATTGCCTGGCAAATGCACCCCGGTGGATTACATTTTCCAAATTCACATTAAAACTTTATAATCACTATTTACTATTATTAATAATAATTAATTATTGCACTTATTACACTTAATATTATTTTACATTTATTTATTTACATTTATTTAATACACTAAAACCCAAAACTAAAAAAATCACTATAACAAAAAATAAAAATTAAATTAAATTAAATTTACGAAGAGGACGACAAAAAAACACGTCCGTCTTCTTCGAGCGTCAACGACCGACCCCGATCAAAGATCAAATTCTCCATGTAAGAAAAATATAATCGTACTTACCCAATGAACAAAATAAAAATATTTCCACAAAAAATATTATAACCGTCCTTTTCAATCTAACAGTTGGAAAAATATTTCAAGAATAAAAGTATAACGAACTTTTTAACGAAAAGAAGTTTTTCGTTATAAATTAATGCTAAGTCACTTATAGAAACGTTAATTGTATCGTTTATACTGAATAGTATTATAAAGTGGCTTTGAATTCTTTTAACTGGATTTTTAATTAAAAACGCATTATTTTAAGAATATAAAATCAGTCATAAACTTATCAATTTTAGAGATAATACTTTAAGATTTTGTCAGAATAAGAATTCGACATCGTAGAGTCCAAAAATCGTGTTCCCGTAAAACTATGATAACTGACGTTTTCATTATCTTAATTGAATAGGTCGATTGTCATTTGATTTTCCGAAACTATATAAACTAATTTTTGGCCGATAGTATCGATATTTCGATACTACCGATATGGGTATTGGGAACCCTAATTTGAATCCAAATATTTCTGGAAGATCTAATGTATTCTATGGTTTGAAATAAAATATTAAACCTTCTTCACAAGCTACTCCAGAATTTCCGAAATATAATTGAAAAAGTAAGCCAAACGGATGAAATTTGTGTAAATAACCATGTTTGCCAGCAAAACCAAATTTTTCTCAAAGCATTGATGAAGGAAGTAAATGTTTACGATATGAGCTGCAGAAATCATAAGCAACCAACAGTCAAATTTTAGAAAGTTCTAAAACTGCGTTTCATCTCGACATTCCACGGGGAATCGTAACAGATTTGAAATCTCTTGAATATGAGCAAGATTTGGTAAATATACTTATTTTATTGATTATACTATATAGATTTATATTCCGTATTTTAATTCACAGAGAGACACTTTTAAGCCTGTTTGAGATCCGTAATTACCGGCAAAGTAGCCTGTAACTTTTCATGGTTTGGCCATCATGAAAATATAGCTGTAAAATCATATATGTAGCATTATGAATACTATTAAAGGTATTATATAATTTTTTTTTGTTTTTAAATATTATTTTTTAATTCTACTTATTATAATTTCAAAAAGTACGATACAAAAATTCCAAACGGCTAGGCTTGCTGGTCTCAATATGTGAAGGATAGCCACAAAAAAGCTAGCCTTATTAATTCACGTAGTGCTGCGGAATAATTAAAGTAAACTATTTTTATGAGGAAGAATTTGAATCCTCAACTTTCACCATTTATTTCGCAATAATCTAAATTATAATGAAATACGACTGTCAAATCATTTTTATAAAGAATAAAATTTATAATTTTATTTTATTTTAAATACAATATAGAAATGTGATAAATAAACAACAATAAATAAGAAGTCAAAAAGAAGAATTTTTTAAATAGAATAACGTTTCTCTTTGGAATTACAAGAAAATGTATCTTTGGTGTTGCACAAATGCTTCGCGTACACCTCACAAAAACAATTCATTTTGGCATTTTAAAAACAAATCACTTTAACGTTATAAAAACAATTCACTTTTGCGGTATAAAAACAGTTCACTTAGGGGTTATGAATACATAATAGTTAGGGGTTACGCTTTTCATTTTAATACTATTTTTTTGGTACGCTTGCGTTGCGCCTTCCTTAGAGAGGGAATAAGCCAATTGCCTTCAAAAGTTGTGTACTTTTAGCAACCAAGATTCCAATTTGTGAAAAATATATTTCACTAAAAAAAATTCAACAACATAAAAGACACCGACATAAGTTAATTCTGTAATAAACTCTTGTAGAAACATTTAAATAAAAATTAGCTAAAACATGAAACTCCGTTTTCTTTAGTAGTCAAATAATTATAACAGGGAAGTGGTAAACAAATTATTTAAAAATGAAAAGACAAATACTGACAACACTTTGCCCAAAGCTAACATCAGCTCACATCTTCCCAAATAATTTTAAGGAAATGCGAGCACGACCGGCTGTTGAAGTGTTTAGCAGAAATGTTATTCCGTCAAATAATCTATCATACGAAATAATAATTCAATAACAAAACTGAAAAATTAACGAAAGTCCCACCTATTGCATTAATTAATTACCATGAATTCTATTGTAGAGATTTCTTTAGATTTGTTGGAAAAATCCATGTACAATCCAGCTGTTTATGGACGGTTCAAACAAAATCCATTAGAAAATGCCTCTTGCACAGTCCTTTTAAAAAATACTAATATAGGAAGCTATGAAGACGTCGATGAGTTACTTTCGGCTGTTTATATAATTATACTGATCCAGTTAGAGAAGAGAATGAACATATCGATAATTGTAGAGCATATCGAATAAGTCAATTTAGAAACAGTCCTGCACTTTATTGTAAATCGTACAATTTAATTAGTTGATAATGTTAAATAGTAGAGATCCTAATCATCCTACGAAAGTGACAAAGATGATCATACTGAAATAGAATAATTCTGCATTGAGATATAACATCGGGTTCGGATAAGTTATTAATAAATGTAATAATAAAATCATCTGTGACCCGTGTACGCATGAGTTATTGAAGTCCGATGAAAAGTTTGTTAATATTAAATATTTTATTTATTATAAAAATTGTCATTAAGTAACAATTTTGGTAGTTTACACATCTACCGACTAACCCTTTCGTTCATGCACTTTGGGTAAAAACCCACAATATTTGCTTTGTGTAAAAGTATTATCAACTTTTTTTTTAAATCCACAACAAAATCCAATTCGAAATAATATTATTAGCAGACCGACCGAAATGCCAAACGATCAGCACTGCAACACCATTCGACTTTTGAAGAAATAACAAGGGTGTCAAACACCATACAAATTATTATAATTTATGATATGCGGTTTTAAAATCATAAATTGATCAAAATTAAAAATCTTAAATAAAAAAATTATAATTCATCGAAAAATGTTTAATTTTCTTTTTTTTAATCCCAATTTTAACAATAAGAAAGACATTGCACCTACTTTGGTAATTATGAAATTATTAATGTTACTCGAATGTAAGAAGTCAATTATGTAAGCAATTACGAGAAACACTTTTTTTAAACATAATATGTTGCCCGATAGCGTCATTTTCGGCATACAATTTTGTTGTTGCCATGCACATTGCACAGTACTGTGGTTGTTATGCATATTTTGATTTTTTTTTTCAATCTATACGAGTTGTCTGTCGTACATAAAAGGCTGTACGAGTAAAACAACAAGTCGCAATTACGAGGCCTCGTAAAGTTTAACATAATCGCTTTTTGTCGCAATTTCGAGAAACTCGAAACTCGTAATGCTTACATAATCGCACCCCAGATCTCAAAATTAAATATTTAATTGGGTTGTCTACTGAGGTTCGTTCAGTTACCAGTAATGCCATCTGTACCTAAGATTTATGTTGTCCTCAAAATTTGAATGTGATTATAAGTAATTTTGGTCTGGTATGGTGGATTCAGTGAGAAAAATTTGCTAGCTCGTGATCACGAATTGTTGGAACTTCGTCATCTTTTTACCCCCTTCAATTTTTTTTTTACTTTTTTAAAAGAGTAACCATAAAAAAAAGTAAAAAAAAAAAATTGGTGGGGGAAAAAAAGATGACGAAATTTCAACAATTCGTGATCACGAGCTAGACAATTTTTCGCGCTAAATCCATCATTAGGCTGCGGGCCAAATCTGAGGTAAATGCCGCTTTTACTTACTTTTTACTAAGTAGTATATTAAGTAAATTGAAATACTGTACTAAAAAGTAGGGTAAAACATAGGAACAAGGAAAATAATTGTTTCTTGACGTTTTGATAATTGTTTTAAAACGACCATCTTTTTTAAAATTCAAACGAGAAAAGGGATATTATAAAATTTGGAAATATATTAAAATATGGAAAAAATTAAAAAAAATTATTCGGATAGATGTTAGTTGAAGTTGAAGTACATAATTTATTTTATTGCATTTAGTAAGTACGTTCATTTTTTTTTTTTATTTCAGGGAGTTTGGAGGCAGAAAAGCGTTTAGAGCCAGAATTAAATTAGACGACGTATTCCAAAAAAAAATATGTAATTCCAAAGCAGTGATGGGAGTAAGTATATCCGTAATTATTATAAGTTATGTTACATATATTGACAATTTTTTTATTTCGCAGAAAATTAATTAAGACAACGAAATTAAATAAATCAGTTAAAAATTCCACACAAAAGAGGCAGAATATTTTAAAAACATATAAAGTTAATATTTGTTCTAAAGCCGATTTAAAAAATTCGTAACATAATTTTTTCTGATTGCAGAAAATGGTGCAATCGCAAACGGGAATTTCAGAAGAAAGCGGGGAATTGCTACCCACACAGTGAGAGCTATTTGTTGAGCTCCACGACTTTCTCAAAAACGAACACAATATAAATCCTGTACACATGTTTGATGGGGAAGTAATTGGAATTCCCGATAGGGAATCATACATCTCATCGAGTAGCTTCCACTGGTAGGGAGTGTTTCCCAGCCAGAAATTCGTTCAGATTCAGAAGGCACAAATGAGTGTCCATAAAAAAAAACCAAAAATAGAGATTATGTTGGAGATGATACAGAAAAAAGTGTGCGGAACATTGAAAAGTTAGCCGAATTTGCAACGAAACAAATATTTCCGAATGGAGATTTTCCTGCCTTGGAATAAACCAAAGACTGCATTAATAAAGACATTAAAAAAGAATTATGTGTTGAATGAAATTGTTAAATAAGAAAATACATTTTTGTTATTTTTTTTTAGAATTTTTAATGTTTTTTTTATATTCGTGAGCATAATTAATTCCAAAATTGTACTGCGTCTACAAAGTCTCTGGAACTGTTTGCTTACCTATCTGCTGCTTCAATGGGCACAAATTCGGCAAAATCATTTGCCGCTAAGCAGATGTTATGCATCCATCACACAGCATGCGCACACCATCTGAACGCACAATTTTACCTCCAACTTCAATGATTTGAGAAAGATTGACCGCCATCTGGTTTTCATCATGCCAAACATCTGCTCGATAGTGATGCGAGCTTTCGAATGTGCATGATTGAAGCGAATTTGGGCTTCGGTTAAGTTCCCTTCTTTGTATGGTGTTAAGATTGTTAGTGGATTTACAATACATTTGTATCCCGAATCACCCAACAAGAAAATCCTTCTGGTGGAGAACTACCTATTCTATATAAACGGCTATTGATTAATACGCGCATGTGAATAATCTTATAGTTGGGATCGCAACCAGTCTAAAGTTGGATTGAATAATTCAAAAGACCGTATTGGTCTCTCTGATTGGGAGGACACTTAATTTTTACGTGGCTCTCGTCGACAACCCCTACATCTTTATTAAACATTTGAGAACAAGCTTTGGCTGCAAATTTATTGCATTATTAATTATGAACATTCTGACAATAGCCCAAACAATGACATACCCTCTGTGATTCACAAAATTCCAGCAAAACTTGTAATGATAAGTACTTTTTTATAAGCTTGAGTGCTTGACAGCTTCACAAAACGATTTACCTTACATTTGGCCCTCAGCTTTAGTACATCCAACGATGAAATTTGTATTATTGATTTCAATGGCGTAATTACGCCTTAAAGAGTTTTATTGTGAGTGCAAGTGTCGAATACATCGTAAATATCCAGTAATCGGAAATTGTGCAATAATGTGAATAGTTTAATTTCTGTTATTATAAAGAAGATAATAAGGAATTTCCCATTTTTGCGCATGTTTTTTCAACCAATTCCAGATAATTCAATAGCAAGAATGAATCTAAATTTTAGAATTTATTCAACATTTAGTTAACAACCCATTTAGTAAATATGCCACTATCTAACCACATTATAAATAAAGCATCCATAGTGTGGCGCTATCTTGGTTTTGTATGCACCAACAAGCGGATCTATCGCGGATCGAAAACTACATAATCACGTCGACTATAGAATTCGCGGTTGCGGATCTATCGCGGGTCGTAAACTACATATAAAAAAAATTGGAAACAATTGGTGTAAATCAAAGTATCCTGGAAAACTTCTATTGATTTACATGTGATTTATATTTTTGATTCCCCGTACAAACGCAGTATTTTTATTGCGGATCTAATGATAAAAAACTATGAATAAAACTAACTATGATAAAAAATTATTGTTTCCAATTTTTTTTATATGTAGTTTACGATCCGCGATAGATCCGCAACCGCGAATTCTATAATCGACGTGATTAAAAAAATTGGAAACATTAAGTTTATATCATAGTTTCATTGAAATTCCTCAGGATATTTTTACAATTCGTCAAAAAAAATTGTTTTAGATCCGCAATAAAAATACTGCGTTTGTACGGGGAATCAAAAATATAAATCACATGTAAATCAATAGAAGTTTTCCAGGATACTTTGATTTACACCAATTGTTTCCTATTTTTTTTTATATGCAGGAGTGACATGTTGTACCATCACTTTCGATACGTTTTCGATTGTGTTTTGTCTCTTGTAACAAGAACAAAATTGTAAGCTATTTTCTTCATTCATTACAATTTTTCTAATGCGATCTCAGCCTTCTGCATACTTTTCCTTTTCTTCACATCGATAAAATATCGCAAACAAATTTTTTTGTGATGAAGAGTGATGAATGAAAGTAGAAAAAGAATGTTGTTTTATTTGAGCAAGCTGAGATAGCTTTAGAAAAAGCATAATTGAAAAAGCGAAATAGAGCGCAATTTTGTTCTTGTTACAAGAGACTATACAATATACAAATATACAAATAATTATAATGTCATGAGCATAGAGATTCCTTACCTTGAAAGAATCTGATGAATTGAAACTACATGGATTGAATTGTTTGAAATTTCCATCTTGTGATATACTCGTAAACTCGTATGCCACAAGACGTTCGAAAATTTTCGATTATACGAAACGTATTGTCTGAAATACCACGAAACCGAAGGTCGATCAATTATCGATTGTCGTGTCGTGGTAGGCTGTATCTTGAATAAAGGAAACAACAAATTTAAATAGGTAATTTACAATCAAGTTGGAGAAAATATAGTTGTTGGTGAGGAGGCTTCTTCTAAGGAAGAAGATGCTTTTGCTTTTATTAAAGTTGAGCTTGTTTCTTTCTAGTAAGGTTGAATGGAATTGGCTGAGGTGTGGCCCGTAATTTTTATTATTGTAATTATATAATTGCAGCAACTGTCTGAATATTTTTTCCAGTCTAAGAAAGTCGAAATGAAACGTATTTAGCGACGTATCTGTTTCAAATTTTTGAAATGAAAAATATAACGCAAATCAAAAAGCATTTAGTACATTTACTGCTTGCTTAAACAATTTGAATTCAGAAAACAAGTAAAATACTATAGTCGTATTTTATTTGACAATTTACAAAAACAATTGCGCTGAATTCCTCAGTAGGAATTCATCGAATTCCTGCTAAATTAACGGAATTAATTGACGGAATTCAAAATCCAATTCCTCGTGTAGTTTGCCTACTTCACGCTGGGTGCGCTAGACCACATTTTTATTAGTTCTAAAGGTTGGCTGTGTGAAATTGTTTGTTATTTTGCCTATTTAGTTGGCAATTAAAAGTAAACAAATATTTATTAAATATGCTAAATGTAAATAAATAAACATACCAATATTTATTTACGAAAAAAAATGTATTTCACCACAAAAAAATTCAAAATGCTACCAACCTTTGAAAACCAATCGAATTCCAAACATTGAATTCCATGGTCATTTTATTTCACCAAAATTGAATTCCAATTTCAATTCCAATTCCTTGGTAAAATAAAATACAACTAATTTATAATAAAATGCACACATACTGCGTCTTGAATTTGTAAAAGGGGTAATGGGGTTGTTAAGGGGTAATAAGAGACAAGCCTTAAGTGCGAGAAATGAAGGGGCAAAATATCGAGCAAAACTTTATTTCTAAGTACCTTAACCGATTCTAAAATGATTTTTAGATAAAGTTTTGCAATATGGAAAATTAGGAAGGAACTTGACAAAATAATTCTGCAAAATAATCTAAAACGCACGAAACTGGTTCACCTCCACGCCAAGCATGTTATACAGTAGCAATTTGATAGAAAATGTAACCAACTACGCCATTGCGCTGGTTTTTCGTTTCGCCAGAATAGCCTGAAGTACTCTTCTTTTTGAATTTTCCGCATTTACCGCGGCTTCAAACACAACATCTTTAAATGGGTCAATGATTCCCTTAAATTGGGTAAAATACTTCTGTTGTACCATTTTAACGGTAATATTCCAAATTGTTGTACTCCTTCCTTACAACTCTGTGCCATCAAGTTGGGAGACCAGTCTTTTAAAATTAGGACGAGTTCTTCGTTGGTTGTGTTTTCATTCAACTAGTACCTTCGCACATCACAGAACTGATTAAATTGTCTTGAGAAATATTCCTGAGTTTTTTTTTTTTGTATTTGCCGGCTTGTTCTTTTCGATCATTTCGTTAATTATTTCTGAAAGATCCATTTTGGATAACAAAGTGAAATATTATAACTGAAATATATAAACAGAATTTTTGTTTTTTTCTTTTGTCAAATCTCAAATATTTGCTAAGCCTACGCGATTTTAGTTATGCTACCACATTTTACAAACATTTATATAATCGATTATACCAAGGCTTGAATATTCGATGTAACCATAGTTACTGCATTTTAACTATTAGAAAAACAAGGCATAGTTTGATTCTCATAATTTAATGAATGATAAAGTTGGGGGCGAGTAGACGAGGCAGCAGAGACGCAACAATTTCAACAATAACGTCAAACTACAGTTACTTCAAATTTGGATGACTGCATGTGAACATGATGATGGTACGAAATCTCTCTCCCCTCCTCATAACCTCCGATGAACAAAATAGTGAAAACAAAAAAAATATTCTTTACAGGTTCTCAGAAAACTTGCGGAACGCTGATTAGTAGATTGAGTTGTCTTGTGGCTAACAAATTGTAATCAAAAATAATAGAAAAGAAACTATCAAAATTTACTAACTATCAACTGCATAGCTGGCTGAAACCGGATCAGGTCTGCATCCTTCCCTTATCTCTTGGTATTGTTATATGTAAAAATAAAGGGTGTACGGTGGACCCGGGTTGTCCCGGGAATCTTCCTTATGCTTGGTCGTACATCTATATCAATCAATCAATAATTTAATGAATGATATAGTCGTACCAATATCACCAAAAATTACTTTGTACGATAATTTTCATGATTAAATTTGTTAAATCTGCTTAGTTTATTACTGCGTTTATACTTGGGGTTTAATCACCTTGTACATAGTTAACTTTGGATGAAATTGGAGTATCTAAATTGACTTTCATGGAAAGTCAATTTAGAGTCGCGTTTAAACAGGACCGAAACCAATTTTTTGTAGTTGTTGTTTTTACAGTTAACTTAGCTCGAATTCACATATTTTAGGATCGAGTCGACATAACGGCAAGACAGTACGACTCCACTTATAGTGAAAGATAACCTAGGTTGAAGCCAGATTTAACCTTTAAGTATAAACGTACTATACTTTCATCCGTTTATTTTGAAAGTGGCTTAAGTCCATATTTTGTTGAAACGAGATAATGAAAGAATAGAAAAACAATAAATGAAAAAACATATGGGATTTTGAATTTTCTTATTTTTGCACAGGTGTTAGAGATTAATTTTTTTTTGTTTTAACAATAAATTATTTACCGTTAGAAAGATTATACTGTTATTTATCTATTGTTGTCATTAACTTGATTTTTTTGAAAAATGGACTTAGGCCACTTTCAAAATAAACGGCTCATATTACGTTTCTTTACTATTTTGAATAATCAGCTGTTCATGAATAACAGAAAAAGATAAAAAAAATTGAATTAGACATTTTTGTTTAAACTAATTTTTGTTAAATCTTTTAGGGCCTTAAATATGCTGGAAGACACTGAAAATTCGGCCAAATAATTTTTGATAATTTAATTTTATTTAAACAACAGAACAAAATATATTAATAATGTCCCATTTTACATCACAATTAATATAATTTGTGTTTTATTAATTTTCTTTTGTTTTTTATAGTTAAAGTTTGTAGTTTTGTCTATTTGTTTAACAACCGGTCAAATGTCGAATTAACCTATGTTTTATTTTATAATTTAGATGTAAAAAGTGTATATGAGTTTTTCCGTTTTTCTCGGGATTTCCCTGGATTTTTATTTCTCGAATCCCGAGGAATGAAATAGAGACGGGAACTTTCTCATCTAAATACACTATTACTATACGGGGCACTACAATGTTCCGCAAAACACAAATTATGTATCACTGATGTGATCATACATAATATGTATGGTATAAATGGAAATATGGAATGGATAAACTGAAAATGTTTCTTTTTTTGTCGTTGTATATTATTTATTTGGAATATGCGATTTTTCATACCACCATTACCTCAATGTAAACGAGTATATGTATGTAGCCCGGAAATGAAATTTCCATATAATCAGCACCTGGGAAAATATATATGTACATCTACGTATGTATAGCAGTGAAAATGCTCACGTATAAAATATAAAGGAACAGTCATGAGCAAGTACATGGTTGTGTGTTTTTGTGATCATTACATTTAATTGAATGTCTTAAAAAATAATATTACATTTAATAAAATAAAATAAGATTACGAAAAGTTGTAAAAATGAGCGTAGGTATTGTGAAGGCAGTAAAAATTATATATTGTTGTTACGGAAAATCGTTAATGTACATACGTATTGGGTTGATCATAAATTTATAATTTATAATGTTAACAATATTTTCGAACGACTTAATATCCAGTTAAACTATGGCTACATAATATGCACAACACTATTATAAATAAACACACACACACATACATAAACGACCAACAACAAAAATTCTAAGTATAAAACTGAAATTAATAAAAGAGTCACACATTCAACAGTTATCGCACAACATAAAACTATGTAACGACGATATAACGATTTTGTATATAAAAATTACATTTTAAGCAGATTAAAGACTCGATTTATAGTTTAGTTTAGTTTTTTTTTTGTTCTTGTACGACGTACGAGTATTACTATTATTAAAATCACTATTTCAGTTTTTTTTATAATACATTTTTATCTCTAGATAATTCTTGCTCGCCTCTTTATTAAATATAATTGGATATTGTAACTAACTCTAGCTATAGAGTGGTTTTTTACAGTGAATCGAGATTAGAATAATTTAATATGCACATTCATGTATTGTATCTAAAATACATGCATCGGATTTTCCCTGGAAATAAATTTAGATCGATCTATACCAAAGAAAGAGTAAAAAAGATTGGTAGAGGGAGAGAGTAGCCATAAAAAAAAAATTAAATATTAAAAATTAAAAATAGATAAAAACACGTAAAATATTATTTCTCGGAAAATTAATTTTCATTTTCTAACTTCTTATTTTATCTTTTTTGTAATAATATTCATCGTTCGTTAGATTTAAAATAGAAGTAAATTTATATGTTTTCGAATTTTTCCGAAATTGTTATATGAACAGAAAACATATAAAATGAAATGAAATGTGGCACCTCAATGTGTAGTTATGTACAATACATGTATAGTTAACGAAATGAATTGGTGCAATTGCATAAATTATGGGTTATATTGGGAAATTTAGAATGTAAATTTTTTGTGGAATAGCAAATTAGATTGCATGGGGAAATTTATTGCATGTGCAGTCTTTCATGGTTTGGATATTTGAGTACAATTTTCCTATCTTATTAGTTTCGATCATACTAATTACGTATTTGGTAAATAGACATGAAAATAATTGTTATTATTGTTTGAATTTTTAAAACGAGTAAGTAAACTTAGAAACCTAAAGAGTTAGCTGATGTTTTTTATAGACACAGTTACGTAGAAACAAAACCATACCATCATGCAGCATGAAATTGCTCCAGCACTATTCAAAATACGATTTCTCAAAACTCAAATAATGCTATAGAATCCTCAAAAATTGGGAATAATCTGTAAAATATTTTTGAGCTTAACTGTTGAACTCAAAGCTATGCTAATCCCGATGATTTAAAAAAGATTAAAGAATCTCAGAATCAGGCAATTCAATACCATGGAACCTAACAGTTCGCTCAATGTGTTGCCATGCACAACATGCAAAAATCGATTCTATGAATATCTCGAGCAAAGGAAATAAATATTCAAACAATTACGTATGTACATTGTGTATGTAATAGTGTATATTAATAAAGATTATTCAAATAACCGATTGTGTGAATAATGTTCGAGTTTTTCAATTGAAAGCACGTCAAATTTAAATTTAGTTATAGAAAATTGACTGCTCCACATAGCATCTATCGGGCGCATATAAAAAACACTTTGGTTACCATTTAAAAATAATGCTTAGATTATGCATTATACAATATTAATTTGCGCCAAAAATATTTTGCGATTTTAAACTCAGTTCAAGCGCCATTATACCGACATATTAATTGAAATGTTTTATGGAAATCAAATGCATACAGTACTAACTAGGTCTCCTAAACTTTGTCAGAACATACAATTCTGTATTCGGTCTTCATTTAGCTTCATTTATCTGGTTGCAAGTGAGGGATTTGAGCGAAATGCGTTATAGCAGGGCCATATATTAACGGGCCTGATTGTACAAAAATCGAAGCTTTCGATATGGGTACTCATTTGTCTATTTTATATGGAAAATGCATATTTTGAGTGATAAAATCATGATATAAAATATGAGTAATTTTACTGTTTGTTAAATTTAAAAAATTACTTGTATTTTAAACCATTTGTCATTTTAATTTCGAAGAATGAATCAACCTCGAAATTAATAAAATAATTAAATGAAAATAGTACCTTTATCATATTTTATAGAAAAAGTTTCATTTTAATTGTGCTGCCAGATGCATAAATGTAAAAAAAAAAATTAAAACAGCGATTGCTGAAAAAAATGCTGAATATTCGTCAGCAATAATGAAATGTCAAATTTTTGGTTTGGTTTTTTGTTGTGTTTAGAGTTTTTAATTAATTTTTTTTTATATCGAATACTCGTATCCACGTATTGCTCGTATGTACCCAATTAAATTTAAAAACAACACAAACTTTATTGGAAATAATAATATGTACATTAATATTTTATTTACGATGTTAAAATTGTCTGATTTAATATAAATTGTTTTCGGCTTTTTATAGACAACATACTATTTGTAATGACATACTCATTATTTTCGATTTGGTAAATCAGAAAAATAATGGAGTCATACTCCTAATATATCTACCAGCAAAAGTAGAAAATATTCATCCCCTCCCCCCTTTTCTTTCCCGCAGAGTCAATACAAAGTGTATCAACTCTCAAAAATGAGAAATCTCTTTGAGATTTTGTGTTGGTAATTCGGTTTCGTACAGAAAAGTAAGGTCTACTCATCAGGTAGCTACGACCGAACTACAAAAATTCAACTCTCGAAAAATACATTAAGTATTTAACTAGAGGGTATTGAGTTAGCGAATTATATTCACTAACTCGAACTCAAAATCCCAAGCAGAAATCTCATTTGTGTGCGTATAATGCCCGCACTAATATTTACGATGTTAAAATTGTCTGATTTAATATAAATTGTTTTCGGCTTTTTATAGACAACATACTATTTGTAATGACATGTAATGTTGTCTATAAAAAGCCGAAAACAATTTATATTAAATCAGACAATTTTAACATCGTAAATATTAGTGCGGGCATTATACGCACACAAATGAGATTTCTGCTTGGGATTTTGAGTTCGAGTTAGTGAATATAATTCGCTAACTCAATACCCTCTAGTTAAATACTTAATGTATTTTTCGAGAGTTGAATTTTTGTAGTTCGGTCGTAGCTACCTGATGAGTAGCAGCGCTGTCGCAATAAAAAAAAATTGAGTACCTCTAAAAATTAATTTGGGTGCCTCCGGGTGCCTCACAAAAAAAAGCGAAAACTACACAGTTTTACAATTATTATTTTAATTAAATGAAAAGTTAACTAATAGGTATACATACAGTGTATAGATATACCCTCGCAGTACAAGTTTACGTGGGTATTCAGCTGAAAAGTTTTCAGCAGGATCTCATGCAATTTAAAAATATTTTATTCGGAAGGGGAAAATTGTTTACGAAATAAACTACGTCGATTGATTGCCTGGTCAAAGTTTTTCAGCGGAATATTTACGTAAACTTGCACTAAAGCACCGCTTTATAGTGGTGCAGCACTACTATGAGGAAGGCTTGAAGACCAGTAATAAATATTTTTAAATTTAGGAATCTAAATTCATTGACTCCATTTCGCAGTTCAAAAATTTTACCCCAGAAATTCTCCAAATTAGAAGTTACCACAATAGATCTCTGAAAAAAACTTCTCGATATTCTTCTTCTATCTCCTTTATTTTTCGGTCACTTTTTGCGGAAATAAATTCTGTGGCAGTAAGTTGAAGTAGCTTAGGTCGACTTAAGAGAAAAATGAATTTTTTGAGATATAAACAAAAAGGTACAAATTACTATTTTGCTCAAACTCAGACCCTATATAGCGCGTACAAGCCGAAAATTTTCGGCAATCTACAAATAAGCTATTCTACAAAATATGCTTATATACAAATCAAATATTTAGAGTAGCTTTATGTACATTTAATACTGATTTATAATTTTTTATAGTAGCTTATGCAGGCATATGCCTATTTATCTTACAGCTTCATATAGTAAACTAGCTTAAAAGTGTACATAAGTGTTTAAATCCAGGAACCATTTTGTTAAAGTAGCTTAAAAACTTTTTTATTCAAATTAGCATTAATGTTTCCTTTTAATGCTTTTAAAATATAGAAATTCAGATGCAGGATGCAACATTTACCATTTCTGAAAAAATTCACGGCTTAATTTGAAGTGGATCATAGAAAAATTTTCAAAACAGACTGGTTTTTCCTCTCCTGAAAAATTTCTAAAAGTGACATAAGCTACTTCAACTTATTGCCACAGAATTTATCAATGGTATGAGAGTTTGTCCTAGGTTTTGTGGATCTATGCTTTGAATTGTATTTAATGTTTCATCTTTAAAATCAAATCGATTAACAATCTGTTGGCATGGTTTTATATAAGAGATTTTACATCGTTTCTTGATGGTTAGAAATATACATTCAAGATTTAAGTTAGATTGTGTAATTTCCAACTCAGCTTTAGCACCTATATACACTCTATCGATTTCTACAAAACAAACTGTTTCTTTAAAATCCATTTCATTTAAATTATTTTCATCGATATATTATTGTGTACCTTAATGAAATTATGTATCACCATTATTAAGAAACTTTTAACTGCTGGAAGTAATTTATAAATTTTAGGATTCTCGCTTTGAAACTCTTTATTTTAATTGTTAGTTAATTTGAGAATATATGCCATAAAGTGAAAATAAATTTTGTTGCATAAATTTTGCGAAATGACACAAGCTAAATCTTTTATAGGATTTCTCGACTCAAGAATAGTGTTGAAGAAGTTGCCATTGTTATAATATTCTAAATATGACGCCATCTAATGCTAGCCATCTTAGTAGTAGAAATTTTCAAAATCGTATGAATCGGAACATTCAAAGTTGTTTAAAAACTTTTATACTCATTTTGCCGTTTAGGGCTGTGAGAAAAAAAATAATAAATATTCCTTGCTAATTTCTCGCACTCTTTGCGAAATCGTGCTTTGTAGCAGACAACAAATAAATTATGTTATAAATTATGAAATTTGGAACCAAATTTTAAAATTTTTTTTCGGTGCCTCTAAGTGCCTCTAATTTTTTGGGTGCCTCACTTTCTCTATAAGTGCCCGGGAGGCACCAAAGTGCCTCTTTCGACAGCGCTGATGAGTAGACCTTACTTTTCTGTACGAAACCGAATTACCAACACAAAATCTCAAAGAGATTTCTCATTTTTGAGAGTTGATACACTTTGTATTGACTCTGCGGGAAAGAAAAGGGGGGAGGGGATGAATATTTTCTACTTTTGCTGGTAGATATATTAGGAGTATGACTCCATTATTTTTCTGATTTACCAAATCGAAAATAATGAGTATGTCATATTGTCATTACAAATAGTATGTTGTCTATAAAAAGCCGAAAACAATTTATATTAAATCAGACAATTTTAACATCGTAAATATTAGTGCGGGACTGCGGGCATTATACGCACACAAATGAGGTTTCTGCTTGGGATTTTGAGTTCGAGTTAGTGAATATAATTCGCTAACTCAATACCCTCTAGTTAAATACTTAATGTATTTTTCGAGAGTTGAATTTTTGTAGTTCGGTCGTAGCTACCTGATGAGTAGACCTTACTTTTCTGTACGAAACCGAATTACCAACACAAAATCTCAAAGAGATTTCTCATTTTTGAGAGTTGATACACTTTGTATTGACTCTGCGGGAAAGAAAAGGGGGGAGGGGATGAATATTTTCTACTTTTGCTGGTAGATATATTAGGAGTATGACTCCATTATTTTTCTGATTTACCAAATCGAAAATAATGAGTATGTCATTACAAATAGTATGTTGTCTATAAAAAGCCGAAAACAATTTATAATATTTTATTGTACAATATAAAAGAAAAACTAATTTAAAAATCTAAACACAACAAAAAACCAAAACAAACATTTGACATTTTGACATTTCATTATTGCTGAGGAATATTCAGCATTTTTTTCAGCGATTGCGGTTTTAATTTTTTTTTTTACATTTATGCATCTGGCAGCACAATTAAAATGAAACTTTTTCTATAAAATATGATAAAGGTACTATTTTCATTTAATTATTTTATTAATTTCGAGGTTGATTCATTCTTCGAAATTAAAATGACAAATGGTTTAAAATACAAGTAATTTTTGAAATTCAACAAACATTAAAATTACTCATATTTTATATCATGATTTTATCACTCAAAATATGCATTTTCCATATAAAATAGACAAATGAGTACCCATATCGAAAGCTCATTGAATATTTTTTCGTGTACAATCAGGCCTGTATATATAAGGCCTTGGTTATAGCTATTTTTGAGCTTTTGCTACTGACTATTCTAAATTTAACGATTCTTTAATTCGACCGCAACATAACTTAGAACAAAATTTAAAATAGGCATTTTCGGAAATAGACCAAAGTAACTTCATAGTAAGTTTCAAACTTTAAAGTTACCCATCTATTTACGAACGATCAAAGTAACTTCAGTAACGAAAAAAGGAACTTCATGAAACAAACGCACTCGAAATTCTTTATTACTCTTTTGTATGTGAAAGGTAACTTGAGTAACTTTGTTACCAACATAATTAAAATTAAAACTTACTCTGAAGTTACTTTGGTCTATTTCCGAAAGTGCCTATTATAATAAAAATTAAAAATTTTAATGAAGAATTGGAGTCAGTTGTTTCAATTTGACATTGTGATCTTAAGTTCGAATTTTACTATTTATTTTACGTATTATTTTGACTTATTCACGGAAAAAAATAAACTGGTCCTCAGCTAAGAAAACAGACTTTTAATTCAAGAAAATGTACTTTTTCTTGATTTAAACGCTAATTTTCTTATTTCTATCGAGATTTTCTTCATGTAAGAATTGTGTTTCTTGAAATGAAGAAAAACTCGAAAGAAATAAGAAAATTAGCTTTTAAATCAAGAAAAAGTACATTTTCTTGAATTAAAAGTCCGTTTTCTTAGCTGAGGACCAGTTTATTTTTTTCCGTGTTGAAATATGAAAACTTTGTAAATATCGAAAAAATTTAAATATTTAAATTGATGTGTACAAAATTCAGCGTTATCGGAATATTTTTTAGATTTTTTCACCTAACAATTCACCTTACCACCACGCAGATCAAATTTTCTGATCTGAAACCTCTGGAGAAGAAGGACCTTACCCATATAAAGGGCACTATAGGAAGTGAATACAATTAAATTTCCTAACGATCATTCGTAGTAATAACAATAATAATACGAATTTAAAAAGCCGATGGTTTCACGAATTTTGTGGACCATCTATGTAGCTCCTTCGATTTCGATGACGAATCAGCTTTTCTTATTATTCTAACTACATCGTATTAGACGTCTTTGAATTTCAGACCGAACCAAATTTCTGATGCATGTGAAGTTTATCCTAAAAATTTCTTAAAACAAGATAAACAATAATTTAGGAATATTTTAAGAAAAAATTCACATGCTTATATACAGATGTGAAGTTTATACTATAATTTTCCTGAAACAACAACAACGTTATATTTTTTGAATGTATTTGTGTAATGTAAACATTCAGGCGGTTTAAACAAAATATCAAAATGATTGATGAAAATAACAAAATAAATTATCATAACAATTTTTTTTGCAGAATTTTATCATGGATTTGTTTGTTTGTTTCTATCTCTACAATCTTTTCTGGGGCTCAAGGCACTCCCAACTCTTTCGCAGTTCCCTTTTAACGTCCTACCTTACGCCGTTGCCAGCCAACTCGAGGACGTACGGCTATAGACCCGCTTTCGTTTTAAACCACCTGCACATTGCATTGCTTCATGCCAGCCTATAGTACTGACATGAAAGGTGGGTCGGCCCATGGATTCCGCACTCTCAACAGGGGGTCATAGATGTGTTCATCGTCATCACCGATCGTAATCAGATGATGAAAAATCCCTTTTGCATCCCGCCCCTATAGGGATTCGAACCCGGTACCTCCCGATCCAACCGCCGTAGCTTTAACCACTGCGCCGTTTGTTCGGTAACTCATGGATTTGCTTCGGTCTAAAAAGATCAAAGTATTGAAATCCTGTCAAAAATGACGAAAAATTTGGTTGGTCCAAAACCACTTTTCTCGACGTTTTGAAAGTCTATGAATCTGAAAAAGCAAAAAAAAAAATGTCCGTCCGTCTGTCTGTACATCTCGATGTCTGGATATCTGTACCCATGGTATCTTGAGAACGGCTTGTCCAATTTGGAATTTTTTTTCGCCAATCGGTATCTATGGTCAAGGCGGTAATTTGAAAAGCTTTTGGAGACTATATACTTCAAGAGGGTAGGGTATCTGCCATACGAAAATATTTACCATTTTTTTATATGTGCTGGTTTGATTATTGAATTGGGCATTGAATTTGGAGTTGATTTGAAGGTTAAGTTAGGGGCCAATTTGCGGGTTGAATTGAAGTTGAATTGGAGTTGAGTTGGGTTGGATTAGGGTGTAATGAGTTTGGCGTAGAGTTTGGGGTTGAGTTGAGGGTTGAGATCCGTTCCGTTTGCGGGTTGAATTAGAGCTGAGTTGGGTTGGATTAGGGTTTAGTGAACATTTAAACTGAGGATTTGTGATTTTTTTATAAAAATTTTATTGGGATTTTATATCTTATCCGATTTTGATGAAATTCAGTATTTCCAATGGAAATGGGATTCTCAAATTATTTTTAGATGAAGTTCTGAAATATGGCCAAGTATGATGTAATGGGTCTCTAATATGATTTTTGGATGAAGTTCTGAAATATTAGCTAATAGAGGTGGAAGTTGGCTACTTCTTAACCGGAATTAGTGAAATATGACGTCCGCGATGAAAATGGGATTCTAGATTAATTTTCGGATAAAGTTCTAGAATATGGCCAGGTATGATGGAACTTGGCTATTCCTAACCGATTATTATAAAATTTGCTATATGCCTTGGAAATGGGATTTTAAAATGATTTTTAGATACTTAGATACAATTCTGGAATATGGCTAAGTATGATGGAACTTCCCTATTGCTTAAACGATTTGGAGGAAATTCGACAAATGGGTTGGAAACTGCATTCTTAAATGATTTTAAGATTAAATCCTGGAATATGGGCAGTTAGGAAATTCCTTAGCTGATTTAACCGATTATGATGAAATTTGACGTTTCCAACTATTAGAAGGAAATGTGACACAAAAATTATTGTTGGATGAGGTTGTAAGGGATATGTCAATATGGCTTTTAAATTGTTGTCTGATGAGGTTTCGGTAAATCATGCAGCTATTGAAGTTTCTTTGAGGCAGCATAAACGTCTATTTTAATTGCCTAACGATCGAGATTATCTTCGAAATAATATTCAATAAACTTTCATTTTTTATTTTTGATTTGTTATTTTATTTAAAACCTTTAAGTAAAACAAATTTTACAAATTATTGTTTGTGTATATTTTGTTTTTGATATTTATCTGAAGTGAAGAGTTATACTCTTCAGTTAAAACGAACGCGCCTTTAATAATCAAATGTGAATACCTATTGAACCGCAATGAGGGACTTTCTCAATATCGATTTTAGTTCATTTGTCCCCACGCTTGGGCAGCGCTGACTACTTTTTTTTTTTTTTTACATGCAAAAACACGCAAAATCATGTTTACAAATACCAGTTTCTTGTCTAAATTAGTGGATGTCCCCCTACTTTTTTTTATGATTAATAAAGATGAGTATGTTGCGATTAATAATAAATATCAAATTTTAAAATTAATTTAGTCGAAATTAATAATTTAATGAAACATTCAAGACACATTTTGACCATATAAAACTACATACGGAATATTTTAGCCGCCAGTCAGCAAGCGTTGCAATTATATTTGGGAAAATCACTAATAGCTGGAACTATGAAACAAAAATGAAATCCTAGGTTATTCAAAACAATCTTAGAAAATGTTATCAAAGCATACTTTCTATAATCATGTGGCTGAGTTTTTTTTACTTATCCCACAATATAGCATATAGGGGTACCATATTATTGAAACGGATGAGAACGACCTAAGTATAACCCTATGTTTAGTATTACGTCATATTCGACACCCCCTACCACATAAGAAGTTTTTACGCAAAAATGATTATTTCTATATGCAAAATCCATGATAAAATTCTACAAATTGCTGATAAGTTGGCTTATGTATGCATCTTACTACCCTGTAAGCGAAACCGATGAGAACGACCTATAACCCAGTTTAGTATTACGTCATGTTCGGCACCCCCTACCACATAAGAGGTTTTTACGCAAAAATGCTTATTTCTATATGCAAAATCCATGATAAAATTCTACGAATCGCTGATAAGTTGGCTTATGTATGCATCTTACTAATCCGTAAGGGAATCCGATGAGAACGACCTATAACCCTGTTTAGTATTACGTCAGGTTCGACACCGCTACCAAATATGGTGTTACACATAAAATCCTATTTCGAAATTTTAAGTTATACTTTGGTTAATAATTTTTTATTGAAATTTTTATATAAATTACATATTTATTCCTTAATTATAAAGTATTTAATAATTTATTTTTATTAGTGCAAACATTATTCAAAATTATTTATAATTTAAATACTTTGTGCAATCGCCTAAATGTATGCATTTTACTAACACTATCAAGATTTTAGTTGGTGTTGTTGTTTTAGGAAAACTTTAGGATAAACTTCACATCGGTAATTTCTGAGTTTGTGATTTTACAGAAATCGTTGTTCCCATCCTGAAAAACGTAACAAAATTTTTTTTCGATAAAGTACCGAGATTTGAACGCTTGTGTATCTTGGTGATACAACACCTTTCAAAAAAAATATTTTGTTTCTTATTGAAGGAAATTTTGCCTTCTTTTCCATACTGGAATTTGTTTTATTTTATTTTGTTTTTTATGACTTTTTTGAGTAAAATAAATATTGTCTAAAAAAAAATGCTACTATATTTGAGACTGTAAACGAACTTGCTTTGATACTTCACTTTCAAATCCAATTTGGCCATTCTATAGAGAATTTGGAAACCTTGAACATGATACTGTGGACATTTCTGGACGAGGACTCCTTAGCAAGTACATTTTTTTATCTTGTAAACTAAGCACTCTACTAGGAAGTGCAATCCTGGGATTCGAGATTTTTGTCAAATTCCGAGATATCGGTGTATTCGTCAATCTCAAAATCCACAAATCCCTGTTTTTTGTCAATATCGAAATCCAGAATCCCGGGTTTTCCTCATTTATAATACCTGGATTGCATTCCCAACGAGATGAATCTTCATCGCAACAGTGATGAGACGTGACGTGTCACTACCACTTTATAAGCAAACAATTGTATGTAGTCGTTGTTTAAATGCAGAACAAGCCATTTTATGAAAATATAATATAAAAGGAAATGAGGTTGTTTGGGTATTCTTGACCAAAACCTTGTAATTGAAATGTTTAGGGCACATATGTACATTATGTGCGTATATACGCTCTTTTTGAGTCTATGGGTTTAAACGACCTCAAGTGTTTCAAAACAATTTGTTTGCAAAATTTTTATTCCAATATCAACTTTGCTTCTCTTTCTATAGCAACCTACCCTGCAAATTTGAAATATTTGTAAAAAAATGTTATCTATATAATTCAACATCCTCTATGCTAATCACTAATCAGTATATCGCTCCATGCTAAACACTAATTCTGTAACAAGACACAGCTCAAACCCTTATAAATTTTAAGGAATATCGAGAAACAAGAATAATTTCGAAATAGTCAAAAAATCTCGAAATGGTCGAATATTCTTACATTTCTAGAATACTCTAGCTCAGATATTCCCAGAAAATTCGAATAAATTTAGAATCTTATAACAATCTTGAAAAAACGAGAAACCACTAAGGATCTTGTTTAATCTGAAAAATTTGAAGCAGACTTCGCATAATCTCGAAAATATTGAATAATGTAATGGTTATAATTTGGGTACCAGAAGCCACTCAACGCTTCGTTAATTTGGAAATCTAGGTAAATCCGAAAATCTGAATTTATAATCTGTAAGATTATAAAACAGAATACTGCGCTGATTTACTTGTGTTGATTTTAATACTTTAGAGAAATTATCTTTTTACAAAATTTAATAAATAATTCAAAATACATGTTATTCTAGACAAAGATCGGGTATTATGTGATCGATTAACCGAAAAGTTTAGATTAATTGGTTAACCTTAACCGTTTGTGATTGCCCTATCTGTGTCCGAATTTTCGTTCAGAAGTAAAAGCGAAAGAGAAATGTCTTGATTATTATTTTATTTTCAATTCAGATGAAAAAAGGCCAAATAAAAAATTAAGTCATTTTTGCAAGAATGTTTTCAGTCATTTGACAGAATATAAAATTTGAAATCTGGGATTTGGAATCTTAATTTGAAATTTGGAATTTGAAATTTGAATTGGAGGGATAGTATCAAAACCCCAAAAATAAAAGTTCCATTTTCATTATTTCAAAATGAAACAAAAAAATTTATTTTCAAATTCCAATTTACATAATTCCAAATTAAAAAATAACGATTCCCAAAAAACATAAAAAAAAAAATGTCCATAATTCAAAATCCTAAATTGTTTTTTTTTTTATTAAAACTATAATTTTAGCTAATTTAGCTTATTATTCGTTTGGGCTCATTTTGTGTTATTTTTTCAACACGCGTTTAATTTGTTTATATTTGGCTATATTTTTCTTATTTGTTGGTCTTATATTTTGACCTGCTTCAATTTTGTTTACATTATTATGTGAAACCACAAGTTCGTCTCTCAGTTCTTCGATTATTTTATATAGTCCACTGTGTTTTTTCTCGACTATAACTTTTAACCGACGATGCCATGCTTCGACCGAATTTTGTGTCTTTGGATAATTGTTTTTAATTGAGTCATTTATTGACCAGAAATGAGGAGGATATTTTGCGTTAGGGTACGATGTAAATTTTTTTTTTAAATTTTTAGCAATCTTTTGAAGATCAGCATCTTTTAATATCTCTAGGAATTAGGTAAAAAATACAGGAATAGAGTTTGAAGGTAAAAAGGCTAGAGCTTCGAGCATTCGTACTCCTAAGGCAAATTCTTTAGAATTCCCATATTTTTGAATTAACTGCTCGAAATGAAAAAAACACACCCTAAATTCGGTAGCGGTAAAATATCCTTGAGCACAACAGTGAATTGTCACTTCAAAATCAGTTACAATGATTTGGGACGTAAATGAGATAGTCATCTCTGCAGCTAAACGGTGAAGTTCATAAAAAAATTCATTGTAGCACTCCTTGTTTTTTTTTTCAATTTTCAACATTATATATTATTATTAATAATAAGAACTATTATACAATTAAAACTTTTTCGATCAATTTAAATTTTCAAAATAGTGAAACAAAGGGGAAGAACACAACCTTTCTAATAAAATTTGTATCACAAAATGAGATCAAAATGAAGCTATTTTTGTAATTACCCTAAACGGTACACAAAACACAAGAAAAATTAAACTGTTTATTCAAAACAACAATTTAATACATTGAATAACACAATCAAAGCAGATGTTCACTATCACGTTTTTGTTTTAACACAAATGCAAGCGCATCTATTCAATTGTCATAAGCACCTTTGTTCATAATAATTTGAAAACAGAGAAAATTGTTTGCCCTTTGAAAATACTGTTCCAATTAGTGTTAAGGGAGAACACCACTGTGAGATTTTCAAAAAATCGATTTTTTTCCCCTTTAAAAAAATCCTTTAGACACTCAAAAATATGATACAAATTCGTTTATAGGTAAAAAAATTTTTTTTTAGAAGGTTTTCAAGCATTTTCCTGATAGCTCTTATTGAGAAGTTATTGATACCAAAAACTTTAAACGCGTTTTTTCTTGAAACCGTGTTTTGGAAATCTGCACGCAGCAGCACCAAAGCAACCTTGATTATACAAGCCAAAATCTAAAAAACGAAGCTTTTATAAGGGAATTAGAAACGAGGAAAAAACCAAAATTTCCATAGTAAAACACATAAAACAAATACATAGGAAATCACTTTTTTTCCTAAGACAAATTTGTAAATGAAAAAGTTTTTTTATAAATGTTTGAATTTCAACATATATAAATCTCGTTTAAGTAAATCGTTTTCATTTTCTTGTAATAATTGATTTATTTAAACCAAAATATAAAAAACAGTTCATAACAACAGCATTCTGGTCAGATTAAAAAGAAAAGCTTACTACAAATCGTGTGCATTAAGTCAATACACATAGATGGCAGTGGGCAGAAAACATTTTGAAATATCGTACCAAAAATTGCCACCTAGGGAAATTTGAGTTCAAAAATGGTAGGAAAAGCAAAACAAATCCACAAGCTGTTAAGAACGTGTTATAATTGTGTGATTCAATAATTATTTTCGTATTTCTCTGCCAACAATTATAGACATCTAACGTACACTAGTAAAACTGAAGATAAATTTAGCAAGTATTATTTTAATTCGTCAGGGCCAACTTTGATGTATTTTTCAAAATGAAAGTTCCAAAAATATATTTTAGAAATAATTTAATTTTAATATTCCTGCAATTAATATTTATTTAATACCAATATACCCTTCTTGTATATTGCTGCTAAAGATATTATGTAGAACACTTTTGTATAAAAATTTTGTAACATTTTTGCTTTATTCATTGTAAAACTTAAAGCTAAAAAACACCATTTTTACTATGGATTCCTATGGAAAACAGTGAAAAGTTATACCACTAAAAAAGCTTCTAAAAAATACGTCATAATGATTATGGCTCTGTACTCTAGAAGGCTCTGAGCAGCACTCAATCAATTTTTGTTCAATCGACTTGAAATTTTAACTGTAGCTTCTTAAATAGATTTAAAATCGAAGTACCTGAGTTTTTTTTTTGATTCATTAAAAATTAAAAAAGATATACAACTTTTTATTCGAAAATTATAGTCGAAAAATGAAACTTTTTCTTCAAAATTGTCTCTATTTCTTTTCGAATTTTTTAATTTCCTCAGGTACTTCGATACTAAAACTAATATATTTCATGAACATATTTTATGTTTTGTTCCAGGAACAAATTTAAGACACTTCTACTGCGTGCAGTGGAGCAACTCGAGTCAAAATCACTTCTACTAAAGCTACTCTTGCGCCGCCATTTTGTATTTGTTTTACATAAAAAATTTTTTTTGTTTATTTAAATACATATATGCCAAATATAGCCTAAAAGTTTTTTTTTCTCTATACCCAACCCATTCCTCAAAAAAAAACTCAAAACTAAGCACTTGAAAATGGTAGGTCACAGTGGTGTTCTCCCTTAATAAAAATAGAGAAATTCGTGCGCGCGAATTTCACTATTTTTATTAACCCAAATTGGAATGGAATTTTTGGTATTTTGGCTTTGGAATTATGGTATTTTTTTTTTTTGAATTCTCAGTTATGGAATTTTAGTTTTTGGAATTTTGAGTTTGGAATTTTTAATTTGGAATATTGATTTTTGGTGATTAGTACCCAACCCAATTTGAAATGTTGGATTTAAAATTTAAAGTTTGGAATTTGGAATTTGAAATTTGGAATATGGAATTTGAAATTTAGAATTTGAAGTGTGAAGTTTGAAGTTTGAAATTTGGAATTTGGAGTTTGAAGTTTGGAATTTGGAATTGGGAATTTGAAATTTGGAGTTTGAAGTATGGAATTTCGAATTTAAGATTTAAAATTTAGAATTTATTTTTTTAATCGTCCAAGGTGAAGAGTTTTTGGATTTAAATAGTTTTGTTCATAACATTGTTGGTTAGGGCAAGGTTAATAAAGTTTCAGATTTCTAAATCAAAATGATACTGAATTTAAATTTATATCTTCTTCTAGGGGGAATTTAGCAGATTGTACGTTTAAAATTAAAATAATGTTTATTAGCCAAATCATATATTTGTGCTAATTGTTTGTCATATACGGTATTAACTAGAAGAAAAAGCCTGTAATATGGGCGTAAATATTACTTCGTTTAATTTTCTCATAAGAACTAATGCAAATTCGGTCATTTTGACTTAAATATTTATGAACTAAAATTCACTCGAAAAGAATATATTTTTCGATAAATTGCGTCCTCAATATGGTTAGAATTAATGATAGAAAAATCGTAGAAGAAAATCTCTCTACATTTTCAGGTAGGATGAGAAAAGAAAACCACCATTTTTCATTACTTATGCAACCAAACAATAAAATTTTTCTGTTTACAGGAAAAAAAATTTAAAACAAACCCGGACTGCCTTGATTTTTGTACCGGCCCTTCACATGACAATCGCCGTTTATAGTATCTCAACATAATAATTACCGTCGTCTGTCTGTTTGTATGGATATAACGCAAAACAAAGAAAACTATCGCAGTAGTCGCGCATTTCTTTTTGTACATATTTTTGTTTCGTTGTTTGGATGACATGAACATTTCTGTGTGCTATGATTTGTATTTTTGAAAAAAAAAAAAAAACAAAAACTTTAGTTTGTGTTTCAGTTGTGTTCAAAGTATATTATATAGTTTTCAATAGTTTTGAATTTTTTTTTCGTGTGAAAATTTCTGTTATTTTAACTTTAACATTATGTTAAACATTACGTTTTGTCTTAATTCGCTTTCCTCTAGAAACAAAAATTTTACTTTTCAGGCTATTATTGAGTTTTCAGAAACTTCCGTCAGTTTTGACGGGTAATTACTAGTAGTAATAAGAATATACTTATGTGGGTACTCAAATTATTTAATTTAATTTAGTATGGACAACTTTTAGTATGGAGATTTTGGAGGTAATTTCTAGAATCGATAGCGCTATAGATTTGGAAATGAAATTTTATAGGGTTTCAGATTTTTTAGTTACTGATTTTAGAATTTTAGTAAAAAAAAAAGATATTTAGTATTTAATATTCATAATTTATAATTAAAATTGTTTATGCATCTCTCGAATTTCACGTTATTTAGTAAGTGATTAATTTGTTGTCCTTTTAATTTAGGTGCCGAATTGAATTTAATTTGTTTAAGGGTATTAAGGGCTGATTTTAAATAAAGAATTTATGGTCAATTAAATTGGATTTTCGGATTTACTGAATTTAATAAAAATAAATTAATTTTTGTTAAAATTAAGTTGAATTAAATTTAGTGAAATGAATATTTCTATGTAATCGAAGCATTAAAGTCATGATGTTGGTATTGGTAGCAATGTGGATATTGGTATTAGGGTTAATGTTAATATTGGTATTAATGTTAATGTTAGTTTTAGTATTAGTATTGGTATTCGTATTTATGTTGATTTTGGTAGTATATTTAGATTAATAAATTAGTAAATAATCGTTAAACTTCACCAAGCTGGCATTGGCTGAGGCGATAGCGCGACGGGCGAGGTGGTAGTTGGTTTAATTATTGTTATACAAATTATTTATGTTAATTTATTTGTAGTACATAAACAATAACTTATTTCAGAGAATTTAATTTATACTTAATTAATTTTAGAATATGTAGTAATTATAAAGGATTAATACAGATTTTAAATTTAGAACATTTTGTTGAAGAACCTGAAGCAGCTTTCCAGGAACTTGAAAAAAAATGAACTTGAAATTCTGCTGTCTTGTGCTAAGTAATTGACCAAACATATACTACTAACAAATTTACTAACTATCAACTACTTAGGTGTTTGGAATCGGGTTGATTCTTTGTTGCTAACATACCTTTCCTTTCCTTCGGTTTTGTTATATATAAAGGGTGTACGGCTACACCTGGTGTCATCCGGGAGTCTTGCTTGGTCATATGGTCTGTTCAATCAATCAATTTGCAAGGATATTTTCAGTCACTATGCGACAGGATCACGCAGATTTCAGTTATTGTAAATGAAAATTGTGATCAGTGAATTTATTAAAAAAAGTGGCTTTAATACTCTCAAGTCAACAAATTTACTTACTATTGATGTGCCGATATAGCAATTTAGAGAGATTTCTTTCCTGCACAACATTTCACCTAAGCTTGACTAATATATGGAACGAACATTTGGTAGATTTGCGATAGTTGAGTAATCAATCCATTGAATTTCCGAAGAACTCCTTATTTTAGAAAAGAGCGTTCTTAAAAAACGGGGAAGAATGGCTGTGTACTCCATATTACAATAGTCATTGCTACGTCACATTCGAGTAGGTTTACTAGTTTCGGATTGGTTAATTGGTACAGATAGTTTCAGTAGATTTTGACAACTTGAAAGGTCTAGAGGATTTACTTCTCAAGCGTAAAATCCTAATGAATGAAATGTGCTAGGTTTTCAAAAATTGAACCTTGTACTATAACAATATCGAGTAGATATTTAACGTAATCGGTTGAGAAATAACCAAGTTCAATCCTACTTGGCCATATTCCAGAACTTCTATATTCCATATTCCACTTCCATTGTACCAGTCGAGTTTCATCCTAATTGGTTGATAAATAGCAAGTTCCATCCTACTCATGGATCATTACAACTTATCATACAAAATTGATAATTTCGCATTTGATAAGTTATGGTGATTCTGATGTGCAACACTTATCACTTATTATTATCAAAATTTGATAAGTTTTTAAATTGATAAGTGAATGAGATTTTTTTACTTTTGGTGAAGCACGTACCTATCACTTATCATTATCAAAAAAAAACTAACTTATGAGAAGTTGATAAGTAATAAGTGATAAGTAGTTGGTGCAATAGGGCCCTGATGAACATTATAGATTTGAAATTGAAAGTTTTACACTTGAAATTGAACCTTTTACATTCCGAATTGAACCTTTAGCAAATTATATGTATGGGCCAATTAGGATGGATGGAACTTATCTATTTCTTAGCGGATTTTAGTGAAATTTGACATCTGCAATATAAATGGGATTCTAAATTTAATTTTGGATGAAGTTCTGTAAAATGACCAGGTAGGATAGAAATTGGCTATTCCTTGAATATGGCCAAGTATGATGGAATTTGCCTATTTCTGAACCAATTATAATGAAATTTGACATGCAAGTTGAAAATTGGATTCTAAAATGGTTGGAACGTCTGGAATATGGGCCAAGTATGACCGAACTGGCCTATTTTTAATCGATTATGATGAAATTTGACATGTGCGTTCACACAAAAAAATATTGCGGTGTGAATGGTATTTTATCCGAAAAAAACTTTATTTTTTATCCAATAGTACCATATATTAACTACGCAAGATCGGGTACAAATTTTAAAATATCCAAAAGGATCAAACAGTATACTTTTGCACCGTTCGGAGTAAACGCAAAAGTTGTCAACAGCGGATTTTTTTAAAAGGTACTTCCCAGAGATTATTTCCGTTCTATCGGAGTAAATATTTACACCGTTTGGAGTTTTCGTGAAAAAGTAAAATTGTAAGAGATTTTGGCTGTATTAGTTAAATTCGCTAAAGCAACCTGCATATTCCTTCTGTATAATAGAATTTAAATTGTGATACAATCAGTCTAGTCGCAGCGGCCTGATGAGAAGATTCAATTCTCTTACAATATTCGGAACATATTAAAAGCATATACATTAAAATAAAATACCGTGGGATAAAAACCATACACTCAAAAAATGTGCGGTGTTAATTGGTTTTTTATCCGAAAAAGTATTTTATTTTTCTCCAACTGAATATATTTTATAAAATTAAATACGCATCAACGGATAAATATTTTTATCTATCCGAAAAGATAAATTTTTATAAAAACTCCTTTTGGATTTAATAAAATGCACCTCTAGGTGTTTTCCTAAAGATGAATGTTCCTGTTTGGGTTTTATGCGGTGTAAAAGTTTTTATCCAAATGTATTTTATGCCATTTTTATTATAATATCCGATTGGATTCAAATTATAAATATCCGATCGGTGGGACACTATGTAACACCGATTCGGTGTTGTGGTGACCTTTTATTTTTTTGTGTGTTGGAAATGGCATTCTAACACTGGTCATCTCTACATTTTATTGTCTTAGTTGTGCAGTATGCATTTCGACGTAATTGTACGTACATCATCAGCTACGTTTTTGTGTTTAAGTTTGTGAAACGTCTGTTGGTTTTGTTTTAGTCTAAGTGATTTGATTAATCCAGTTTCACGGTCAATGTTCAATACAAGTGAAAATTTATTTAATGCATGCATTTTCTATAAATTTTAAGAAATCTGTGATATGGTCTAGTATGATGAAAATTACATATTTTGCAACCGATTATGATGAAATTGAATAAATGGGTTGGACACACTCAATGATGTTTGACATAATGTCAAATTTCATCATAATCGATTATGGAATAGCCAACTTCCATCTTAATTGGCCATATCAATGTGAATATAGTTCCTTGCGATAAACATCGAATTTTTTTCTTTGGAATTTAAAAATTATATTAATTTTCAATTTAATATTCATTTGTTTCTTGTTTTTTTTTCTGTGTCGTGGTTATTTTATTCCGTGTGTTGTTAATTTTATTGTGCTTGGTTTTACAAGACGTGTTACGCGAACTTTTGGTTCTGTCCATCATAATGGTAGCCAACGCGTGTCAGTGTCGTGAAGGACAATGGTATTCGGTGCAGTGGTTAATATAGCTTAATTGTCCACTATAAAAGTGCTAGCTTGAAGAAGTCAGCTTGTGACTTAATAACCAGTTCCAATAATGTACATTGGTTCTGTGATAATTGCAATAACATTTTTAAAGTGCATAGTGATAAACTGTCAGAATTATCTGTGCTTTATAAAAACATTGATATGACAGTCAAGAGTATTGAAAATTGTGCTAAGGATAACTTGATTCAACAAGTTTCTGCTCTAAGCGGTTATTTGTGCGCGAATGATTCACTCGGCCATGTTAAACCGTGTGATTAATTTAACCAAAATGATGTGATTGGTGATGTAAGTGTGTCGGTACCTGTAGATTCATCTGGAATTGGGTTTGATTCTAAAAGTCTTCCAAACGTGACAGTTTCTGTACCTGCAGTTTCAACTAATGAAATTGTTTCAAAAAATCCCACCCAATCTGCCTTTTCAAATTCTGCTCCTAATAACAATGTGAATAATTTTATTATTGGCACAGGCAGTGGGGGTATTTTACGGGCTGCGGAACAACGTAAACAGATTTTTGTCTCCAGAATGCTCGGATGTTACCGAAACAAATATTTAACAATATTTACAAGAAAAATTCAATTTGTATGATGCAGTGTGATTATTCTTCATTTAAAATAAGAGTTTCAGTTACTGTTTTTGACAAATTGATGGCTTCAACTCCTTGGCCAGCTGGAGTTCTTGCGAAGGAATTCCAAAACTAAACTAAGACTCATCCTTTTTTAGGATTTCGCCAACACATTCAACAAATGGTAACATAGGTTTCCAAACATCTTCTATCAATAATATTAAGAATAAGCTAAACTGTTTTATAATTCACCAAAATATGAAGCTTAAGAAAAAATTTTAATTTATTGATAGCAAACATTGCTGCGCTTGACAAGTTGCCTCAAATCATTCTCTTGTCGGAAGTCTGGATCGAGGAGTTTGAACTCGATAATTATAAAATTTCTGGATTTGCTATTTACGGTAAATGTAATTCTACGTATATATTCAGTGGAGTAGTTGTTTATCTAAATGATAACATGAAGAATAATACTGTTTCATGCATGCGACTTATGCCGACATTTTACAGGTAAATTTTGAATTTAATTCCGTCCGGTTTTCCGTTTTAGTCATTTTTCGAAACGATTGCGGAAATGATTGTGATAACTTATCAGTAGAGCCCGGATGTTCATGCACGAAAAACACGTAAAATATGTATGCAAATATGCAGTAAAATATCATGAAATATGCACTAGAAATATGTAAAAAAAAAAAAAAATTAAGTAATTTTTCGTTATAAAATAAACAGTATTTATTAGCATTAATGTCCTACTTTCATTCGTTTTAAATTTTAGCATCTAGAAGTAATTTCCTCGCTTCGATAATGTACGTTGTACTATTATCTCTTAAATTTTCAAAAACATGTTTGATTCTTTTGAAAGTGTGTTGAATGATATAGCACGGCTTCAAGCCATGTACCCCATTGTGTTAGCACTGGCTGCGGTGATAGAGGAATATTTTCAGCAATATCTCTAAAAATTTAAATTCGGGACGGGTTTTCAAAAATACCCTTTTAACATTTTCGATCAATTTGTTTATGTTTGGGTTTTGGTTCCCGTTCGTCTCTGTCAGGGTATGTAAGCTATGAATGTCCGTGGACAAAAACGCTTCAATTAATTTTAAACTAAACTCCGATTTCTTATTGCCAGCTAGGGTTTGTAAAAACCCGGGTTTTACCCAGGTCAACCCCCTGGGTTTTACGTATAAAAAAAACCGAAAACCGGGTTTTTGCAAATCCTATTGCCAGCCTCTACTGTATGTGGTTATTGTAGTATTAGCACAGAAAATAATAAACATATATGGAAGTTCCATGTCAAGTATTTACATAGAAATATTCAAGCTAAGAAATTTATTCCTGCTCTAATCTAACCAGTTAAGACAGAGACAATATAATACAATATTACATATTTCGCTTCTCTTCTTTTTGTTTTTACAAAAATTATGTATATAAAACAAAAAAGAAGAGAAGCGAAACATGTTATTGTATTAAATTGTCCCTGTCTTAACTGGTTAGATTAGAGCAGGAATAAATTTTTTAGATTGAAAATTTCTATGTAAATACTTGACATGGAACATCCATATCTGTTCATTCTTTTCTGCGGTATTAGTTCTTATTTACTATTTGACTTTTTTTGATTTATTTTCGTGAAGATTTGTTTTCAGGTGTTCTTCAACCTGGTATTTTCAATTTGACCCAAATATTTTGTTGCACAATGTACATAGCAAACCCTTTCTATCGCTGTTGAAAATATCACCTCCAATATCTCGTGCAAACCTATTTAAACGACTAGCAGCATTGGCTTTCGTCATACCAGAAAAAACCAAATATGTAAACTTCTCTAAAACCATTCTTTAGAAATACAACACGATCAACTTGACGCTTTTAAAATACGTTAACAATTGGATCATCTACCTAACAAAAACCCAAGAAGTAAAATTACATTTAATTGTACGATTTAATTATACCTTTTTCGTATAAAACGAAAAAAATTACCAAGCAATATTGAATTCACTCGGAATTAACAATATTTGGTATAAAATCATTTAATAAATCAGCAAAATATACACAAAAATGCATTAATACTAGAAATATGTATTTATATGCAATTAGGAGACAAATATGCAATTATATGCAAAATCATAATGATGCCAAAATAATCAGTTTCACATGATTCGAATTTCTATGTTCATAAAATTTAAAAATAATGAACGACTGCAAATATGCATTTGCATGAACATCCGGGCTCTACTTATCAGTAACGGATCAACTTGAAATAGCAACGTTATTTAACAATCATTTCGTTAACTCGGTTCTTAACTTGAAAGAAACTAGTAAACCTGATGACCAATTAAGTTCTGACCTTATTTATAATAATTCGGAATTAAAGTGTTAATTATACTAACTGGTATATATCCCAATTGCTTAAAGATTGCTAAGGTTATCCCTGTTCTGAAGAGTGGAGACTGTTCTTTAATTAATAATTACAGACCAATCTCTACACTATCCGTATTTGACAAAATTTTTGAAAAATTAATTTCTTCCCGATTGGTAAGTTTTTTGAACTATAAAAATTTTTTTTACTCGCACCAATATGGATTTAGAAAAGGGTCAGGTACGGAATTGGCTCTTGCTGAAATTTCAAGTATGATTTATACTGCTTTTGACAACAAAAAGTACGTTGGAGCGCTTTTTCTGGATTTACAAAAAGCTTTTGATTGTATTGATCATGTTTTGCTTTTAAGTAAGTTATATTGTTATGGGGTACGTGGTGTTTCTTTTGATTTGCTGAAAAGCTATTTATTAAATAGAAAGCAATATGTCATGCTCAGTGGAATTGAAAGTAAAATTCTTGATGTGAAGTGTGGTGTTCCACAAGGCAGTGTCCTTGGACCACTTTTGTTTCTCATTTTTATTAATGATATGTCTAATTTACCATTAATAGGTCATATTAGAATATTTGCAGATGATACTGCTTTATTTTATGAAACGCTTGATCCTGGCACGATCTTGAGCAACATGGAACATGATCTCGTTATTTTATTAGACTATTTCAAATCTAATCTGATTTCACTTAACATTTCGAAAACTAAATATATGATTTTTCACTCTCCTTATAAACCAATGTTTACGTTATCTCCACTTACGGTGAATAACAATAATATCGCAAGAGTTAATTCATTTAAATATCTAGGAGTGACATTCGATATTCATATGTCATGGGAGGATCATATTAATGTAGTTAGCAGTAAAATTGCTCCGCTTGTCGGACTACTGAGGAAGTTATCTTATTTTGTTCCAACTTGGGTTTTACTAATGATTTATTTCTCCTTCATTCATTCACGAGTCAGCTATGGTCTTCTTATATATGGAACAGCGAGTTCAACTAGGCTGAAAAAACTTCAAGTAATGCAAAATAAAAGCATAAAGGCGATTTATAGACTGCCTATTCTATTTCCGTCCAAAGAATTATATTGTAATGTGAATAGTTTGGTATTACCTATTAATGTTCTATATAAATTTCAATTATCCCTATATATGTACAAAACAATAAATATACCTTCAGTTATGTCTAACCTTCATTTTGAATATTTTCATCATGTCCACGCAACTAGGAATTGTAATAGAATTGTTTACCACCACATTAAAACTGAATTTGGAAGAAAGTCAATTACATTTTTGGGACCATTTACTTATAATCAGATACCGGGAGATATAAAAAGATCTGAAACATTTCTTAAATTTAAAAAAAATGTCAAAAATTATTTTAAGAAAAATCTTGAATTTTATTTTTAGTTTTTAGACATTGACATCATTATATTTTCTAATTATTTTTATACTTATTGTTTTTTATATTTACATATTATTGTGTTATTAATTTAATTAAATGTATTTGTTTCTTTCTGTTTTTGGTTATCAACTCAGATTGTCCTTAAAGGGACATTAAATCCACTGGATAATCTGGTTGTTAACTTTTTTTTTTGATTAATGTTCACAATAAATAAATAAATAAATAAATAAATAAAGTGTTGCGTTTTCTGGGAAACTGATTCGTTTGAAATTCTAAACATCATATCTCCACTCAAACCGACTTGCACGTCGGGCAATGATGATGCTTATAATTTCTTGGTTAAGAAAGTATCAATTTATATTGTAGATATTTTTTCATACATTGTAAATTACGTTTTTCTTCCGGTATTTTTCCTTCCAGACTAAAAGAAATTCCAATATTCAAAAAGGGTGATAGTAAAAATATTGTTAATTACAGGCCAATTTCATTTCTTTTTGTATTTGGTAAAGTTATCGAAAAGCTAGTCTATTTAAGAGTGTCTAAATTTTTAATGAGCACTAGTTTTTTACATAATAACCAGTACGGTTTTAGGAGATTTAAAAGTGCTGAAAACGCTTTATAAGAATTTACAAATTTTTTATACAAAGGTCTGGATCACAGAGAATCGGTTGGCTTTATTTTTGTAGATTTAAAAAAAGCATTCGATATGGTAAATCATAATGTCTTACTAAAAAAACTTTCCTATGCTGGTTTCCGTTTTTTTGCAGTGGTTTCGTTCCTATTTATCTGATCGGTCTCAGGTTGTTAAAATTAATGATGCTTGGAGTTAAGGTATAACCATTAATGATGGCGTTCCGCAAGGTTCTGTACTAGGTCCTTTGCTTTTTTTAATTTACTTAAATTCTATTTTTTATATTGACTTTAATTCTGAGTTGATAGCTTTTGCTGATGATCTAGTGCTTCTCTATAAGCACCCTATTCGTAGCACAAACAATCAACATATGAAATCAGATTTATGCCTTCTAATTAAATTTTCATCTGGCTTGAAAGTATTTTCATTTAGTGACTCAAGTGTGAATGGTTTGATGCATTTTCAAGTGTAGTTTAATTTTAATGTATTATTGCATTATTGTTTTGTATATTGTTTAATTTTTTAGTTTTTGTTCATTTACTAATCACCACTGGATTATGACTATCCAAAGATTGTATTTTTATATAAATAAAAAATAAATAATAATAATATTCCAGAACTTTATCCAAAAATCATTTTAGAATCCCTTGTCCATCGCACTTGTCAAATTTCATCTTAATTGGCCATACATATAATTTGCTAAAAGTTCAATTTGAAATGTAAAAGGTTCAATTTGAAGCGCAAAACCTGCATAAGCCTTTGTTCTGTGATATGTAATTTCTGCAATATAAGATAACCTGCCAAGTAGAACCATTGCCATTACACAAAAATCTTGAATAAAATACATAATTATCTCGAGAGATTAAATTTAATCTTAACAGGATCGAATGAAAAAAGGAAGGGTGGGATTCATTACAAGAGAGTATGAGAATAGTTGGTTGCTTGAATTGTTCAATGTATATTACATACTGTAATACTTTGAGTGTTAGAATCCTTTACAATTTAAACCAGATAGTAATGAAGTGTTTTTTACGAGCTCTGTACTTTCATGATAAGGTCTTGTGAATGAAGTGTTGGTTCAGTTTAAATAGTTACCATTGTGGCGTGACGATTGACTGATGCTAAGCTCTAACAAGCTAAACGTTGTCTTTGTAATTTTTTCAGTCTAGGCCATATGAAAAAGGCTCATAGAAGGCTAAAGAGGTCATATTAAAATGGACGAAATCATATCTAAGATGAAATTCACATCCCACATTGCATAAAATGGTACATTCTCATAAGGTGCAATTATCGTCTAGGCTATCAAAACGGTAGTAGAAATCATAAAAAATAGAAATAATCAAACAATATGTTTAATGTCGAATATTCACTAGTTAGGCAGCACTATGGTCGTTACGCCCAAAATGAACGCGTTGAAAGGAACAAAGTTGTTCTTGCCTGGATACTAGGACACAAGAGAATTCCTGGTAACTTAAAAGCAAATCCACAGATCAGGCTAGGTTCGACCAGATTTTTCATTAAGCTACATTTGTTTTGCAGATCGAATGCGAAATGAAAGGTGGAGTTTAAATATACGACAATGTTATGAAACACTCCTTATATCATATAAGATCATTAAGATCACACACATAAATCTTATATCTAAAAAAAGAAAATCTCATAGATTAAGTAAACAGAAAATGTAGTATAATATAGAATTGTGTAGTATGTTGTACATACATTCTGACCTAAAAACAAAAATATCTTGAAACGTTAAAGAAAAATTTAAGATAAAATCTCTAAACTACAGATTTAGTGATAACAAGGTTGAAATTAAGAGTTTTATGTAAGACAGAATACAATGTTTGGACAGATATTTATAGTGTTATTGCAATTAAGTATTATACTATAAAATAATAACATACCAAAATAAACATACAAATTAACAAAAATTTAAATTGGTAAGAATTTTTTTTATATATGTATCTCTCTTCTACCAAACATTAAGATCCTTGGTGGGTATAGCACATTACCCATAGCAATTTAAAACTTTCCTTCATCCTACAAAAAATTTAACATTTATAACAATATTTCCTTGCAGTTATTAATAATTTTAAAAAGTTCGATAAGATGATTAAATTATGTTGTGAGGAGAAGCACACTGCCGGGTACTTGCTGACGAAACATAACTTTTGCCGGTTTAGTTCAGTGTTCGATCAAATTATGTACCTTCATTAACTTATCCAAGTGAATCTAAAAATACGGTACAAAAATATTTCTGGCACATCAAAAAATACATTAACATTGGTCGTTGATGCGCGAACAACATCAGCCCACATTATTGCTTCAATACGCCACGCCGTAAACCAGATCAAAGAAGATTATTCGGCAAAAATAATGTACTTGTACTATAAATGTTTAACATACAACACAACTTATTTATGGTGTGATTAAAATTTATTTTTTTGACTTCTTGAATTGTCACAATTTTTTGGTTAATCTTGCAAAAAAATTCGATTTGTCAAAATTGATTTAAATCAAAAAATAAATGATTTATTTTGCCCCCATCGAACTCCAAATTATTCGAAGAAGTTTGTAATCTAAAATTGCGGAAAATAACTCAAAGCACAACAAATTGGTTGTCCGATGGTGAGCTTTTAATTTAAAAACGCCCTTGAAAATGTTTATAGAAACTTTTTTTGGTTAAATTTTAGGTTTGGTTTAATTTATAGATTTAGATACATTTGACCTTGATACCAGTCGTCGTGACGTCATGTTTCATATTATATGCTTATGCAACAATTTCCTGTTGTTGTCGTGTTTCTCTTTCTATATTTCATTTTTTTTTTGTTGCAAAACGAATACATAATTTTAAATCATAGCAGGAAGTTGAGATTTTTTTTTTTGTCCAACTTTGATCTTCATATTGTGATGATGGGCGTCCTTGAAAATTGTATTTATATAAATATTTATGTGTTTGTAAATTTGACCCTGATTAAAATTTTCCTCTAACATAAAAAACATGACGTCATAAAACCGGTACAACAGTTTATTTCCCTATTTTTCCTTTTTTTTCTGTTTGTATGTGTGCATCTGTGTGTTGTGTTGTTAATTATATTCTGCGCAGATAGTCTGCGTAGAGTTAAAAATAGAAAATTCCTTGAAGAAGAAGTGTGTACAACGGTGAACAAACAATACACAATACATATTATAGTATGTATCTTGATAAAAAGTTTTCCTGTGTACATTACGTTTCGTATTGTTGTAATTTTCCGCAGAAAAGTTGAAAAAAACACATACACAAGCGTAATAAACGTAGGTACATAAAAAAGTTCACGTGGAAATATGTTTTATTATGTTTAAAGTTTTTTTAATGTTTTCACGTATCAAATTTTAATTAATCACATTAAAATTTTAAGATGACCTAAAAAAAAATTTTAATTTCGCGCTGAATTACCAACAACTTTTTTATACAGTTTTGTGTTGTAATCATAAAATACGTGTGATGAGAAATTTTTTTTGGCGAGATATATAATTTGCATTACAAAAATTTGGAAAATGTCATCTTCCTTCGCCGCAAAATATGTAGCAGGATCAAAAGAAATGATTTTACAATAACAACAAAAAACTTTTCAAACGCCAAATATTTATTTTTTTTTTTTTTGGTATAATTCATTTTGAACAAATTGAGGGTGGAAACCAAATTTTATTTTTTATTATATACAAAAAAAAGCTTTGAATTGTACAAAACAAAAATACAAATTAAATTTTCAGCTTTTATGTAAAGTTCATGACCCGATAATGGCATCTATAGAAGCCAATAATAATACAATTATTTGTCTTTTTGTCTAGGTCGATTCACCATGAAGTGAAAGATTTCAGTTTTGTTTTTATGTTTCTGCCCGTTCTTTTGAAATGGGCTTAAAAGGGATATTTAATGGAATAAATTATTTGCGGTTAGGTTTGGTTTGGGGAGATTTTACTTTTTGGTCCCCCATTTGGAGCATGTGCCTTGTTAATATGAACACATATAAAATGTCACCGATTTCAATTTTTTTTTTTCTATATATCTATGTTGTGTAAAATCGTAAAACGATATTTGACATTTATATAAAATTGGTAAACGAGTTTTGCTTTAGTTTACTTTTACAAATTTATTTGTTGTTCTTAAAGATATAAACTTCCTACACAGTATTATGCCACCTCAGAACTCTACAACCTGATATTTGAGATTTTTTATAACACCATGGTATTATGTTTCATTGATTCTTATTTGTTTTTGATAGGTTATGTTGACAAATAGATTAGATGCATTTCTCCCACTCATAAGAGTTCTATCGAAGCTTCTGTCTATTAACTAAAAAATTTAAACTATTGGTGAAACCGTTTCCCAACTGTACCTTAGTTACATTCGTCACACCATAAAAACGCATTATTATTCATCTAAAGCGAACATCTTAGAAAATGTGTGTTGTCTTTTTGTATGACTTAAAGTAGGATACATTGCTTATTGTCATTTCAAGAGTCTTAGAGAGCTTGCTGGAAACTTAGTTGTCTAAATAATACGAATTAAATTATTAACAATTTCAAAACTTATCAATTTACGAAATTAAAATTTAACTAGAATTGCAAAAGGTTACTTTCAATTTCATTCCTATTATCGTAATCCTAAAATTTCTAAGCGATTTCTTAAGAATATAAATTTAACTTTTTATTTGACCTTTTCAACTTTTCTTCTTGGGAATTTTTATGTGCGGGAATATGATGGAATACCTTGTAAATGGGATTCGCCTATACGTCAAAGATAAACAGTTTATGTCCGTACAATACGTGCGTTGTACAGTAAAAACGCGTGACTCCGAAAAAAACAATGTTTATGAGAAACACAGCAGTGAAGAAAATATTGCTACAACGCATTACAGTGTTTCTACGTTTTTTATATTTTTACAGGAGGCGAGAAAAACCGATCGGATTTGGCAAGAAAATACTCTACAATGAACCAACAAAATTTAATAATTGCCCACTTTCAATTGCTCACAGCAAGTATCAATTTTTTACCGACAAATCAATAAAACAATTTTGAGATATTTTTTAGATATGTACACGACACGGTAATGCTTTGTAGCCATCGATATGGTAGCGTTGATCGGAACGATTGGAACGGATCAATTTCTATGTCCCCTAAAGAATTGAAATTTGTTACAGGCTCATTTTGCACCGAAAATCAATAAACGCTTCGAACGGTTTAAATACATTCTAGTGGTTCAAGGTGATGGCGATACAATTACTAGTTTTATAGTTAAATATCTCGAACCTGCTAAAATGGTAGTTTATTGAATGAGGCACTATCCGATAAATTACGGTGGGTTAAAGTCAAGCTTAGTGCAACAGGATACGTTAAGAAAAGCGGAAGAAAATTTTTCCACGTATCGTGGGTTAGTTCTAGTAGGTTATAAGGAATAGTCGACAAGGGCATTCGTAAGTCATCACAGTCACTATTGTCGATCAGTCAATTAATAAACCAACAACGAAAAAGAGATCCGTTCAGAATTCAAGGACAGTCAAAAAATATGAACTTAATATGAAATTTCCAAGATTTCTACATTTACTAATGGTCACTCGACCATTGATTGAGAAACACAGATTTGGGTCGCGCAATTTCAGAAAGAGGCACTAGCCCAAGCCCTAAAAATCTGAAAGTGATCCCTTCATCTCTTGTATATAAGTCAGGTACAAGCATGTCTTGGTTTGTTTAAATATTACGAAAAATTCTTTTCAATTTTAAAATTTGAATGGACATTTCGGTTTGCTTCATTTCAATTTGCTAGAACTGTATTACTAATTCATGGTCATAGCAGCCGATAAAGTCCATATGGAGTGGGTGTAGTTTTGTGAAGCACTTTGTGAAGGGACCAAAAATAACAGTATTTTTTTGCTTTAAATCATGTAAGTACATATGCAGTGAAAAGTTTCAAAAACATATTTTTCTACGAACGTGTCAAAAGTGATGCTCTAGACTTAAGGGGGCTAACTAAACGGGAGCAATAACCGACATTTACTCCCGAGTTACATATAATATTTTTATATATAAAATTTATCAATCGAGTTTCATTGAAAATTTGTTAACATTTTTTTATGCCCAAGCTAAATTGAAGTTGCACTTCGAATCATAGTTTTAGAGGACAATCATTTAGTAAGAATCTATTCTATATGTTCGAGATTTTGTTTGGAAAATCGTAATCCAAGCCAATGTTCAAAAAGGTGCTACAATTTTAATCGGTTAGAGTCAGTGCTTCTCAAACTTTTTCATACTACGGCCCCCCGAAATCAGAAAAATAAAATCCAGGGCCCCCAAACATTTTATTCAATACTAATGAATTTACAGCTAAACATTTCAGACATTCTTGTTCAAGGATGTCAGATGTCTCGCATAGCTCATCAATTGTCATATCCGTATTCCGCAATTTAAAAAAAATGTTCTATACCAACCCAAAATATTCCTTCAGCTTCATCCGATTTGTTAGATTAAAAAATTATTTTACTCAAAAATTGTAGAATTCGAAAAATTGTCAGACCAAATATTTTAAAGTGGAGTAGAACAGTTAACGAAATGACTAACTAAGATTAAAGTTAAACATTTTTGAACTGACTATTCTGGATCCCAGTAAAATAATTAATTAATTTTTCTGAATTATCGAAATATGAAAATTCTGAAAATATTTGTAACATTAAAATTAAGAAATAAGAAAATTGAGTTTTTCTTTACAAAATTCAGAGTTAGCACTTTTATATCCAAAATTTCAAATTTTATTTATGACGAGTATCTTCTCAGTAGATGATAGTAATTCGGTTTTTTTGGTTCCAAAGAACTAGGCATTCGAAAATTTCCGAACTTTTGAATTGCCGATTTTCGGTAATTGATTAATTGTAATAGGTATCCGTAATTTATCAAAAAGTTGACTTTTCTAGAAAAGTCCCTTCCCTACTAAATTCTAGTCTTTTTGTCAGAATTTTTCCATTATTTGTATTAGTAGTTTAATGCACAAACTTTGGTTCTTAATTTTTAGAAAATTGATCGACCTCGAAAATACTGTCGATTCCACGGAAGTTAGTCTTATAGTTAGTTAAAAAGTGTTGACATGCAAGTTTGTTGCGTTGAATAGTAAAAGGGTTTATTCCTCAAACCTAGTGTCTCCTTTTTCCTTAATTCCCAACTTTTATGATAAATTGTTCGGATTAATTGAATTTTCTTTAAATTTGGTATGTTTGGGTAGATTTACCAATCAATCCGAAGATTTTTAGTTTAAAAATTATTAAGACACCAATGATGGATATCACATTTTTACGTGTAAAACCAAGCTAAAGGTTTTGATAAATTTATTAAACTTATTAATAATTTGTGTTTTATAGGCATTTTGTCTGAAGATAGCTACATAAATTTTTCGGTAAGTATTCGAAAAATTTACAAACATTTCTTTATAAAAATTGTTTTCGGCTTTTTATAGACAACATACTATTTGTAATGACATACTCATTATTTTCGATTTGGCAAATCAGAAAAATAATGGAGTCATACTCCTAATATATCTACCAGCAAAAGTAGAAAATATTCATCCCCTCCCCCTTTTCTTTCCCGCAGAGTCAATACAAAGTGTATCAACTCTCAAAAATGAGAAATCTCTTTGAGATTTTGTGTTAGTAATTCGGTTTCGTACAGAAAAGTAAGGGTAGCTACGACCGAACTACAAAAATTCAAATTACAAATAGTATGTTGTCTATAAAAAGCCGAAAACAATTTATATTAAATCAGACAATTTTAACATCGTAAATATTAGTGCGGGCATTATACGCACACAAATGAGATTTCTGCTTGGAATTTTGAGTTCGAGTTAGTGAATATAATTCGCTAACTCAATACCCTCTAGTTAAATACTTAATGTATTTTTCGAGAGTTAAATTTTTGTAGTTCGGTCGTAGCTACCTGATGAGTAGACCTTACTTTTCTGTACGAAACCGAATTACCAACACAAAATCTCAAAGAGATTTCTCATTTTTGAGAGTTGATACACTTTGTATTGACTCTGCGGGAAAGAAAAGGGGGAGGGGATGAATATTTTCTACTTTTGCTGGTTCTGTGTTGCCATTTGTGAAGTTTTAACTTCTTTTTGAAGTTTTTTTACCCCCGAGAAGGATTTGAAGTTAGATCTTGACAAATGAAGTTTTTTTTAAATTATACTTTTTAAAGTTTTTTGTTTTATATTCTAGCAATTAATTCGAATAATTATTTGATATTGATTTATATTTTATTAAAAAATTAAATTTTTTTAAACCTTATAAACGCAGTTAATTTTGTGCCTTTATTCCGTCATTATTCGTTCTTTTATTGTTTTTAGGGTATTTTTTAAAAATCGAATAGACTGATAGTAAAGTCAGATTGCAATAAAAAGGCTAATTCTTTTTATAAATTGAATTTATTTTTGATTTGTTCATTAAATAAAACATTAAAACAACCAAGAAGGTTTCTATTAACAACATGGTATTAAGATAACCAAGGGTTCTGAAAATAATTTATTTACATATTGTATGTTTGAAAAAAATAAAAGAAGTTTTTTTTTTTAAATGAAGTTATTTTAAATTTTTTTTGAAGTTTTTATTTTAAAATGTATGGTAACACCTGGTAGATATATTAGGAGTATGACTCCATTATTTTTCTGATTTGCCAAATCGAAAATAATGAGTATGTCATTACAAATAGTATGTTGTCTATAAAAAAGCCGTAAACAATTTATATTAAATCAGACAATTTTAACATCGTAAACATTTCTTTAATATTCGCTACAAAAACTCGGCAATAGGATCTTGGAATTTTCTATATGGTGTTCTCAACACTAACCTGATATATTGTACAATTTAATGAAATTGAAATTGTTGAAGTAAATTTGACAAGTTGTCATTTGAAATTTCAAATTAAATTAAAGTACGAGTAATTTTTTAATTTACATACTAAATAAGCACATTTTCAATATCCAATTTCGCAAATTTTCAGAGACGTAAGTTCCTATAGTTTTCACTTTAAATTTATAGCTACTAAATTTCCGAGGGATTACTTGGGATACCGACCTCTTATTTAAAAATGTTCTTACTTCATAAAATTCCTGTCTCAATTAACCATGATTTTTTTGACCCGCAGATCAAGGTTTGCGATCGGGGAAATTCCTCTTCTTGTTCATTGTAAAATAAGAGCTTGCCTAGCGAAATCCTCGAAATTGTGGAATTCATTATTTGCACATCAGATATCTTACAAAAACCATTAACTCAGAAAACCGTAGCGGTCATTGATAAAATGCAGATCCAGAAATTTGTGTGCGAGGAAATTGTGTGGTTTATTTGTGAGGTTTTAAGGCTCCCTGACAACAGCTCCACGGCACCCTAGGGGCCGCGGCCCACAGTTTGAGAAGCACTGGTAGAGCATACATCATTTATTTACAGAAACAAAGTAATGAGTTATATCTATTTTAAAGTAACCATTAAAAAGTTTTTAAAATCTGAGCATTAGACAATTCGCCGCCCCGGTGGCACAGTTGTTAGCATGCTTGCTTCAAGCTCCGGAGGTCCCGGGTTCGATTCCCGGCGGTTGATGAAAAAATCACGGCTGGTTAATGTATGGATCAATGAACTAATCACTCATTATCCGTTGTAAAATTGATTACGAAACTTCACTATGAAGCGGCCAAGTCCCTCTATGGGATGTAGCGCCAGCGAAAAAAAAAAAAAAATTAGACAATTCCATAAATTGATGACATGGCCTCTTGAATTACTAACAATAAATGCTCATAAAAGGGGTACTCTCGTTTACGTTTTGGCCTCGCAATAGTACCATAACTTCCAGTCGATGGATTAAATTTTATCAAGTCTTAATAATGTTAATGCGTACCTTAATGATATTTTAATTGGTGTAAAAACAAAGTCGGATTGCGAAACTGAACTTCAAAAATTATTAAGCCGTTTGATTGAATCAAAAGTAAAACATATTTAGAGAAATTTAAATTATTAAAACAAAAGGTTGGGGATCTAGGTCAGTTGGCCTCTACCCGTAATATGTATATACGATTTATTTTCCACGGAATTGAGAATTTTAAGGTGGATGGTTAGGAGTAGGGATACCGTTAAGAATTTGGTCGATGCTCAGATTGTGCTGTAAGCCATCCAAAAGCTAAGTTTTACTGCCAAAGTAGTGCATTCTACAGCAGTGACTAATCTCAATCAGGTTGTAATGCCCTTATCTCTGTCAATTCAATAACTAGAGGAAAAAGCCATTGGATAGGTGCTATTCTTTTACTTAGTTCTAAAATGGTTCACTGAATGTTAGCATTCATATAGATTTCATTACGTTCAAATTTCCAAGAATTCTACATTTAAATTTTTTAACGAATTTTCTATAAATCCCGCAGGGCCGCAGACCAGTACAAATATCTTACGGATCACTAATGGTCCGCAGACCGTTGATTGAGAAACACAGATTAGCCCAAGCCCTGAAAATCTGAAAGTGATCCCTTCCTCTCTTGTATATACGTCAGGTACAAGCCTGTCTTGGTTTGTTTAAATATTACGAAAAATTCTTTTCAATTTTAAAATTTGGATGGACATTTCGGTTTGCTTCATTTCAATTTGCTAGAACTGTATGATTCTGAAAACCCATGGTCATAGCAGCCGATAAAGTCCATATGGAGTGGGTGTAGTTTTGTGAAGCACTTTGTGAAGGGACCAGAAATAACCCTGTTAAAGTTAGCCGAAAGTTTCCAGCCGAAAGTAAAAAGTCGATAATGCAGATTACCTTATTAACATTCCAGAAGAAAATAAAAAATCTTGTGGTTATCAGCCGAAAGTAAATAGGATACGCTTGTCATAAACAATTTTGTAAATAGTCTTACGTGGAAAACTTCGTTTAATCTAATCGCGGAAAACATTTGAAAATCAGAAAAATCCACAAAATAGGAATAAAATCAACCTGTAGAGTGTATATCTGAAGTTGAATCGTTTTTATTGAATTTGTCAATAGCCATCGCAGGAAAAAAATTCAGTTCAAGTTTCCCGTCAGAAATCGCGGAAAATTGGAAAAACGTTCCAGCCGAAAGTAAAAAATAAATGTCAGCCTCTAGAGTGTTATGTCTGGAGATGTATTTTATTGATGCGACTTGTCAATAGCTATCGCAGGGAAAAAATTCAGTTCAAGTTTCCCGTCAGAAATCGCGGAAAATTCGATTTTCCAAAAATCATTAGAAAATGTATATAAAATCAGCCTCTAGAGTGTTATGTCTGGAGATGTATTTTATTGGTGTGACTTGTCAATAGCTATCGCAGGGAAAAAATTCAGTTCAAGTTTCCCGTCAGAAATCGCGGAAAATTGGAAAAACGTTCTAGCCGAAAGTAAAAAAATAAATGTCAGCCTCTAGAGTGTTATGTCTGGAGATGTATTTTATTGGTGTGACTTGTCAATAGCTATCACAGGGAAAAAATTCAGTTCAAGTTTCCCGTCAGAAATCGCGGAAAATTCGATTTTCCAAAAATCATTAGAAAATGTATATAAAATCAGCCTCTAGAGTGTTATGTCTGGAGATGTATTTTATTGGTGTGACTTGTCAATAGCTATCGCAGGGAAAAAATTCAGTTCAAGTTTCCCGTCAGAAATCGCGGAAAATTGGAAAAACGTTCCAGCCGAAAGTAAAAAAATAAATGTCAGCCTCTAGAGTGTTATGTCTGGAGATGTATTTTATTGGTGTGACTTGTCAATAGCTATCGCAGGGAAAAAATTCAGTTCAAGTTTCCCGTCAGAAATCGCGGAAAATTCGATTTTCCAAAAATCATTAGAAAATGTATATAAAATCAGCCTCTAGAGTGTTATGTCTGGAGATGTATTTTATTGGTGTGACTTGTCAATAGCTATCGCAGGGAAAAAATTCAGTTCAAGTTTCCCGTCAGAAATCGCGGAAAATTCGATTTTCCAAAAATCATTAGAAAATGTATATAAAATCAGCCTCTAGAGTGTTATGTCTGGAGATGTATTTTATTGGTGTGACTTGTCAATAGCTATCGCAGGGAAAAAATTCAGTTCAAGTTTCCCGTCAGAAATCGCGGAAAATTCGATTTTCCAAAAATCATTAGAAAATGTATATAAAATCAGCCTCTAGAGTGTTATGTCTGGAGATGTATGTTATTGGTGTGACTTGTCAATAGCTATCGCAGGGAAAAAATTCAGTTCAAGTTTCCCGTCAGAAATCGCGGAAAAATGGAAAAACGTTCCAGCCGAAAGTAAAAAATAAATGTCAGCCTCTAGAGTGTTATGTCTGGAGATGTATTTTATTGGTGTGACTTGTCAATAGCTATCGCAGGGAAAAAATTCAGTTCAAATTTCCCGTCAGAAATCGCGGAAAATTCGATTTTCCAAAAATCATTAGAAAATGTATATAAAATCAGCCTCTAGAGTGTTATGTCTGGAGATGTATTTTATTGGTGTGACTTGTCAATAGCTATCGCAGGGAAAAAATTCAGTTCAAGTTTCCCGTCAGAAATCGCGGAAAATTCGATTTTCCAAAAATCATTAGAAAATTTATATAAAATCAGCCTCTAGAGTGTTATGTCTGGAGATGTATTTTATTGATGTGACTTGTCAATAGCTATCGCAGGGAAAAAATTCAGTTCAAGTTTCCCGTCAGAAATCGCGGAAAATTCGATTTTCCAAAAATCATTAGAAAATGTATATAAAATCAGCCTCTAGAGTGTTATGTCTGGAGATGTATGTTATTGGTGTGACTTGTCAATAGCTATCGCAGGGAAAAAATTCAGTTCAAGTTTCCCGTCAGAAATCGCGGAAAATTGGAAAAACGTTCCAGCCGAAAGTAAAAAATAAATGTCAGCCTCTAGAGTGTTATGTCTGGAGATGTATTTTATTGGTGTGACTTGTCAATAGCTATCGCAGGGAAAAAATTCAGTTCAAGTTTCCCGTCAGAAATCGCGGAAAATTGGAAAAACGTTCCAGCCGAAAGTAAAAAATAAATGTCAGCCTCTAGAGTGTTATGAATGGAGATGTATTTTATTGGTGTGACTTGTCAATAGCTATCGCAGGGAAAAAATTCAGTTCAAGTTTCCCGTCAGAAATCGCGGAAAATTCGATTTTCCAAAAATCATTAGAAAATTTATATAAAATCAGCCTCTAGAGTGTTATGTCTGGAGATGTATGTTATTGGTGTGACTTGTCAATAGCTATCGCAGGGAAAAAATTCAGTTCAAGTTTCCCGTCAGAAATCGCGGAAAATTCGATTTTCCAAAAATCATTAGAAAATGTATATAAAATCAGCCTCTAGAGTGTTATGTCTGGAGATGTATTTTATTGGTGTGACTTGTCAATAGCTATCGCAGGGAAAAAATTCAGTTCAAGTTTCCCGTCAGAAATCGCGGAAAATTGGAAAAACTTTCCAGCCGAAAGTAAAAAATAAATGTCAGCCTCTAGAGTGTTATGTCTGGAGATGTATTTTATTGGTGTGACTTGTCAATAGCTATCGCAGGGAAAAAATTCAGTTCAAGTTTCCCGTCAGAAATCGCGGAAAATTCGATTTTCCAAAAATCATTAGAAAATGTATATAAAATCAGCCTCTAGAGTGTTATGTCTGGAGATGTATTTTATTGGTGTGACTTGTCAATAGCTATCGCAGGGAAAAAATTCAGTTCAAGTTTCCCGTCAGAAATCGCGGAAAATTGGATTTTCCAAAAATCATTAGAAAATGTATATAAAATCAGCCTCTAGAGTGTTATGTCTGGAGATGTATGTTATTGGTGTGACTTGTCAATAGCTATCGCAGGGAAAAAATTCAGTTCAAGTTTCCCGTCAGAAATCGCGGAAAATTGGAAAAACGTTCCAGCCGAAAGTAAAAAATAAATGTCAGCCTCTAGAGTGTTATGTCTGGAGATGTATTTTATTGGTGTGACTTGTCAATAGCTATCACAGGGAAAAAATTCAGTTCAAGTTTCCCGTCAGAAATCGCGGAAAATTCGATTTTCCAAAAATCATTAGAAAATGTATATAAAATCAGCCTCTAGAGTGTTATGTCTGGAGATGCATTTCATTGATGCGACTTGTCAATAGCTATCGCAGGGAAAAATTCAGTTCAAATTTCCCGTCAGAAATCGCGGAAAATTCGATTTTCCAAAAATCATTAGAAAATGTATATAAAATCAGCCTCTAGAGTGTTATGTCTGGAGATGTATTTTATTGGTGTGACTTGTCAATAGCTATCGCAGGGAAAAAATTCAGTTCAAGTTTCCCGTCAGAAGTCGCGGAAAATTGGAAAAACGTTCTAGCCGAAAGTAAAAAAATAAATGTCAGCCTCTAGAGTGTTATGTCTGGAGATGTATTTTGTTGATGTGACTTGTCAATAGCTATCGCAGGGAAAAAATTCAGTTCAAGTTTCCCGTCAGAAATCAAGGAAAATTGGAAAAACGTTCCAATTTTCCGCGATTTCTGACGGGAAATTTGAACCAATATATTTTCCCTGTGATGGCTATTGACAATTCACACCAATAAAATACATCTCCAGACATAACACTCTAGAGGCTGATTTTATATACATTTTCTAATGATTTTTGGAAAATCGAATTTTCCGCGATTTCTGACGGGAAATTTGAACTGAATTTTTCCCTGCGATAGCTATTGACAAGTCGCATCAATGAAATGCATCTCCAGACATAACACTCTAGAGGCTGATTTTATATACATTTTCTAATGATTTTTGGAAAATCGAATTTTCCGCGATTTCTGACGGGAAACTTGAACTGAATTTTTTCCCTGTGATAGCTATTGACAAGTCACACCAATAAAATACATCTCCAGACATAACACTCTAGAGGCTGACATTTATTTTTTACTTTCGGCTGGAACGTTTTTCCAATTTTCCGCGATTTCTGACGGGAAACTTGAACTGAATTTTTTCCCTGCGATAGCTATTGACAATTCACACCAATAAAATACATCTCCAGACATAACACTCTAGAGGCTGATTTTATATACATTTTCTAATGATTTTTGGAAAATCGAATTTTCCGCGATTTCTGACGGGAAACTTGAACTGAATTTTTTCCCTGCGATAGCTATTGACAAGTCGCATCAATGAAATACATCTCCAGACATAACACTCTAGAGGCTGATTTTATATACATTTTCTAATGATTTTTGGAAAATCGAATTTTCCGCGATTTCTGACGGGAAACTTGAACTGAATTTTTTCCCTGCGATAGCTATTGACAAGTCACACCAATAACATACATCTCCAGACATAACACTCTAGAGGCTGATTTTATATAAATTTTCTAATGATTTTTGGAAAATCGAATTTTCCGCGATTTCTGACGGGAAACTTGAACTGAATTTTTTCCCTGCGATAGCTATTGACAAGTCACACCAATAAAATACATCTCCATTCATAACACTCTAGAGGCTGACATTTATTTTTTACTTTCGGCTGGAACGTTTTTCCAATTTTCCGCGATTTCTGACGGGAAACTTGAACTGAATTTTTTCCCTGCGATAGCTATTGACAAGTCACACCAATAAAATACATCTCCAGACATAACACTCTAGAGGCTGACATTTATTTTTTACTTTCGGCTGGAACGTTTTTCCAATTTTCCGCGATTTCTGACGGGAAACTTGAACTGAATTTTTTCCCTGCGATAGCTATTGACAAGTCACACCAATAACATACATCTCCAGACATAACACTCTAGAGGCTGATTTTATATACATTTTCTAATGATTTTTGGAAAATCGAATTTTCCGCGATTTCTGACGGGAAACTTGAACTGAATTTTTTCCCTGCGATAGCTATTGACAAGTCACATCAATAAAATACATCTCCAGACATAACACTCTAGAGGCTGATTTTATATAAATTTTCTAATGATTTTTGGAAAATCGAATTTTCCGCGATTTCTGACGGGAAACTTGAACTGAATTTTTTCCCTGCGATAGCTATTGACAAGTCACACCAATAAAATACATCTCCAGACATAACACTCTAGAGGCTGATTTTATATACATTTTCTAATGATTTTTGGAAAATCGAATTTTCCGCGATTTCTGACGGGAAATTTGAACTGAATTTTTTCCCTGCGATAGCTATTGACAAGTCGCATCAATGAAATGCATCTCCAGACATAACACTCTAGAGGCTGATTTTATATACATTTTCTAATGATTTTTGGAAAATCGAATTTTCCGCGATTTCTGACGGGAAACTTGAACTGAATTTTTTCCCTGTGATAGCTATTGACAAGTCACACCAATAAAATACATCTCCAGACATAACACTCTAGAGGCTGACATTTATTTTTTACTTTCGGCTGGAACGTTTTTCCAATTTTCCGCGATTTCTGACGGGAAACTTGAACTGAATTTTTTCCCTGCGATAGCTATTGACAATTCACACCAATAAAATACATCTCCAGACATAACACTCTAGAGGCTGATTTTATATACATTTTCTAATGATTTTTGGAAAATCGAATTTTCCGCGATTTCTGACGGGAAACTTGAACTGAATTTTTTCCCTGCGATAGCTATTGACAAGTCGCATCAATGAAATACATCTCCAGACATAACACTCTAGAGGCTGATTTTATATACATTTTCTAATGATTTTTGGAAAATCGAATTTTCCGCGATTTCTGACGGGAAATTTGAACTGAATTTTTTCCCTGTGATAGCTATTGACAAGTCACATCAATAAAATACATCTCCAGACATAACACTCTAGAGGCTGACATTTATTTTTTACTTTCGGCTGGAACGATTTTCCAATTTTCCGCGATTTCTGACGGGAAACTTGAACTGAATTTTTTCCTTGCGATAGCTATTGACAAGTCACATCAATGAAATACATCTCCAGACATAACACTCTAGAGGCTTAATTTATATAAATTTTCTAATGATTTTTGGAAAATCGAACCTGCTATAGCTATTGACTAGTCACATCAATGAAATACATCTCCAGACATAACATTCTAGAGGCTGACATTTATTTTTTACTTTCGGCTGGAACGTTTTTCAAATTTTTCGAAACTTTCCACGGGAAAGTTGAACTGAATTTTTTTCCTGCGATAGCTATTGACAAGTTACATCAATAAAATACATCTCCAGACGTAACTTTCTAGAGGCGGTTTTTATTCCAATTAAAATATTTTTTTGGGTTTCTCGAATTTTCCATAATTTTCCACGACGAACTGCAGCCAGGTTTTGCTATATAAGAATAATAACAAAGGTATTCAATGATAATCACACATCCTTACATTCCTTAGTAGGTTTTAGGCTAAACATTACCGATCGATATTAACTTAATTTTTTATTTTCGGCTGGTATAACACAATCTGCAATACCGAATATTTTTTACTTTCGGCTGGGATAACGCAATCTGCATTACCGTTTTTTACTTTCGGCTGGAAACTTTCGGCTGGAATAGTACAATCTGCATTATCGATTTTTCACTTTCGGCTGCCAACTTTCGGCTAACTTTAACAGTATCCAGAAATAACAGTATTTTTTTGCTTTTGCATATGCAGTGAAAAGTTTCAAAAACATATTTTCTACGAACGTGTCAAAAGTGATGCTCTCGACTGAAAGGGCGCTAACTAAACGGGAGCAATAACCGACATTTACTCCCGAGTTACATATAATTTTTTATACATAAAATTTATCAATCGAGTTTTCGTTCTTTTGCATCCCGCCCTATCGGGATTCGAACCCGATACCTCCCGATCCAATGAGGGCAAAAGATAGTTCTAGAACTGCTAGTTAATGCAATCAACCCTAGGTGAATAATTCATTTTCAAGCAGAACCAGTGTGAATTTTGCATGGGGTAGTAAAAAAATTGTGTACTTCTTTATGGGTTACATTTTGAGACTCATTAGCAAGGGGACATTCCTCATCAAATAAATAATTTTTGGTTTTGTTTAGCATTTACATTTAGATTCTGCTACGCAGCACTGATAAAATAAATTTTCAGAACCTCCCAAACAGAATTAACTTTTGCACACTGGTGGTTTGATTCTATAATGCTAATTCTAGCAAGATCTATTTGTTTTGTCCAAAACAGCCCCTTTTACATGCGGCTCAAGCCAATAAAGTCATCTTCATTGTAAATCACCGTTTGGCCTTTGGCTTGAACATCGCCTCGAGGCATTCAAATGCGATTTTTTTTTTCTGATGACTATACATCTGGCGTGTCCACTAATTTTTTCGAGGGATCTACTTTTCCAAAAAATATACTATATTACTACAAAGGTGGACTCAAGTATGCTGATCATTTTATTCTCGATTTTGTTCTCGGTACAATGGAATTTAATTATTGGCGATCGAACAAAAATGGATCATTTGATCGCGATCGACCTTATAGACACCTCTGCTATACAGATGGTGGACCAAATTTTGCCCACACCTCGGTTTTTATTATTTTACTGTCGGTTTTTTAACAATTATTTACGTTGTATCTGCCAACGCGATAACGGGTTAATTAATTTAAAATTTACATGATTCGAAATTCACTTAACATTAAAACTGAGAATTTGATGAGTTTTGATCTATTGCCAAAACATAATGTTTTATATTCACTATAGGATAATTCTAATCATCGCCTTTACATCTTTATGTTTTCTTATGTGAATCAGTTAATCAGAATAAAAAATATTAAATCTAATGCAAACTAAAATGTTTGTTAAAGCTTAGCACTACATCATTTTGTGTATTTTGTTATCTAAAAATTAATAAAAACATTAAAACAATAAAAAATTTCTGGTTTATTTCAACAGATTAACTGACGCCACAATAGTAAATTTCGGCGGTCATTAGTGAGCGAATGTGAATTAAAAATTGAAAACATTTAATTACTATAATAATATGTAGCACTAATAATTTGAAATGATAAAAAACAAAAATATTATTTTTCTAAAATTTGTGTAACTTGTACACTATACCACCACTCAACAAAAATAATTTGAATAATAATTACTTTTGAGGATTTAATAAACTACATACAATATCCACAAGCGGGCATCAGGTGCACTTGCTTATCCAGTTTATTACCAAACGGCTTTACCGGTGACTGCGGCAGCCAAACAATATTTTCTATTATAACTTCCCTTTGACTTCTTTTTATTCAAGAAATGTTCTACATAATACGGATGTATGCTTCCAGACATTTCTCTGTTGCAACACGAACTATTCACCGATTAAACTAATCCACGATAGAATAGACTTATCTTTAGAATTGATTTACAGCCATCTTTCTTTAATATTCACTAGATACGGAAAATATCGCCTGTCTCTGAATGTGGCAACATCTATTTTTCCGCACTCCGTCCTTCGCAATCTCTCTTTTTGGTGCCGAATAGTCATATTTGAACGCTATTTACAGTAGGGCTGTGTGCTGCAGAGAAGGTAGAGAAAACGTTCTCTGCAGCACAAACCGGAACAAGTTGTTTTCTTTTGCAACGCGGCCAAACAAATTCGACTCCCAAATGCATCTTTTATCGTCGTATTCAGATTGACTCGGCTCTTCTTTATTCCCGTGCAAATTTGTTATGCCTTTTACCTCCTATTTCTTAGTAATAGTAACACGGATGTCACAGGCTAGTTCCTTTCAAATTGACTTTTCAAAATTGTTGACTAGTTCATGCCAGTTATTCATAGATGGCAGAAAGGTCATTTGGTTTGGCTTGCGTGCTGGTTAATTTACAATGTTAATTTGTGTCTTTTGGAATTTCTCAATATCTCGTACATAAAAAATCTTAAGATTTTGAACGACGTAGCACGCCCAGAAACGGAAACCACAGAATGAATGAACCCAATTCCTAGAGGAAAGAAACTTTTCACAAATTAAATTAAACCTTTTTAGAAATAAGTAAAAGCAAATTAAATAAATTGAAAACCAATAAATGCATTGTGAATTCTCCTGTAACACAACAGCGGCTCCCCGCGATTCATGGTGTCTAAGAAGAAATTTGACCAATCTGTAGCTGTGACTGTTTTAATTCTATATTTGATGATTCCTTCTAAATCCGGTTTTCTTAATAAATTCTTCGCATGTCCTTCGATGGAATTGAGGAAGGCAATCGGATTGTATCGGATTTATGGCTTTTGCAGGAATTTTCCTATTAAACTAAACTATTGACGATTGTAAATTAAACTTTCTTCAATCAGCATTAAACGAAAACTGACCCGTTTTTAGGAAAACAGTTAAAATCTATTTGACAAAGTTTAATTATTACTTGAAAAGTTTAATTTATGTTCGTATATTCGTATTGTTTAATTAAAATTAGCAAAGGGTTATTTTAATTTATAAAACAGTAAAGGATCTCATTGGAAAAATTAATTTAATCTGATCGGGAAGAAACATTTTATAATTTTGTGCTGCTTAGATAAAGCCATTCACACGCGAAACAATTCTTAGACGATATCGTAAGCAACCTCGATACCTTTCCGCCGCCTATTCGATAGCGGAAATACCGCCAGCAAAATAAATGTGTTCGTTTATTTTTATTTTTTTTGTGGTGCCTTTTAGCAGTGTTTTCCTTAAAATGTTTAATTTAGCATTATAAAGCAAAATTATCATCCACACAGGAAAATGTCAATTCAGCTAATTTTAACGTATGAGGAATGAAATATGGACAAAATGTAAAATGTATTTGTATTTGTATTGTACAACCAAAAATAAAAATTTCCTTGTTTTTAAATAAGGTGGTTCCCGTATATTTTATAAAAAATACATTACAACTGCGTCATTTTACGATTAGTTACAAAAATGTCGTTGTTACAAGTAGATCGTCGTAAATTAATTTATAAATTTTGTCAGGAAAATCCAGACAAAAAAAAGAACGAGATTTTTCACTACTTCAAGGATCTTGGATTCAAAAAATCCTTTATCTACAAAACAATTAAACTGTTTGAGAATAATGAACCTGTGGAAAGAAAACCCGACTCTGGTAAAAAATGTCAACTACAAGGTAGCAAAGTTCGAATGAAATTGAAAGGTGAAACAGTGGGTCGAACTGCAAAATCGTACAGACAACTGGGTAAAAAATATCAAGTTGCCCCAAAAACTATCAAGAAATATTTACAAAGTATGAATATTCAACGCAAACCCAAAAAATCGGCACCAGCAACTAAAGACAAACAATTAGCTACAATCAAATCTAGATTAAGAGTGCTTTCCCAAACACATTTCGCTGCTTCTTCAGCTGATAAATGTGTGATGGATGATGAAAGTTATTTCACTGTTGAAGGTAATGAATGGCAGCCAAAATACTACTACGAGTCTCCCGATCACAATGCACCAGAAAAGGAGAAGTTTATTCATAAGACCAAGTTTCCAGGTAAAGTTATGTTGTGGGTGGCTATTAGCGAACGAGGTGTCAGTGACCCAGTATTTTTCAAAAGTGGTTTGGCGGTTAATGCGCAAACGGACACAAACAAATGTTTACCTGTGCTTCAGAAATTTATAAATAAATATCATAAAAATGATAAAACGATTTTTTGGCCTGATTTGGCATCCTCACATTATGCCAACGCAACGTTATCTGATTTACGTCAACGCAGAATCGAATTTATCACTAAAGACTATAACCCACCAAATGTTCCACAACTAAGGCCCATTGAAACTTTTTGGGCAAATCTGAAGAGAATGGTATACAGCAATGGATATCGTGCCAAAAATGTTGAATGTCTGATTAGAAAGATAAAAAGAGATTTAAAGAAGATTGATACATCAGGAACGCAGGCGGCAATGAAAAGAGTGCCAGAAAGGATCAGGAAAGCGAATCGATATGGAGCGCAAATTTTTCTGTAAATTTTATCTAAGAATTAAAGTTTTAAATAAATTATGGATTAAAATCGTTTGATTAGTAAATAATTTTTTTTTTACTTTTTTTTGTTTGTCCATATTTTATTCCTCATACGTTATATGAGTGCGTTTACAATCTTTTTGATTGAAGAATTGAAACTAAGAATGTTGAAGCGGGTCAAAGTTAGCCGATAATTTTCAGCCAAAAGTTATAAAATATGGGCAATGCAGATAGTGTCTTGGCTATCTCAGCTGAAAGTTACCATCCGACATATTTCAGCCAAAACATATTTCATTTAAAATGAAAAATTGACAAAACAACCTATAAACTGGAATTTCCAAATATGTAGTGAATTTATTGCTGGGTAAAGGCTCATTGGGTTGTCATTATTTGTGTTTGTAATTACAAGTTAAGTTTCATGAGAGGAGCATAATACAGAATTTAAAAAATTTTATAAATTCAACCTTTAAAGTGTCATGCCTGGAAAGTAGTTCAATTAGTGTGGATAGCCAACAGTTATCCCAAGAAAAATTATCAGGACAAGTTTCATGTGGGGAGCCCGGGAAAATTCGTTTGAATGAAAGGCTCATATAAAATGTAAAAAATTTTTTTCCGCTTTTTCCAGAATATGTCCAGGCCCTTTTCCAGAATATAATACTAGAAAGAGCAGTAAATTCTCCCTTATGCAAAATATTTTTAAATAATGAGTAAATAAATCCCACTTTTCCCGGGCACCCTATTGAAACTTGTCTTGATAATTTTTCTGGGGATAACTGTTGGCTATCCATACTAATTGAACCACTTTCCAGACATGACAATTTAAAGGTTGAATTTATACAAATTTTTAAATTTTGTATTTGGCGTCTTTGGTGAAACTTATAGTATAATTCCTAAGGTATGCAGTGACAACTCAATCGCCTATATTCTGCCGTTAAATCACTTCATGAAAATACCAGCGTTGTTTTGTTAATTTTTCATTTTATATAGAATATTTTTCGGCTGAGTAATGTCGCCTAGCAACTTTCGGCTGAAATAGCCGACACGCTATCTGCATTATGGATATTTATTTTACTTTCGGCTAACTTTAATAGTATATCGAAGAGAGCATATCGGAATATTTTAAGATTTGCAGCAAAAATGATTAGGGCTGAGGGTAGTATTAAGGTTAGCTCCAAACGTTCAGAATATTCATTCAAAGACTTGATTTAAGCCGTGCAAACCCGTGCAATGTTTCTTCCTCGGTATCAACTGATATTAATTAAGGTAGTAAAGAACTTCTGTAAGATCAAAGAAACTGAATTTATTAAGTACTATGAGAAAATATAATTTAGAAGGCGTGATCAAAAGTAGGATTGAAAAAGCCGCAGCTATCGAAAATGTTGCATTCATTCAGTAAAAGTTTTCATTGAATTTGGGAAATGTTTGGAAATAGTTTTGTTAATTCGAAAACAGATTTGTTTAATCTGAAAACCCTATAAGTAATAGGGCAGGAGTCGTAGAGTAATAAAAATAAACGACATGGTACACGGTTTCTCTATACGCGATTCAAAGGATAATAAAATTTCGAACTGAAACGTAAAAATAAAACAATATTTTTTGTTGACGATGTCCTTCAAATTGACTCTCAAAGTGGTAAATGTCGTTGTTAAAAAACAAGGACAAGGTACACGGATAGTTATTTGACTAACATAATGTAGATCTCCAATTATAAAAAAAATCATTCAAGCGTCGAACAGTTTTTTACTGACCTTCAGTAAGAAAATAAGATTTGAAACAGGTGTTGTCGTTGTTAAAAAAAAACAATAAGGCTCACGGCAAATTTGTAAATCATTTGAAAGGTTTTAATGCGAGCTTTCCAAATATATACGTGGTTTTTATATAGGCGATGACAAAGATGGTCAATTTCACCAAAATTAGACAGAAATTGGTGTTTTGACGTAGGACTACGTCTTTGTTTTCATTATATATGGGGGATAAACCAAAATTTCAATGTGATGACGCGCGTCACGGAATTGACGTATTTAGTAAATTTATTTGAGTAAAGCAATGTCTCTGGATAACTATAAATGTAATGTTTTAAAAACTGTAAAATTCTAACCAAGTTAAATAAAGATTTTTGGATTGAAAAAATATTTTAAACAACTAATTTTTAATTTATATTTAAATTTTAATTTCAATTTTAACTAAATAGTCATGAACTTGATCAAACATGCCGCACGTCATATTGATTTAAAGCTATAAAATAAAAATAAAAAAGTTCAAAATTTTTTTATTTTCATTATGTTAAATATTGCGTAAATTTTTTGAATTTATATGCGGTATAACCTAAGCAATCCTAGAAAAATGTATAGTCGCCAAGATCAGGCCGAAAAATGTTTAGGTTTTTGAGTTACGGGACTTCAAAGTTTCCAAGTGACCGGAAACTAATTGGATTTAATACGTCAATTGAATCGTCAATATTTAAAAATAAATTATATCTAGTATGCTTTTGTTAATAGCAAGACATTCCCATTTCTGTGTCATTGACATTTCAATGACGTTTTATTGAATTTGTTGACATTTTAATGATTGAAATTTCAACGATATATTGATCGATATATTATTTGTGAATTGCTTTATTAAAATCGGGTTTAAAGGTATTATTTCTGAGTAATAAATTCTCTTAGTATAAGGTCGTATGTAAACCTTAATAGCAAATTGTTATGGGACGCCATTATGGTGGAGCAAGTTTTGGAGAAAAGCGCTGGAAGATACATAAAATGGAATGGTATGCGACGAGAGGTGGGATTCGGTGCCAAAAAAAAATGTACGTTAATTGTGTTTTACTATTTTGTAATCTTGAATGATCCACGGTGATGCCAGGCACTGATTGAATAATCATGCCGGACAATTATTACGTTTCTCACATAATATTGTTGGATTTTCAACAGTATACTAGAGATGTATAACTGGATCTAATTGTTACAGGTCGCTGATGAAAACACGTTTCAGTTCTAACTTCTAAGTAATCTAAAAAGAGAATCTTTTGAACTGTCAAATTCAAAAAATTATAAAAACTGTTCTAAGTTGTACTCTTTGAGACATTAACGAAACCTTTTAATTAACCTCAAAAAGCGTTTTTTTTTCGCTAGATATATCTCGACTTCTACTCCACATTTTTTGATAAAACAAATTGGTAATTATTCCTCATAAAAAGTACAACAAATTCATAGTAAATTAAATTATAGGTTGCATCTCTAATTTTTAGGGGATAATATTACCTTTTTTTCGCAAATTAAGAGGTGGTTTTAACGCCTAAATAGGGCTTGGTTGCCGATAAGAAAAATGGTTTTGTTAAGGTCTCAGAGAATACTATAACTTTTATAATTTTTATAATTATTTGAATTTGGCAACTCAAAAGCTGTGATTGGTGGCATGGGAGTAGAAAATTTATATTGTTGTGAACAATTGTGATATTGGGGAAGAGGTCTCCAATTTAAGAAAATGCCTGTGCAAAACTAACAGAAAATGGTTGTAAAATATAAATGGTTGGTTTGGTGATCTTTAACGGACGCTTTGTGGGAAAAGTGTTGTACGAGGAGCCAGATAGATCCCAATTTTTTATTTTTGTTTTAGAACGGCATTTCATTGTGATATAACGAATTGAGAAATATAAAATTTAGTATTGTATAAACAATAAATATAAAAATTAAGAAAAAATATGTACAATGGGTACTCTTAGGCTAATACAGCCTAATGCATAAAAATGGCAGCATTAGATAATTAAAGTCTCTAACTCATAGGCTAATACAGCCTAATGCATAAAAATGGCAGCATTAGATAATTAAAGTTTTATTTTTAATTTATAACTTCTAAATTTTGGTTTAATTAAACTATACAAATAAAGTTTTCTCAATTTTACGTAGTCCTACGTCAATAGGTCGTGTCTCGGATACAAGCTCGCCGGTTTTTTTTTCATATATGTATATGTAATTATTAGGTATCGTTAATTTATTTTCTCTATTTCGGTTTCAGTTTTCAATAATATATGAAGAATATAGAATAAAGATGTATAAATGTTATAGTAAATGTTCGTTAGTCGGTAAATGTGCGTATTTACCGCTAACAGTTTGGTGAATGAAAATTTGATTCTGCACTATCTAAAATTTAGGTCATATGACTTTTATGTATCTGTACATAATAAATACCACATTTACCAAGGTGCTCTAGGAAATCTCTGGGGTGGTCAAACTGACATAAATTTACGTGTGAAAGTTTTGTAAAAGTGAATTGAATGTAATATTTTAATGTACTATGAATTACCATAAGATATATAAATATAATTGAAATATAATATTTTGTTTAAATTTAGTTTAGTTTAAAACAATAGACAAATTATAGTTTTCAAAAAAAAATTTAATTTAGCAATAATTGGTTTATAGCTAAAAAATATTGTCTTCCTCAGCACTCGAATATATGCCAATTTCATCATTCTCTTCGTTACAGCTTTCATTTTCATCCAATATTTGATATACATCAGTTGGTGTTTGAGTCCCACCGAACCAGTAAAAATCTAGAGAATTATCTTTCTCTACATCCATCCATTATTTTGTGCTACGAAATGTAATGGCTTGATATGTACAGCACTCTTCCAGATGTCCGTTATAAAATTAACCCTCTTAATTTTTTGGTCTAAAACCGAAAAACAAGGAGGTGACAAAATTTGGTCCATAATTTTGTAGCATTGTAACAAAAAAATTTAGAAATTTGGTTTTGAATGATTCCAATTGTAAAGCCTGATGGAGATTACGAGGTTATTTTTAGTCAAGCCCAATTATATTATAAACATCTTGACGGTTCGACATACGTCTATTTCCTTCAACATCTTTTATAGATGGACTAAGATAAGTATTGTAAATCAGACGGATTTCTTTTCAGGATGTTTATCTTCACCAGAATTTCACATTATGGTAATTCATAGTACATTAAAATAGTACATTCAATTCACTTTTATCAAACTTTCATATACATAAATTTATTTGACCACCCCAGAGATTTCCTAGGCCACCTTGGTAAATGTGGTATTTACATACATAGACATAAAAGTCATATGGGTAAAATTTGAGATAGCGAAGAACCAAATTTTCCTTCACGAAACTGTTATCGATAAATACGCACATTTACCGACGAACGCACATTTGCCTTAACATATGTATATGTATACATCTTTATTCTATATTCTCGAGTACACACCATAATTCCCACATATTTTATTGAAAACTGAAACCGAAATAGAGAAAATAAATTAACGATACCTAATAATTACATATACATATATGAAAAAACACCAATTTCTGTCTAATTTTGGTGAAATTGACCATCTTTGTCATCGCCTATATAAAAACCACGTATATATTTGGAAAGCTCGCATTAAAACCTTTCAAATGATTTACAAATTTGCCGTGTACCTTATTATTTTTTTTTTAACAACGACAACACCTGTTTCAAATCTCATTTTCTTACTGAAGGTCACTAAAAACTGTTCGACGCTAGAATGATTTTTTTTATAATTGGAGATCTACATTATGTTAGTCAAATAACTATCCGTGTACCTTGTCCTTGTTTTTTAACAACGACATTTACCACTTTGAGAGTCAATTTGAAGGACATCGTCAACAAAAAATATTGTTTTATTTTTACGTTTCAGTTCGAAATTTTATTATCCTTTGAACTCCTGTGTACCATGTCGTTTATTTTTATTACTCTACGGCTCCCGATCTATAAGGTTCGATTTTGAAAGATCATACTACCAATCATGAATTTTTGGCAAACAGTTTCGAGTGCATAAAATTTATCTATCACAGAGAGCCCAACGAGATGATTTGCACAAATTTGGTAGGTTCTTTCACTCTATAATTGTTAATTTGCTGCTGGTTATGCCCTTGCCCGCCAAGATCACATTCTGGCAATTCGACAATATTAATAAAATCACTATTAACAAAAAAACAAAGTTTGTTTACAACAATGATTTCAATTCCAAAAGAAGGAAACCACATTACAGGATGTAATCGCATTACCGGCATCTCAATTCGCACTATCCGTGCAATAAAACGATAACTCAAAAACATCGTTTTTCAGGAGAAGGCTTTGAAGTTTGAAATTATGAAGGAATCACATATAAAAACGTTTCATTAAAGTTGAATTACTTGTGCAGCAGGACCTGAAGGTAAATACTAGACAGGACGATAGAGCACCTTGCACAGATTTCAAAAGTGCAATCATGCAATAACGCGATAAGTAGTACTTATCGTTTTATTGCACGAATAGTGCGATATATTATATACCGGGTGTTTCTTTTAAACTGAGACGATCAAATATCTCGAAAAATAGCCACTCTACGGAAAAAATGTCCATAATCAAAATGTAATCATACCGCGGGGGAAATACATTAGTGCAAAAAAATAGTCCCCCACCCGCCGCTTTGCAGGTGGGGCGGGGGTAACTTTTAAACTAAGATAGGAAGCCATATTTTTTATTGCAGATTCGGATTCTACGGCTAAAAATACGTAGGATTTGACTGAAACATTTTTTTCGATTCATGTTAGATGGCGCTGTAATTGACGATATTCAATTTTTATCTCGGATTAAATATCTCGGAAAATAAGCACTCTACGAAAAAAATGGTAGAGATCAAAATTGAATTATTCCGCGGGGGAAATACATTAGTGTTAAAATTAGTACCCTCACCCCCTCCTTGTAGGTGGGTGTACTAATTTTAACACTAATGTGTTTCCAGCGCCATCTATTATGAATCGATAAAAATGTTTCAGTCAAATCCTACGTATTTTTAGCCGTAGAATCCGAATCTGCAATAAAAAATAGGGATTCCTATCTTAGTTTCAAAGTTACCCCCCGCCCCACCTACATGGAGGGGTGAGGGCTACTAATTTTAACACTAATGTATTTCCCCCGCGGAATAATTCAATTTTGATCTCCACCATTTTTTTCGTAGAGTGCTTATTTTCCGAGATATTTAATCCGAGATAAAAATTGAATATCGTCAATTACAGCGCCATCTAACATGAATCGAAAAAAATGTTTCAGTCAAATCCTACGTATTTTTAGCCGTAGAATCCGAATCTGCAATAAAAAATATGGCTTCCTATCTTAGTATAAAAGTTACCCCCACCCCACCTGCAAAGCGGCGGGTGGGGGACTATTTTTTTGCACTAATGTATTTCCCCCGCTGTATGATTAAATTTTGATTATGGACATTTTTTCCGTAGAGTGGCTATTTTTCGAGATATTTGATCGTCTCAGTTTAAAAGAAACACCCGGTATATATATATATATATATATATACCATTTGGCACCAATCCTACAATAAAGAAGGATAAACAAAACTTTTATAATTACGTAATAATTGTACTTGCATGTATGTATATTGTATACCTATACAGGGTGAGGAAAAAATATGGAAACCCCTAAAATTCTCGCGGAGTTTGGTCAAAAAAAAAAAAGACCAAGGTTTATTCTTAGGTAATTTTCAACAAGGTATTTAATGATGTGCTTGGTTGTGATCTTGACCTTCATCTTCAAGGTCATTTGGAAGTCAAGATCGTTTTCTTAAATTGAAACCCCTATTTTTGTCGAAAAGGGCGATCAATTTTACGTCCGAGTATGTATTTTCGATGACCTACCAAGATTATCTGAAGGAATATACATTGTGAGGTCAAAGTATGGAAACGCCCGAGAAATCTCGCGGAGTATGTCAAAAAAAACAATGAGCAAGGTCTAGTCTTAGATAATTTTCAACAAGGAATTTAATGGTGAGGTTGGGTGTGACCTTTATCTTCATATTCAAGGTCATTTTGCGGTCAAGGTTATTTTTTATAGGGACTCCTTAATTTTCATAGCAAATTAAGCTTTACAATTAAATTATATTCCTTCAGGTGACCTTGGGAGATCATGGAAAATACATATTCGGACGTAAAATTGATCGCTCTTTTCGAATGTGATGTCAAAAGCGGGGGTTTCCGTTTTAAAGTGACCTTTAAGATGAAGGTCAAGGTCACAACCAAGCTCACCATTAAATTCCTTGTCGAAAATTATCTAAGACTAGACCTTGCTCTTTTTTTTTTTGACATACTCCGCGAGATTTCTAGGGGTTTCCATACTTTGACCTCGCAATTTAAATTCCGTCAGAAAATCATAGAAGGTCATGGAAAATACATACTCGGACGTAAAATTGATCACTCTTACCGATTCTGTTATCAAAAATAGGGGTTCTAATTTAAAAAAACAACCTTGACCTTCAAATTACCTTGAAGATGAAGGTTAAGGTCACAGCCAAGCTCACCATTAAATTCCATGTTGAAAGTTACCTACGATTAACCTTGCTCATTTTTTTTTTTTTGGCTGAACTCCGCGAGATTTTTAGGGGTTTCCATACTTTTTCCTCACCCTGTATACATTCAAACAAAATCATTTTATTCATTCAAAGGCAAAAAAAAATGTTGAACGTAGTATTCTATTATGAACTTTTATTGTTTTTGTTTTTTACGTGAATGTATTGTAAAGGAAATCTTTACGCGTCTATAACTTTGGCATCCGGCCACCTAAAGATCTTAGCCATACCATGCTTTTCTTATCTGATTAAGATTCTTCTATAAGTCTGTCTTTGTTTCATGAAAATCGGATAAACACTTTTCGAATTAATATTTGTTAACAGACAGCAATAGCGGGGCTATAATGTATCTCTCTCGCTCTAGCGCTTTGCTTGAGTTTAGATGCCTAAAACGAAAAATACTCGTATAATCATTATAGCATCAGCATTTCGCTACAAACTTGTGACCGAAATTAACTTTTTTCATAATAAACTGTATATGTAATCGAATCGATAATGGAATCGAGTTTTCCAAGTGATCAGACGTGTTTGTTTATTTTTTTCTGATTTGAAAATTTTAATAGTTAAAAGTTTTCTTACGTTCCCTATCCAGTGCTTTCCATAATTGGTTCCGCTCTTTAAACAGGTTTTCTAACAACGGTGGCAAGTTTGCATATTTATTATACGATTTTTTTCTCTTTATAAAGCAAAGACCGCAGACACTATTGATCTCCATGGTGATTAACTTAATCTACTTATCAATTTCAATTTATTGGTAAGATTTCTTTCCCTGTCTAAATGGATTTGATCTAGCTTCTGAGAAGCAATATTATAAAAATACTCCCAATCAATGTTTCGATAATCCATAAAACTAACGGGTGGTTTTGACAAGAATTTTAGACAATCCGAAAGTTTAACATTGACTTCAATTGCCATATGATCTGAGAAGCTAACTATATTCTTGATTACGAAATTTCTATTATGAGGATAGTCCACTATCAAGTTATGTACTTGATATCAAAAAAATGATCCAAAAATGAGCCAAATTTTGGGTATGATATCGAGTTGCTTAACCAGTATCTGAGAGCTCGCCAGATTATATTGTTGGATGTATAATTATACAAGGAGTTACAATTTAATGAAATTATTTTTAAGTTTTTTACTTCAAACATATATTGAACATAAAACAGATAAGAGCCGACTGTTTCTCTATTTTATCATCCAATTTTTTAGACTGTGGACACGAATTCACTTACCTTATTAATTAAATCAATAAAATCTAACCTAAAAAGTTCGCGACACTCTGATGTAATGAAACTAAAATGGTCTCGACTCACCTGATCACGTTGTGATTGTCTTAAGACTGGAAACTGATCCTCTTTCTCCTGGCTTAATAGCGCGTGCTGCTGTTTCAATTGCGAAATTCCTCTGCGTTCATCTTGTATTATCTAGTTGTTGTTTGTTATCTCTTGAGTTTTTTTAGTACTCTACATCCTTTGTAATTTGCTGTGTGGCCAAACTCACCACAATTGATGCAGTAAGCTTTCGGATATTCTTCGGAATCATTGGTTGGTATATAATCCATTTTAGAAGCTTCACATTCATATCACCCATGTGAGTTTTTATATTTTACGCAGCGATAGTTATACGTGCAATTTCTAACTATATATCCGATACATTGGCATCGTAAGCATTGCACAATGTCCTTATTTTTTAATCTGTCCCACCTAATTCTGTGATGGCAAACATAATTAATCTTTGTCAGCTCCCGCAAGTCTACTCCATTTTCGGTTGTCACAATATGACAATCCAATTTATATTTATCCGATTTTGATCGTTGAGTTTGAAAGATTTTTAAATACACTTTCAATCCGGTCATTCTGGTATATCCTGAGTAATATCCGATGTTGGGTAAAAATGATGTACTCCTTTTAGCAATATTATTTGTCGTTTTTTCGACGAATAGGTGTGACTTTCTATGTCGTTTGTTTTTAGAAAGTTGAATACTTTTTTATGTCTGTCTGTATCTTCGCGAATAATGATATTATTGTGATTTTTCGCTATTTTGACGGTGCATTTTTTAGCTCCATCCTCTTTAGGAGCCTGTGCCAACTCGTAAATTTTAACGTTGGGTACCATAATTGGCGGTATTCTTCCTTTATTTAAATTTTTCAGTTGTGCTGGGGTATTATTGGTCTCTATTCGTTTTTCGCTTGTTTTCCCGTTGTTACTCTCAGTAACAGCATTCGAACGGATTAGCGTAGGATTTTTGGGGATGAATTCAGATTCCTTATCCTTATATCCAGAATCCTTATCGCCCGCTTCCATCATAGGTATAACCTCCGAGAATCTGTTATCACCCAGGATATATGCTGATTTACGTAATCGTTAGTTCTCGTTTTTTTTGAGGCTTCGACGTCGTGGTTGTGAGGTTCTAACGATTAATCTTCCACCACTGTCATGGACGATTCTTCATCACTGGTATCACTACGTATCTATTAGATTCTTTTTATGGTCTTTTATAACACTCGTTTTCCCCATAGTTTGGTTTTATAGTGCCCCTGCGTATTGCAGTACACTCAAATATTTTATTGACACTTATATACGGGAAATTTATTTATCCTTTTGTGTTCACACTGATTGTTCAGATTTTCTCCCCTTACTGTGGCTCGATATTTTTAATCGTTCCTGTTTCTTATTTAAATGGCATACTCTTACCCTTTATTTTTATTTTTAGGCGCTTTTAATTTGCCGGGTATTTGATTTTCTCGTATTTTTTGGCTTTTGTGATTTTTATTTTAATTTTTCAGGAAAATAAAAAACAAACGTGCATCGACGTTAAAGTCTACGGCAACTCTTTTTTTCGACTATTGTTCACCTAGCATACATTTATTTATGTATTCTATTTGTAAAAACAAAAAAAAATTATGTTTTATAAAATTACGACTGCCTAGAATAAAACCGACGAGATTTGCAACTTATCGCCGCCAACTTGTGCTTGGCTACCGCATGCTTTTCAAACAGAAATAGTTTAAGAAAATAATCGTAATTTCGGTGGATACCGGGTTTAACAATAGTTTAAATGAACCTATGAAAATAAAAACAGCCAACTAACTATAACCAGGATGCTAAATCTAGGTCTAGGTTACAAAATAGTAAAGAAAATTTTGAATTAAACTAAGTTATTTTTATGACAAATTTTAAACAGTCAATTAAAATAAATCTCGTGCCATAGAAGTTTAGTAGACAACATGATGTTTTGCGAATATTTTTGTGAAAATTTGAAAAATAAATACATATTTATTAACACTTCCTAACTCAGCTTCAAACAATATAATCTAGCGATGTGATTTATTACGAACACCAATCTCGCAAAATAAATTGTGTTCACTGTAGTGGCAAAAATCTAAAAATAAATTAACTTTGTTTTACGTCTTCTTCATCGTAGACGGAACAGCACTCAATTTATTTGTTTATAAAATTTGCAATCTGCAGAAGTTTTCTCATGCTCCTACGAGTATATTATAGAAACCGATTTTCTGCATTCATACATTCGACTGTTTTAATTATTTTGATAGACAGTTCACCTTTTTGAATAAATTTAGAGTTCAATAGATGGTTAACAATAAAAAAATTTTGAACTGCGCTTCGGGGCCTGGTTTGTTTTATTTAACATTTTTTTATTTGTTATGGATGAAAAACTCGTTATATTCTCTCGAACGTCAATAATTTTTAATTTTTATTTATTCATGCACGAAAATTAATGTTTAGCCTAAGAATTATTGCAAGTAGAAAATTTCGTCTTAATTTTTAATTTATTTTTCCATAAAGATTTTTTTTTTTTTTTTTATATATTTTGCAATATTGTTATATTGTATATAAATAAATTTCAGATGGTGGGGGGCTCTCTAAACTTATTTTAAAACATTGTAGTAGGTAGGTGTTAAAATTATTTATATGAAAATATATTTTGTAAATATATATTTTATTTTTTGCACTTGTATGTTTAGGAGGTGGTATTGATGTTCCTTCTTTTGGTAGCGCGCGGCTCTTATGTATATAAAGATGTGCAGTTATTAATAAAAGTATCGGGTCGATTTATGCGAATATAGTACGTACCATGCATGAGTAACATATAGACTGTATTTTCTATTAACATGTGAAATAATAAAATTTACTTCCGCCTTTATACGTTACATCTGTGTGAACACCCGGAATTTGTATGTCTTGTGTACACACATTTCCGGTATCGATTATCAATATTTAAAATTCGTAACGAGATGAAAGTAAAGTAAAGCAAACAAATACAATTGTTAAATATAGATAATAAGCGGGAGACACCAAAACAACTAAAATCTTATCGTGGAATATAAAAAAAAATTTGTTGCGGTTATTCTGAAATAAATCGAATTAAACGGTTTCATAAGACCAACAAGCAAAAGCCGCACGTAACAAGAAGTTTTTTTTTTATTTCGCACGATCGGGGTACATTTTTGAATTGAATTTACTCCACAGTCACGTAATCAGCACAAACGTTACATCATGAATTTATATTTTCATTTTCATTTGTCTCTTAAATTTTTCATCCAATTTTTTTAACATTCGAGAAAGCTCTTTCCAATTTTTTTGTTTTTGTTTGTTTGTTTGTGCAAAAGAAACTTTTCATCTCTAAATCATATCAGGAAAACCGAATTTTTCTTTGCGTATTGTTTCTATTTTTAGAATGATTTCTATTTCATTTTATTTTCGAAAAACAAAAGAAAAATGAAAATTGAGGAAAATCAACAATATTCAATTGAATTTGATCAGAGGTAGAAATGTATATGTATATATACAATGTGGATATTGGAAAAGCATCTTATCTGTGCAAGAATACAAAAAAATGTAAATGGTACAATATTGATATTTTGTGTGAATGTGTTCGCCTGGTTTTTTATGGCCTAAAGTATCGGTTGCCATCACAATACCTTCGTTTATTAAGGAAATTGTAATTTTTCAGCCTCATGTTTCTCTAAATTCTTTTTCAGCGGAAAGAAACCTTTTATTTACTTTCTGTTACAAATCGAATCTATCGTCAACAATTAGTCATTTGACTAATTTCACCATTCTGATACAATTTTCAGTTCTTCAATTGTAGTACATATTTACATAAATAAAATCGGACAGTAGCGTTAGCATTCTTGGATTGATACCTACCCAAGTAACAATTTCTAACCATGGCTACAAGTCAACCTCTGACATTGGTAACTATTTGGTTATATTTAGGTAATTCTCTGACCAGGTATATTTTAACCGTAAATATCTGGTTGAATAACTGGCCATGCTAGACAAATTTTATGCTTTTTATATAGTTAATCTTCAAAGGTAAAACAAGGTAAGAAATTAACATGTCAGTTAATAGCTAACACTTTTTACCGATTTCTAATCTATGTTTGATTTGAGGAATTATTTTCTGGGTTTGATTACAACCTGTTATAATTTTATTATCAGTAATATATTTAAGTGTTGTTTAACCTCTGTAGGGATTAACGACTTAACTTTGGGAATGTTTCTTACTTTCTTAAAACAACTAATAACCATGTATGCCAAATATGTCTTCAATAATTATTTTGTATAGAGATTCCATATTACTCATTCATTAATATAACGAAAATAAGTTTACTCCTAAGTCGATGTATAGTTAATAACGAACTTAATGGTTTAATTTCAACCACGGTGAACCAAAGTTTAACTGTTGCTAACTCTAGTTAATGTTGGACTTGTTAGTTAGAAATTAATGCAGTCTTAGCTATAAATATTACCTACCGCTAATTATATTCAAAAGTAAATTCTAACGGAATATGAAGTTATCAATAAACTTGTTGGTTTAAAATCAACCGCCTTTCAACCAAATTGCAACCATAGTTGATTTTAAATTAGAATCGAGTTAATATGTTACTTATTAGTTAGTAATTAACGCATTTCGTATTTTGTTCTAACCAGTAACGCCAACCAACTAACGAATATATTCTAAAGATTTATTATAGTTAAAATTGTTGAAGTAGTAAGTGCAGTGTAAGTGTTTGTGGTAAAATTTAAAAAATGAAGTCCAAAGTGTTCAGGCTTATTTGTTAAAAAATAAAAGTGCAACCTCAAATGTGGCTAATGTTAAAGTGCGAAGTGTTAACAGTGCGAATTTATTACGTAATGAAATGAATAATGAAGATGAAAATAACAGCTTCGATAAGGAGGAATTGGACAGTGAATCTGCATCAGAAGAAGAAAAAGATTCATTTACTACCCCAAGCAATCAAGTTAGATTATGGACAATAAATAATAAAAAAACACATGTTGCTATAAATGATCTTTTGGCCATTCTAATTGATATATGGAATACCAAAAGATGCACGAAGTTTGCTCCAAACACCAATAAATGTGAAATGCAAAATTGTGCCACCAGAAGAATATCCCCATTTCGGTCTTAAGGAAATGCTATGGAAAGTTTTAGAACATGTGCTAACAATCCCAGATAAACTTTCACTGAATTTCAATATTGATGGCATTCCTATTAGCAAAAGCTCAAAGGGACAATTTTGGCCTATTCTGTGTTCAATTCAGGATTTTAACATAAGGCCGTTTGTGATTGGAATTTACTATGGACGTACAAAATCAACCAATGTAAGAGGATATTTAGAGGATTTCTTGAACTTTTTGAAGGCGCTGCACATTGAAGGAATAAGTCAGTGAAGTTAGCCCGAACCCGAATTGTTTAGGTTTGTGTCTTGACTAAAGTGTAGCTATCCAGAAAAAGTGTATACATTTCTTAAAATGTAGCACTATCCCGAAGAGAAATAATTTTTATAAAACGTAAGCGATTAGAAAAAAATCTAAATTAAAAGAAAACGGTTTTCAAAATTACTTAGAAAATAAAGTTTATTAAAAAATAATTTATTTGAATTTTTCTGAATAAATTTAAATTTTGTAAATTCTTAAATTGAATGTTCATAACTAATACTAGAGATAAATCTTAGAAGGATTTTATATGGCCAGTTACGCAATGGCAATATCAAGAGTCTAAGAACCCCATCAGACCCATATCATGGGGACTGATGGGGTTCTTAGACTCTTGATATTGCCATTGCGTAACTGGTCATATAAAATCCTTATAAGATTTATCTCTAGTATTGGCTCCATATAATTTAAGAATTTGTCTTATTATGTATATAAGAAATTGATTTAGAAAAAAATTCAAAAAAATGATTTTATCCCCATGATATGAGTCTGATGGGGTTCTTAGACTCTCGATATTGCCATTGCGTAACTTCTTCTTCTTCTTCCGCTGGCGCTACATCCCGTGAAGGGATTTGGCCGCCTCAACAATGCTCCTCCAAATAATTCGATCCGCCACAAGAGAACGCCAGACACGGTGACCGAGTGTGTATAGGTCCCTCTCAACGTCGTCCATCCATCGGGTAGGTGGTCTCCCACGAGGTCCTACTTTCGCTGGTGCCGACTCCAAGGCCTGTTTAGTGGTCCGATTTTGTCAACGTAGTACATGCCCAAGCCATCTCAGCCTTGACGATTTTATGAATCCGATGATGTCGACTTTATCGAGATCATTTCTGATCTCGTGATTCATTCGCATTCTGTACGTGGTTCCCTCTTTAATGGGACTGAGAATTCTTCTTATCATCTTACGCTCAGTTACAGCGATTTTCTGGATGTTTTGCGCTGTTAGTGTCCAAGACTCGCAACCAAAGGTGACAACTGGTCTTATCAACGCCTTGTAGATGTCTAATTTTATTTTGCGCGATATATGAGGAGACTTGAAAATTTTTATATTAGCGTAAAATGCTCGGTAGCCTGCTGCGATCCTCGATGAAATGTCCACAGAAATGGAGTTATGCTCAGTGATCAGTGATCCTAGGTATTTAAACTCATTCACCTTTTCATATTGAGTATCTCCTGATATGAAGTCCCCACGAGTCTGCCTTCTCGCGGTCACCATGTATTTGGTCTTCGCTTCATTGATCTGAAGGCCTATTTGTTGGGCTGTTAATTCCAATGGGAGGAGGACCTCTTTCAGAGAGATGATGTTGCGACCCAGAATGCAAATATCGTCAGCGTATGCTAATAGCTGGGTTGATTTATAATACAGGCAGCTACGCTGCGCTATATTAAGCTGACGAATGACATACTCTAATGATAGATTGAATAGAGTTTGAGCTATTGGGTCTCCTTGCCGCACTCCAGATGTTATCTCGAAGGCATCCGAAATTTTGCCTTCTATTAGCACCTTACATATTGAGCTATCCATTAAAAGCTGGCACATTGAAACCAATTTTGACGGTATGCCCAGATAGGACAATACGTTCCATAACGTGTTCCTCTTAATGCTGTCATACGCCTGTTGAAAATCTATGAATAGACTGTGTACAGGGATGTCCTTTTCATAGCATTTCTCCAGCACAATCCTCAGCGTGAAAGTTTGATCGGTCGTTGATCTATTTGACCGAAAACCACATTGATAATCACCCAAGATCCTCTCGCTATAAGTTGATAACTTTGCTGCGACTACGTTGGCCAAAACCTTGTAGCCCGTGTTCAGCAAAGCTATACCGAGATCGTTGTTGCAGTTTAATCGATCTCCCTTTTTATGAAGTGGACATATTAGAGCCGTCTTCCACTCTACTGGGATTTCTTCTCTAGACCAAATTGTTGATATTATCAGGAGTACAAATTGAAAATGCGGGATTTTTTTCTATTTTTGAACGTTTATTCTGAAAAAATGGTAACAAATGAATTATTCAAAGTATTGTCCATCGCTAGCCACAACTTTTTCCCATCTTTCTGGCAATTTACGGATACCGTCGCGAAAAAATTCGGCCGGCTTGGCTGCTATCCAGTCATCGACCCATTTTTGGGCTTCTTCGTAAGAATGGAAGCGCTGGTCAGCTAGGCCATGTGTCATCGATCGGAAAAGGTGGTAATCGGAAGGAGCAATGTCTGGGCTATACGGCGGGTGGGGTAAGACTTCCCATTTCAGCGTTTGTAGGTATGTTTTGACCGGCGCTGCAACATGTGGCCGAGCGTTGTCATGTTGCAAAATTACTTTGTCGTGTCTTTGCTCGTATTGTGGCCGTTTTTCTTTGAGTGCGCGGCTCAAACGCATCAATTGAGTTCGGTATAGTGCTCCTGTGATGGTTTCGTTCGATTTCAATAGCTCATAATACACCACACCCAGCTGGTCCCACCAAATACAGAGCATGAGCTTGGCGCCGTGAATATTTGGTTTGGCCGTCGATGATGATGCATGGCCGGGGTAACCATATGATTTTTTGCGCTTCGGGTTATCGTAATGGATCCACTTTTCATCACCAGTGACAATGCGATGCAAAAAACCCTTCCGTTTTTGCCGTTCGAGCAGCAGTTCGCATGCAAAAAAACGGCGCTCGACGTCTCTCGGCTTCAGCTCATACGGCACCCAATGTCCTTGCTTTTGGATCATTCCGAGGGCTTTTATACGATGGGAAATGGCTTGTTGTGTCACTCCCAATGAATCTGCGAGCTCTTGTTGAGTTTGACACGAGTCTTCATTGAGTATTGCCTCCAATTCAGCATTCTCAAACTTTTTCACTTGGCCCGGCCGCTCTTTGTCCTCAACGTCAAAATCACCACTTCTAAACCGCACAAACCATCTCTCGCACGTTGAAACCGATGGAACATGACTCGGATAAGTCTCGGAGACCAATCGATGTGCTTCAGCAGCACTTTTCTTCAAATTAAAGAAGTAAATTAAAACTTCCCGCAAATGCTGTTTTGTTGGCACGAAACTCGACATATTGAGAGCTCAAAAAAACTATGAATTTGACACTGCGACAAATTGACACATACTGAAAATTAAAGCTATAAGACGTAGCTTTGACATGAACATAGTCACAGTACTGCCTGATGCGTATAGCGTTAGTAACGCCATCTGTTATCAATCCCGCATTTTCAATTTGTACCCCTGATAGCTCAAACATGCGGCAGAACAGATAATCACCACCATATTTGAGCATTTCGTTGCAGATACCATCCTCACCAGGTGTCTTGTAATTTTTCATCTGCGATATCACGTTCCGCACTTCATCATTTGATGGAGAAGGTTGTGGTGTCATCTCGACGTTAATATCGCGTTGAACCAAGAGAGGCTGTTGCTCGGAAGGTGGTGCCTGTTTATTTAAAAGCGAGGAGAAGTAATTTCGCCACACTTCGAGGACGGTTTTGGTGTCCATTTCCAACTCACCGGATTTGTTGCGAATAGCGCTGCTACGTGGATGAAAGTCCGTAGCTAATTCTCTTATGCAACGATATCTATCTCTCAGGCTAGAATTTTGGATGTTGCATGCCTGTTGTTCATGCCATTCCCGTTTCTTCCGTCTACATACGTCCGACTCTCGATATTGCCATTGCGTAACTGGCCATATAAAATCCTTATAACATTTATCTCTAGTATTGGCCCCATATAATTTAAGAATTTGTCTTATTATGTATAAGAAATTAATTTAGAAAAATATTGAAAAAAATGATTTTATCCCCATGATATGGGTCTGATGAGGTTCTTAGACTCTCGATATTGCCATTGCGTGACTGGCCATATAAAATCCTTATAACATTTATCTCTAGTATTGGCTCCATATAATTTAAGAATTTGTCTTGTTATATTTGTATAAGAAATTGATTTAGAAAAATTGAAAAAAAATGATTTTATCCCCATGATATGAGTCTGATGGGGTTCTTAGACTCTCGATATTGCCATTGCGTAACTGGCCATATAAAATCCTTATAACATTTATCTCTAGTATTGGCTCCATATAATTTAAGAATTTGTCTTGTTATATTTGTATGAGAAATTGATTTAGAAAAATTGAAAAAAAATGATTTTATCCCCATGATATGGGTCTGATGGGGTTCTTAGACTCTTGATATTGCCATTGCGTAACTGGCCATATAAAATCCTTATAAGGTTCAAAAATTCAAATAAATTATTTTTTAATAAACTTTATTTTCTAAGTAATTTTGAAAACAAACGATTCTCCGTTGGAAATATTACCAATTGATATGGTGTTATCTTTCCCATTGGACTACCTACATTTAATATGTCTAGGGGTAGTCAAAAAATTATTACTAATGTGGATAAAAGGCAAGTCCAATATGACAAACAAACGGTTTAAGAAATAAATGAAGGACAACAACAAGAAATATTTGAGCCGGTCGAAAATAATAAAATTATTACATCGTCGGGTGAATCACGAATCGCATCATCGGGTGAATTATTAAATGAGCCTTATTTAAGTGCAAATAATAACGCAAAATTCAGAGATCGTCCTCAACAACGAATCTCAGCCGAGCATAAATATAAACATGTACTTCTGTTATAATTGATTATTTTGTAACTTTTTAGGTTATACATTTCATTGTAAGTGCGACAAAATGGATGAACGCCTTAGCGTAGTGGAACGGTAAATGGTCAATAGCGGAAATTAAAATTACGCTGGATCTAATTTTGGAAAAAATTACGGCATCACGTGTGGCATAAAATGAACTACACGTAGATGAAAATGAATGGAGCAAATTTTCTATAAAAATATCGACGAAATAGAGGATTTGGAGAAGCGTCCGAGAAGTGACAAATATTTTAAAATTAATTTGGTATGTTTCAGTTATTAATTAAAAATATTATAATATACTAAAAACCTATTAAATTTTTCTAGATAAAGAAATTTTCAGTTTATGGTGGTGCAGATGCCACTGGGTCAGCTAAAGTTTTGAGCAAATGATTGTTCCAAGACAATTTACTGAAACATTTTTCATGGGCTGGGACCTCTGAAAAACACTGAGGTTGCTGTAGGAGATGCTAAGCCAATAATTCAACCGCAAGTGGTGCCCGCATTCAATATTTTATTATTTTTGATTTTTCAAATGAAATTAGTTTTTTTATGTTAATTATAAGTTCAATTAATAGTGAATTTTTAATTGGTACCTGAATTGAATTCAATAAGAAATAATTTTTGCTCAATTTTATGGTTTTTATTTAGTAGTGTTAAATGGAGCAGAATCTGGTCATAGTGAGTTAGATTTTATCCGACATCCAACCTTCAATGTGGGCTATGAAATAACGGATTTACAACAGGTCAATCCCAACCCATAAGTTGAAATATAGTATTTTAATGACCAGAAAGTTTCGATTTTTTAGGTTGGATATCGGTTAAAAATTGCCATGGTTATTTTCCAATTATTTGTATTTGAACTGTACCCGGTTACAAAATAACTTTATTCAAACCTTTCTTGGTTATATGAAGGTGGATGCCATACACCCAGAGAACTAAGCGTTTGCGACAACCGAATCAATTGCCCTACCGAATTATTCGGTCCTGTATACATTTTAATTAAACTTTACGACAATCTCTTTTTATTGTTTATCAGAACTGAAAAAGAAGTTGTAACTAACCCTTTTTAGTTAGCCTAAAGGAATTAGCTTGTATGAAGAACGAAATATACTGTATTACAACCGACCATTGGTTAAGCTTATCGATCATTCGGTTGAATTAATCGAATATTCGTTTAGGAATATTACAAATTATGGTTGTCGTGATCACTGATCGATTGTAATAACAGACTTGGTTATTAAAGCAACTTTCTTTGCACGGTTAGTGCAATCCTATTTCGGTTACTACATAATCAGAAGTAGTTGACGCAACCGCATTCATTTGTTTTCTCCAACCGAATAGGATTGTTGCCAGTTCATTTAACCAAATTAGTTTTATTAAGAAAAAAGTAGAAATATCCTCCCCCCACCCTTTATTTTACCACAGAGTCAATATAAATGTATCGACGCTCAAAAATGAGAACCCTCCTTTACTTGAGTTCAATTATATTGGTAGTTCGGTTTCGTACTCAAAAGTACAACCTACTTATCAAGTAGCTACGACCGAACTACAAAAATACAATTCTCGCTTAATACATTAAGTGGTAAGCAGAACGTACTGACTTAGCGAATTATATTCACGTGTGTATTTATGCCAACATGAAATTCGTTTATCATGATTGCGGTAGAGTTTGCCACAAACGCAATTCGTTTGGACTAATCGATAAGTTAGTTGTCCCGACACCAATTCGGTCATCGCAACTAGATTAAGATAAAATTTCATATAAATCGAAAACTACATATAAAAAAAATGAGAAACAATAATTGTATATCATAGTTTCATTGAAATTCCTTTAGATTTTTTTACAATTCGTCATAAAAAAATTGTTTTTCAAACGCAAGAAAACTATTGCGTTTGTTCGGGGAATCAAAAAATCGCTTGTAAATGTCAATAAAAGTTTTCCAGGATACTTTGATTTACACAAATTGTTTGCTATTTTTGTTATATGCAGTTTTCGATCCGCCATTGATTAGGTGTCAGTTATCGCGTACATTATAAAACAATTTATATTATTCATGTGGTGTTCTTGTTTACAAAATAACCACAAATCATTTTGTAATTTTTTCAAATAGTGAATCTACCCTCTCCTCATATAACACCCTCCTCATTTTGTATTATTTAAACATGACATATTCTAAATACGATTATAATATTTAGTTGTAGCAACGGAATTCCAAAATAAATAATTCCACTTTGATATTTTGGTACAACGACAGAATGATATGATTACATTGAACTACAATATTGTTCTCGCAACAGCATTAGTCAGTTAGTTTTGTTCGCAGTTGTCACAAAAGCCTCGTTTAATTGGTGTAACAAAATTACGTTTGTGGCAACTGAAACGAGGTTGATACTTTAAAAACTATTAGGCTCATTCGGTTCTGACAACGAATATCTAGGAAATTAGCATCAACGGAGTTGAAAATTTGGAAACGAAGTTGTTGCAACTATCTGTGCATTAGTGGCTACCGTAGTTTGTTTGTACCAACCTCAAGTCAATTGGTGCTACCGAAATTATGTTGTAGCAACTACAATTCGTTCATCGCAATGGAAAGTATTTTCTCGCAACCTCATGCCAACGAATCATTTCTCTCAGTGTACTGGTTATTCAACTGTACCATGACAACTGAGGTTAATATTTACCCTGTGAACAGTGTTCCACTTGGATACAATTGTATCAATTTGGATACATTATTTAAAAAAAATTGAAATGGATACATGGATAGATACACAAAAAAATGAAAAATTGCTAAAATGGATACAATTTATTTATGATCGATACAATTTTTTTTTTTTTTTAATTATACGTTTTAAAGAATTAGGATAGGATTTGAATTTACAGGTTTATAGGTGAATTATTTGATTTATTTTGCTCCTAGGTATGAATCAAACATAACTTCACTGTTAATCATCTGTCATTTACTCATATTTTGTGCGTTTAACGTTTAGTTTTCCGAATAAAAGTGTTTTGTTTGTATGTAATAGCCGGGCATTTCATTTTTTTCATCATGGATAAGTAAGTCATGCAAATTTAGCTATACTATTTAACACCACAGTACACATAATAGAGGTATTATACTCCGATGTTTCATTTTCGTTCTTTCTTGCGCATCCATGTTAAAAATATTTTAATATGGCGGACATTGTGATCAAACAAATCGAGTTTGTTAGTTTTGCGTAATAATTTTGAATGTTGAGTGAATATAATTAAAATTTTGTGAAAAATTCTACTGACTTTAATTCAAAATAATTAACAATGTATCAATGTTTAAATAGTTCATAAACATTTCAGTCACGATCTCCGCCATTGTTGTTGTTGTAATTTTTTGATATCCTCCGCAATATATTACCTTATATACATATGTGTATTTAACACTACCAGTTCTCAATTTAAAATTATTTAAGATACGTGACTCGTTTGGACAAACAAGTATTAACCAGTAAAGAGACTAAGAAAATTCAAAGGTATGTGTTATAGGTTAGGTTCCAACTTTATTATGAATTTACTTCTATTTTTTGGTTTTAACAACCATTTTTGATTACATTTGTATATTATTCACCAAACTGCACCGTCATTTTCTACAAAATCTTCGATGTAAGTAAATTAGCCACTATATCAAAATTTAACCACGAATTGAAAATATATTTATGTATGGTTTTAGATCGACTGAGCAATTCTAAATCTATTAGAATTAGTTGCCAAGAAAGTCAAACGGTCAGCAAGAGCTTTTCGTAAGCAGTGGATTGACGAATTTCAATGGCATGAGTGCCAACGAATGTGCATTTTGCAAAGTGTGCGGTACTCAACTTACCAACATCAAATCTCATCTGGCAAGGCATAACATGAATACAACACATAACAGAAATTGAACCGCACATAAAAGAAATTTTTCTTTGAGCAAACTGGCTCCTATTAGTGAAGTTTTTGCAAATCCAGCTAAATTGGCCTTAGAAGCGCAAACAAAACAAGCGGAACTAATAATGGTAATGTTTTGTTTGATGCATCATTTGCCTTTCAGTTTGATGGATTTTTTACCAAATTTGTTGCAAAAATGTTGTCCGGATTCAAAAATAGCCCAAAATATAAAGTGTGGCAGGACAAATTCAATTATTTTGGAAAAAAATATTCTAGGAGAACAAGGACGGCAAAATGTAGCTAGACAACTAAAGACTGACAAATTTTCAATAATTATTGATGAGACGACTGACGTTAGTTCAGAAAAGTCATTAGTCTTAGTAGCTCGCGTTTTTGACAAAAAGAGAGGTGTTACGAGAGATCGATTTTTAGGTTTGTTAAGACTGATTAAAACCGATGCTGCCTCAATTTTTACCGCCATTTTGAATCACATTAATTATTTCGAAATACTCGTGCAAAATATAATTGGACTCGGATCTGACAACGAGTGGGTTATGGCTGGTCAATTTACTGGTGTCCAAGCGAGGTTTAGGAGATTATTCCTCACATGATTTTCATGAGTTGCATTTGCGATTCGTTGCACTTATGTGCTAGCAACGCGTGCAAATATTTGCCATTTTCTGTCGAGCAGTTAGCTCGAAACATTTTTAATTTTTTTGCACACAGTTCAAAAAGCTGCATAGAATTAAAATAATTCCAAGAATATTTCTCAGTAAAACCCCATAAAATTCTTGGCATTGCACAAACACCTTGGCTTTTACTGGAAATGATTATTAATCGAATTTTGGATCAGTGGGATGCATTGCAACTAAATTTTATATCATGCACATTGGACGATAAAGGTGCAAGAAAAACGGCTAAGAACTTAGCAAAACAGCTAAATAACAAAGAAAATAAAGTGTATTTCTTATTTTTGTCATACGTACTAAAGGTAGTGAACAAAATGAATCTCGAATTCCAGTTTAAGAAAGTACGAATTCATGTGCTATATATGAAATTAATTTAAACTAATTTCAAGCTGATATTGAGTAAATTTGTAAACCCTAAGTGCATGTAATTTATCGAAAACGTTAATAACATTAAATTTGAAGAAATCGAAAATCATTTACCACTAAAGGAGATTTATATGGGTTGTTCAGCTCATTCAGATTTAGCGGCTAATATTATAGAAGGAAATAAAATGCTCGAAATTGCCGAAAATATTAAAACATTTTACATTGAACTCGCTGGGAAAATTAAATCACGGTTTGATTTCAACAATCCGACGCTTAAGTAATTAGCGCTTATCAATCCTGAAAATTAGCTTCAGCAAGTGTGTCCTCCAAAATACCTTTGCTAAATTCATTTCCAAATTTGATACCATATGACGACAAAGATAATTTGTTGGACGAGCTTAAAGTTCTGAAACTATCTTCATATTTAAATTTAAATACTAATAATATTTTCAAACTTTTAAATTATTCTGGTGTATTCCAGATTGATAAATATTTAAGAAGAGGAGAAAAATTGTTAACAAATAGATGTGATCGTATAATCGTATTACTATTGAAGTATATTAGTTTTATTTAAATGAAAATAAAATTGCCATTATATAAATAAATATGCAGTTAAAACTAATAAAATAGTCGTTTTATTAAAGAAAAAACAATTGGATACACTTTTTTTACCAATTGGATACATTTTTAAATTTTTGAGTGGTAGCACTGCCTGTGAATTGTCGGTAAAGATCAATGTTTGAGTAACGACAAATTAACCAATTTAAAACTAGTGCCGGTGCGTTACTTTAACTTAAGTTTAACAACGGTTAAAATACCGTTCTCCAACCAAAAATTATTACTTGGGTACTTAACGAAATTTAACCAATTGTCTGAATATTATAATGAAAATGTTTCGGCTTTTTTATAGACAATATATTACTTGTGTAATTGTAAATGGCATTCACTGTATTTTTGATTTGGTAAATCAGAAAAATAACAGAGGCCAATGGACAATCACTTATAATATATCTACCAATCAAAGTAGAAATATTATCCCCTCCCCCTTTTTCTATCCCGCAGAGTCAATACAAAGTGTATCAACTCTCAAAAATTAGAAATCTCTTTGAGTTTTCGTGTTGGTAATTCGGTTTCGTACAGAAAAAGTAAGGTCTACTCTTCAGGACCAGGTAGCTACGACCGAACTACAAAAATTAAACTGTAAATATATACATTATATGTAAAACTCGAGTGTATCGACTTAGTGAATTATATTCAACTAAATCAAACTCAAAAACCCAAGCAGAAATCTAATTTATGTGTGTTTGATGCCCACACGAATAATTACGAAATTTAACCAATTGTCTGAATATTATGAAAATGTTTCGGCTTTTTTATAGGGTACTTAAATATTTCGAAAGAAATTCTGGTGAATTTCTAAAAATTTACCAATTAAAGCTTTAGAATCAAACTTGATAAAAAATCTCTAAACACCAATCACACAAACTTAAAACCAATTTTGATAGGATATGCATTTTAAAACAATCAAAATGAATTTTTTTTTATTTCTGTATTATTTTCCAAAAAGAATTTTATTTTCTGCACAGGAAAATTTAGCTTACAATGTAAACAGTATTTGCAAAAGAGAAAATTAACGAAACAGCTATCAATAATTTTAAAAATATATAAACTTAAATAAACATTAATTAAATTATTATAATTTTATTTATGTTTAATGGAAGCAAATGATTCGAAAACATCTTCGATCTTACCATACTAATGTTAATTCATCAAAACTATAAATTAATTTTGGAACAAATCATATTCTTATTTGTACTCATTATAAAGTCGATCTTTTATTGATGATTTGAAAAATACAACCGGTAGACATTTTTCGTATTCCTTTAATTGATTAAACAAGTCAATTCCTTTATAAAATATACTGTTTTATGTAAGCTAGCGATAATTTATAGTTTGGTAGACGATAATTTTGAGTACTTCTCGTAACTCTTTCAGTTAACTGTAAGTTAGTTCTTAAATTAACATTGCATTTCAGAACACAAGATTTTATTTTGTATATAGTCATTATACGTTCAAATTCTATAAGTTTCATGATTGGTAAAATTTTGTTGTTATATAAGGATTTTAAAGCTGTGAGTAGCGGGAAGCTTCTTACTGATTTGAATGTAGATCATTTATTAAATATAAACAGGCTGAACTGAACCCCAAGTCTGTTCCAAATAAATTAAGTGAGAATAGATATAGCCAAAATATAAGTTGAGGGATAATTCACGTGGAACGTACTGAGCAGTCCTCTTTAAAGCTCCAATAAATGGTGAACTTTTCTTTTTAATTGAGTTGATATGGTTAGTTCAGGTTAATTGAGCATTTACCTTGAGGCCTAGATATGTTGCGTACGTTTTATGCATAAGCTTTGTTCATTTATTTCATCAGATAAATCTGGTGGTTTCTTTTTTAGAAAAAAACACAATGAAATGTGGCGACTCGTTCACTCATTCGCCGCAATTCTTTTGTTCGCTTTCCACCCCACAATCAGTTCGCACGCGAACACATTTAATACGCAAAGAAACACCTATTACACAAACACAAAACAATAGAACGAAACTTGTTTTGTCACTTTGTATGGAAGGGACAAACTCTTCCATATAAGGTGACAAAAATAAAATAAAATCAATAATTAGTATTAGTAATTAGTGTCGTCTCGGATATGGTCTAAAGCGCACGCGCGCTCGTTTAACTTAAGTGATAAAATCTAAAGACAACAAACAAATAGTGGTAAAAAAAATAAATAAATACAAATAAATGTTGTGTGTGAAAATTATACCTTAAAATATTATAAAATTATTTATAACTAAATAAGCAAAATTCTTTTTATAAATAAATAAATTGCTTAATACAAATTAAAAATAAATTATTTGTAAAGTGAATTATTCACATTTATGTATACAACCAAAAGCACAAAAAAAAATTGTCCGTCAATCTGTCTGGCTGTCTGTACCAGTGGTATCTCGAGAACGAGGGTGGGGTACCTGCGATACGAATTGTACAAAAATACCTGGTTTTATAAATATTTACGATTTTTTATATAATATGCTGGTTTGATTATTGAATTGGGCATTGAATTGGGAATTGATTTGAAGGTTAAGTTAGGGGTCAATTTTCGGGTTGAGTTGAAGTTGAGTTGGAGTTGAGTTGGGGTTGGATTGGGATGTAGTGAGTAGTTAACAATTTTTTTATATGATGGAACTTGCATATTTATCAACCGATTATTATGAAATTTGGCATGTGTGCTGAAAATAGGAATCTAAACTGATTTTTGGATAAAGTTCTGGAATATGGCCAAGTATGATGGAACTTGCCCATTTCTCAACCGATTATGATGAAATTCGACATCCGTATTGGAAATAGGATTCTAAAATGTTTTTTGGATGAGGTTCTGGGATTCTAAAATGATTTCTGGATGAAGTTCAGGAATATGGCCAAGTATGATGGAACTTGCCTATTTCTCAACCGATTATTATGAAATTTGACATGTGTATTGGAAATGGGATTCTAACATGTTTTTTGGATGAAGTTGTGGAATATAGCAAAGTATGATGGAACATGCCTATTTCTCAACGATTATGAATTTCAGTTTTGGATGAAGTTCTGGAATATGGCCAAGTAGGTCGAAACTTTTGGCTATTCCTTAACCGATTATAATGAAATTTGATATGTGTTTTGGAAATGGGATTCTAAAATGGTTTTTGGATAAAGCTCTGGAATATGGCCAAGTGGGATGAAATTTGGTTATTCCTTACCCGGTTATTATGAAATTTAACATGTGCATTGTACATAAATGGGAGTCTAAAATGATTTTTGGATAAATTTCAGGAATATGTTACACGGTTAGAAATATCAGTATAATTTTGTATGCTACTTTCGGTATAAAGTTCTAGAATACCATTTTTCGTGTTAAATTGGATGCCTGTACCCATGTTACTGAAGCTTTTGACCTGTTTGGTTGCTGTTGTATTAGTAAATATGTGTTGGTTAAAATAAAAATCAATACTGTCAAAACTGCAACACCAACTTTATTATACAGGTGAATGACACGTTAAAGATCGAAGTTCTGATCACCTCGTCAGGTTTCAGCCCTTTATATTATTCTATTAAATTCAGGGTTGCTGATACGGTACTTTTGCCCTACAAAATCAAAACTGATTCTTATGGATTATATTATTTGTCTCTAAGTAAACATCTATCATCATTTTTGAATATGGGAGTTATTCTCGCTATTTTCATGAATAATGTGAAGTGATTTTCAACTATCCGTTTACATATTTATTGGAGCGGAATCATATCCCATTGAAGTATCTGTGTCGAATTTCTTCTTCATTCGTTTGAGATAGAGCCTGTGTTGTTAAATCTGTTATATTAAATATGCATATGTTAAATCTTGGGTTGGCTCAGAATAATGTAAATTTGATGGATAACTTCCAGTAATATTGCTACTTACGTTACTAAAGAATTCCACAAATTGGTTAGCCACAATCAATGAATCGGTAGTAAAATTATTGTGAATTTTTAGTTTAATTGTTTCGGGTTTCAACTAAATCTGTAAGGATTTGGTTGAGTAGCCTCCACATATTCTTCGGGTGTTTCATGTGCTCATTATAGCTTTGAGTAAAATACTTTTTTTATACAATACAACACGGGAATGAAACGTGGTCTGCGATTTATTGAAAGAAATTAAGAAAAAATTATTATTAGGATATTTTATATGTAACTTATAAAATCTATTGCTAGAAATTGCAGGTTTTTTTTAGTTTTTTGTAGGAATTCGTTTTTATATTCACAGTTGAAAATTTAATAGAATTTCTAATAGAGTATACTAAGCTTTCATAAAAGGATTCAAATTCGCCGTTTGGTAGATTTGCATTATTTAAAATGTATTTGATTATCTTATCATGGTCAACCGTAATTTTAGTGTAGGTTAAATTAACTGTTTTTTTTATAAGACGTATTTTATTAACATATACCGATGATTACTAAGGTTTACGTCACCATAAAGGATATGACATGTGGTTTTTAAACTAGATATTATATGATAATTACTGTACAGTTGTTATCCTTGATACGAGTCGCATATAATTTAAATACATTGTTTATTATATTGAGGCCATTTATTTATAAGACACAGATTTATAGTTACATGTTTTAGAATCTGTCTCATTCAATAAATTTAAGTTATAGTCCCCAGCAATTATAATATTTTTGTATTTAGATGTTATTCTATCTAAGATGATTAAAAACTCACTAGCGGAGGTGTGAGGTGGTTTGTAAACACAAATTAATGTTATGTTTAGTGATTTCGAATAAATAATAACAAATTCGTTTTCTAGTGTTACTTCCTTCTGGACCAATTGAAACCTCATAATAGTATGTATAAAAACCGATATAACACCACTATAGAGATTGCGATCGGGAATTCCTGTCTCGAGAAATAATGCTTTTATCTCGGTAATTTAAAAAACACTAATTTTATTTGAATTGCAATAAAACATTTTTCAACAACAAAAAACTTGAAATACGAACTTTTTACAGTATGTCCGGCACAGAAGTAGTTATATTGAAAGGGTGACAGAGCACAACATTTTGAGGCGTAGATACCAAAATTAAAACCTGCACCAGCAACCATTTTAAATGTAACACTCAATAATGCAACTTTACCGCCTGTTAATTTATTTTGTCCCTTAAATGGGTTTAAAGGCATGTTATACAAAATTCGAGAGGTATACTTCATTTTGAACTGCCAATATTTTAATGCAACTTTGAACCATTCTGGGGCGGCTCACGCCCAGAGTTGTCCAGTCAGGTGGTCGGTATTATTTTTAGGGACAAAAAACAACTTTTAATTTATGTAAAGGAATTCTTCGAAAGTTAAATGGATTACACCAGCCTCCAATGAACTATAAAAACGTAAGAAATCTACTATTTTTTAATGGCGTGAATCGCGCCACAACCGTCATATGCGAGTCCAAATTTTTAAGAGTTTGGGGATGTGGATTCATTTTAGCAGCTGTATTCTGCAAAAACGTAACATTGTGATTTACGTGTTTTATGGCAGTTGAAAACGTAAATGGCAAAATTAACGTTATTTCCTATTCTAAACGAAGAAAAACGTTCACGTTCTTAATTTTAAAAAACCCACGTATTTTTGGTTGGGTTTTTGAAACGTTTTTCTCATTTATATGACAAAGAAGTAAATAATTTAGCAAAAAATTTGTATTTTGAGTTAGTAAAACGAATATAATTTGGTTGTCGTTAAATTTTAGAATTTGAAAGTTTGTTCAACTCAACAGCCAAAATCTGTGATCATTTTTTAATGAGCGTATTCAAATTATCTTACGCTAAGTTTCGCTTTCTTTTCAAAATTTGACCACTAATTTTTCATTTTAATCACATATTTTTACCACAAAACATATATATTTTTACAAATTACATATTTTAGGTACAATAATTAAATCCGTAGCCTATCTATACTAATCATCGATTATTAACAATACACGATATAATAAACTGTTGTATTATTATTATATTATATGGCCCAAATAATTTAGTTAATTTTTCTACTACAATTAACCTTTAATAACGGAATACCACGTATCGATTTAAAAAGCATGATGTCTCCCTTTCACATCATCTACGGTTTCTTCACGAGTCAATTCCTCCAAGCCTTATCATGGTGGAGTGGTTTGCACGGATTAAGTTTGTAATAACCGGATGTTTTTTATAGCCGTATTTTACTATATTATCTAACAAAAAACAAAGAAATTTACTTTGCATGTACACTGTACAGCCCTTGGTTGTAGTTAACTCACTCTCATATACTTACTTGATTGTTATACAAATTGATTTAATTAAGAATCAGGATTGGATGGGACACGTTGGGATTCCAGAAGGAAGAAACCAGGTGCGGCGTCATATTCATTCTGTTCATCATTTAGTGTAGGGTCCCTTCCGTAGTTTCCTGATAAATAACTTAATTTTCAGAATATAACATACATAGTCCCAGAATTAATAATTTTTATAAGGATTGAATTTAATCTTGATTTTTTGAATAAACTTGTAGCCTGAATCAACTCGCAGTTCCAGGAACAACAAGCAATTAAAAAATCATATAGTATAAAAATTGTGTTGCCTTGTGCTAAGTTGTTTTATTATATTGTTACTAACAATTTTGCTAGCTATCAACTGCTTAGGAATCTGGAGCCGGGTTGATTCTTTGTTACTAACGTACCTTTCTTTCCCTCGGTTTTGTTTTCGTGGGAGGGTGTGCGGTGGACCCGGCGTATTCTGTTAAACTTGTCTTAGGCTTGGTGACCAAATCAATTTATAATAGAAGTTTGAGCTGAATTGTACTTCTAAATGTTGTGACAATGACCAGTATGGTGAAAAGCATGTGAATAAACAGCAGATTCTAATTATATTTATTACAAGGGCCCGGAAAACTGATTCAGCAAACTAAAACATGAGGGTTTCAGAATTTAAATAATTGTTTAGTTTTTTTTTAAAGTAGTAGTTAGCGATAAGTAATTAATTTCGATTTGAAGTTTCAGAAATATGTACCGGAAAAACCTCACTAGTTTAGAAATTGTATTGTCTTGTGCTAACTATTTTATCATATATGTATGTATGTATATTATTAATAAAAGCATAGTAGCTTTCGAAAATATAGGTGTCTGGAACCAGGTCGATTCCTTGTTACTAACGTTCGATATTGAAATGCCGAATGTCGGAATGCAAAATGTCGAAAGGCCGAGCGCCGAACGCCAAAATACCGAATGGGTCGAAAGGCCGAATGTGGAAAAGCCAAATGGGTTGAAAGGCCGAATGTTTTCTTCACTTAATTGATTGAAATGAACATTTAAAACCATTGAATTTATTTCTTAATGTAAAATAATTTAAATATCTTGATAATACGTGCAAATAAATCCTGTGCAAGTATCATAATGAGATCAAATTTTGTCGGAAAAACAAATTTTTTTATTTATTTTTTATTATAATTAATTAATGGGATCACTACATTTGCCTGGAAAAAATTCCAGAAATTTTAAAATCCAGAATAGTTGAAAAGTAAAAATCCAGAAAAAAATCACGAAAAAAATCTAGAAATTACCAGAAAAACAGTTCAGAAAAAAATCCAGAAAAAATATTTTGTTTAAAATAACTGAAAAAAATCAATTTTAATGGCATTTTTAGGGGATCGATTTTCAGTTTCTGTATTTTTTTCTAAATAAGGTATAGCCAACCCTTAATTAATTTTAAATTATATGACAAAAAAAACGAAAGAAGATTTTAATATTTAAGGCGATTTACTATTAAACAAACTGCCTTTCAACATTCGGCCTTTCGACACAATCGGCCTATTTGGCCTTTCAACACATTCGGCTCTAATCCGTTACTAACATTCCTTTCCTTTTCTTCGGTTTAGTTATATTTAAATAGGGTCTACCTTAGACCGTCTTACCGGGAATATTGCTTAATCTTGATCGTACACTCAAATCAATCAATCAATAAATCATTAAATACATATGCAGGTAACCGCTATATACCTATGATTTTTTGTTGTTGCTTCTTTTTAAATGTACCTACGGTTTGTTACGGTTTGATTATTTAAATTTACCAATCGATACTATCAATAGTACTACCGGTATAAATTTTAACATAAACATTACAAAGAAAAATTTCAAAATTATATTTAATAGATAATTTGAGGTACAAAAATGATTGCAAAATTTTAAAATTAAGTAGACAAAATTAATAAACTAGTGGTCAAGGAGAAACGGATTTTTTGTAAAAACACCAGCATTTCTTAGGTTTAAGATGACACCATTTAATATTTTCCCAGCCGAAAAACTTGTTTTAGGGGATACGGATGTGGCAGGTACGCTCAGATATTTTAGAGAGATCGTTAAAAGTGGCTCGAATTTATTTTTTTTTTCAACCCGGAACAAATTTGGATCATAGCATCCGATTGACATATTATTGTTACAGGTGTTTGGCGTTGTTCTATGTTACAAGTTTCTACTGTCTCTGGTGACACGGAAATAATGACGAAATTTCAGATGTCAGAATCTTTTGAGTGTTGTTAGCATTGTTTTTGACTCGAAATACACTTTTTTTAACGGGGGTCGACTAAAGATGCTACTATAGTGGTTGTTCTGACAAAGTGACATGAGAATGACATAGAAATGATGGAAAAAGTATCGATCCGATGTTTATTTTTACGATCGATAATTTTCCATCACTACATCCTACGATATATCAGAGATGGGTAGTGTCGAAAAGTAATATTTATGACACAGTTTTCGACAATTTTTGACACGACTTTTTGACAGCGAAAAAATTTCTAAAATGTAAAATTTTAACTTTATTTACGTTCCGAACTATTTCAACAGTTAAAACATTTTCAAAATTTACCAGTGTATTTCAAAAACTGGCTCTTGGAACAATAAGAATATTTTGTTTCCTTTTTTCAATATCAATCGCACAGCTTTTAGCACTTTCCGACAGTGTTTGACACTTTTCGACAGTTTTGACACTTTTAGACAGTTTTTGACACTTTTAGACAGTTGTTGTCCATAATTTAGGATTTTTGACATATTTTTGACAAAATTGTCGAAAAGTCAGATTTTTTTGCGTTTTACCCATCTCCGCGATATATTACCTATCTTCCGTTGACACTTGAGCAAGGTTTTCACAAGTACTTACATCTAGTTGCAGCTGCTCATTCTAAATCGATGGTGTAGAAATTTTTACATGTGTTATTTACGTTCCATTGGGTCTTTGATGTTTAAAAGTATTTACAAGTACTTTTAAACATCAAATTTCTTCCATTGGAAGACAGCGTCTATATGTAGAACGTAAGGAAATTCATTCATTGCTTGTTTCTCATATGAGATATACAGTGACTCACAGCTTATTTGATCCAGTCGCATTTCCTTAACAAAATTGTAAATATCTCGTGATGTCTTATTTTGTTTGAAAAAAACTAAATGCCATTTGCAAGACATATTTATTTTTATTACAAAACACAAAAAAAAAACAAATATTTCGAATGTATATCAAAATTACATTAAAAAGTTCCTTATTTCAACTCAAAACCAACTCACAGCTTAAATGGCACACTTCATATTATTGTTAATAAACTAGGGTTTTTAGATATTAATATCTGGTTTTCTGTTTTAAGACATCGTTATGCCTCTTTGGCATTGAACTGACCAGCTTGTGAGTGTACTCCGGAGGTATCTTCTGCCACTCTTCCCTTAAAGCATTTTTCAAATCTGCAACAGTTGAAATCTAGTGTTTCCTAATTTTTCGGTTAAGCACAGCCCATACATTTTCAATGACATTCAAATCCGGCGATTGTGCTGGGGGTTCTATGATATGTGGGCAATTCCAAATGAGCCAAGTCTGCACAATCCCCGACTTATGTTTGGGGTCATTGTACTGATAAAACCGAAAATTCTCGTTGATGCCCAATTTAGTGGCACTTTTGATTAAATTTTTTTGTAAGATTTGCTTGTACATTTCTTTTTTTCACATTTCCTTCTAAGAAAGTTAAATTACCCACGCCAGGAAACTTCTTTCTCTTTCTAGAAATTCTACCTCTTTCTCTACTTCCTGTTTCTAAAAATTTTTTAAATTCTTCTATTCAAATTAGCAGTAAATTTTAACTAATTCCTGCAGCCAGAGCAGTACGTGTATTTTTGCGCCTGGAGCAGATGTACGGCATTAAAAATACGTTCAATATCGACTAATCTCAAAAACATTTCGGATTTTGTTTCTCAAAAAATCTTGAATGATCTGTAAAACAAATTCTGTTATAAGTCAATGCTAAATTGTTGAGTAATTGCTATCAGCCCCAAATAATTTTAAAAATTCTAAACATTAACAAAAAACTTGAAGAATTTAATAATTTGAAAAATGTTGAGAAGTTTTTCAAAATTTTGTATAAACTTTTCATAACATTCTGTAAAACATAATCTCAATAGTCGGGAAGAACTACTCTATTCAAAACAATGCTTTTAGTAAACACAAATAATTCTGAATTATGTATTTAGCCAACTTGGGATTACCGGTAAGTCTACAAAGACATCAGGCAGCTTAACGTAATTCGATTAATCTCGGTAATCTTGAAAATCTTGAGAAATCTCGACAATCTCAAATTTAAATAAATGTGAACTAATTTTAAAAATTATCCTGAAAAATTTCAATTAATCTTGGATTTCGAAACCATAAAAAATTTCAAATTATCTGTAAGTAAGTAGGTAGGTAAAATTTTATTCATTAATAATATTCACAAATAATTTGGAGTTTCTCGAATTTCAAGTTCACTGGATGACACTTTCAATAGTTAGGCAAGCATTCATTTCAATCCTAAAAATACATAGTCTGCCTTGGAAATATTCCAATGTAGAACTAACTACTTAAAATCAATCGTTTTGTTCACAACGACCGTTATCAATCGTATGTCGAATCAATAAGATTAGTCAGTCTGTCTTTTTTTGCTTAATTGATGGGTGAGGAATTTAAACCAGTCTGAAGTTTTTAAGCGCGTCATTTTATTTATAATAATTTTGAGTAGGTTTGAAATTTTTTGAATAATTTTTTGGTATAAAAAAATGTCAATGCCAATGTCATGACAAATTGTCTTGCAAATTATCAAAAAACAAGCTGATTATTTTTGAATAATTAGCTTTTAATATTTTAACTTCAAGTTCCAAGTAAAAGGCTAATAAGTGAAGATGTGACATTAATAAAAACGAATTCAAGGAATTGTATTTGGGTTTTATAAAAATTAGCTCAATATACAGTTAAGAACCTTGAAAGCTTTCTGTTTTAGAATTTTTGATTCCTTTTTTAAACCTGAGGCCATGGCTGATTATTCTTGTTAGAAGGTCAAAGATTCTGTTATATCATTTTCAATAGAACATTGTTAAAACTATAACCATGTATACCATAACAAGTAAGTAGTAGCGGTAGGTACCGCTACTACTTACTTACTGTATTCCTATTTCATAATCTTTCTGATCGCCTCATTTTTCCTCATCATACTTAGTTCCGTTAACAATCAAATCTTTCTAAAATCACATTCAAAATTTCAATCCTATAAGCGTATGTCTTTCCGATAATTATATCCACCATTAGCAAATTTATTGGCCCATTTTCTGTCTATTTTGATCTACAGGTTAATTTCATCACTTACATTTGTAAAGTTTCGAAGTGTAATTTTTCTTCATAATTAGCTCTGATTTCAATTATAAAAATATTAAACGAAGCCATCATAACAATAATAACACAACCGCGCATTCCAAATTAATTTAATCGTTTTGCTTATCGTTTGCTATTTGCTTTTCCTTGTTATTACTAAAAATATGTACTCTTTAGTGTAGAAGTAGACAAAACCACAGGGTAATCTAGTGTTTCCGAAACTTTTAATTTCAAAAAGTTCATCAAAACAATTCATTTTTATGAAGAAGTATGAAAAAATGTACAAATAGTTGCTGAGTCTATTACTTCTCCGGGCTCACCTTCTCTTAGTCCTTATGTGCGTGAGTATGCCTTATTCCACAATTTTCTTATTTAGATTACTGTAATTTGACCGTGCTGAGTAACAATAACACCGTGGAAAGTAAATTGGTTTTTAAAATAGAAAAAACTTTACAAAGCTATACAGAGGCCACACCACTCTCCATCGGTTATAAATGAATGTCATATTTTTTTGTTGGTTTCAAAATGCCATTTATTACATGTAGGATTTGCTTTTGCACCAGGCGTCAATTAACTTAAAAAAAACAAAATCGTATGATATTCAACCCCAAATCAAAATAACAAAATTGTTGTTCAATTAGATCAACAAAATTCCAACACTACATTACAATTTTTACTCGTATTATGCGTTTCAAATGGCAATTTTTGTTTTTCTAACCCATCGTTTGTATTTCCAACCCACATTTTTTTATTTTATAAATACGTACACACACACATACATACACCAATTATTATCCACAGTATCACCTATTGCACTTGTAAAAAAAAAAAATATTTTTTGGACTATAAATAATTTGTATTTTTTTAAAAAAATATTTTTATTTTTATTGGAATTCAACCAACCTACATCTGCAGCTAAAAATAAATCCTCTTGACCACAAAATATACCAATTTTTTTATTTAATTTTTTTTAAATACACACCAAAAATTTTGTCTAACACGAGAAAATCGATTTCCAGAAAGCAAGAATTAAAATACAAAAATGTTCTGTTAAGAATGTCAATTTTTATCTTTTCGCCTCTAACTAAGTAAGATTGATGGGTTTGCTTCAAATCAATGAAATAATTAAAATCTACTTAAAAATGTATACATTACAGTATAATATGGGGGGAGTGAAAAGACATGATTTTCAAAAAAAATGGAAATTATTGATATTAGAAATGTAATCAATTTAAAATTTAACATTAAATTTAATTTAATTTTATGTTTTTTTGGTGGTTTTGATTCGATTTTTTTTTTAAACATTTTGTTGCTGTTTTTCGTATGCGTATTCACATTGACTAGTCATCATGATCTATTTATATTCAAATTGCGTCATTCCGCATACATAAATTGTATACAAACATACATTTATACAAGAGAAAAGTGTATTTAAATTATATAATTTTATATTAAATTGAATATGTACAGTGAAACATGCTTTATGCGGTATAGTTTGGTAATTATTACGTTAGCTATGATATTAATTTATGAATATTTGAGAATTCCTAACTTTCGATTTTACTTCAGCATATCCGAAACTCCTATATTATATAATCGCTATAAACTAAACACTTCAATTAAAACTTATTTTAAAACTGTAGTAAACATAAAATTTTCCTTCATTAGCATGGGTAAAAATTTAGAAATTTCTAGTTCTTAAATTTAAAAAATTATTATTTTTTGCCTAATTTAGTGAATATTTTCAAGATATGTTTATTATTGTTGTTTAGTCTTGCATGGGGGTGTTTCTTTTTGGATTGGGTGGGAAGTGGAGTGGGATATTTTTTGTCTGGGGAGTTTGGGGATGGAGTGCACGGGTATGAAAAGGAGAAGGGCGTGTTAGGTGGGGGTGGCGCGTGGTGGTCAGGTGTTGGGAGAGAGAGCAACAGCGAATTATGAGGATGAGTTATTGTTTGAAATTGTTTAGAAGCATTTATAGTTTTTGTTTGGTTCTAGTCGTTTTTTGTTGAGTTTTTCGATGGTTAGCGATTGGCGGTTTTCGGGTCGTGTAGTGTTCCATTGTTGGTTTGGCGACTATAGGGATGGAATTGAGAATCGTAACAAAAACAGCGGTTTGAAAAATTTATTTTTATGTTTGGATGAAGAAGGTTTTGTACATATTTTGGTGAATCATAATTTATTATGAATCGATTCAATATTCTTTATACTTGGCATATTTATTTATTAAAATGCCAAAAAATGCCATCAGTTTTTGGTCATTGACCCTTTTTCTATCAAGGCACGGGTTTTATGTTTTCTAAGCAAATTAAATGTTGTTTGGAACTTTTTCCACAAATGTTCACATAATTGCACCATAACACAATAATATTCTAAATATTTTATGAGATATGAGCGTCCTGGCATTATGATTATTGATTAAGGATTATCCAATATCCACTCTGCACAAATAATTGATTAATTTATTACACTAAGTACCTAGACATTCACCAGAACAGATTTTAATTTGTTTGTTATGATTCTTAGTTTTATTTTTGGTTGCCGGGCCAGAATTGGAGTGTTGTGCGATTGGAGAGTTGTGGATCGTTGACTATCGAGGGATTCGGCAGGAGACGATTGGAGTTGAGTATGAGTTGTAGGTGGTTTTGAGAGATTTTGAATAGGGGTTTGCTGTGTTTTCTTTTTTGGCATCTGATCATCATGCGCTCTTTCATGTTTGATGTCTTTGTCTCTTACTTTACATTTGTGTACTCTATTTTTGAACTGTTTTGACAAGGAATGTTTAATTTCGTTTTTGCTTAGTTCAGGGAGAAACATTTTTATATAAATGACCATGACGATGATGAATTTAATTTAATTAATCAATTATGTTATTTCAATTTTAACAACGAAGTAAACCATGAGGATTTCAGAGCTTTGGTAAAATATTCGGACAAATCTAACGCAGATTTCCAGAAACTTTAAGCATTCAGCGTAAAGGTAGTTTTGGAAATTGTACTGTATTGATTTTTGTCCCCGAATTAACAGGAACTTCAGCTAGATCCTTTAGAAAATAAAGAGTGTCTTATCGTTTTAATCTTGGTTAATGGTGACATTAATTGTAATTCATTACAGGACAGCGTTCATCGCAGATCAAACTTCTATATCTGAGTGGCAGGTTAGCGGAAATGCTTGATTTAATATTATTTTGAGCTAAACTTTAGTTTTAGGATTGATTGGAAACACTGGGATTTCAGAATGAAGAAACCAGGCGTGGCATCTTATTTATTTTATTCATCAGTTATTATTTATTAATATAAGTGTGAAGAGTATTTAAAGTAGTTTCTTCCTTGGTTTACGGATAAATAAATTATTTTTCAGAATACAAAGGATTACACTTAATACCGATTTTCAGAATGTATCAACTCTCCAGGATCAACAAGAAGCTAATGTAGGAGTATGTAGCTTAACTGCAGAATGTGTGTTTCATATGCTGAAGGTTTCGAGTTCGTGTATCTTGAACAAGAAATACTTTTTACCAGAAACTTTAAGCATTCAGCGCTCAGGCGGCGGATACAAATATATTTATTAAAAGGACCCGAAAATCTGATCTGAACCTAAAACATGAGAGTTTCAGAGTTTTCATAATTTTTTAGTTTATTTTAATGTAGTAGTTAGCGATAAGTAATTAATTTCGATTTGGATTTTCAGAAATAGCGAAAAAACCTCACTCAGCATCCAGAAACGTCAAGCATCCAGCGAACATGTAGTTTAGAAATTGTATTGTCCTGCGCTAACTATTTTATTATATATATTACTAACAAAAAACATACTAACTATCGAGTACTTAGGTGTCTGGAACCCGGGTCGATTCCTTGTTACTAACATACCTTTCCTTTCCTTCGGGTTTTGTTATATGTAAAAAGGGTGTACGGTGGACCCGGCGTCTTACCGACCTTGCTTAATCTTGATCGTATACTCAAATCAATCAATCAATCAATCAATTTTGTGATTTTAATTTTAATTAAAAATTATGTGGATATTAATTATTTTAATTTAAAATAAGTTAACCACCACTGTTCCTTTACCTAAAAATTGAAATCAAAATTGCTCCGATCGGATGAGCCATTCTCCACTACAGTGGCTCAAGCATTTAAATCGCGCGAAATCAGAGGTTCGCATCATTGCGATAATATAAGGATCAACCTAAAAAATCATACATTGTAAGTATTGCACACAGTTGACGAGTAATTGCCCACATCAATATAATTTTTTGTTTTTGGTTAGAACATAAATGAGCGATGCAAAAATGAGAGACACATTTTTTCGATGTGCTAGCGTACACGGCTTTAGCGCCCAAAAATTAAATTTAATGGAATTTCACCAAAGCTGCTCGGAAAAAGTACAATTTAATTATTTTTAAGTATGTAAAAAAATGTTGTTATAAAAAGTTATGTTTAAGAGAAAAACTATGGAAGTAGTTTCTGAAAGAAATGTCAACGTAGTTTCGTTTGTGGGTCAAGCAACTGCATTAAAAAGATATTTTAGAAGTATTAAATTTTAAAGCAAGTTACATTAAAAGTTCTGTAACATTATTAGCCACGATTTTCTGTTTTTTTATTCCTGTTAATAAAATCTTGATAGCGTGATTTTTCTGGTATTTGTCTTTGTATTTGGCGTCTTGAGGGTCGATATCTCAGAGACTCCAACTTTTTTGCAGTTTGGCGGGCTAAATCACTTTATGATCGCCTAAGGTAATAAATTATATTTTAAGAATATGAAAAGTTTACCTTTAACATAATAAAAGTCGGTTTGAGTTAGTGAATTTTATAACAATAACGCAAAACACGTATAATTACGTAATATAATTCATGATATACATTGAAGTCCGCATAATGCTACCAATGCCCACAACCAATTCTTCTTTTCATTTAAAAATTGGGACGTAACAGTGATTTCTTTGATGTTTAGAGGCAACTTATTAAAAATTACTTGTGCTGTAGATACAGAAAATTTTCTGAAATGTCCTTTCTTGAGAATAGGGTATTCACAATTATTAAAAGTCCTTAAATTATATCTCGTAATTTTTACTCTACGATTTCTACTACGAAGAAAGAACATAAGTATTAATACCTTAAAACATATAAATATTTTAACGGTAAAATCTTTAGTGATTTAAATAAAGGTAAAGCAGATGTTAAACACGGTTTCTTTAAAATTATGTGAATAGATGAGTTTTACACAAGTAGCAGCGGTTGAAGAGATGATGAATAAACACCACCCCACATAATTATTGAATATTGTAGCTTGGACTGAATTAGGCTGTAGTGAAATTGTAGTACAACTGACACAGAGCAAACCATGGGAAGAATACACATTTTTCTGTTATTAGCATATGTATATATAATGATGCAGATTTTCAATTAGTCAATATGATTTCATCGCCACCAACTCAATCGAAAGCTGCGGTGTGCAAAAAAAATTCAATACCGGTGCAACATAACCTTGAATTTTTTAGTGAATCTAAACTTTTCCGTCAAGAGTTTATTGGAAAATTGGATAATCTTTGCGTAGAAGTTAAAACATTGAATATTAGTTTATCGAAGAAATTAAATTTATTGATGGAAGAAAATCGTGCCCTTAAACTGGAAAATGTTAATCTATCAAAAAACAAAATACTCATTAAAATGTCTGAATATCAGTGTTTTAGCTAATGATATTGAGAACGTTTATAGCAAGAAATCTCAGAACAACACTAGTCATGTTAAATTAACTTCGGCTGTAACTAAAAAGGTGGTCTTATCTGCATTGCAAGAAAAGAAAGTGATACGTGTTACTGAAATAATAATAAAATTTTCATCAACCAATGTCTTATTCCTGAATATCGGTTACTATAAAATACAGCTAGGGAAGCCAAGAAGGATGGAAGGCGTATATTTGTTTAGTTTAGGAATGGATACATATTAGTAAGGAAGGATGTCGGTGGTAGAGTCTCAAAACTCATGTCTGTGGATGATCTGGACAATTTGTCTTAGTTGTGTTTTTAAATCTTTTAATCAGTAGATAATTTTATTTAATGACTTTTTGTAATTTTAATTCACAAGATCGTAGCTTCGTTGACTTTCCTCTGGTTCTTCCTATATTAATTTACCATCTAATAATTTGTTGTCTCATGATTTTCAGAGTGTTCAAATCTTGCGTCAAAATATTCGGAGCTTAAGGAGAAATTTCAATAATTTCTTAGCTCACTTAGATTATTTTGATGTAAAGCCAAATTTAATATTTTTGAGCGAAATTTGGATTATTAACGATTAGTCTGCTGAAGTAATGTCTGGAAGAGTTTTAGTGTTCTACAAAAATGATTTGATTTGTTTAGTTTAGACTACAAACCTTTTACCAGCTGATGATGTCAAGGTTAAACTGTCGATTTACTAATGAAACGTATATTTTTGTTGGTGATATACACAATATCTTTTACATTTGGTTTCTCTGAATGATTTTATTGATGAATTTTCTATTTAATTAAGACAAATTCGTAACAATAAGCTTATCGTTTTGGGTGACTTCAATGTTGACATTCTAAGCGACTTTACTAATTGCGATAATTATGTTTGTATGATGTCATCTGAGGGTCTATATTCTTGTATTAATGAAGTGACCAGAGTTAAATCTAGTTCGTCCTCTTGTTTAGATCATTGCTTCTATAGATTACATGACAATAACTTCTCTCGAATTAACGCTTCGTTATTGAACTATATGATTAGTGATCATGATCTTATACACATTAAGCTTAGTATCATCAAGTTTAAGGGATATAACTGCAAATTGATAAGCCAAAAATTAATGTTTGTAAATTTGTTCAAAAGTTTAGTACAGACGATTTCTTTCCTATTTTCACTATCAATGATCCAACTGTTGCAACTAATCAACTTTTAGAACTACGAAATCTTGTTTATTTAGATAGTTTAGAAAACAAGGAAGCCGCGTAAAAAGTGTCCTATTATGCCTTGGATAACTGAAGCCTTAATGAATATGATTAAATGTAAAAAGTGATTGCTGAAAAAGGCCAAGCGTTTTAAAGATAATGATCGCTTCTAACAGTTTGTTGTTGGTTATATTAATAAAGTATAAAATAAATTGAAATTGCACGGTAAGCTTATTATATGAAAAAATTCGAAAATTGTTACAATGATTCAATTGTAACATCTATTAATGCAAATTTAACTACTGCTTCTGATATTGCTGATGAATTTGGAAATTATTTTGGTTGTATTGCTTTGAAGATAAATCTGATATGTTACCTTTAAATAGCAGCTTGGAGGAATTCAATAGTGATTAATATTATGTCAGTGAAACGTTTCTTTTCCATCCAATTAAGTACTTTGAAATTTCGAGAGCTAGTTGTTCTTTGAAATCCAGCTTGACGTACGATATTTTTGGTATGAGTAATTATTTGATAAATCAAGTTGTAAATGTTATTGTCCCTATATTAACACATATTTTTAATCACAGTTTTGTAAATGGTACTGTACCGGAAATGTTAAAAACAGCAATTGTACTTCCATTGCACAAAAATGGTTCGCGTTGTGACCTTAATAACTTTCAGCCTATTCCATTGTAATCGGTTTTATTAAAAGTTATGGAAAAAGTTATTAAAAGTAGAATGAACCTTTTTTTAGAGAGCCACAATATAATTAGTAGCTGTCAACACGGGTTTTAGATCAATAAAATTAGCCGCCGCGCTAACGAAAATTAAAACGGTACACGCAAACCACATAAATTACTTCAGATTTTAAACTTAAGTTTAATAGCAAAAGATTAGCAGTAACCATATTGTAACTATAGACTTAAAAGAAAAACCTTTTTTCACATAAGCAAATATGTATATTACCAGCTGAATAGTTGTTGTTACAACCATATTTAAAAATTATTAAGTTTGTAAGAAGTTACCTCATTACTTCCTATCCAAACTTCGGAGAAGTTTGACTGAAAGACTGTTTTTACGGAGACTGCAGCATTTTGATATAACATATGATCCAAAACAATTTTTATAACCAAAGTTATAGCTGATGATGCTGGATTTACAAATGAATATGCTTGACCTTGTGTTAAATTAGTAACATTGATCCTTAAAATTTAGAATTTAACTAAATTATTTTAACTTATCAAGGTCATTCATGTCGTCTATAACAATCGCATCAACTCCATCCATTTTTCTTAATAATATTCTTGAGTTTCGGATACAACAATATTTACATATAGCCCTTTTCATCTTTAACTGTTAAAGCTTTCTCTTTGCTTCCAGAATTTTACGTTTCACTTGTCGACGACAAAATTTGACATAAATAATATTAGGTGGCTTCCCAATTGACGTCTTCCTTCTAGAGGCATATTCGTTTCGAGTTCACTAGTCGCTAGATTCAGTCTTTTGTTTGTAATGTTCAAAATGGTTTCATTTAAATTTTAATTTACAGATGAAGCAACTCCAACTAGTTAAATCGAATTCTCGTGTTGCTGTTGCTCCAAAAAATTCTATTCTTTTTCCATTTTTGTGTATTCCGTTTTCAGGAAACTTTTTGCAGCAGCTAGACTTCCGATTCGCTCCAAAGTCTTTTCCCTAAGCCTGAAATCTATCTATCCTCCAACTTCTTGTGATTGTTTACTGAGCATTATTTTAGTTGATTAATCTCATGCAACACCTCACGGCCCGTGGAGGCGCTACCATGTTAACACTATTTTTGGACGATTTAGCTTTCTGTAAGCAGTTTTATAAAGTTGATTCAGGTGGTGATAATGAAGGGTATTTTGATGTACAAAATAATAATTTGGATTGATATGTTAATCTGTTTTAAATCGCTTTGTTGGTGCAGAATTTTTATGAAGATGACGAAATAAGTCGAGTTATTGCTACTAATCGGTATCACAATATTATGATATATGCTACCCTCATAATACGAATATTACGAACATAAACCCATCTGATAGGTTATTTGTCAAAATTATAATAAATATCGATTAGTTTGTATGCCAAACGTACAAAATGAGTTTAAATTGCGAATTATAATTTACCTTTCTCGAATATAGTGAATCGGACTATATTACTATGAATTCGTTTTTGTGGGTGACTGAAAAGGCTTTAAATACCATAAACATCGAACAAATTAGAGACCCCTTGAGAGTACGAAAGTTTTTTGAGGTTATATTACCGCGTTATAGTCTAGATGCTTTTTATAAGCATTTGAGGTTAGCTATGACATTTCTTCTGCTATATTAAATGTTAAGATCCTATTTGTATTTGTACTTGTATTTGTACTTTGTATTTTGGCAAAGTGCGCCAGTATGGAAGAAGCTGTTATTTGCACTGTGGTTTTTCCACTGCAGAAGTAGTATTAAACAGTTATATATGCAACAAGCTCTAGCCAGGAAATACCTTATTTTGTTACACAAAATGGCTTTCTTTCCTAATATGTGAATACAAAATTTTTTCTAGTTTATCTCTCTATACATAAAAATCAAAATGCTCTAAAAAAAATTGAAATGAAAAATTAATTCGGGTATAGGTAATCCAAGTCTCAAGTGCTTAACCCACATGAAAATCAACTCCTTTCTCGATTGAGATAAAGGATGGGGCGAATAAACAAAACAAAAAAACACTGATAAAAATTGCCTTTTCCCTTAAAGGTAATACTTTTAAGTACAATTTATTTTGCAGTCAATAATAACTACTTTATACTTTTAGTAAAGCAAACATTTTTTGTCGAAAATCAATTCTTGTTAAAATAAGCGTTGAAGGCTAACTATTGTAAAACAAGAATTGTCATGCGTTTCTAAATGATCATTACCACGGTAAGAATAGTTTAGTTTAGCTCGCTAACTCATACGAGTTCAGGGCAAAATTTAATTTGGCTCTGAAATCTTTATTCATTGATCGATTGGACTAAAAGTTGGTAGTATTTTATGTTGCTGTCTATTTATCTTATCTTTGAAGTTTGTTTGTAGCGTCCGTGCAGCCCATGACATCTAAGGGCACTCCAGACTTATTGTTACGACGTTATTACTCAATCTCATAATGTTAAATGCAATTTGTCTATTTAAGAAGCAAGGTCTTATTAGGACAAACCACCAGGTCTGACTCCACTTAAGGCAACTCTTACGTATTAAAACCACACCCCGTTAGAAGCACAATATAACAGAGGCAAAAATGTCTGCAAAGTTTCTACACCATAATCTTGCTCGTATCTAGTTAAGAAACTTGAGTCTCGTGCGTTATCGGAATTAACCAGATAAATCACTCCACAAACTAATAACGGTCATGCACCACCACCCATAGATTCGACAAAGATCTATTAAACTGTCTTACTCATTTATGTTCGGACCTGGTAAGTTTCCACAATCGTTCTTTAGGAGTAAACTCCATATATAAATAATTTGGTGATTTGTGATAATTCATTTGTCGATCCCCATCTTCGTTTTTTTTCATTTCATCAACATTACTGAAAAGTTTTCCCCTGATTTCCGAAACAAATAACAGCTTTGGAGCCTTTTAAGTAGCCATGCAGCAATATCTGGAAGGCTTATTTACGGAATTAACAATCATGGTATTAAATCATATCCACTGTCCCTAAGTAAAGAAGTAGAAATATACTGTTAAAGTTAGCTGAAAATTTCCAGCTTAAAGTAAGAAGTCACTAATATAGAAGTTTGTTCATGTCAACCGAAAGCAAAAAAAAAAAATCGGTAATGCAGATTGTGTTTCGTGGAGAATTGTGGAAAATCCGCAGAACCGAAAAAATATAGAAAATTTGTATAAACTCATCCGCTAGAGTGCTATACTTGAGATGGACTACATTAATATGATTTGGCAATCAATAGCTACTTGAATTTAGATTTTTCCAGCGATAGCTGTTGATAAATCACGTAAAGACAATATATCTCAACATAATACTCTATCTATAGGATGATTTTATTCCATTTTTAAATATTTTTGAATTTTTCGGATTTCCACGGCTATATAGGTGGAACAAGGTTTTCTTTATTTCTATTTATTTATGTTACTTATTTATTTATTTACAGCATTTTATTAATAATTTAGTATTAGAAGGAAAAGCACACATGAAAATAAAGTAATCGGCACGAAATAATAATGAAGTTGCTTCCATTAGGCATAAAAACCTCTTACATTTTTTCAAAGTAGTTACACCTCATGCTAACACATTCTATTTTGAGCATTAGCTCATTTACAATAATATGTACAGCAAGAGTTGAACTAACATTAAAAATTAACAATAACAACAAGGTTAATAGAAATAAATTACAAAACTACGTATTGACCATCAATCATGTCACTCCAGAAATTTTGACTTAAATAATCCTGCGGATCCTAACCTCTTAATTTCCAATGGAATTGAATTCCAAAGGGAAGCCCGCCTAACATAAAATGATTTGTTTAATGACCGACAAAAATTTTTGGCTGGAGTTAGGCGGAAGTTAGAGGAATGAAACCTACTAAACAGCATTTCCCTATAAAGATAACAAGGATCGTTACCTCCAGACAGTCTCGGCGCTGTAGCACAGTCACGCAATAGCGCAAAAGTTAAATTACAAGAAGATATATGCGAGTTTACAAAGTCGACGGACGGAGCGGAGCGCATTAGACCAAGCACTAAAATTAAATTATTTTCAATCTTGCAATCAAGAACGGATTGAAGTGTCACTTTGTGATGCGAAAAAAAATACAAAATGTATATAAATTAAAATGACGTTAAACACATTAAACGACATATTATCTAAATTATTAGTTGTTAACTGGATAAAATAGCTTTTATACTATGATGGAAAACTGAAATCGGTCAAAAACGAAAGTTTACAAAATAGGGTTAGGATACATCAAATTATGGATTTATGGCCATCAAAAAATTTTAGTTTATGTTAGATAGTTTAAGATTATTGTAATGTCAAAAACGTGCGTCGGGATTGTCAGCAACATTTTTATTTTTACAATACAAATTAATTTTTGCGTTTGGTGCGTAATTCCGCCTCCGTTCCAACGAGATAAATAAAATTGAAGATATGTCCCAAGTATTTTGAGATGAAAGGGAAAAACCGCTTAACGAATTTTAAACTGACGTTATCCAGACCAGAAGATTTCGATTTAACCTTTCAAGTAGCAGATTAAAAATCCTCGAGATAAATATTTGAAAACGAAAACGAATTAGAGGATGTGTTAGAGAAAAAATCAACGGTACTACTGTCTGAGTTAATACTAGAGCAGAAATAACTATTGATGTCATTGGGTTTGAAACCTCCACTAGAACTACTCTTCCATCTGCCTAGGCCTAAGTGACGAATATTACGCCAGAAAACTTTGGGAGGAAGGAGGAGTCTAGCTTGTCCTTGAAAAAATATGTTTAGCAATCCGAATTAACCCTACAATTCTATTACGGGTCTGCTTATAATCTAAATGAGACTGACTAGTAGGATACATTAAAATTTGTGAATTTAACGTATACAATGATTTTAAAATCTCCGAAATTATTTATCATAGGAAACATAGAATTGATAAACAAACGTGATTTAAGAACAAAAGGAGTTCAAGATTTTGGGAATTAAATAAAAATTCTTGCTATCAAATCAATCAATTTTACTAATAGGCTCATTAAATTCAATTCCCTAATTAATTAATCCCTTATTCCCAACTCTACATTCACAATTTTTCAATTCCCAAATTACATTTTCCCACTTCCCTAATTCCGTGTTCTAATTCCCCGTTTCTTATTTCTACAATTCCTCTTTCCCTTGCCCAATTTTTCAATTCCCCATTACCAATTCCTCAATTTCGAAAAATAATGAAAATCAATTAGGTTCAGTTTAGGAACTAAAAAATAGCGTTCGGGATGGTAGCCAATTAACTAGCCAAGTTTGGCCCAGTGCAAAAATGCAATGATGATACTAATGCACACAGAAACGTCTTGGTGTCATGATATTCATTAAATAAATCATTAATGTTAACAGTCATTCCGCTGTTGCCAGTGTAACTCGAAAACCACGTTAAACATCACAAGCTCTCCTGTCAATAATTTATTGCAGAGCAGCCATGTGATTATTATGTGAGGCCGAATGCCCGTTTACAAATTTTTGTTCGTGCTAAATTCTCCGCTTCAATTACATTGTTTGGAGTAAGAAAAATGCAAACAAATTAACAAACACATTTTCCCCTCAAATTTTTTAGATACAGACGCTTGATGGAGTCGCCGTATTTTATCAATTATGCTACAGAAAATATTAACCTTAAAATGCATTTCAGCGTCTTCGAAACGATGATCCTGTGCCAGTTCATTACAAAGAAAATATTTTTGTAGGTTTCGCGTTGATTGTTGTGTTTTATATTTAGTGGTTTTCAAAATTTCAGAGAAGGATTTTCCCAAATTTTAAATTTACTAATTCCTTACTTTTAGATTTGAGGCAAATTTATCATATCACCATAATCAAGTTTATCATAATTTCCAATATATTTAAAACATGTAAACAAATCACAACAACCAGTTAAATATGTGTTATATACAAAGCAGAAATGAGTAGTAGCATACAAGATGCCGTGCCAATCATTTGGTTAACTGTATTCGCCCAATAGCTCAGTTCAGCTGAGAAAATTTATTCGAAATTATAGAACTTGTAGTCAATCAAAGCATAAACATTGATGAAAGCAATAAAATGACAGAAAGACTGAAGATATTAGTTACTGAGTATGTTAGTGTATGTGCAAAGGTTGGTGAATAATTCTTGATTTGATGAATATGATTCAGTGAAAGAATTCATATATGTAGAATGATTAAACTTATCTACAAACGACTGAAACGTTTAACAGTGAAAACATGTAAAATCTTACTGTTACCGAGTATAATATTATTCGAATAATTCTCGAACAAATCACCGAGACAGCCTCTGTACGTGGCGAATGAATCATGAGATCAGAAAGAATCTCGATAAAAGTGATATGATCGCATTCATTAAATCAAGCTTAAGGTGGCTTGGACACGCTCTTTTTTCACAAAATCGCACCACCAAACAGTGCTTAGAGTCGGCACCATTGAAACTAGGACCTCGTGGGGACCTTGAAAGGGACCAACACATATTCGTTTCCCGTGTGGCGTTCTCTTGTCGTGGGTCGAACTATTTGGAGGGATGTTTAAAGCGGCCAAATCTCTTCAAAGGTTAAGCGCCAGTAGAAGAAAGAAGTGTGCACAATTCAAATTTAAAGAATTTAACATAAAATTGTGCATTTTAAAAATTTTGTATCCACATAATAAATATTTGAAAATTTTGAATATTGCAAGATTTAGTTAAGTTTCAGATAGCACTGTGATCATCTAGAATCCACTTTCTAAATTGGGCAAATATTATTGAAGCGCACTACGTCAATTTTATTTTTTTATTTATATTTTCAGTGACTGGAATACTGACTGCTATTTCTTCAAAATATCTATTTGCTCTTTTTGAAACACTACTCTAGTCTATTGGCCATTCCTGTTCTCTAAATTGTGTAAGTGCACAGTACACATAATAAGGTAATATACTCCGATGTTTCATTTTCGTTCTTTCTTGCGCATCTAATGTAAACAAAAATGTAATATGGCGGACATAGTGATCAAACAAATCGTGTTTGTTAGTTTTGCGTAATAATTTTGAGTGTTGAGTGAATATAATAAAAATTTTGTGAAAAATTCTACTGACTTTAATTCAAAATAATTAACAATGTATCATTGTTTAAATATTTCATAAACTTTCAGTCACGATCTCCGCCATTGTTGTTGTTGTAATTTTTTGATATCCTGCGCAAAATATTACCTTATACAGTGGTAGGCATTCGTATAAACGCAAAATGTTTTTTGAATATAGTTCTAACAGTAAAGTGTTTTGATTTTTTTCAATTAGTCTAAATTATGACTATCATCTTAAATCTGTTGATAAGATAGACCATTAGTAAAAATTTTAATGGTTTACTTCAATAAATTGAAAAATCTAAATTTCAGGTGGACATTCGCATAAACGCACTTCTGATAATGTACTAAAATAAAAACCAAAATTAGCAATTTTTCATATATTATTTTATTTAATATTTGGTCTGGCCTCGACCATTCTGAATAACTTCGAAAATTCGAGAAGGCATTGAATTTGTTAAATTGTTGAGGGCTTTCAGATTAATTGTGGCTCAACATTCAAGTATGACACTTTTCAAATCTTTAATTGAATTATATTACCACACTCAGAAAAATATGCGGTGTGAATTTGTTTTTTATCCGCAAAATTATTTTATTTTTATCCAATCGGTTATTCTTTTATAAAATCACTCCTAGTCAACGGATAAATATTTAAAAGTATCCTAACGGATAACTTTTAATAAACAATTTATAAATTTCACCACATTCGGTGTAAAATTATATTTTATCGTTTTGGATAAATAATTTCACACTTTCTTTTGAAAAAGGACATCGGTAGATTTGGGAAACACTCTATGTGGATTTAATAAATTCACCTTTCATACATAAAACAAACATAGAACATAAAAATATCCGAAAGGATTTAATTTTATCCGAAAATATCCAAAATAATAATTTTCGGAACCATAAAAATTTCCGAAAGGATTGCGTAAAAATATCCAAAAGGATATTTTTCGGAAACAAAAATACACACAAAAAAATATCGCGGTGTGAATGGTATTTTATCCAAAAAAAACTTTATTTTTTATCCAATAGTACCATATTAACTCCGCAAGATCGGGTACAAATTTTAAAATATCCAAAAGGATCGAACAGTATACTTTTGCACCGTTTGGAGTAAACGCAAAAATTGTCAACAGCGGATTTTTTTAAAAGGTACTTCCAAGAGATTATTTTCGTTCTATCGGAGTAAATATTTACACCGTTTGGAGTTTTCGTGAAAAAGTAAAATTGTAAGAGATTTTGGCTGTATTAGTTAAATTCGCTAAAGCAACCTGCATATTCCTTCTGTATAATAGAATTTAAATTGTGTTGTGATACAATCAGTCTAGTCGCAGCGGCCTGATGAGAAGATTCAATTCTCTTACAATCTTCGGAACATATTAAAATCATATACATTAAAATAAAATACCAATGCGGAATATAGTTTTATAAAATTAAATATGCATCAACGAATAAATATTTGTATCTATCCGAAAAGATAAATTTTTATAAAAACTCCTTTTGGATTTAATAAAATGCACCTCTAGGTGTTTTCCTAAAGATGAATGTTCCTGTTTGCTTTTATGCGGTGTAAAAGTTTTTATCCAAATGTATTTTATGCCATTTTTATTATAATATCCGATTGGATTCAAATTATAAATATCCGATCGGTGGAACACTATGTAACACCGATTCGGTGTTGTGGTGATCATTTATTTTTTTGTGTGTATCCAAATGGGTTATTTCAGAAACCTAAAATTGGTGTTAATATGTAACTTAAAATGGTGTTAGTATGTGGTGACACCGGAAAAGATTTATCATTTGTACGATTCAGTGTCAATTAAGTTATCCAAAAATGTCTTTTGAATGATCAAAACTAGAAGATCCGATCGGATGCAATTTTCGAATATCCGATCGGTGAGATACTATGTAACACCAATTCGGTGTTACGGTAACCACTTTTTTTTCTGTGTGCACGGTGTGGTCTCATTCGAAGCATGGATCGAGGCATTGTCTTGTTGAAAATTATAATTTTTGTTGATGTTATTATCCAGATAATTTATCAAAACGTCTTCCAAAAGTTTCACGTACATACGGAAGTTCATTCGTGTCGTTATAAAGCAGATGGGAAGCTCCTCGTTATAAGAAAATGCTCCGCATACCATAACACACCGCCACAAAATTACGCTTCGACCTAACGACGCCATGTTCCTCAAAATTATGCCATTAGCAACTGTAGCAGTCGGGAAAATCCAGATTAATTTTTTTTCCGTAAGAAAAAATCACACTCTGCCAATTCTTTATCGACGACATGTATTTACGAGCAAATTTGAGCGGATTATTCGTATGCATGGCCGTTAAAAGTGGTTTGATCCAAAATTTTGTCCATTTTATGTTCGGTGAACTATTAAAAATACGTGCAATGTGTCGGGTCGTCACAGGAAGATCCAATGGCCTGCATGATAGACGGTTTCGTGTATAGCTTCTTTGCGGATTAGACCTTTCTGGCGAGCTGAGATCTTGGATAGGCAATAGTCCTGATTGCAATCCTATCGAAAATCTTTAGAGGGCCTTCCCCGAAAAGTTTATGGAAATGAACAGCAATATAATTCAATTAAAGATTTGGAAAGTGCCATACTTGAATGTTGGGCCACAATTGATCTGAAAGCCCTCAACAATTTAACAAATTCAATGCCTTCTCGAATTTTCGAAGTTATTCAGAAAGGTCGGGGCCAGACCAAATATTAAATAAAATAATATATGAAAAATTGCTAATTTTGGTTTTTATTTTCGTATATTATCAGAAGTGCGTTTATACGAATGTCCACCTGAAATTTAGATTTTTCAATTTATTGAAGTAAACCATTAAAATTTTTACTAATGGTCTATCTTATCAACAGATTTAAGATGATAGACATAATTTAGACTAATTGAAAAAAATCAAAACACTTTACTGTTAGAACTATATTCAAAAAACATAGTGCGTTTATACGAATGTCTACCACTGTATATGTGTACTGTGGTGTAAGTGACCATAGGAAAAAAATTTCTCTTTTCTAAAGTCTAAATATAAAAATAAATTACAAACACTTCGTGAGATGCAGCCTGCATGGCATTCCATGTTTTGGACACCTTGTTTGGATTTTGTTTGATTTCTGTTTTTACAAACTAGTATTTCCCAAATAAACAAAATCAGAAGTCAAATTAAATTTTCAATCTCATGTTCATGAATATTTTGGAACGTAATCAGGCATAGTTTGTATTTATTTGTCATTTTCCAATTGTTATACTCGACAAATATAAAATAATTATTGTGCGGCTTTATACCTACAGATAACTCTCTCATTTAGAGCAATTTCCTTTCTCTTAAATGAAGCATAATGCAGCCAATTTATTTTGGTAATGATTTATAATTGAATCACTTAATTGAGAAACCCGACATAACCATCATATGGGTTTTTTGACATTTTATGAAATATCCGTTTTTAATAGCAAGGCGCATCGTTTGAGTTATAAACCCTACAAATCATTAACATTTATCAATAGTTAAACTAAAAAAATTAACAACTTTCAATAGACTGACAGTTTTTTTTTATTTTCTCAGAACCATGTTTATGGGACTTATCTGGTTTCTCAAATAAGTGATTCAATTAGACTTAAAAGAGGCCGAACCTGCAAAGACCATTTCATGCCACTTCTTAGTTGTTTCATTTATTTGAATTTACTAGTAAATGTAGGGATGAATTTATGAAACTAAAACTCTGGAAAAAGAAACAATCATAAACCCTCCACGAGAACTCAAATAATGCCTAAAATTTGGAACTGAGTGTCAATTTTAACAAAATTGATCGGTTCCTTTGTAGCTTGAGCAAAATAGTTTGGAATAGAAACAAATATTAAATTATGCAATGACCCGCTGGTTCTGGGGGTAGATTCTAAACAACTTTGACAACTTTGTACTGTTGATTTTTTTAAAATGTCACAAAAAATAATGTGACACATTGAATGTCACTGATTTTGATTTCGATGACTTGTGTTCTGTGTGTTGTTTAAATAAAATATGTGTTAGTAGTGGCGTAACTAAACATTTCGGGATCCCCGCAAAATTTTTCTTGGGCCCCTAAAATGCTTCTTGTACCTAAGAACAAGACGTAAAGCTTTTAGTTAAAAACTTATTTCTTCCTATTCCCCAGCCTCACATTAATTTAATTTATCTGATTTCGGGAGCATAGACCATACAGTTGGATACAATGGCTTAAAATAAAACGAAATTTCTTACAATCAACTCAATGCTATGACGATTTCTAAATATGTATATATAAAGCATCACAAAGTTGGAATTCAATTTGAAAAATGCCAAGAATTTCTAAATAATCTCATAAATGTCGAATTTTCAAAGAACTAGTATCTTGAATATTCCAGAAGCTCTCAAATATCGAATTATCCGTAATTATGTAAAATCAAAGAAAATGTTATACGCGCTAATCACCACCTTGTAAAACGTAAATAACTTGGTCATTCTAGATGAATTTCGAATGACCTAGGAAACTGACAAATATCGAAATTTTGGCATAAACTCGAAAAATCTACTAAATATCAGTAGGTATATCACGATTCAGATTTATATGTGTGTGTGTAACTCTGCAAGTTTCCAGAACTTAAAGTTAAGCGCAGACCATTGCCACACAAAAATAAACTTGAAAATCTTTAAAAATTTCGAATAATCCTAGAAATGTCGAAAAACTATAGAAATCTCTCTTTCAAACAAATTTTATATGTGAATCTCGATTGATTTTAAACAATTTCAATAATACCGCAAAACCTGGATATTAATGAATAATTTCGAAGCCGGTAAAAATCTAGAAAACCCACAAAAATTTCGAAAATTCATTTGAATATCAAAATATTTGTTAAGTAGCTTAATGTTAGTAATACTACTCAACAAAAAGGTATACAATAAGAATGAAACCCTCAAATAGTATCGGATAATTTCGTAAAAATCGAACAATCATATTATTCGATTAGGTCCTAAGATTCTTGAGTAACATCGAACTATCTAATACATCCGACAATCTCAAAAATACTGGAATAATCTCGAAAATCTCGAATAACTTTTGAAGTGGTCAGAAAACTCGCATCACCAATTAAGTCTCGAACACCACGCATCCCATTTCCATGCTACACTCTAATAATCTCGAGAAATTTTGAAGTGATTAAAACATGAAATCCGAGACGAGGGGATATTAATATGGAATATAATTTGGAATTTCCAACTTCGTTATATTTAAAATAGTTTTCGAAAATGGGATTACCGGTAATTTTAATTTGTATTTACCGTTTACCGGTAATAAAAAAGTTTCGGTAAATGAGAAACTATAAATCGAACGAATTCATTGTAGAGACTGACTTCATGTATCCGTTGATTCCCTTTCTAAAGACACAGGCGCTGCATCTAGCGAGAGAAATAAGAAATTGTTTTCCGTCGAGGTTAGTTACTTTTCTAGGAAGAAAGTATCAACAATTTCTTGTTTCTTTTTTAGTATTAGCTCCCAATAACAATTCAATCATTCTTTTTCAAATCAAACTAAACCTTTTCTAATCAAAACCTGATTTGTAAAAGGTTGCATTTGTTTGGCAAAAGGTTCAATTTGATTTCTGAAAAATTGAATCTGTAGTGCAAAAGTGGTAAATTTGGAGTACAAAATATATACTACAAATAAATTCAACCAGCCAAACACTATAATCGGTCAAAAGCTTTAATTTCAAACAAAAATAAATCTAAATATCAGTCAGAACCTAAAGCCATTTTTATTTCTATGTGTCAGTAAAAATTAGGTTGGAAATAATTTTGTGCAATACGAATTCTCAGCTGCTTTAAACTACTGAAAATGCCATATCTCATTTTCATTCATTCATTCTCAAAATTGTAATTTCAACAGAATCTTCTGGATGCTAAATTTTTCTTCTGATTCTACGAAATTAATTAATAATTATTAATTTTCTAAATTTCAGGTATTTATTCGATTCATTTGTAAAATGGCGGGGGTAAAAAATAACTCCAGTTACTGAATAACTTGTTCATTAAAATAATATTATGTTGTTCTAAATTGGAATCCAGGGTTCGTTAACAGAAAAATGACGATACGAATCAATCAAATAACCGAATTTCTTACATTCATTGTAATATTTCGATTATTTCGGAATTTAATCATTTTACAGAAAATTATTATTTTATGGAATTTTGCCAATTAAATTAATCAAATATTTGGTAAATTCTGTAACGGAAAAAAACGAATTAATTACATAACTATCCGGTACGGTAAGTTCACAAATTTCCTGCGAATCACCTTGAAAATTGCAGATACACAATCCGTAATAATGCTCATAAAATATCAAAACTTCAAAGTTAAATAGTTTTTCCATTAATTTTGTGAAAATAAATTTCCTGTAGAAAATTTTTTTTTTTGTTTCTGCTTTGAACAAATTTTTTTTTTTTTATTATTTGCTTGTTTATCTTATGAGTTCGCTGAAGAAATTTTTTTTCACTGTCACTTTATATTATTTGTGTATATTTTTATAAATAAATTCTAAAATATAAATTTTGTCACTTGCCTTTAGATGATGATAGAACAAAACAGCACCTGTTGTTGACAATGCAAACCATCCGAATAACACAAACGCCGACACTTGTGATAAGCGCACTAAATTTAGTAAGAACGACAGCACCGTTGCAGCGCCATGGCAACACAGTAACGGTAAAAGAAGACGATCAAATATATCCCATGGAATTTCACGCGATGGTTGTGGTATAAGTGGGCCACCAATTGTTGAACCGCGGCGTTTTATTGATGTGCGCCGCATTGCTTGTGAACCACGTCGCTATATATATACAAAAAAGTATGCCAAAAATAAATTTTGTTTCAATGCCTTTTTATTTGTAATTAATTAATTAGAATAAATTAAACTATAAGTAAAAGAGCAAAGTGCGCGAAAACACACCGAAATAAGAAAACCAAAACGAAAATTAGACCAAAAAAAAAGAAAAAATTATTTTTAGCATATTTTCAATTATAAAATGCAGAAGCCTGGTTATTTTCAGTATTAAATTTATATCTTAATTTTTATTTTTTTCGTTATGTTTTTCTATTTCTAGTTTTTCACTCTAGTCTATATTTATCCACAAAATGCAAACAACAAAAGGAAAAAAAAAATTTTTTTATGAACTTACATTTAAATTTCCAGTCATTTTAATATTTATACCGGTATGTTGTACTAAATAATCAACAAAAATAAAAAATATTTGTAGTAACACTTAAAACTTTGCAAAAACTGCACTCATAAAATGTCAAAACAGCATTAACATGAAAACAAATTGGTATATATTAACGATAATAACTTAAAAGCTCTGAAACTTTTCAGATATCCACTTTTTATGTATAATTTTAACAAACAAACAAAAACTCAAAAGCACAGTCTCTATATTCTAAAAACAAAACAACAACAAACAACTTTTTTTTTTGTTTTGTAATATAATTTAATGAAATAAAAATTTGAAAACCTTAATTAAAGTAAAAAAAAATTAAATTAAAATTAACGGTTAACTACTGGTTCATAGTTAAAAGTGATACTGACAACGAAGAAAACACTGTACAAAATTTTCTTTCGCGTCTCTTTGAAAAATTGAAAATATGAAAATGAAGTCGATTTTTTTTTTTTAGTTGTGTGATTATTTTTGTGTGCGTATTTTTGTGTGTGTCTTCTTAAAATTTTTTTTTCGTAATTTTTTTATTTTTTTTGTATGCGATATGCTGCGATGCGATATGTCAAACAACAGAGGTGAAATTAGAGCATACATAATATGACAACATCGTGTGTGCGATTTATGTATTCGTTATATGTAGAAATGTTTATATACTTCGCAGACAGTGTGATTTCAGTTGTTTTATTTTATTTAAACGCGGATATGGTAAACTATGTATACGTAGGAATGTGGTGTGCTGGCGACATGTTAAATTTTATGTTTTTAATTGACCGGCCATTTATCATCAAAGAAAACTACTTAATGTAAACGCAAATGTAATTAAACATAATATGTTTAGATTTGCAGATGTATTAATTGGTGTTTTGGTGGGTTTGCAAAATTTTTAAAATTTATTTAGATTGCGATCGGAGTCACAAAACGCCTTCATAGTTACAAATTGTGTGAATTTCGAGTAATGGCAGTACAGTGGTGTTGAATAATTACCAGCAATTTTGAGTGCAAGAGACCGCCCACGGTCCAATCTATGAAATACATAATTCGTGACTTTGCAATCTTTCACAAAAGCACGACATCAAAGTTAATGGTTGTGTAAAACGGTTTTGACCCCAAAGTTAATGGTTGTGTAATACAGTCACGGATAAAAATGATAGGATATAGTTCTATGCATGTCAGGTGTTTAACTTTTATTAATTTTAATTTATTTTCATATACATATACATATGTTTATTACAATATTTTGTTATAATTATTATTTATTTTGGCTTTGCCTGTACGTTCAATATAACAGCTCGAAAATTACTGATCTACTAGACTTGTATGCAATTATACATTTTATGATTTTTATCTCAAATCCAATTTAATGATTTTATTATTATTTTTATCATGTTTATACAGTACGGTGCCAATAATTAGTTCACAATAAGAATGATTTTATTGTCACTGCATAACCCCCCTTTCAGTACAACCTATTCGGATGTCGCGTTTATTTTTAAAAGTTGTTTGCACTGTTTCCGAAACCTCTAATGGTTACGTGAGGCCCATCATAAGGACATTTAGCGTGTTCGTTGTTAATACTAATAGTCTAATTGGCTTACTCCTCATGGGCACACCAATTTCCAGATCTATTTATATAAATTTCTTATAATTGTTCGTTTAATTTATTTTCATAGTTTATATTTTTATATTCACTAATCAAACACTCAAGTTTTTAAAATTTAACAATTAACAAAATTTGTGTATTATTTATAACAATATTTATATTTATACAATCCTTAAAACGAAATTCCATCAATTTACTTTAATGATGAAGGAATCTTCCGCTTTCCGCATTAACTTATTATTTTTATAACGATAGAAAGTACTTCGTATAAATTCTTTAATTTTATTTTTTAAGAATTGGACTCAACGAATTCTTTTGTATCTTACGGAATTTGCGCGACTGGAAAATATTTTTATTTTTAATTTTATTTTTGACGAATCAGCTCACCAACTTTACATTTTTTAATTTTGTTATAAAAGAATTTATACGTCGGTTTTACTTCTTTCATTTCGCCATGTCGACTATATACACATACACGAAATTTCGTGGTGTTTCTGATGTAGTCACATGCCCCACATACTCTCCCTCCAGTGAAATCATCAGTGGTAGTCCATGTACTTGGTTGAGAATGATGCGAAGGATCAAGATTAAAAGTCACCCTATTCGTAACCCTTCGTGTTGGAGGACAAGTTGTAGTGTTATTCTCTACGTCTGTTTCCTTATTAACTGCCGAATCCTCCCCTGCCCCAGAGAGCTCAGGATTTTCAATATAACATGATTTAAGCCTGTAAATAGTGACTTTCTTACGCTCTCCATTTATCTTTATGTCGAAATTTTTTTCATAACGCTGCAGTACCAGGAAGGGACCTGTATAAGGCGGTTGTAATACCTTACGCAAGGAATCCGTTCGTAAGAAAACGTGCGTACAAGACTTCAATTCCAGGCTCATAAAAATCTTTTCTTGACCATGTCGTGAAGCTAAACATGGAGAAATTTCTGCGAAATTATTTTTTAATGCTTTAACAAACTCACTTTGAGGAATGAACGGTGTGGTTGAATCGAGGAATTTCCCGGAATGCGCAACGAACTATAATACGCCAACTCCGCTGAAGTAGTTTCGAGGTCATCGCGGTAAGTAGTTCGTAGTCCCCGGAGAATTGAAGGAAGTATGACTGTCCATTTAGGCCGATTGTAGCTCATTATGGCCGCCTTCAAGGTCCGATGCCAACGTTCAATCATCCCATTACATTTAGGATTATAATTGTTGGTTGGTTTCCTTTCAAACCCTAATAGTGCCGCTAATTCCGAGAAAAGTTAGGACTCAAACTGTGGTCCCTGATCCGTAACTATAAATGAAGGCACCCCGAATCTTGCGATCTATACAGAGTAGACTGCAAATGCCACAGTCGCCGCAGATATATCCGGTACAGGTATTGCTTCGACCCAACGTGTATATCGATCAATAAGCGTAACGCAATACCGTTGATTATTAGAGATGGGTAAGGGGTCCACAATATCCAAATGAATCTCAGCAAAACGGCTAAGCGTAGGGTCGAATGTACCCGTCGGTGCCTTGGTATGTCTGACGATTTTGGCCTTTTGACAAGACACGCAGTTCCGAGCCATGTTTCTTATATCCTTAGTAATATTCGGCCAGGTGAAATTTTCTGTTAAACTTCTTACGAGGTTTCTTTGTTGACCGTGCCTTATTTGAATCGAACGAAACTGGCATTTCTAGAAGTTCAAGCGATGTACTCCCGTTTCGTAGTAGCTCCAATAATTCACTGTCCGAGACTTGTGCGTCGGCAATAGCAACATGTTGAATGTCTCTTGTAAACTGACTAATATAGTCCAAGTGTCTACATTGACGGGGCGACGCTTTCTCTAAGTCCTGTCTGAAAGCAAAGGTGAGAGGCTTGTGATCAGTGAACAGGGTAAAGTTACGACCCTCCAAGAGATAACGGAAATATTTTATGCTTGCGTAGCTGCCAATAACTCCCGATCATAAGCACTATACCTCTGCTGTGCAGCTGAGAGACGTAGCGAAAAAAAACTTAGAGGTTGCCAAAACTGGTCGCTCATCTGTTGTACCACGGCTCCTATGGCTGAATCAGATGCGTCGACCATAATTGATAGCCTTGCCGAGATTGATGGATGTGCCAGAATTGTGAACCAGAACCGCTCTCCATCTGCTCAATGACTTGCACTCGTTCAGAAGAAGGTAAAATTCCTTTAGCGTTAACGGCGTGACCCAAGAAATTTATTTCGGTTTTAGCGAAGACGCATTTGCCGAGATTAATTATCAGCCCCTGATTTAACAACCTTTGAAACACTGCCTTTAAATGACTCAAATGTTCTTCGAATGCTTTGGCGGCTATCAAGATATCGCCCAAATAAACGAAGCAGAAGTCGAAGCCAAACAAAACCGAGTGCATCAACCGCTGAAAGGACTGTGCGGCATTCCTGAGGCCGAATGTCATCCGCGTAAACTCAAACAATCCGAAGTCTACACCCTTGATTGCAGTTTTTGGAACATCACAAGGTTCAATAGGAACCTGGTTGTAAGCGCGCACCAGATCAACAGTAGAAACAAAATTACATCCTTCCAGCTGAAAAGAAAAATCTTGAAGATGGTGTCCGGTAGTCCGTGTGTTTCCAAACAATGAGTTACATTGTGCCTGACTGTCGCTAAACCCAAATTCTCCCTGGTAATTTCATCAAAATCGGCAATTAGTTTGATTACACTCGGGTGTAGAAGTGACCTATTTATGTGGGATAAAGAAGGACCCCGGTTCACTGATAACGACCCGACCGTAAACAAGGTAGTTAAAGGATCGATTATGCGCTGCTTTTGTATGTCGGCCACAATACCCGTACTTTTTAAAAAATCCGCGCCAATAATGGGCATAGAGACCTCTGCGACTATAAATTTCCATGTGAAATTTCTTCACAAGCCGAGATTCAAATTAATCACGAATAAATTAAATTCGGTCGAAATGTGCAAAGACTGCTTTGTTGAATCTGGAATACTAAGCGACTTGAATGCCTAACCTCGTCACACGTCGCTAAATGCGAGAGGGGAATTAATTTGTTAGCTGGAAAACAACGCCTTTCTGCATAAACTCCGCGTGTCGTTTACAGGATGAGACACATTTTAATGCTTTTTCCCCAAATCTTCAATGGTAGTAACAATCTTGGTCCTCTGACAAAGACTGACGATTAGATGATGATTTGGATGTATTGCGACTTTTGCGGCTGGTATTGAACAATGCAGATATTTGTGACTTGATTCGCGTTTCAAAATTCGTCAATCTTTCCTCTAAATTAATGCTTTGCTCGCTGAATTAATATGCTTTTTACACTTTCTGCCGTAGGCACTTGGCGAAACACACTTAATACACACATTTTTAAAATTTTTTTAAAAACACTTGTTAAATATTTCGCAAAATTACAAAAGGTTTAAAAAATCACTCGATCGATTTCGGCTTATTAGGCCATCATCAGGAGTATCTACTAAACTGTAAAAATAAAAATGTAGTTATATATATATAGATATATAGTTGGAAAAAGCAAAAAGTGAAATCAAAATATACAGTTTAGTAGATACTCCTGATGATGGCCTAATAAGCCGAAATCGATCGAGTGATTTTTTAAACCTTTTGTAATTTTGCGAAATATTTAACAAGTGCTTTTAAAAAATTTTAAAAATATGTGAATTAATATGCAGTTGCGACATCGTCTCAACTATATTATCTGCCCATTTCGCAAGCACGGGCAAGGACACATCATTATCAAACGGTGTCAATACCATTTGGGCTTGATGGGTAGTCGTTTCATCCATAGCTGACGAATAGGATCGTCATTAAAATTTGTGCTAGCATTGAGCCGGAACTGGGCCAACAACTGGGATGGTTTTCTATCGTCTAGTGAAAGGCCATGAAAGATATTATAACCTCTACTATTTGTGCGCGTCGATGAACTTTATGCGTGGGTTATGTATTTATGTATAATGCGCGTGTGTGCTATGACTCGACCTAATGATACACGAAAGTGAAAATGAACACGGGTGAATAAGTGCACTCACTAGGAACTTTGTTAAGCGTCCACACAATAATACAAATATAACATGTGTGGACGCGTTTATTGGATTGTCACAAAACGTTATAAATAAATGTGGATAAATTCCACTATCACAAATACCCGTAATTAATATTACTATTATTATAATCGCGTAATATTTATTAATTATTAATTTTCTTCACCAGAATTATATTTTTTATTTGTCCAAGAAAATGGCGACGACGTGTTGTATTGAAAATTTAGAACGAGAGTGTTTTTATATAGACTGTATTTTCAAGAAGCGAAAAAAATGACATTTGAGAGTTTGCAAGTTGCAACATGGAGTTGAGAAATTTGAAAATGATGGTGGTAGTTTTTTGTGATGATGTAGCGATGAACGAGTACGAGTATTTTTGTGATTTAAAAAGTGTATAGTGTCTCCACTTTTATATTAGCAACTAAAAATTGTTCCTCCAGGATATCAAACCACACAACTGGATTTTGATTATATTACGGTTGTGGAAGACTCGACGCCACGGCTGTAAGCGCCGGAACTCGACTGCTCGTCTGTATTAACACTCGAGAAGGTAACGTTTTTGTTTTGGGATACAATGATCGATCTCACTTGATTTTCAATTAATCTTTGCAATTGAGTAGTGGTTAACGCGATCGTATCCTCTGCGTCATTCCCTTGCACGGAAGTATCTGAATTTTCCGGAGTGAGAGATGTCGCGCCGGTATCCACCCCCAGAAGCAGGAACCAAAAAACATGTGATTTCGAACATTGTATATATGTATGTATCAGGGACGAGGTGTCCATAGAAACAAGGGAAGCACTGCTTCCCTTAAAATTTTATATTTTCCAAGAGAAACATTTTTCTTTTTTACAAAATAACAATTTAAAACCATTAGAATAATATAACAGTTGCATTCAACCTTTAGAAATGAAAATACTCAAATTAATCCAACTTGAAATAAAAAATCCTATAAGTATGTTCGTTATTCCAATTAGAAATAATCAGAAGTCTAATCTGTTTATTTGCTGCAAAGGTTTTTGAAACTTTATTTGAATTTTTTCTCCAAATTTTTCATTGCTTGCATTTTATTTCACACAATTTCCCGTTAAAAAGAATCATTGATTCTTCTGGTGGGGTATATTATTGCACAATAAAACTAAATTGGAAAAACAAAACAAACATAATGAGAAAGAAACTATCGAGAAAAAAGGGATGACTATATTTTTAATAAAAATAAAACAGGGTAAAGGTAGAAACAAAACAATATTTAAAATTTTTTAAACAAAATACTCTCATGTATTGTCTTCTCTTTTTTAAACACACTGTTGAATAGAAAAAGTAAACAAGATATATTGTCCTAGCCTTCCAATGATTTGAAGTTTGTTTTTTTATTTTTGTTATTAACGAAATTATTCATGTTGGATTCATAAACCGATAGAAGTTTTATTTTGAATTTGAGCGATAACTACACCGTTTGTTTCTTGGGAATGCAACGGCTCGAGTTCCGAGGAAATGATGAATGATGAATCTCATGATTCAAATAATCGCAGTAATTATATCGAATTTTTTCAATTATTATCGCGGCACAATTCTTCGTTATCGAATCATTTAGAAACATCAAAAAGTTTTTTGGGAATATCGAGCGACATTAAAAACGATTTGATAGCATGTATCACATCGCTAATTAAAAAGCAAATACAAAAGGAAATCGATTCGTCGAATTTTGCTGGAATTATTTTAGATGACACCTTAGACGTCACCAGAAAATCTCAGCTCGCGGTAGTTCTACGTTATGTAAATGAAATTGGCAATGTACCAGAGAGATTTATAGAATTTATAGATGTTTCTTCCGATCGAGGTGCAGATGGTCTCTCAAAATTTGTAATCGAGTTTTTTTAAAAATATAAAATCGAGGAAAAGCTAATTTGTGAAAGTTATGATGGTGCGGTAATGTCTGGGAGCTCCAAAGGAGTGCAAACAAAAATTACAGAAATTTATCCGTTAGCAATTTATAATCATTGTTTTACACACAAATTAAATTTGGTTCTCTCTCAGTCGTTCAGTAAAATTGTTGAGTGTAAATCATTTTTTTTTTTCAAGTTTAAGTGGATTAACTGCCTTTTTTAACCATTCATCGAAACGAAGTTTTGCTTTTGATGAAATTGTTAAACGAAAACTACCTTCAACTTCACCAACAAGTGGTAGTTTAATGATTTTAATGTTGAAAAAACACTTAAACGATTTACGTGAGCTATTTAATAAAATAGTAGACGAAGATGTTGAGAAATGAGACTGTGAGACAATAAATAACTCTCGTGGATATCTTCTTTTATTGGAAGAAGGTGGGGTTGTTATATTTTGTTCAGAAATATTTCCAGAAGTTTACTTATTATTTAGTGTGCTTCAGAAAAAAATCAACGATATTGCACATTCTTTAGAAAGTCTAGACGATTTTTAGAAAATAATTGAAAACAATTCAAGTAATTTTGATGCATTTTGGAACAAAGCCTACCAAGAAAAAAGATCGCAGAGAAAATTCATCTAAGACGGTGTAGATCCCGAATTACATGTGAAGCAAAATAATACGTAAGAAACCTTATATCTGAAATTACGGTAAAAATCCAGAACGAAATTGAATTTCGGTTTCAGGATTTACAACATATAACGTTCATAAAATTGCTAGACATTAGTAAATTTCCTTCTTTTGACATTGACTTCCCGCACGATGCATTTAGTTGTCTGAGAAAAACTTATTCTCATTTATTTGATTTTTAAATTTTAGAAACGGAGCTTACTGTTAATCAAAAATTTTAATATGTTTTTCTTATTTTCACAATTTATAATATTGCTTCCCCAATGGAAATTGTCACGCTTCGTCACTGGTATGTACCTATATATCTTGGACACGTTAGACGAAACAAAAGTAGTACATACAATTTTAAATTTTCTAAAGCTAATTGATATATGCTGGTACTAACGAGTTACTCTATTATATCAGGCTGCAAGGCTGAGAAGAATATTGAAATTCGACAGATGATGTCGCGTTCGCCTGGTTATCGGGTGATAGATTGTTTTACGACGCGCAGGTGACTACTTCAGAAACACCACGAAATTTCGTGTATGTGTATATCGTCGACATGGCGAAATGAAAGTAGTAAAAAGTCCGGCGTATAAATTCTTTTATAACAAAATTAAAAAATGTAAAGTTGGCGAGCTGATTCGTCAAAAATAAAAATATTTTCCAGTCGCGAAAATTCCGTAAGATAGAAAAGAATTCGTTGAGTCCAATTCTTAAAAAATAAAATTAAAGAATTTATACGAAGTACTTTCTATCGTTATAAAAATAATAAGTTAGTGCGGAAAGCGGAAGATTCCTTCATCATTAAAGTAAATTGATGGAATTCCTTTTTAATATATAATAGAACAACTCGTTCACAGGAGGTTTTATTATGTACGAATAGTTCTCCTGGTACTTTTAATGTTTGGTCATGCACAAGCTCCGCCGGACTACAGTCTAAATATTCTTTTAAAGAAGTGCGCCTACCCAGTAAAATTATGGGTAATTCATCAATCCAGTTATTGCTACTACATTTGGCACTCAATGAATTTTTGTGGTGCCGGTGCATATTTTATACCATTCCGTTGCTTTGTGGGTGGTAATTTAAAGTACATAATGCGGAATGCCCAATAGTTTATTAAATTCTTGTAAAACTAATAATAAAAGCTAATAAAGAATAAGTACATTTTTTACAAATTAAAGTTTATTTTTGTGTTCCTAAAGTGATACAATATATAACATTTTGGCGACGAGAATTATAAGAATTCTATGCGTGTTTTCTAAAATATATAGAAAAAAACGTGCGCATATTGGTTGATAATACCGTATGATTTTTTTGTGTGCTGTGCCGGTGTGGTTATAGGTTAGGTTAGGTTAGGTTTGAGTGGCGGTCCACCAGGACCAGGCATAGGCACAAAAGGTCCATCTTACCTCTTTCGATTATCGATTATTATTTTTAAATAATCGATTATTACTCGTAATCTTAAATCTATAAAACTTGCATTATATAAATCCAAAAACGTTCACTAAACTCCTTAAAAGAAATTTTATCAAAGCAATACAGCTGTTAATCATTAACATAAACTCAAAAATAGATGGACGTTATTGCTTCTACACATGACGCTGTATCTGTGATGCGTAAGTATGGTGAAATGATAAGTTCAGTTAGCCAGCTGTGCCACAACCACGCATTACATTTGGCTATCATGAACAGTTTTTATAAGAAAAACATGGAGTGTAATGTTGATATAATCGAGGACCAGGGCGATGCAGCAAATGAAGAACATTTCTATATGTAACTGTTGATGATGATGCCAGTGAAAAAGATCTTCTCTTATAAATTAGAGGAAGACAAAAATAGCATTAGTACAAATTTACTAGCCTAAGTCTTGATGACCTTACTAATATATCTCGATAGTCGAAATATTCCTAAGTCAAACGAACAATTCAAATACTCATCAAAAAATGCAGCAATATTGTTAGCAGAATAGGTGTAAAGATTATGGAAAAATTTGTTCCTCAATATTCGCTAGACGAACACGAAATTTCTGTAGAACCTAACGCTGCTGTACAAGAACAAACTGTAGATGGTGGTCAAAATATTCACGAAGAGCTTAAAATAATCATAAATTCAATAACTGATGCAGCATCAGCGTCAGAAAGTGTTGCTGAAAATAATATACAAAATCAATTAAAAAACGATTTTCGCAAATTTGATTTATATAAACAAAGAACACCGTTATTGGATATACGTATTGTATCATGCTCATGCTCTTTTAGCTATTAGACCGACTTCAACTGCAACTGCACGTGTTTTCGACTGCTGGAATCGTTAAAACAAAATTGCGAACCAGATTGAACTTTTAAATCATCTATTCACTTTTATTCTTAAAATACATGTTTAATAATAATAATAGATTAAAATTTATTTATTTATTTATTTATTACAGAATTGTTGTAATTACTAACTATTTTTACAGTACAGATACTATTATATTAAGGAACACACCTTTTTCGCTGTGATCATTCTGCAACCATATCTTTCTCTGTGTGTGGGAATGTACCAAGCAAACAAACGTCAAAATGATACAGACGTTTCAAAACAAGGTTCTTCGTAGCATCATCAATGCTCCGTGGTACGCAAGAAATGAAGACCTTCACAGGGACCTACGGATGGAATACATCAAAGAGGAAATAAAAATGCATGCCGCAAAACACGAAATAAGGCTCCAGTAACATGGAAACCCCTATATTCTCCACATGATAGTTAACCTAGTCGTTGAAAGAAGACTCCAAAGAACGAGGCCACTTGACCTAGTGAACTCACCAAACTAAAATTAGTAAAGGCTGGCAATAAACCGGTACACAAAAAATTAATATTTGAGATACAAAAAAATAATAAAACGGCACAAATTAATGAGCAACAAACAAAAATTTCTTGGCATCATAATAATAATTTGGCAACATTTATAATTTTTTGGCACTATTGGAAGGGTACACAAAATTTATTTTTTGGCATCGAAATAAACATTTTGGGCGACAAAAATAATTAACTGGCAACAAATTTATAAATAAATAAATTAAAAATTAAAAAAATTAAATTAGTTTTAAAATATTCTGGAAAATGGAGATCCCTAATTTAACTTAGAATTGTCGAGGCTAATGGCTTCGGTAACTCTCACGGGCACGCGGGAGGTCGCTTCGCTCCCCCCCGCTTGGCCCTCCGAGGGGCCTAAGATTTAAACTTCGAGGGACGTAGGAGCCAGGATAGGCAAACATGTCGCACTGCGTGCCGCACGTAGGAGCGGATTATATAGAATCTATTAATGACACTGCAATATTTTATATCGATCCCCCATCAAATATTAAATAATTCGTATCGATTAAATTTAATTTTTTGTCTCGATTTTTTATTTTTTTTTTACTCTAAAAATTATTTTTTTCTGTTCCAAAATATTATATTTGTTGCCAATTTATTAATTTTGATGTCAATGTATGTCGCCACAGTATTTAATAATGTCTTTCAAAAATATTTGTTTGTTTTTTCATATGTGGTGCCAAAATATTATTTGTGATGCCAATTTATTATTTTTGATGCTACTGTTTGTCGCCAAAAATTTTTTCTTGTATGCCCGTTTAAATTGTCCCATTAGTAAATAGGTTTAATTAATTATGGGACTAACCAGTGGGTTACACCCCAACAAACGAGAATTTTACTAGAAATATAAAAATTTGTATTTGAAAGAAAAATTGCTAGATAAGCGCAGTCTCAGTCGTAATAAAATAAATTGTTAAAAAAATAATAAAAATGATGAATATACAGAATGAGGTGGAAATCTACATTTAAAGAAATAACCTACTTTTATTAAATGATAAAACAAACACAAAGACAAACAAAATATCTGACCTATTAACAAAAATTTAGTTATCGAAAAATTGAGAATCATCCAAACGACTAGTAGTTAAAAACAAGTTGACAAAGAGTGAATACTGGAAACCGGTCCATGGGCAAAAAAAAAATTAATTTTTTTCAAAAATATAATATTACATTTTTAACTGTTGTTATTAAATTTTGATTTAAATATAATTTGTATTTTTGTTAATGTGCAATAAATATTTTGTATTTTTAATTTAATTAAATTAATTATTTGTTTAATTACTGATGATGAGTATTGTGCAAAATAAATTGTGTTTAAATTTAAAATTGTGATCAAATTCATAATATTCCACTCACAATTATTTCGTAACCTTAGGATATACCAACGTTTATATGAAGTAGAAACCCATCTTAATAAAAAAACATATTAAAACATTCATTTTAATTATCAATCAGCCGAGACAACAAAAATAAATTATTCTCAATTAGTTTGTTGTCTTATACATAGGTAAAACGGCGGCTGTAATATTTAAAATTTCGCACCGCTCGCAAAACGTAAATTAATTGAAAATAAATGTAAATATAAAAAATTGCGCCTGGAGAGGTGAAAAATCTGTATACAAAAAAAAAAACATTTTTACGAAAATTGTTTTCTGTATTGTTGTTTGTAAATTTTCAATGTTTTAATTAGAATAATTAGCTAGAGATATACGTACATACGTGTATACAATGGAAAATTCCAACGTATTAGAGTTTATTTTTTGAATTTTTTGATTTTCCGACATGCATGCGTTATTTGAGAAAATTCACATAATTTGTTGTTGATCAGATATTTATCATACATACATCGGGTTCCAAGTGTATCGCAAGTTGATTGACTCTAAAAATAATTTTTTTCTTTTTTATATTTTGAGATTTTTTGTTCTAAACAAATTTTCTCTCACTTTTATTTTCTACTTGTTTTGATTAGTTCCTTTATTAGGTGTGAACTATATACATGATATGGGGCCACAACGATGATTTTTTACAAAACAGATTTCCATAATTTTTCTAGAAAAATATCGAATGAGTCGTTTTGATAAGGTGTGTACACCTCGCAAATTACATTGTTTAAGACGCCGGTTTGTCTAACACATGATATATGTATATTATATATAGTTGAATTAGTAATACATACACTCTATAATAATCATTAGACCTACGCTGAATAAACAGGTGCCGAATTTAAGTAGCGAAAAATCAAAAATTATTTATTGAACGTTTATACTTCAATAAAAACTTGTTGAATTATTTATGTGCATGACAACACTGCGACTGAAATAATATTTTTCAGACTGAAATAGAAATTTAAAAATTTAGATAAATTTTATTGCAGGACCGGATATCAGAGATTTATAATTTGAATTGCTTGTTCCTTGGTAACCGCCCAAAATATCGCGTAAAATCGTTGGAAATAAATATATTCATGGCTCCACTGAATCCTAATGTGGCTTTATTATTTACCCAGCATACTTTAGTTTTCCCCTAGAAGTAAAATAGTTCCTATAATTTGTCAAAATTAGTTTTTAAAACTAACAACCCCATATCGTATGTTTTTTAAACCCAACAATTCTAAAAGACAAGTTCTTTAAATATAACAACCTCATTGCGTAAGCGTTATAACCTCAGCACTCCGAGGTTTCTCCTAGAAGCCGGAAAACCCTAAACCCTCATTCAATGCTATATAACCCTTAGCGATAAGCTCTTTAAACCTAACAACTCTATAATATAAACTCTTCTAACACAATAATCTCACAACATAAGCTTTTCTACATTAGCTTTCTTAGAGTTCGCCTAGAGAACTGAAAATTTTTAAATCGATCAATGCTAGCTCCTGAAATCCATAACAACGCTGTACCATAGACCCTCTAAGCCAGTGCGGTAAGCTCTTTAAATCAAATAACTTTATAATATAAGCCAAAAAATTGTGAAATCAATGAAATTAAGCTTAAAAGATCCAACAAAACTGTACCATGAGCTTTTCTAATCCATTACTAAAATTTATTCAAACCTTACAATTCCATAACATCAGTGTTTTAATTCCAGTACCCTTATAGTTTTCCCTAGGAGTCGAAAAACTATAGTTTCGATCAATGTTAGTCCCTAAATAAAACAATGCCATACCGGGAGCTCTTGAAATCCAACAATACTTTATGTAATGTAAACTCTCTAAGCCCAACATGACGCAGTAGGGTAGGATGTTTTTAAAGGCGAATGTTAAATATGTAAAACAAAAATATATAATAAAAACGAAAATTAAAAAACTAAATAAAAAATGGAGCCCTTAAAAGCACCATTAGAGCTTAAAAATACCGCAAATATGGCGACAAACTGGCAGAAATTCGCGTAAGGCGAGTGGGTTGGAATTAAAAGAAGAACAGGTAGAATTTCCATTTTCCTAAATTTAATTGCTGAAGAAGGTTATGAGATCTATGATACATTAGATCTAACGAAAGCGCAACGCAACAAATATGAAACTATAATAGAAATATTTTAGGCCTATAGCGTGTCAAAAACAAACAAATTCATAGTCTATCAAAAGACGATCCTATAGGCTTTATGCCGAAGTGACTATTGCATCTAAAATTATTCAGGTTCTTGTCGACAGTGGAGCATCGGTAAGTGTGTTAGGTAAAAACTCTCTACAATTTTTGGCCGAAGTAAACATAAATTTCTACAAATTACGATCGTTTATTAGAACAGCCGATGGTACTAGAAACAAAATAGAGGGATATGTTTGGCTTACTCTTAAATTTTGCAATGAAACAAAATTTATTAAATTTTGTATTGTTCCAAGTCTTCAGTCACCACTCTATTTAGGATGTCCGCTAAAAGTGGAAATCAGCACAAACTTTCCGAGATCGAGAGACATCGACTAGACGAAATTATTGAAAGTTTCCCTTCGTTTGTAAAAAATGGGTTAGGCAAAACAAGTTTGTACGAACATGAAATCGAGGTTATGAATGATTGTAAACCAATCAAGCAAAGTTACTACCCGAGTTCACCAGCCGTCCAGAAAGACGTATACGAAGAAATTGATCGAATGCTATGTTTATGAGTTATAGAAGTTAATAAAAGTGCATGGAGTTCACCCGTCACTTTAGTAAGGAAATCAAATGGTAAATCGAGATTGTGTTTAGATGCTCGAAAGCTCAATCAAGTAACGGAAAATGATGCGTACCTACTTCCATTATTTGATGGCTTGTTAGGCCGGTCCGGTTGTCCGAGACCAAATACATAACAGGACTCGACTTGAAGAATGCATTCTAGCAGATTCCGCTTCCCGAGTCAGCTAGAAGCAAGAGTGTATTTACGGTACCAGTACGACCACTCTACCAGTTCGGGGTGATGCCGTTTGGGCTGTGTAATGCAGCCCAGTCAATGTACCGGTTGATGCACAAGGTTATCCCGCATGAACTACATCATAAGGTCTTCGTTTATCCGGATGACCTGCTCATCGTCACCGGTACATTGAAGGAGCGCCTTGAATTGTTAGAGTTGGTAAGCGACAGACTGCGGACAGCCGGTCTAACAATCAACGTCGAATAAAGCAATTTTCTAATGCGAGAAATCCGATATTTGGGTTATTTAGTTGGAGAAAATGTATTAAGACCCGACCCAGCAAAAATAGATGCGATATAGAATTTGGCATCTCCAACAAGCGTCAAACAAACACGAAGAATACTAGGAATATGCGGGAGGTTCGCAGATTTATTTTAAACTATGCAGACGTAACAGCGCCAATATCGGATTGCCTTAATAAAGGGAAATTTGAATGGACGAATAAAGCACAGAAGGTGTTAATATCATTGAAATCTTTGCTTACTTCAGCTCCTGTGTTAATAAATCCCTAGGACGAAGAACCATTTTTCATTAGATGAGATGCGAACACGGAAGACGTCGGGGGTGTCCTATACCAAAAGGATATTGTTCAGTGAAAAAAAGAAAAGAATTATTCAGTGACTGAGTTGGAGTGTCTGGCGGCAATATTGTCCATTAAGAAATTTAGGCCTTATGTGGAAAGATACGAGTTCACGCTTATCACAGATCATCCACAGATCTCAGTGGCAGGGTAGCGATATTGTAGGCTCGTGCACTCGTAGATAAGGTGGGCTGACTCGTTCACGTGCAATTAGGCACCACAAGATGAATGACTCGCGAAAATCCAACTAGGTTAGGTATTCCAAGGAGAAATAAATAACACCGATTCTATTAACTATTAACTATTGCTCGTTTATTTAGCACAAGATTCACTTTTACAAACTATTTATTCTGCGGTTTAATACTTTGTTGTTCGCAGTTTGTTACTCACAGATGATTTTGCAATTTTTATTAATTTTGTTGTTGCCGCTTCGAATGACTGATTGCAATTAAAAAATAAAATATTGACGCCAATCGACAGAAGATTGGCTTGCATAGTGCATGTGCTGCTACTTAGATGGCGCGACTATTCAATTCGGCCAGTTTTACTTTTCGGACACTTTATGTATTCCTCTTATTAATGGATTCTTATTTTTTGACATTTTGACAATAAATAAAGAAATAAACATAAATTGGACAAAACATTAAATAGGTGAGTAAACATAATAATTTAACATATTTGTAAACTAATTTTACCATTCCCATCTACTTTTAGAATGTGTATCATTCTGCCGATTCAGCGATGCGACTGGAATTTGGAAAAGATGACCTCAGATGAGTATTTGTTTCCAAGATTTGTGTTTCTTTGTGTTGATTTTTGTTCCCTTCTTTTTTAGGCATATTCCTGGTTTCTACCGATCCCGAACAGATATGGAGTTTAAAACGCCAGCGGTACAAGTTCAAAATCGAACATCAGAAGGGCAAATAAAATATAGTACCGGATATTCTCTCCAGAATTGTTTGTGATTCCATCGAATAATTTGAAGCCAACTATTCTAAATCTTTGGAACAAATAAACCTAGAAGGTGACGATTTTTCAGATCCAGAATATACGGAGTTTTTCAAACAAATCTAGGACGATCCAAATAAAAACCCGCATTTCCAGTCTCTGAAGATAAGATATACATTCGACTTGCGCCTACCAAGAATATGGATTTGACGGATCTATCTGTGTGGAAATTATGGATTCCTACTAGCTTACGATTGTCTTTAATAAAGAAGGAACACGATGAACCACTATATGCTCATGGAGGTATCCGTAAAAAATTTGAGAAACTGAGAAGGTTTTACTTCTGGTCGGGGTTGGCGAAACAAGTGCATCAGTTTATATCAAATTGCGAAATCAGTAATACAACAAAACTGATGAATAATCAGTCAAAACCACCGATGGGAAAGTTATATGCAGTTGAAAGACCATGCCAACGTATTTACGTTGATCTATTCTATTTGATCCTTATCCACGATCAAGTCACGGTAAAACTATTATCCTCATCGTTTTAGACGGAATTAATGGAACTCGGAGCAAAGAGTACAAAGACTTGGCAGATAAATTCGGTGTATTTGATACCAAGACTGCAATATATCGCCCCACTCGAACGCCTCAGAAAGGGTCAACCGCTCGGTTATATCAACAATTCATTCATACATTGGTCAAAAGCATGCTAACTGGGATAAGCATTTGAACGAAATATCTTTTGCTTTGCGTAATGGAATACACAAAACTGTAAAACATTCCCCAAACTTTTTATTATTTGGTGGATACCACAAAGTGCGTCATGCTAGTGATTATAAATTATTACGATAAATTGGCGAAGTCTCAGAAGGAGAAATAATGTTACCGTTACCCACAAAGCTTTCGCTTCTTCACAGTCAAATTAAAACCAACATCGAGCAGGCTTTTGAACGCAGCACGAAACGTTGCAATCTTAAGGGCTAACCAGCGAATCAGTAAAAATCCTTGCAGAATTTGACGAAATTATTTCCTTACAGAATATTTGACATATCGGCCACCGAATCCGCAACAACTGACAAATACAGTATTAAAATTGTAATGTGAATATCAAAATTTACTATTTTTAAGAAAAGTATGCTTTGGAAATTTTGATATATTCTGACATTTCCTTCAGTTTGCGCGTTAATTTTCGCTCTGTTAAGTGACAGCTGAACTGAACGAAAAATTCTAAAAGATTTGCTGGCCAGTAACATATACTTTCTGTATATCGCGTTATTACGTTAAGTTGTTACTGATTCGCTGGTTGGGCCATTAGAACACGACCAATCAATTATAACATTGACCAGACAGTCTTTGTATGCAATCATACGCATGACAAAGTGATGCGGCAACAAATTTTTTGTGCAAAATTTGTCCCGCAATTTATCACTGGAATTGTTAGCAGGAAAATCGGTAGTGTCATGTATAGGTTTTGCACTCCAAATTCAACCTTTTACAAAACATATTCATCCTTTTCTAAATCAAATTCAAACCGCCAAATTAAAGTTTATTATTTATGAAAATATCACATTGAAATTAAAAACATCGGATTGAACTCCATGTCATTCACTGATAATTCGTATTTAGAATTTTTGAGATGCTTTGTGACCACTATTTTTGAGATTATTTCGGAATTATTGAAAATTTTTGCACAATTCTAAGTTATTGATATTGGTCTGCGGCGTAAAAAATGTTTTTCTCGATTCAATGATGAACCAGGAGAAACAAAATTATTTGTTATATAACGCGGTTTTTATATGGAGAAAAGTGGACTCATTCTTTTGACCTTCGTTTATAGAAGGTAAGATTTTCGGTGTAAAATTATCGTTCAGTGGCTGAAAATTCAAAATTAACATGTAAAATATAAGGTAAGAGCAAAAATTTCTTGGTCCACGTAATGTCGGTTCTGGTTGTTTATTATTCTGTGCTAATACTTACAGAAATAGTAGATTTTATTTTGTGTTTGCATGGCAATAATATGGCGTTAATAAGACATTTGTGTTGGTTTTGATTTGTGCCTTCTGCGTTACTATTTGTAATCTTTATGAATGAAAATGCGTAAGCTATTGGCGAATTGTTGTTGTTTATTATAGATTTATGCGAATGTATAATAAAATCACTGAAAGAATACGTTGTTCATTTTCTTCTTTTACAAGAATTTAATTGAAATTTTTATAACGGCCTGCCTAAATGAAATGAAATCTTACACAAATGCAATATATGTAAAATTGTGTGTAGGTATGTGAAAATACATTAGCGGATATAATAAAAATTCGGTTTTAAAAATGTTGGTTCTACAAAATTTCGTTTTTTCAAAAATCATAAATTTATATATCTCGGTTTACAAAATCTCGGTTTTCAAAATCTCCCATTTTCCAGAATTTATAATTTTTGGTTATTTTCGTTTTGAAATTAAAATCCCCATTTTCCAGAATTTGTAAAAACTGAGATTTTGAAGCACCGATATTTTGAAAACCGAGATATTTAGCCACTCCTTATTCTCAAAATCTTGGTTTTTAGAAAATCTTGATTTTTTGAAAACTTTAAAATTAAATTCCCCATTTTTCAGAATTTATTATTGGTTGATATTTTAATTTTAAAATTGAACTCCCCATTTTCCAGAATGTATAATTTTCAGTTATTTTCATTTTAAAATGGAAAATCCCCATTTTGCAGAATTTTTAAAGGGATGGAGAGCCAATAATTTGTCACCCAAGATTTAGTACCCAACCCCATATACTCAAACTAGCAACCCGCAACAAGATACATAATCACAAAGTTCATCGAAAGCTCGGTTTTAAAATATTTTTATTAATTCAGGCGGCTCGAATTAATAGAAATTTATTTTTCAAACCCAAGCTTTTGAGAACGGAGATTTTCAAAATCGAGATTTTGAAACCCGAAATTTAGAAAACCGAGATTTTGAAAACTGAGACTTAAACACCGAGATTATGTGGCCAACCCATTTAATACAACTCATGTACTAGATAAACAAAATAATAGAAAAAGATAATTAAGGAAATTATATCGAAATTGAACGAATATAGGTTTTCAATTTCAAATTGGCAAATTACCAACATCAAAATCAATTTATTCCCAAATGAATTCATACTATCCCACATGAAATTCAAAATTTTCCCGTTCAAGATAATACTAACGCAAAATTATTTCAATCATGTAAAGTTCAAATTAGCAAAAAAAAAATTAAAATTCAATTTAAATAATTTCAAATTCGTTTATTTTTAAAATTTTTATTCATGGTTTTACAGAATTCAATTGTGTAAAATTATACATATTAATAGTACATATATTAAAATGATTAATGTAAAGGAAGCCCTGCTGCCGCTATAGGTAATTTTGTTACCATATTTAAAAAGTAGTTGCTACAATCCGTCGGCGAAATTGTACTGACTGACTGGTCAATTACATTGATCAACGATAGATTTGGCGATGGAGTAGTCAACAAATTTCTTGCTGACAATTTGATTTTAGAAAATACATTTTCTATAGGATTAAGCATAGGGGAATATGGGGACAGATACATTAATAGGTAAGATGTACCACCAACCAAATTGCGAACTTCTGCAGTCTTGTGTATTGCTGCATTATCAAGCACGAGCCAAGTATTTGTAATATCACGCGCTTCCAACGATTCAAATAATTGTCGTAGAAATTGACAAAATATTGTTGTGTTAACTGAAGAATTCGCTACTGTTGTATGACAAATTATTCCCTGGTTATTCATAGCAGCGATAAGCAAATACGTTGCGTCCTCTTACGGTAGGTACTGTAATACGGGCTGGCGTGTTAATTTTTGACCTAGCCTTTGTCCTTCTCAGATGATAGTTGAACCCCGATTCATCCAGGAAAATAATTTTTTCCCGTTCTATTGGAACATTTTCTGAATAATTTACTGCATATTCCTTCCTCAACTCGATGGTGCGAGTACTGTTTAATCGATCCACTTCGATTTGGGCAATTTTTAGGGTTATTTTTAAGGTTTTTAGCGCGTTCCCTATGGCTGTCGTACTCAAATCAACATTAGATGTTTCAATAATTTTTGTTTTAATGTTTTTTAAAGTAATTGCAGGATTTTGTTCGACAATTTCTTCAATTTTTAATAAAATTTGAGGAGTTATTTTGGTTTTCCGCTGTCCGCCACATTTTTTTCAATAATAACCTCGCCGTCTTTAATAAATCGCTGAATTATTGAATGTGCAGTGCTTGTGTTTATCCCGGCAATTGCAGCTGCTTCAACAACACTTTTCCCGTCCTCGTATAACTTAATTAAAATTTTTTTTGAATCCATACTTACTCTTTTGTATGTGGTGGCTCTTCGTGGCCGCATTGGGCTGGCTGGTCGCGTTGGATCTCTTATATCCGAATCTGTTGAATCGTCAGAGCTTGAATGGAAAATTCTGTTTGTCACCCTTGCAGCTGGTTGCGCTGGTTGGCTCATTTTAAATATAATATGAAAATTTAAATATTGATATTATGTACTATATGGTACATACAGATATATGTATAAAGATTTATTTAAATATTTAACAATTTTTTTGTACAAAATATTTTAACGAGTTAATATTATGAACTCACTACAGATAATGAAATCAAATTACGAAATTGTATCTATCTTTCATAATTGCCGTTATAAAAATCAGTTTTTATTCGTTAGTTGTCGATTTTAATCAAAATTAAATTTAATGAATTTGAAATTATTAAAATTGAATTTTAATTTTATTTTTGCTAATTTAAACTTTACATGATTCAAATTATTTTGCGTTAGTATTATCTTGAACGGGAAAATTTTGAATTTCATGTGGGATAGTATGAATTCATTTGGGAATAAATTGATTTTGATGTTGGTAATTGCGAATTTGAAGTTAAAAACCTATACATATGAATGTATATACATATATTAATATTTAATTATTCCTATTATAGGTTTTGCACTCCAATTTCAACTTTTTACAAATCAGTTTCATCAATTTGCAAATAAAAATCATCTTTATTCAAACCAAATTCACCTTTATCCAAAACATATTCATCCTTTTCCAAATCAAATCCAACCGTAGACGATATAAATCAATAGAATTTATTTAATTTAATAAATTTACTATATTTAAATTCTAGATACAAAATAACAAGTTAATATAATAAAATATATAAACCTTTACTTTAAAATTCGGCCTAAAATTATTTTAAACTTCACCTTACATAGATGTCATCCTAAAGTCATCCCAAATTGGTCTAAATTCAATATAAAATTCATTCCCAAATTTACCATATAATGCCTTGCTAATTAGAAATTCACCTTAGAACGCACCTTAAACTTCACTGTACAACCCAGCCTTAAAGTTCATCTTAAATTCACCCCAAAATCAATCCAAATTCTCCATCAAATTCATCATAAAATTCTTCCTAAAATTCACTCTTAAACACAACCTACAAGTCACTCTAAAATTAACCCTACAATTTTACTTAAACTTCTCTCTAAAATATACCCTTTAATTCAAAACAACCTATAGAAACCACCCTAAAATCACTGGAAAACCTTCTCTAAAACTAACGCTGAACTTCACTTTAAAATTCACCCTAAAGGGCTTAAGGGCTTATAATTAATATTGCTAATAGAATTTATCCATGCTAATGTTTCGTATAGAAAATAACTAGCTAGATGTATGTATTTTTTGTCACTTTCCCAGTGTGCTTCGACATTAAATTTATTATTTTGCTAAATTTTTCGATTTTGCATTTCGAGGAATTAACAAACAAATTTTTAATTAATAAAGGCAATTACGATTTTTTCAGAGAATGTCACGTAAACTTTTATTTTGTTTTTAAGGAAATGCATATACAAATCCCCCGGTTTACGGACAGGAAACAGGATGCTTTCCCCAATACTTAGAGATGCGTTCTAACTAGTGAATAAAATCCGAAAACGAAACCAATTTTACCATAAATAATGAAAAAATACGTGTTCCTCATCTGCGTTACACGGAACTTACTTTTATAAAGGGAACCGTAAAAAATACAAAAGTTATAGTAAATTGCAACGAAACACAAACCATTTTTTCATTTAAAATAATCAAATAAATTCATACAAATCATAATTTATTTTTACTTTTATTAAACCTAAAGTGTAAATTTAACGAAGTTCACAATTAATTGTTTGAACTGCTGAACTGTTCATCGGAACTGCAACTAAAATTTGCACCAACACATTTTTCAATAGCATTTGCTCTAGCAGTTTTAGAAAAAAATGGAAAATCTTTTGACATTTTACTTGCACAAATCATGTTGAAGTCAAGTTTACCGTCTGTAGTGCATTGGTGGTTTCTTTAACTAGCGTGAACAACTCTTCAGTGGAAATATCCTCATTATCATATTCCAAGAGTTCGAAAATATCTACGGTATTTGCGGGCATTGTCAACGATTAACAGAGCCTTGTTTGAAATATTTTGATCAGTGTTGGATTTTGTAACTGAATTGGTAAAATCATTATTTAAACATTCCTCAAAAATTCGTATAGTCATCCAGCCTTTTTTATTTGTGTACCAAATAATTCCAAGTTGTGACTTATAATATTTTTGAAATCCTGGGGAGTTTCTGAATGACAGATTAGAACCGGTTTTAAATTCTCATGACCGGCATCATTTCCTCCAATCAAAATTGCAATTCGATCTTTAGCTGCCTTGAATCCTGAGCGGTTTTTTCGTCTTTAGCGTTACCCGTCTCATCGGAATTATACACCTGTATCCATCCACCAGCTTGTACAATTTTTATAAACTCCTCTTGATAGCGCTTTGCTTTTTCCTGAATTATCATGGTGCTTAATGGTATGTTCCAGTAGTTTCATGGTCTATCCACGCACTAAGTATAACTGGTCCATCTCTTCCATAACCTTAGTTTTTTACTTTGAAATATTATTGTGGTTAAAGGTATCTCTTTGTACAATTGACAAATTGTACCTCTATCGCCCGCATCAAACCGCTTAAAAATAGCAAGTTTTAATTCTAAAGTTATTGATTTGCGTGCATTTTTCACGGACTTTCCATCACAACTCGCTGTTCGCTTTTCAGACATTTTCATATAAGTTCACTACTAGTTTAATTTATCCGTCGTATAATCTATTTTTGAGAGTCCCTGAAAGTCATGCACAAAGAAAATGAGAAAAAAAATATTCTGCCCATAATTGCGACTATACAACTCATTGGAAAATAAACCAATCAGATAGTTGAATTTTTCTTAGTTACGCTGTATAATATCGGTTATTTGCGTTGCTAAGTAGTATTTCGCGAAACACCACTAGTGGTGTTTCGGCCGCAAACAAATAAATCATATCTTCATGAATATAAACAAACAATTAATATTTTTGATATTTGACATGGTTGATTCGTTGTATAGTCTTAACATATACAACTCGAGCTTCGAAAATCATCTGAATATACAGTTGCGGACTCGATGTGTTACCTAAGAAACACAACTCCACCTGCGGTGTCGTTGTGTTTCCTAGGCAACACAACTCGTCCTATAAACTGTATATTCGATTATTTTCGAACCTCTTGTTGTATAACTAGTGAATATTTCATCCGTATACCGAAACGTTGATCATACATTTGTCATGTCCGTAACTTCGAATATCTGTAAATCGAGCGTCCGTAAATCGGGGGACTACGTACAAAAATTTGTTCTGATTATTAAAATGCCCATTTTATTTTTAATAATAATTATTTTAAACAATTATTTTATTGGTATAGGGCTCTTTATTTTTATTTTTATTTATTAGTACTTGAGCTTTCAATCCCACTTCGGGATCATTTTCAAAAGCATAATGAAAAATTATTTCCAAAATAGGTTCCTTTTATATAAAAATTTTTTACATAAAACAATCAAACATTTGTTACAAAAACCAATTTTTCATGGAAACGCACAGCCTAGACAATTTTTCGAAAAATAATTTTCTTTTCCTGGCTAAAGCGTTTTTCATGTAGAAAGGTTGTACAATTGAATAAAAATAAAATGAGGTGAGACAAAAAACTTATATAAATAAATCATACGAGTTGCCAATATAAGCATAATCTTCTACAATGTTAATCGAATTTTTACTTGATTTAATATGTAACATTTCCAAAATCGATCTTTTCCTAAAATTGGTTTGTTTATCGAGAATTTTGACGTTATCTAAATTGATTAAATGATTGGAATTTTTCAGATGCCGTATAAGTGCACTAATATTTGAATTTAGATCTTTGTTGGTGTCATATCGGTGTTGATAAATTCTTTTTTCCAAAAATTGTTTTGTCTGTCCAGTATACGTGGCGTTGCAACTACAACGGACTTGGTAAACCACATTTGATTGTTTTCTTAAAGGTACCTTGTCTTTAATTTTGGAAAAAATATTTCCATTTAGGCTTGTAGCTGCACATCCCACAATTTTGAAATTATAATTCTTGAACAAACGTTTTATTTTCTCATAAAGATTTTTTATATAAGGAATAGCCAAAAAGTTTGTAATTTCATTTTGTGGTCTAGATATAGTATTTCTGTGAAAATTTCTTGTTTTCCAAATTACCTTTTTTATTAATTTTTCGGGATATTGGTTTAGCACTAAAGTGTCTTTTAGAATTTTTAAATTTTGTTTGTGAAATTTTGTATCGGAAAGCTTTATAATTTTTTGGGTTAAAATTTGTATAGTGTTAATTTTGTAAGTGGTGGGAAGCCAAGAATGAAAATTTATATATCGGCCTGACCAGGTATCTTTATGATACCAATCACAAGAAATTTTGCCATTTGGTTCGTGAATTAATAAAATGTCCAAAAATGCAATTTTGTTATCTACTTCTTTTTCTAAAGTGAATTTGATTCTATTATTTGCCGAGTTAAACGCTTCTAAAAAATAATCGATTTTATTTATCGGTACCGCAGTAATTATGTCGTCCACATATCTAAAGTAGAATAACGGTTGAAAGTCCAAAGAGTTTAATACTGAGATTTCTAAATTTTCCATTACTAAATTTGCTAATATGGGACTTATGGGAGAACCCATAGGTGAGCCAAAAGTTTGTTTATAAATTTTGCTATCAAACGAAAATTCTGAATTGTTCAACACAATGTCTAAAGCAGTAAAAAATTGAATTTTTGTTAATTTAGATTTAGAATTTTGCTTTATACTTCTCCAATTTTGACTAATAATATTTCGTACAATTTGGCTATCAACATTCGTAAACAAGGATTTTACATCCAAAGAGATTAACATGGAATTTGGTGGGATGGTAACGTTATTAATTTTGTTTTTGAAATCTTCAGAATTTAGAATGAATGAATTTGTTTTTCCCAAACTTGGTTTAATAATATTTCCTAAAAATGATGATAACGAGTATGTTGGGCTATTTATCGAACTTATAATTGGTCTGTAGGGTACATTGGGTTTGTGAATTTTTGGTAACCCATATAATTTTGGAATCACTGCTGTGTAATTTGTAAGTTTTTTCTTTGTAGCCAAATCTATGTTGCCAAATTCCTCCCATTCCTTTACTACTGAGTTAATTTTTGTCTGTATCGGTGTAGAACTGTCTTTAAAAATTTGTACGTACGTCGAGGTGTCGTTGAGTAAGTCATACATTTTTTCAATGTAGTCCGTCCGTAATGTCAAAACCGTTATGTTCCCTTTGTCTGCTTTTGTCACTAAAATGTTTGGATTGTCTCTCAAAAACGTCTTCGTTTGTTTTACGTATGTCATAATCCTTTTTTCTTTTGGTGTCAAATTTTGAATGTTTGTGCTGTTTTTGTAATTTGTCAAAATATTTATAAAATTGTTCCGAATGTGAGTACGATCGTTGTCTTCTAAATTAAAAATGGCACTTTCAACGTCTGAAATAATTTTGAAAAAAGGCACCGCAGTACCAATGGTAGGTGGGCAAAATGTATTTCCTAAACTTAAAATTAATTTTACATGCGTTGGTAGGTCGATGTTGGAAATGGCTAGTCAACATTTCCAACATCGACCTACCAACGCATGTAAAATTAATTTTAAGTTTAGGAAATACATTTTGCCCACCTACCATTGGTACTGCGGTGCCTTTTTTCAAAATTATTTCAGACGTTGAAAGTGCCATTTTTAATTTAGAAGACAACGATCGTACTCACATTCGGAACAATTTTATAAATATTTTGACAAATTACAAAAACAGCACAAACATTCAAAATTTGACACCAAAAGAAAAAAGGATTATGACATACGTAAAACAAACGAAGACGTTTTTGAGAGACAATCCAAACATTTTAGTGACAAAAGCAGACAAAGGGAACATAACGGTTTTGACATTACGGACGGACTACATTGAAAAAATGTATGACTTACTCAACGACACCTCGACGTACGTACAAATTTTTAAAGACAGTTCTACACCGATACAGACAAAAATTAACTCAGTAGTAAAGGAATGGGAGGAATTTGGCAACATAGATTTGGCTACAAAGAAAAAACTTACAAATTACACAGCAGTGATTCCAAAATTATATGGGTTACCAAAAATTCACAAACCCAATGTACCCTACAGACCAATTATAAGTTCGATAAATAGCCCAACATACTCGTTATCATCATTTTTAGGAAATATTATTAAACCAAGTTTGGGAAAAACAAATTCATTCATTCTAAATTCTGAAGATTTCAAAAACAAAATTAATAACGTTACCATCCCACCAAATTCCATGTTAATCTCTTTGGATGTAAAATCCTTGTTTACGAATGTTGATAGCCAAATTGTACGAAATATTATTAGTCAAAATTGGAGAAGTATAAAGCAAAATTCTAAATCTAAATTAACAAAAATTCAATTTTTTACTGCTTTAGACATTGTGTTGAACAATTCAGAATTTTCGTTTGATAGCAAAATTTATAAACAAACTTTTGGCTCACCTATGGGTTCTCCCATAAGTCCCATATTAGCAAATTTAGTAATGGAAAATTTAGAAATCTCAGTATTAAACTCTTTGGACTTTCAACCGTTATTCTACTTTAGATATGTGGACGACATAATTACTGCGGTACCGATAAATAAAATCGATTATTTTTTAGAAGCGTTTAACTCGGCAAATAATAGAATCAAATTCACTTTAGAAAAAGAAGTAGATAACAAAATTGCATTTTTGGACATTTTATTAATTCACGAACCAAATGGCAAAATTTCTTGTGATTGGTATCATAAAGATACCTGGTCAGGCCGATATATAAATTTTCATTCTTGGCTTCCCACCACTTACAAAATTAACACTATACAAATTTTAACCCAAAAAATTATAAAGCTTTCCGATACAAAATTTCACAAACAAAATTTAAAAATTCTAAAAGACACTTTAGTGCTAAACCAATATCCCGAAAAATTAATAAAAAAGGTAATTTGGAAAACAAGAAATTTTCACAGAAATACTATATCTAGACCACAAAATGAAATTACAAACTTTTTGGCTATTCCTTATATAAAAAATCTTTATGAGAAAATAAAACGTTTGTTCAAGAATTATAATTTCAAAATTGTGGGATGTGCAGCTACAAGCCTAAATGGAAATATTTTTTCCAAAATTAAAGACAAGGTACCTTTAAGAAAACAATCAAATGTGGTTTACCAAGTCCGTTGTAGTTGCAACGCCACGTATACTGGACAGACAAAACAATTTTTGGAAAAAAGAATTTATCAACACCGATATGACACCAACAAAGATCTAAATTCAAATATTAGTGCACTTACACGGCATCTGAAAAATTCCAATCATTTAATCAATTTAGATAACGTCAAAATTCTCGATAAACAAACCAATTTTAGGAAAAGATCGATTTTGGAAATGTTACATATTAAATCAAGTAAAAATTCGATTAACATTGTAGAAGATTATGCTTATATTGGCAACTCGTATGATTTATTTATATAAGTTTTTTGTCTCACCTCATTTTATTTTTATTCAATTGTACAACCTTTCTACATGAAAAACGCTTTAGCCAGGAAAAGAAAATTATTTTTCGAAAAATTGTCTAGGCTGTGCGTTTCCATGAAAAATTGGTTTTTGTAACAAATGTTTGATTGTTTTATGTAAAAAAATTTTATATAAAAGGAACCTATTTTGGAAATAATTTTTCATTATGCTTTTGAAAATGATCCCGAAGTGGGATTGAAAGCTCAAGTACTAATAAATAAAAATAAAAATAAAGAGCCCTATACCAATAAAATAATTGTTTAAATTAAAAGATTTGGCTCAATATAAATAAAAATAATTAATAATAATTATATTTACTTTTCATTTCTTATTATCATCTTTGCTTGAATGGCTTTAATTTTTTGATAGGGAAAATCATAATCATTGATCAATCACATCATTAAAGGACGTCCCCTTTTCAAATGAGGAAAATAATTCTCTGGATTTCCAAATCACACTTGCCGTAATGTTACGTAATGTCGTCGTAACCCTATTTCAATTTGTTGACGTTTTCGATTTTGGTGTTTAAAGAATTTCTTAATGTATCCTTTTTATTTGTTCTAGTAATATTTAGTAGGGTAATATTTAGTGTTTAGATTGCCGATTTTGTAAAATTATTTTCAAACGTATTTCTTTCATTTTGAATTTCATAATGTTCTAATATAGTTGTTTTAAGGACTAAATTATTAGTTAATTACTTTTTAATTGTTGTTGGTGATGTGTGAGGCTCGGTTATCTCATGTGATCTTAATTTTTGTTTTTTTATGTTAGTTTTCAACACGTATAGATTTTGCTGGGCCTCGCGATAGACATGGCGGCAACGACCCTCCCACTTTCCACTGATTGCTTTCCCAATTAAGTAACATATGTTAATAAAAAATAAAAAAAAAAGTAATAAAAAAAAACTGTACGATGTGGCGATAACGACACATTTCCTAAATAGAATCCATTTTGAATTAGGTCGATCGGACAACAACTTTCTGTGCTATGCTGTCAACCAGGTCAAAAAATCTAATTTTGAGAAAAACGCGTTTAACACCAACAGCAAATACAGCGAGCGCTCTCGAGGCATCGAAGTATGACGGTCATTTCGAATTCTTCTGTTGCGAATTGAGTTTTGGAGACCTAAGTACACATTCTTAGTGTCGAAAAGTATCCATTAAAGCAACAAAAAAATCGGGGTGTGTTGTGTCGTCTACACGGCCGTAGGTGTTTTGCGTGATAATGTTTATACTTAAGACGTTGAGATTAATTATTTTAATTTAAAATAAATTATCCGCTATACAGTTTTTTTACTCACAAATTCAGATTAAAATTGTTTCGATCAGATAAGGCGTTCTCTCGCTACAGTGGTCTCAATCATTGTAAATCGCTATTTTGTAGTTTGTAATTTTAATTAAAATTTATGTGGAGATTAATTATTTTAGTTTAAAATAAATTAACCACCACTGTTTCTTTACGCAAAAATTGACACTAGAATTGCTCCGATCGGATGAGACTTTCTCTCGCTAAAGTGGTTCTAGCATTTAAATCGGGCGAAATCAGAGGTTCGTGGTGCGGCTTGCCTCGCCGCCTAATGACGTAATGCTTACATTTGATGAGTAATTGCCCACGACCAAGGGCAAAATTTCGTGTCAATTTTCTGAACATGCGGTTTAAGACGTTGTCACTTCAAACAAAAGTACCTTGTAAATAAAATTGTGATATAATTATAAGACGAAATAAAATTATTAGCAAATTAAACAAAAAAACAAGCAAATAAAGTAAAACCATAAATATGAAATTCAACAGCCGCACAGAGTGAAAATAATAGGAAATCTCTCTAAAAATGAGGATAATTTGCCTAAAAATTGTCTTTAATTTTTAACCTTCTATGACAGATAGGTATTTTGACGAAAGGGGTTTTAGTTGATTATGCTACAAAACTACCCAATTAGTATTAGCTAAATTTTCTAAATTATTTCAACACTTCGGCTAAACATATTTTATATGATTTGACGAAATATATTAGAAATATATGTATATACTTTATCTAAATGATATTAGATAAGTTGCTTATATATTGACGATTTTACTGATATAGATGTCGCGTAGGTTTAGTGCTATACTGCTATGTATAAATCAAATTTGACGTTTAGTGGATTATAATGTTTTAGTATGAAATGGCTGGTAGGAACAATTTTGTTTATTAAATTTAAATTATTATTCATTTGGATTCGTTTGTTATCATTTAAGTGTTTATTTCACATACTAAATCAAACATCAAATTAATTGTATAGCACTAATGTTAGTTCATTATAGATGGCAACCCTTTCGCGGAAAATCGTCAATACAGTAGATGTATCTATTTATTTATATATAAATGATCGAAATCAAATTGAAATTTGGCTAAAAGAATATAAATGACTTAACTAAACATTATAGCCATTTTCCAGCTTCGTCGATTAGTTGAATTAACTATTTATAATTTAGATGTTATCCAAAATACAATAAAAACACGTATTAAAAATGTTTATAATGCAATAAAATACATATTATTTATTTCTAAATCCAGTAATTGTGTACATAAATATTTTAATTACATTAAATCAAGGGTGGCTTTAATTTGATAACTTTTCCATAAATTAAATTATAAAATTTTGTAGGTAGATATGTTAACTTTTTTAATTGAAACATATCAATTATTTTCAGATCACAGTTCTGAATTACAAAGCCATTAATGTGTTTATTAAAATGATCAATAATCATTTTTTTTTGTAATAACTAACTGTTCGGGACCGGCAGAAACCAGGAATATATCTGAAAAAGAAGTAAACACAAATCAAAACAACACAAATCCTGGAAACAAATACTTATCTGAGGTCATATATTCCAATTCCAATCGCGTCGATGAATCCGCAGAATGACACACATTCTAAAAGTAGATTGGAATGATAGAAATAGTTTAAAAATGTGTTATATTATTAGTTTACTCACCTATTTAATGTTTGGCCTTGTTTATGTTAATTTATTTATTTACTGTCAAAATGTAAAAAACAAGGAATCCATTAACAAGAGGAATACATAAAGTGTCCGAAAAGTAAAACTGGCCGAATTGAATAGTCGCGCCATCTAAGTATCAGCACATGTACTATGCAAGCCAATCTTCTGTCGATTGGCGTCAATATTTTATTAGAATTAATTGCAATCAGCCATCCGAAGAGGCAACAACAAAAAAGAAATAAAATGACAAATCATTAATAAATTGCAAGTCATATTTAAAAAAGTTGTAATCAGTGAGTCGAAGCGGATAAAAGCAAAATAAAGTGTTTATAACCAAATTAGTGTTGTGTTTGTATTTTTCTATTTGTGACAATTAATAACCACGTTGGATTTTCGCGAGTCATTTATCTTGTGGTGCCTAATTGTACGTAAACGAGTCAGCCCACCTTTTCTACGAGTGCACGAGCCTACACTAACAATTCATTCTTGTTTTTTAAACAAATAATATTACAAATTATATAAAAATTAACTTCATTAAAATTCTCAACTATAATAATATCATTAATTGCATATTTAGTGTTATGCAAATATCGAAATTCCATTGTACGTGCATTTTTTAAATCTACAAAAGACATATGAACTTCATGACATCTTATTTGAAAATCTGTACATATATTGAACATTCAAATTATTATCATTATTAATTTTTGAGATTGAATCTTCTTTACTGCCATTTCAATAGAAGCAATGCTTAGCAACGAATTTCTTCTAGAGCAACATATATTAGCGTATGTTTTTAATTGCTTATGTTTAGCTTCATTTCGCATTACCCACAAACCTTTAAGAGGACCAAGATTTTTTATAACATATGGATAGTGGAGGATAAAATGATGTTAAGTGTCGTGGTGAATTTTAATTAATTTTTGAAATTTATCGATTTGTTGGTCATTATACGATGGCAACAAGCATATCTGTACTAAATTATCTAATATAATCAAAAATTTCCATACTAAATCGACTTCTGGTATTAAATCTCCAATTAGTAATGTCAAATGATGTAGAAAACATAACATTTGAGAAGCAGACATTTTCAGTTTTCTGTTCATTATGTGATGTAAAGAAATTGGAGGTGCTATATTTGATTTATCCGAAAAGTCATACGAAAAATTTTTAATTCTGTTATTTAGAATGGATAAAGTTAAATACTGTTTTTCTACTATAAAATATTTTAAAATTAGACTTACTTCTACATGACAAATACCTTCTAATAAATCATGCATTATATCTGCTGCAATATTATCAGCTACTTTAAACGAAACAATTTTATTAAAAACACAACTTTCACTAATACCAGTTCTAGACACATATCCCGTTCTAGTAAATCTTGCCAATAGGTTTCATTAGTTCTTAATAATTGTTTATCTTCAGTAGTTTGATATTTCATAATTTCTTTAGGGCATTTACAAATCCTACAACAATAATTAGCAGACAATAACTTTGTATATCCAAGACCTGTGTTTAGCCCTAAATTATCGCCCACAATAGCAGTCAAAAGTAGATATATAGTTTGTTTATTTCCATTAACTTCAATTTCAATACCATTTTCTTCTAAGCTTTTCAAAACATTGCAAAGAGGGCCATAATTTTGATCTGCACCATAAACTAAATTACTGCTTTTATTAAGACAACAGAGAAAAATATTTTCTAACTGTGACAAAGCGTTCAATTCTAAAACTGGGAAAGTTATATAGAATGCTGATATTTTATGTATGCCGGATTTTGATCCAAGGGGATCATTTATTTCAAAGTCGTCTTGGTACCATAAGTAAGGTAAAATTAGTTTTCCTTTCCAATTTTCATATTTGCGCTTCCAAATTGCACCACTGCAAATATTTTCAATTTTATTACTATTAATAAACTCTGATTGTTTGGCTAGCATTGAACTTAACATATGTGGAAGTGAGAGGAATCGTCGTAAATTGTCTTTGAGAGGTAATAGTATGCCTGAATGCTTGGAATTTGCTGTTTGGATATCTAAACTACTATCGATAATGTATTCTTCAGGTTCAGTAAATAAATCTTGAGATTTTAAAAACTGTTTTATTTTATATTCAGAATTTAATTCTTTTAGAAATTGTTTAATTTCAATAAACTGGCCCGGTAGCTTTTGATGAATGGTTACATTTAAATCTAAAGCTGTTATTTCATATTCAAGATTAGCTAGTAATGGAACTAAAATTGAACTTATTATAAAATTTAAAATTTCTATTGCAACTTTTCTAGTTAAGTCTAACTTTCCAAACATAAATAGAACAAAAATTAGTATAGACATTTTGATATCATTTCGAGTTTTATATGCAACCGTAGATAATTCAATATGAGGTTGACTTTTCTTAATTGAATTTAACCCTTTAATGCATGATTTTTTCTTTTTAATTGAAATGTTTTTTTTCTTGTAAAGATGTATTTGGTTGAAACGAATTTCAAACTAAAAATGGTTGGAAGCAGCTAGTTTTCCGGGAAAATTGATTTTATGACATTATGCCTATTTGTATCATTATGCATTTGTGGTATAAAATTTAAATATTTTTCCATTTATAACGCTTTGTAGCGACTCGTTCACTCATTCGCCACAATTAAGCCATCCGCGCACACCCCATATTTTCAACCAACTGCGCAACCAAAATAAAACAAACACGAACACAAAATAACAAAATAAAAATTAATTAAAAATCAGTCTCGACTCGGATATTGATTAGGACGCGCGTGCGCTCTTCACAGCAATCAATAAAAACAAAAAAATATTAAAACATAAAAATGATGGTGGTGAACAAAATAAAATTATAAATTAAATTAATTTGTAATTTAGTTAATATAATTAATAAGTTGTATATAATTAATTAGTTCATAAATTAAATAAATAAACTAAATTATAATTTTATTACATAAAAAATTTACACAAAATTGAAAATTATTGACAAACTAGAAACAATAAATAATTACAAATAAAAGTGGCGTGTTTGGATATAATAAATGCATAACATTTATAGCTTCTTCATAAAAAGGCAATTCGTTCAAAATTAAAATAAATATTCAAAAACAATATTCTTATTTAAAAAAAATTACATATCTAAATGCATGTTTACTACTTGCTTTAGGCAAAACATCGACTACTTAATTTTAAATGGCGATTTTATTTTCAAAACGCAGAAAAAAACAAAAAAATGTGTGAAACGAGATAGAAAAACAAATGAACAACAGATATACGAAACAAAACAGAAAAAATATGCTCAAATGTAGATGCAGTTCAAATTAGAATAACATGATGCAGATATGCTACAGTATGCATTAAAGGGTTAATTCATCAAACTCATTCATTTCTATTACGCTAGGTAACTCGTCAATTAGTGAATCTTTCGATAAATTTATTGCATAAGAATCTGAAGTCTGGTCAGCATGCTGTTTCTTAAAGGAGTAAATTGATTGAATGGTTTGTGGGCAAACAGAGCACATAAAATTAGAGTGAGCCTTTGTTTTATGTACAAGTTTTAAATGGTTAATATAGTGAACACCAGAATCACATATTTTTGAACACAGGAAGCACTTTTGCATTTTCTTTAAATAATATTATAATACCTACATTTAAGAACTATAGCATAAAAATTAATAATTGCGTTTATTCGTTGATCGGCTATTTCAATTCATTTAACAGTGCATTGAGTGTAGAATTTCGTCTTTTGTTTGTCTTCATTTCATAGAAATACTCTTCTATAAATTGCCAAACCTGCGCACACTCAACTGAATATTCTAATCCTAATACGAAGTGCAACTGATAGGTAATTGAAACTGCTTTTAAGTAATTTTCTATTTCATATAAAATGTCATCAAAATATATATGAAAAATTGCATAATATTTTCCGGATTATCGCCAATAACGATGATAGATGACCGTTTACTCGTATAAAGTAGTTTATACTTACAACTAGATATGTTGTAAATGATTTTTGAGCATCCAAAATCGATGGCTTCCACGCTTTTTGTAGTCCTTTACTTTTTATTATTTGTGGAATTAAAACGGCGTTCAAAAGAATTGTCGTTATAAAATTTTTGGAATCTATTAAATGCAAAATTTAAAAATATTTTTATAAACGATAATGAAAAATGTTGCTACCTTCATTAGTAATCGAACCAAGAGAAATAAGCAACTTTCTGTAATATGAGTCCTTTATGTCTCGGTGAAATATTTTTACTATTTTTAGATAAAAACAATCCAACTTTGAAAATAAATATGTTGACTTTTCATAATCGATTTCAATCTGTAATAAAATAACAATTTAGTATACATATATCCTGATCCAAATTGTGTAAAACTTACAAGTGAAACGCCAATTTTTTGTTTTAATATTGGCCATTGCTTTAAAATGTCCGTGGTAAGGTCATTAATATGGTTTCTCCTTAATTGAAACGATTTTTTCCATTTGTCTACCACTAAGGTTTCCGGACTATAATTTTTTTGTAGCCACAGAAAGTTGTTTTCTTGATCTTCGATGTTTTCGATATCTGTAATAAGCTGCTTGTGTGGTATGTTTATTACTTCCGAAAGCTTTCTTTTTATTGGTTTTTCGATAACACCGGATTTCACAATTTTTTTCGAAAGTGTGTAATACTTTTCGGCTATTTTTCCGCGTTGTTTGTCAGTTCCAAAATATGTAGCCTGTAAATAACAAATCATTTAGTTAAATTCATATAGAACTGTAATATTTGTACCAAAATAACGTAACAGAAATTGCAAACTAAAACTACTAACCAAATATTTATAATTAGAAAGTTACAAATATATTTTTAAATTATTAATATATTAATTGTTACCTCGTCTTCTGTGGGAAATAGTTGGACAATTTGCTGAGATAACCTTTTATACTCCGAGTTCGTAATTCTCGTATTTTTGGATATCAAATGATCTGCTACCACTTGTACAATATATTGCCTATCTGTATTTGTCAGTGGGTTTCCCTTTTTATATTGCGATAAAATAAAAGTTCCTTGCGTCTTATTGGTTGCTACTAACTCTTTCTCTAAATTCTGTAAATATGTATATATGTAGTCCTTATTGAATTGTTCAGAAACTCAACAAGCAAAATATTTACAAACTTTGAAGAATTGTTTTAGAACTCGTACTAGGAAAATGTGAAGAGCGCTCTGAATTTATTGGTGAGCTTGTGGCTAACTCCGATTGTTCAGTTACAATCGATACGGGGAGTGAAGTTAACCAAGAATCAACGACTGTTGTTGTTGCTGTAGTTGATCCACAACCCTGGATTATAATCCATATAAAATATTTATTATTTTGGTATATTTCGAGATTATTTATCCATTCAGTTCTTTATAATACCTGTTCTAGTTGCCACTGGTATAATTTTTTTCTAAATTTAATTCTAACGCCAAATGATTCGTCGGGTATTAATATCTTCAAATCATCGTTGTTTAATTCCTTGAAGACCTCAATATCTATACCTTTTCCTAAATACGAAATAAAAGTTTAATCTTTTACGGACTAAAAATGAAACATAAATAACAAAAATCAAGTTTATATATTACATTAAATCCCTTAAATAATTTTGGATGAACTTTGATAATTTTCAACCTTTATTTAAATACTAAATGATGTGGCTTGAGTACAATTATCCGAATTGTAACCACACCAAACTTTATCGACCATATATCGAATTCTATCTATGTACTTATATATGGTAAGGAGGTGTGGACACTTACGAGTATATTACTATAAATGCTTTGAATTATTTACAAACAAGATGTCCACAAAAATAACTACCACCAAACGGCATATAAAAAGAATTTGATATTACACTAATTATCTTTTATTAAAAACTAAGCTTATGTAGAAATTCTTCAATTAAATCAGGAAACCCCCATTCTGCTAACAGCTTTTCTGCTGTTGGTTCAACAATAGTTTTTTTTTTTTTTTTTTTTTTTTTTTATATTTATTTATTATTACAAACATATATAATTAACAAAATTCAGAGATATTATACAGTGGTCGTTTTTTAAAAAACTTTCAACTTAATTTAAATTTCATCTGAGTAGTTCAGTTTATGAGTTGACTTAACAATTATTGGTTATATTTGTTGAGGAAACTATAAAAAAAACCTCAAGCTAGATTTATTTAAAACTTTACTTAACTTTACTTAAAACTATAACTAATCTTGGTAAAAAATGACTAGCTTTAATATTCATTGAACTTGTGCTCAGTTCAATATTTTATTAGGTTTACAAATTTTATATTTTAATAAAGTCTAACGTTCAACTAGTACAGACTTTTAATGAGTGGATTGTCAGAGAATCCAGCATTTCTTTTAAATCTAGTGCAAAATTTGGTAACTAAATCTTTCACTAATTCAATATTATTAATTTTATGTAAATCCTGAGAAGAATAGTGTCTTGGTAAATTGTAAATTAGTTTGAGTAGTTTATTTTGAGTAATTTGTAACTTTTTAATATGAGTATCTGCACAGCTGCTCCAGACAGGTGCACCGTACAGAAGTATAGATCTAAACACAGTCTTATATAAAATGAATTTATTTTGGGTGGATAGCTTAGATTTTCTATTGATAAATGGGTATAGAATTTTTATGTATTTATTAACTCTGGAAATGGAGTACATGGTATGTTTATTATATGTGAGTGTTTTATCTAAGATAATTCCAAGGTATTTGATGTCGGGATCCCAGGGTATTTTATGACAGTTTTCTGCGCCTAGTAAAAAATGATGCTTGTGTTTTGTCAATATTTAACTTAATTTTCCACTTTTTAAAATAGTTATTTAGGATCGTAACGCCATTTTCTAAATTGGAAATGATTGTATTTGGATCAACACAGCCAGTTGCAAGTGCAGAATCATCCGCATATAAAAGTAATTCACAATGTGGCGGGGTTGGAATATCATAGATAAATAAGTTGTACAGCAAAGGGCTCAATACAGCCCCTTGAGGTACACCCTGTTGGATAGTTTTATTATCAGATAATTCCGTTAAAATTTTCACTGAAAATGTTCGGTTTGAAAGATAACTTTTTATAATCTTGATGATATATACAGGAACTTTTAAAACTATTAATTTGTATAATAGTCCGTCATGCCAGACACTGTCAAAAGCCTTTTCTACGTCTAAAAGCACTACCTAACTTGAGTGAGATTTTCGAAATCCAAATTGTTCATTGGGCATTGATTGATTAATAGTGATGTGATTTAAAAGTCTAGATTGAATGATACGCTACGCTTAAAATTTTTTGACAGGGAACACAGAAGGCTAATAGGTCTGTAGTTCATAGGGTTTGAATTGTCCTTGTTCGGTTTGGGTACAGGTATCACTAATGCATGTTTCCAAGAATTTGGAAACTAATTAAGAGCGAAACAGGAATTGAATAGATAGGTTAGCATTATATGGACATTGCGGGGACAATGCTTAAGAAGCATATTATTGATTTGATCGTTGCCAGGACTCTTCGTAGTTTTGAGTGACTTAATTGTATTTTTTATCTCATACGGCGTAGTAAACACAATTTCGCCATTTGATTGATTATCAAGTACATTTACGGCTGAATTCACCGTCTCCTCAAATACGGGATCTGTATGTATATGCGAACTATTTTGGATTGAACTGAAGACGTTTGCTATCACATTAGCTTTTCCTGTGTTTGTGATAAAGGTATCATTACCATTGTTTTTGTTTCCAATAATTTTCGTCATTTTCCAGAAAGGTTTGGAACCCGGTTTGAAACTGTTAAGCAGCTTATTCCAACGTTTGTTACGTAACAAGTTGATTTGGATATCTATCTCTGCTTTCATTTCCAAAAAGATGTATTTAACAATTGGATGTCTTGTGCGTTGCCATTGTCGTCGTTTTATATTCTTGACCTTAATGAGCATTTTCAAATCGTCAGGAAGTTGGAGATCTTTATAGGATTTGATGGGAACTTTAGGTATAGCTATATCTCTTGCTTTATATATATTAGATACTATGCTATCTAGTTGTTCATCAATAAGATTTGAATTTGTGATATTAACAGCAGTATAGTTATCTAATTTAATAGACTTTTGAAGTATTTTTTTATATATATCCCATTTTGCAAGGTGATAACACATTTTCATTGTAGGTCCATTGAGACGAGATTGACACTGAATTTCAAAACTAACCGCAACATGATCAGACATAAGCTGGAAACATGTTGATGGTTTAGAGATACTATGCTTATTATTAGATAGTATTATGTCTAAAACTGAGGGTTGACATCTTTTAGCAGCAGGGTAGAATGTGTATTTGTCGGGATAATGAACATAAATATCACGAGAGCATATTAAATCAAATAGTATATTTCCTGCTTGATTTGCCCTATTACATCCCCAGAACCTATGACGAGCATTTAGATCACCACATACAAAATAACTATCAGTACTTGAACAGATTTTATTTAGATCCATTTTAAAATAATTAAGTTTTTCTTTCGTAAGAGAAGTTCCAGGAAAATATACCGCTATTAAATTTATACTACCAGAATAATTTACTATATTAATACCAAGACATTCTATCACTTTGGTATTAAACGACGAAAGAAGAGAATGCTGGATTCCCCATTTTATTAAAATTGCAATACCACCACCTCTAGTATCCCTATCTAATCTATAACAAATAAAGTTTGAAACATTTAATCTATCACTAAACTTAAGTTGGGTTTCATTTAAAATCAAAATATCTATAGAATTATCATTAAGATATTGTATGGTTTCTATAAGCTTGTTTTTGATACTGCAAGCATTCCAAAAACATACCTTCAGATTATTTATTACTTCCATAACAATATTTTGCGGAAATTTCAAATATTATTTGTAATTGTTGGCTTTTTGAACGGCACATCTGAAACTTACCAATCACTTCTTGTACAATTCTTATAATTTCATCAGTGGAAAATAAGTCGTCAGACTTATTTTGATTTTGTGGTGTGTGTTGATTGTTGACGTTGTTAGCACTATTTTGAGTATTCCACCAGTTATTATGTCTTCCAGCTGTTAGACCCGGAAAATGTAGCTCATTCGACAGAGGGGGAGGAACATTTGTTTGTCGAGCAGGTTGAGATTGTCGAAATTTATGTTGTATGTTTTTTTTGATCTGCATAAATTCAGCTTTTTTTGGACAACTTTGAAAGTTGGCCGGATAATTATCCATACAGTTGGCACATTTATACCCGGCTTGTTTTTTTCTTCTTCTAGATTGCTAAGCGGGCAGTTTATAATTGTATGGTTCTTACCACAAAGACGACATTTAAGATCCCTATGACAGTTACTAGTCCCATGTCCGAAGAGTTGACAATTCCTGCATTGTGTTGGACCACGCCTCTGAGATTGGTAGTAATTCCAATTTACTATTATATTATATACAGACTTAAATTTTTTTTAATCGGCTAGTGTTGTTGTACCTTTACTATAGAATAACAGGTACACCATTTGTTGATCATAACGTGGTTTTTTTAAATTAAACTTTTTTATCTCATTAGGTATTGGAATAGATTCATCATTCAACATAGTTTTAATTTCTTCAACTTCAAAATTTGGTAGTCCGGATAGAGTTATTTTGATTGGTTTGTTGTTAGGGTCTTCAAATGTATAGTATTTAAACTCCGTTTGTTGTACCAATATTTTAGAAAATGAATGATAATGATTCATATTATCAATTAAGATTTTAATTCCAATTGATTGAATTTTAAGTTTATATTTGGTGATGTTGTGTGTTTTCAATAAATTATAGACGTCCTTCAGTTTTTTGTTTGTTATAACAATAGGAGGAATTTTAACTCTAGTTGTTTTAGTGATGATTACATCTTCATCATTATTTTCGTTCAGGTTTTTATTTGATTGTAACGGTGAAAATCTGTTATTTTTCATATTGATTTCGCAATTATTAATTAACTGATTTTTTGGTATTGCCTGTGACACTGTTTGAACTTCACTTTCACTGTTTAATTTAGCAATTTTGCTAGAATTGTCTTGTGTATCATCACATATAAGGGGGCTTAAGCCCCTTTTGGGTCGAGAACTACCAATAACTTCGGTAATTTCACACAATTGTTTACACAAATACAATACACTGCGAGTAAAGTAACTGTTAGCAATAAAAAAAACAAATATAACAAAAATAAATTTTATTTTTATTAATTTATATGTTTCTGCGACCGCAGTTGAAACTAGAATGGTTCAACAATAGTATCTTCAATATTATTTTCAAATATAAGAAATTCTTCCATTGTACTATATAGTCACACAATTTAACGAATAAATTTTAATTTTAATCAATAAAATGCAAAATTTACGTTAGTGGTATAAAATCATAAAATACTTAACCTTTTTCGGATAGGTACCGTTTATTCGGAATAATAATAACACTGCTTATTTCACTGCTATAAAAAATTACTTATTATGTTCAGTTCTACATAAATAACTATTAACACAGTTTAATAATTACAAAATATCTCGTTTTAAATAAAAACTATTTATATTTCAATTTTTTTAATCACTTTAAAAAATTATGTACCTAACCAAAACCAACAAAAATGTTTATACAAACCGTGCCATTTGCTCTTTACACCGATCCTCTCACAGAAATTGTACTCTATAAACGTAAAATACACGTAAAATATTGTAAACAATATTTTAGGCATTTGTGTTAGTTTTGTGTATATATTTTCTGATTTATTTTATACATTACTAATACTAAGCCATAGGGTACAATTTTTATAGATTAAGTGTTTGCTTGGCATGGCTAGTATAAACATTTTTGTTGGTTTTGACCTAACTAGAAAATTACACACACTAATCTGAAATACTTATACCAAATTAATGATTTTTGTTTTTTTGGTTAAAAACGTGTTCTTTATACAGTGGTAGACATTCGTATAAACGCACTATGTTTTTTGAATATAGTTCTACGAGTAAAGTGTTTTGATTTTTTTCAAGTGGTCTAAATTGTGTCTATCATCTCAAATCTGTTGCTAAGATAAACCATTAGTAAACATTTTAATGGTTTACTTTAATAAATTGAAAATTCTAAATTTCAGGTGGACATTCGTATAAACGCACTTCTGATAATGTACTAAAATAAAAACCAAAATTAGCAATTTTTCATATATTATTTTACTTAATATTTGGTCTGGCCCCGACCTTTCTGAATAACTTCGAAAATTCGAGAAGGCATTGAATTTGTTAAATTTTTGAGGGCTTTCAGATCAATTGTAGCCCAACATTCACGGATGGCACTTTTCAAATCTTTAATTGAATTATATTGCTGTTCATTTCCATAAACTTTTCGGGGAAGGCCCTCTAAAGGTTTTCGATAGGATTGCAATCAGGACTGCAAGCTGGCCATTCAAGAAGGGGAATGTTTTTCTCGAGAAACCACGGTGTGGTCTCCTTCGAAGCATGGATCGAGGCATTATCTTGTTGAAAATTACAATTTTTGTTGATGTTATTATCAAAATAATTTATCAAAACGTCTTCCAAAAGTTTCACGTACATACGGAAGTTCATTCGTGTCGTTATAAAGCAGATGGGAAGCTCCTCGTTATAAGAAAATGCTCCGCATACCATAATACACTGCCACAAAATTACGCTTCGACCTAACGACGCCATGTTCCTCCAAATTAGGCCAGTAGCAACTGTAGCAGTCGGGAAAATACAAATTAATTTTTTTTCCGTAAGAAAAAATCACACTCTGCCAATCCGTTATCGACGACATGTATTTACGAGCAAATTTGAGCGGATTATTCGTATGCATGGCCGTTAAAAGTGATTTGATCCAAAATTTTGTCCATTTTATGTTCGGTGAACTATTAAAAATACGGGCAATGTGCCGGGTCGTCACAGGAAGATCCAATGGCCTGCATGATAGACGGTTTCGTGTATAGCTTCTTTGCGGATTAGACCTTTCTGGCGAGCTGAGGTCTTGGATAGGCAATAGTCCTGATTGCAATCCTATCGAAAATCTTTAGAGGGCCTTCCTCGAAAAGTTTATGGAAATGAACAGCAATATAATTTTAATTAAAGATCTGAAAAGTGCCATCCGTGAATGTTGGGCCACAATTGATCTGAAAGCCCTCAAAAATTTAACAAATTCAATGCCTACTCGAATTTTCGAAGTTATTCAGAAAGGTCGGGGCCAGACCAAATATTAAATAAAATAATATATGAAAAATTGCTAATTTTGGTTTTTATTTTAGTACATTATCAGAAGTGCGTTTATACGAATGTCCACCTGAAATTTAGATTTTTGAATTTATTAAAGTAAAACATTAAAATTTTTACTAATGGTTTATCTTATCAACAGATTTAAGATGATAGACCTAATTTAGACTACTTGAAAAAAATCAAAACACTTTACTCTTAGAACTATATTCAAAAAACATAGTGCGTTTATACGAATGTCTATCACTGTATTGCTTTGTCTAAATTTGTAGGTGATGGAAAGAGAAATATGGAAAATGATCTACTTTTGTTAGAATATTATTATAATTCATCTAGGGTTTTTAGGTACATTTTTGAATAATTTTATCGAAATACAGTTATTATACAAATATTTTAGATAAAATAGATTGAAAGCTTATCTATAATTTTAGACACTTTAAATAAATCGTTTATATTGATTCTTTTTATAAAAATGATCTAACAAATTTTAGGAGAACTGCCTAAGGTATCAGGTAAATGCAATATTAAATTGCATTACGGTACTAATGTAAAATTATCTAAATATGAATTGTGTGTATCGTCTACTGTAAGATATTTGTATATCTATTTTTTTCGTTTGTTTATCTGAAAAATTAGGCAAATTTTGGTTTTTATTTTTATCTAATTGTATTTAGTTAAATACTCTATTTAATTTTTTTCTGTGAGTGAAATAACACCCTTGAAATATTAAAATCAACAATACATATTGTAGTTTCGATTGAAAGCAACAAAAGAATTCAAAATAGGTTCCGTATTTCTAAAATTATTTGCGCAACATGGGATACGTAAAAAACCCGGACGCGCTCTTAAAGCTCGCTGTGGAAGCGTGAAAGCTAAATCTCCAAAACTGTTCACAGCAATTATTTCTGGATCATAAAATGTCACGAGAAAAAACGGCACTCAATATTTTTCTTCTACGCCATAAAGTTTGTAAATTTAAACTACACCACCAGCAAAAAAATTTGCTTTGGTTAGTATGGAGGTTTGTTTTACCCAAAACGCATTGAAAATGAGAAAAGTGAATTTTTAGAAACATTCTTAATTGAAGTATACGATTAAAATTCACCCAAAGTTATGTTCCAGTGGCCTATTCTGGTTTCCCCGGGGAATTTGGAATTGGGAATTGTTTAATTGTGAATTTTTTCAATAGTTTTGTTTTCTGTAGCGATTCACTCATTTAAATCGTTTCATGAAATTCGTTTATCACTACAAACATTCAAAGTCAACTATTTCATGATGATAAATTTAAAGTTACTTTATTCTTTTTAAATCTATATATGTACGTAAACTCTTACGCATGTCTCGTGTCTATAGTTATTTAAATCCTAAAAATATCGAACGTCACATTTCGATAGTACAGTCTACGGAAAGACATTCGCATACATAAACTCGCTCGTGCAACATCACTCAGTGCTATACAAAATTAATTTGTTGTTGATATATACGACAATTTTTGGAATCCGCGTCAGTCGCCATATTTAGAAATCTTTTTAGATTCAATTTAAATTTAATTTAAAGAATTAAATTTGCGCTGGTGGATAACCAAATTAAAATTTTTCTTTTTATTTAAAATTTAACTTTTTATTGGTCGTGTTAGTTAAGTGGTGTTGGTTTTTGGAAATAAATTTGTAAAATATTATTGTGAACCGAATTACAAAACGCTACACCGCCATTGTGTAGTCACTTGTGTAAATTTAGTCACCGCCATTTGTGTAAATTTAGTGCATCGTGTGTTTATAACCCAGTTGATATCCCGGGAAATCATTACAACACCCCAAAATTTAATATAATTCTTTGTTACCAAAGTAACTATATTACATTTTTGTTTTTTACTTTTCTGTTTAAATTTTGCTGGGCATTAGGTTGTACATATCAGCTTTAAAAGGGAATTATCTTTTCCCCTACTTTTGAAAAAAAAAAATCACACGTTGCAGAATACTTTGGAAAGAAAGAATACAAAACTACTGAAAAAATTCACAATAAAACAATTCCCAATTCCAAATTTCCTGGGAAACCAGAATAGGGCCACAAGTAGTCGATCTCCAGCGAGATTGTTTAAAACCTCTGTGTTCTAAGATCCTACTTTTTTCATTTAGGGTCATGCTGTTTGAGGTAATTAAACAAAGCTTTTCTTACTTGATTTTTTAATACTAGAATAAGGTAAAGAGGCACCCGCATTTCCTTGCATTGCAATACCAACTATACGAATTATCTGCAACTATATCGTCATAATACAATACGATGCTGATGATTTATAAAATTCATTCAAGTTTCTTAACAAACAAAAAAAATTATTTTTTGGTTCGCTTTTTTTTTGGCTCCAATGGTAAATTTTCCAACCTTGACATTTTCAACTTGAAACGAGAAAAATTAAAGAATACAATTTTCATGAAAGACTAGGAGACGTGATTTTTTTTTATTTATTTTGTTGGTTGTCTTGAAAATTTTCAACGAATCCAGATAAATTGTTGCTATGTACGTACAGACATTCGCGTTTTTAAGGAAAAGAAGTAAAAATATTAAAACATAAACGCACACACCTAGATACACACAAGAATTGTCGAGAAGAAAATTGAAAATTTATTGCCATGTAAAATTTACCGTTTTATTATTGTCATCTGAATTTTATTTATTTTTTATTATTGTACCTAGCATCGCAAAGATTTTTTCCTTACTTCTTGTATTTACTTCAAATAAATTGACTTGCTTTCGTGCACCGGAGACTTCAAGTCAGAAAATAATTTTGTTAGGTTTTTTTTTTTGCAGTTTCGTAGGAACTGTTTCGATATACGGAGGTGGATATAAATGGGTGGGTTTGGTTTTTGCCATACAACTTAAAATAATAAAAATTTATTTATTTCCATGCAAACTGAGTTAAGAAATTAATTTTTCTCAACGAAAAAGGATAATAAAACGGGAAACTGTCATCATTTAGGGGAACAAACAACAACAGACACAAATAATTCGATTTATGGTTTTTGGGTATTTTTTTGATGTCGATATGAGTCAACATCTCATGCTGTTGGACATTGTTCTACTTTCTCGTTACGATAATATATTTTATTTTTAGTTTACCTTTTTTTTCAATCCGAATGCTCCTGAATGTTATTTGTTTGTTTGTTCGACGCCCACCTTCATGGATTTTCTGGTTAAAGATTTATAGGTGCATAATACAGTTAAAATATTTGACCCAAAGAAATTTATTTCATTTTAGCAACGACTAAATTGAAATTTACGTTTGTTATCAGAAAAAAGGACAGTGGGTGCGGCAAGGAAAACATGGTTCCTGATCAACGTGTACTAAGAGTAAAATCGGTTTAAATAAGGATGATTAAGAAAATCGAATGGCGTTTCGAATTTAAATTTACGACTTCGGTTTTTATCTTGAAAATATGTTAGGATTCGCAAAAGACACAAACCAATGAACAAGTCGACGGAAGAATTCGGTTGTTGTGAATAATGACATTCTTTTAAATTAGGTTTAATTGTTATATTTATAAATATACTAGGAAAGATTAAAGCTTTGTTACCGGAATAAAAAATTTTGAAACTGAGAAACGACAGGCATGCAGTAATGGGTCTTCTGGGCAACTGCATCTAATATTGGTAATTGCTGTGTAAATACATTATACAAATTGACATTGGCCGATATTTCAATTTAAGTCATCCGAATAGATATGCATTGGCTTAGTGAAATAGTTGTATATCAAAGTATTTACAAATACGTAAATTAACCCTTTCGAACGCCATTTAAAATGAACTTACTTCCAAAAATTAAATTACGTAGCACAACTGTGCATTGCTATGATATGGCATTGCTGATAAAACTGTAGTATAAACATAAATACATCAGAGGCCAAACGCACAAGAAAAATGAGACAAAAATTAAAAATTACGGTTGGTCGAAGCGATGAAAGTTGATGTACAATATATTGTACAAGGCGTTTGAGAGGGTTAAATAGATAATATTGAATAAAATTTAAGACTTCTGGAAATTAAATAAAATTTAAAATATTCGGTCTATGGCAAATACGAATTTAAAAATTGAATAATGTAAAAATTCCAAGAGTCAATTTAAGTATTTAACACTTTTCCATTCATGTTTATGGCCTTGCAGCTGTTGTTCATATTTCTTAAACATTCCATATTTCTGTGCTCGAGAATTAAAAGGGCTTAAGTCGATTATTATAAAAAAAAACTCTGCGCATTTTCTGTTTAATTTCCTATTAATACGTTTTCATTCCAATTTATAAGGTTATATCAAATAGAGTAAAAATCTTACTCTCTTTGATATTACCTTAAAAATTGGAAAAATTAAAATATATTAATAGAAAATTAAACAGATAATGCGCAGAGTTTTTTTTATAAAAATCGACTTAAGCCCTTTTAATTTTCGAGCACAGATTTTATTATTGCTATAATTCTTTCTTCATAATGAGTTTCAAGGCACAATATAGTTATCATATTGTTTACTTGTGAAGAATTTTTTAATTAAGTTGGTTAGTTTGTAAGTTATGTACGTAAATTCAAAGAGTTCAGTTCGACGTGAGTGAAGATACAGCAAACGTAAATTTCGAAGAATAAAGCTCTTCGAGCTGGATAGAACAGTTAAAGTATTGAATTGGTGAGAAGTAGCAAATACAATAAAAGTGAAGTGCCAATTATTATATCAAAGAAAATGTCATTCGAATCATTGACAGCTAAACATGAAACCAATTTGAAGAGTGATGGAAAAACTTCTTGACTGCCGTATGGAATGGCAGTAAAAATCATCAGAGTTTAAAGATCATTAGTTTGAGGCCAAAGGTTTAATAGACACGTTTATTAGATTAAAGTTTACAAAAGAAGAAAAAACTGCCAACACCAGAAAAATCAGTAAAAAATAAGCAACTATCAAACCTCCAGCTATACCTCTACCTTAATTCGATAAGTGGTTTATTTAGTTTATTTATTTGTCACTTATTAATTAACATAATTTTCGGCAACACTATTTTGAGCAATAGTTCATTCATAATAGAGTGTACCAAAAGATCTTATTAACTTATCAATAAAAAAACAGCAATTTCATCCAGAAGCATCGCCAATCCCCAACCTAACTTGAATCTTTGCTATAAACATATACATAGCATAAGTTTTATTGGTTTTGCTCCATGCTTGCTCGAGGTCCGTAAACTTCTCCGAAATCATCAGAAAACAAACTTTGAACATCGTCCATGGAGCAGTTGCTGGTAAATTTTAAATTAGGAAAAAATATTTAGAAAAATGAATTTTCCGAAAAACATGTACTGACGAACCAAAGCGTGTATGATATGATTTCATATAGATCTACAGGCCAACCATACGCCCAGAGAAATATAAATACAGGAATTATACTTAACCCAGGAATATTAACGATAAACGTAGGTGAAGTTTGTCCTAAATGTGTCTTAAAAAGCAACAACAACAAATTGTGCGTAGTTGTGTTAGTGTAAAAGACGAAAGTCCCGTTATAAAGAATTTTATTAATTTTATATTTATTTTTTAAGAAATATGTAGACTAAAATTTAATAAAAATAAAATTTTTATTTTTATAACATAAAAATTAAAACATAAAACATTGGAAAAATATCTATCTAAAGTAGGGGGCTTTAGGATGATATTTCATATAACATAACGAATGTTAGTAAAAGTCATTTTCCGAATTTTCTTGAGAAAATCCTAGGAAGCACGCATCCAAACGACCTATATACAAAAATGTCAATGGACCTAAGCTATCGGAAAAATATTCCAGTTTTGGAAAAAGTAGGGGACCAGGGTGTTTAGGACAACATAGTTTGATGATATCTCATATAACATAACGAATGTTAGTAAAAGTCATTTTCCGAATTTTCTTGAGAAAATCCTAGGAAGCACGCATCCAAACGACCTATATACAAAAATGTCAATGGACCTAAGCTATCGGAAAAATATTCCAGTTTTGGAAAAAGTAGGGGACTTGTGGCACTATTCTGGTTTTTCCGAGGAATTGGGAATTGGGAAATGATTTATTGTGACTTGTTTTAGTGTATTTTGGTATCATTTTTTTTCAAAGCATACTATGGTGATTGGCATTTTATTCCAAATTTGGGAAAAAATAATTTCATTTCAAAGCAATTTTTGTCGTATTTCCATGAGAAAAATGAATTCAAATTATTTTTGAATTATTTTTTTTTCATGGAAACAAGTCGCGAATTATTTTTTCGAATTGAAATAAAACAACAAGTAGAAAGACCAAGTTGGCGTCTGGTGTCGGGTGGTATAACTAAAATTAGGAATGAATTAAATAATTCAAACTTTTTGTTTGAATTATTTAATTCGTATCGCGAGCAATTGTTGTTGTAAAATTCTCATGGAAATACGACATTTGTTGTTTACTTTCCATAATAATTTTGTTGGGAATTACACAGTAGGCAGTAGTTTGAAAATGGAATTATTTTTTCCCAAAATTTGAACAAAATACCAATCGCCACAGTATGCTTTGAACAAAATGATACCAAAATACACTAAAACAAGTCACAATAAATCATTTCCCAATTCCCAATTCCACGGGGAAACCAGAATAGTGCCCCAGGGTGTTTAGGACAACATAGTTTGATGATATCTCATATATCATAACGAATGTTAGTAAAAGTCATTTTCCGAATTTTCTTGAGAAAATCCTAGGAAGCACGCATCCAAACGACCTATATACAAAAATGTCAATGGATATTCTAATGGAATGTTGCATTAAAATTTAATGTAATTGCTGTTATACAAATTATGCACTGTGCATTAAAACCTTTTTCAATGCAAGGTTAGCATTATTTTGTGATGGAAGCTAGCACTGGACCTACATATAATGCAATTTGCATTACATAACCCATTTTTTTTAACTGTGTGTTCCTTATTCCAGGCTGCCGTAAAATGAAAAATTGCTGATTTTAGGTTATATACTTTTTAAATTTTGTACGGTGCCTCTAGTGTCTTCTTCATCAAATTAACCTGGTAACACAATTATAATTTCTTTTAGAAATTTTTTGCGGTTGTACATTTGGTGACCAGAATTATTCCTTGCTCCATTGACTGGATAAGTGAAGTTGTATATAAACATAAGTATATAGTATATTATTATATTCTAATTAAAAAAAAACACAAAAATATTGTCCGGTTTATCCGACGTCCGGTATATCGGGGTCCGTTGGCGTTTTCATTGGTCCTTCGAGCCGAATCACCGGTATTCATTTACAAAAGATAAGATCACATTCATCAGAAGCTATAAATAGCGGTTTTAAGTGCGTTTTATAACGGGTGATTCTTGTATCGGCTACTGACATACGAGTAGTTGTCATTAAGTGTTGTGAGTGAATATGGCGGAATTAATTATAAAAACTAGGAAGGCAATCTTTGCCTCGCTCCGAAACATTAAAAGCTTGATTACAACTCCTGATCGCTTAACCTCGCCAGAAGCCATTGATGTGCGTATGCAGCGTTTAGACGTATTATGGAGTGAATTTCAATTGTTTGAATCACAAATTATCGCAGACAACCTAACTGTTGAATCGCAAGCTGTAGAATTCAAGGATGAATTCTTTGATGTGAAGGCTGATTTGATGAAATTAAAAAAAGGAATGTTACCAGTAAACCCACAACAAAAACACACAGATACTGGTTTGGAACCTGTTTTAAATGAAATTTTCCAACAACAACGCAATTTTCTTGGAAGTTTGGGTGATACAACCTTCAACTTAGCGAATTGTAGTGATGTAAAAGATGGCATTCAACTTCCAAAGGTCACTTGATGGTCAATTTTATGGTGCCTACAAGAATTGGCCCGGATTTGAAGATGCTTATGTTTCATCAATCCATAATAACCAGTCGTTATCTAACACTACAAAATTTAAGTTGCTAAAGCGACTACTAGAGGATGGACCTGCAGCATTTATGGATCAGCTACCCGCCGTGAGCGGTCACCCAAATGATGATCTTTGAGTGGCAAGTCCGCTGATCTCTTAATTGGAATTCGTACCATGGGCAAGGAAGCTGAATATCGCGATGCGTGGTTAATCCAAATCCTCCTGCGGAAATTAGATGCTGGAACCAGGCAAGAGTTGGTGAAGGAATCTGTCAAGGATGAGTTTCCATCAATTACCCAATTCTTGAATTATCTGAATTTAAGATGTGATGGTATGGATGAAGGCATCTCTGAAGGTAAACAGCAACAGCCTGTTCGCGCTTATAAGCCGCCAGTTCATTCTTTACATGTAGCCACAAATCCACCAGCCTGTGTTTATTGTAAGAGAACGGGACTAGAGATTGGGATTTCCCGACATATTTTTTTTCTCTCGAAATCGAGAAATTTTTTTCCCGACCTTTTTTACTTCTCGAGAAATCGAGAGTTTTAAGTAATTATCTAGAGAGTCTCGAGAATTCCCGAGAATTTTTGAAATTCTTAATAATACAAAATCAGTGTATATTTTTATTGCTAATTTTTTAGATAAAATTTACATTAATTCCTTAATTCATTTATGGAGAAAATAATAAAAAATTATAATTTATATTAAGAAATTACGAAATAAAATGTGTAATATTTATTTCATACTTTTGTTTTGAAAATGAAATTTTAAAAGGCACAAGGTATCTAAGACCCTGTCTGATAACCGAGTTCTTTTTTTAGATACAAAATGCCCTGCATTTTTAAGTAAATCTAAATTTGGAGTAATTTGGGCAGTTATTTCAACTAAATTGATTTCTATTAATATTGTCTTTAAGTCACTTTTAACTTTATTTATTTCTAAACTTGCATATATCGAAACTTCTAGCTTTTCTTTCAATCAAAGTGAATTATTGTTGAATGAACAATCATTTTCGATAGAATTGATATTAACATTTTTGGTCGGAGCATCTTCTTCTTCGCGTTCATTAATAACAAGTAAGCTTTGCACCAAAGGCTTGGCGGTTTTCACTATTTCAGTTTTTGAAACCATCCTGAAATAATCTGAAGACGAACTACCAACAGTTTAGCTGCCAGGGTTTTTCAAAAACTTCAATTGTGAAATCACAGGTACATTTCGTTCATTTAAACTAATAATAATTTATACTAACAGAACGAAATAGGTATTGCTTTTACCACAGATTTACAGCACCGTTGAACGAACTTTTAGAAATTTTATGTAACTAGCACACATGTCAAAAATCAAATTCGGTCGGTGTTCCAAGATATGTAATATGTATACTACATAAAAAGCAGGAAAAAAATACAAGATTACAATTTATTATTTTAGGTTTTTATACAACAATTTGTTATTGTAATTTTATATAAAATTAATGGTTTTAAAATTCTCAAAAAAAATCATAATTTTCTCGAGGAACGAGAATTCCCGAAATTGGTAAAAACGAAATTCCCGAGAAACGAGACTCTAAAATAGCCTTAAATTCTCGAGAATTCTCGAGACAGGAATTCCCGAACCCAATCTCTAAACGGGACACCTGTTATATCGGTGTATAAAATTCAGATTGCTAAATGGAAATGCACGCCGGACGATTGCATCCCAGTTGTCAGTCTGTCAGAATTGCCTCAACTCAGATCCTACAGCTTCATCATGTACAAACTCATACACCTGCCGATACTGTAACCAGTTGCACCATTCTTTGCTGCATGAGTTTAACTCAACATCAGACAATCCATTCAATCTACATAGTCAACCATCCAAGAAGCTAGTGGCAGCACCAACAATTTATTACCATGCAAACGCACCATCTCAGAAATTACAACAACCTCAGCCCTCAACCTCGCAGTCTGAATCATCAACTCAGACATCGCAACTCAGTGAGAGCGAACCTGAACTTCAATCATCACAGTCAACTAAACAAGATGTCAACACATCGCATAATTGTCTTACAGCAATAAATACCTTCAAACCATTATTGGTACAGTAATATTGCCAACCGCGCTCGTGCATGTTCGTGATCGTTCCGGTAATCTCAACATCGCTTATGCATTATTAGATTCCGGTTCTCAATGTTCGTTCGTATCTGAGCAACTGGTACACCGCCATGGATTGACTCGTGCACATTCATCATCTGTAGTCAGTGGCCTGTCAAATAAAAGAGCTACCATCACCAAAGGGGTAGTAAGCATTGAAGTGTTATCTCGATTTTCACACCACAACCGTCTATTTATCAACGCGTATATTCTACCAACAGTGGTTACACTTGCGTCGGCAGACACTGATGTTCTAAAACAAGAAGTCATTAAGTCGCTGAAGTTGACTGATCCTCATGCTAGTGCTGCTAGAAAAATCGACCTGCTATTGGGAGCAGATGCTTTTTTTAATATAATTGATTCAGACAAAATCGTTATTGATGGCCGAACCCAAGCTCAGTCAACCATGTTTGGATCGTCATCACTCCTCCAAGGTAGAATGTTAGTGCAACGCAAAGTTTCTCAACCGTTATCCAACAGACTGCAGTTAACGAAACACTCCAACCATTCTGGGAAATTGAAGAAGTGCCAACCTGCAACCCATATCTCCAAGGTAGATCAATGTGTATTATTCTTCCAATTAACAGTTTGTCGAGAAAATAATGGAAGGTATCTAGTAAGGTTGCCATTCAAGACACCAAAAATTGAACTAGGCCATTCAAAATCAGCAGCGGTGGGGAGACTCTTATCCATGGAACGACGATTTCAGAGAGTTCCATCTCTTGCAGTGGTATACCTAGATTTTATGAAAGAGTACTTATCTCTCCATCACATGGAGTTGATTCGCCGTGAGACTTTGTATCTACCACATCATGCGGTTTTTAAGGCCGAAAGCAGCACAACTAACCTCAGGGTGGTATTCGACGTCTCCTGCAAGATGTCCTGCGGATGGTCGTTGAATGAGGGACTGCTTACTGGACCCACGATTCAAAGTGATTAGGTAACCATTATTTTGAGATTCCGTACATACGCCACTGTATTTGCATCTGTTGAAAAAATGTATCGTCAGATACGAGTCGCAAGCCCGGATGATGACTTCCAACATTCAATTATTTAGCGCAACAATAGTGATGAAAAAATTAAGGCTTACCGTCTCAAGACCGTAACTTATGGCACTTCGTGTGCATCATTTCTCGCCGTACGGACGCTTCACCAAATAGCTATCAACAATAAATCCACAGATCCAGAGATTGTAGAGGTTATTACTCGCGATTTTTATATTGACGACTTATTATCGGGTTGTGATGATGATGAGACCGCAATTCCACGTGTAAAAAAGCTTTTGATGATGTTAGGTGCAGCGGGATTTCATTTACGCAAGTGGAAATTGAATTCACAGAACCTACTTAAAACCATTCCTGTCGAATTACGAGATCTGTCAAGTGTGCAATTCTCCGATAAAACTTCAACAACGAGAACTCTTGGTATCCAGTGGAATCCAATGCTTGACGTGTTTCAGTTTACAATCGAGCTTCCTGCTTCATTTACACCAACTAAAAGACAGCTGCTCTCCGAAGTTTCAAGGATATTTGATCCACTCGGTTGGTTATCTCCAACTACAATTAGTATGAAGATATTATTCCAGAAAATGTGGCGTTTAAAAATTGATTGGGATGATCAGCTTCCTCAGCAAACTTTAAATCAATGGTTGGTATTGAGGGAGAAACTTGTCATGTTGAATGAAATTCAAATTCCGCGTTATGTTAATCTAGCTGAAATGGTCAATGAAGTACAATTGCACGTGTCTTGTGATTCGTCGGAAATGGCTTACTCAGCGGTGGCTCCACTTAAACAAATTACGCTTCCACGACTAGAATTGAGTGGAGCCCTTTTAGCAACAAAAATTATGAAACATGTACTTGAAGTATTTAAGGAGCATAAGTTGCAAATATTTGGCTGGACGGATTCCGAAATTGTACTGGCATGGTTGTCGGACGAGCCACGAAGGTGGAAGACGTTCGTCGCCAATCGAACATCACAAATTATTCGAATTGCTTTACGACCTCATTGGTACCACGTTTCATCTCATGAGAATCCAGTAGACTGCGCTTCGCGCGGCATCGATCCAGCAAAGCTCATAACACACAATTTATGGTAGACTGGTCCGAAATGGTTAAGCCAGGAATCCAGCTACTAGCCAAAAACTTACAACCCAGCTACTATATCACTGATCCCGGAGGAACGCCGACATTTACCTACTGCATTGATTACAACAGTGAGAAATGGTCTCATTAAATACCTGCTTAATCGATGGTCTTCTTTGACAAAAATCATCCGAATTGTTACTCAATTATTACGATTTCGTAGAAGGGTTTATGGAAATGGAGTAATGCCTTACATCGACGTATTTCGGAAAGCTGAACTAGTAGTTGGAAAGAGCGTACAACTTGAGGTGTTTGAACCCACAGTTCTCTGTCTGAAAAACAAACCGAACAATCGACAAAACGAATTCTCTTGCGTCCCTAGCACCGTTTTAAGACGAAGAAGGAGTTCTACGTGGAGGCGGAAGGTTGTAAAATTTAGCATGCAAATACGACGTCAAATATCCCATCATCCTACCTAAGATACATCGAATGACAGAGCTGGTGCTTAGGGAATTTCATCTGGGAAACCTTCATCCGGGACCGTCGCTGATGATTAGTTTGTTGCGCTAGCGATTATGGATCGTCGACGGCCGAAATGTGATCAGATATTATATTAAAAAATGTATTCATTGTTTTCGTTTCAAGGGACGGCTCTCAGCGCAATTAATGGGAAATTTGCCAAGGCAGCGAATCACGATGAATAGACCGTTTATAACTATTGGTGTAGATTTCGCTGGTCCTGTATTGCTAAGGACAAAACATGGGTAAGGATGTTCGCCAGTAACAAAGCCTTACATTTCACTTTTCGTATGCTTAACCGTAAAGGCCATCCATATAGAATTGGTCAGCGATATGACATCTGATACTTTCATCGCTGTCTTGAGAAGTTTTATAGACAGACGGGGTATACCAAACGAAATTATATCAGATATAATGGGACAAATTTTATAGGCGCAAAACGTGAATTAGCTGAACTATGTGAATTATTTGAAAATGAACAGAGTCACTCAAATATTACTATTGATATTTGACTCATATTACCCCACTTCGGCGGGTAATATCATCTCAGAAGAGTGACCTCTTGTTGTGAAACAACCTTATCCCACATTCATACACAACACACATAACACATTCATACATAAAAACATATAAACAGACAAACAACCCCAGTATCTCCTACTAAAAAACATAGACATAAAATAATTTACATGTCATCAAACATGTACGTAAACTAAATTGAACCTGAATATATAATGCACACTCCATAAATATGCAAGATAATTAAAAATGATCCACGTTAAGAACAATAAATAAAATTTGAAACCAATATAATTTTAATATAATAAAATTGCAGTATAACAATTTGGAAGCAAAAAATAAAATAATGAAAAGTAACGAAATATGTATATAAAAAATGCACCTTAGCAAAGGTACAGGAAACCAATTGTTATTAGTGTAAGCAAACTGGAAAAATTAGTATATAAACACAGAAAATATTATCGTCATTTATCAGTACATCGATCCACATAGTAAAGATCAGTCCATCGATCAACATAACTAACCCAACAATGTAAAATAAAATTAATCGTGTTTTGAATTTTTCCTGATAACAGTCGCTCAGAATTCAATATCACTTCTGAGGATTTCCAGTCAATCAACAGGCTTATAATATAGCAAGCTGTAAGAACAAACAGAAAATTTAGGTAATTATAACTAACAACAAACTAATAAAATTGGTCCGAGGCTATTATGACCTCATCATCAGTCAAGCCGAGCAGTACGCCCAGTATACTCTGATTATGACTCGTGGTAGTCGTCTTACACTCAACTAAACATAAATTTCTAATTTTAAAATCTATTTTAAAATGTTATATCATGGAATAATGGATATCATTATAAGTGATGAAACAAACGCATAATGGACATATTATACTTTAGTCGTGGACAATAGTACTTTAGCCGATGGTTGATCTCAGATATTCACCATTTTGCAAACAATCTTTAAATTTTAAGTTTTAATTGATTTAGTTGTTGTGTATCTTGTATAAAAGGACCAAAATTAACTTTTTGAACAATAACAGAATTTCCACTAAGTATACAACCATTAAGTTCTCTTTTACGACACCTCCACATTCTGTAAATGAATATCACTTAACCTTCTAATGATAAACAATAACAGAACATTTTTTAAATTATTTAACGAAGTTATTTCACCTTCCTACATGTGGACAAGAAAACGTGGAAAATATTACCCACACAAAATCTCTACATGGCGGTTATTCACCGCCGCACCTTAAACACATAAAATTAATATCTTTAGAGGTATAAAGAGACACTGTCACTTCTCATCGTATACATACATGTGCAGATATTGAAATCGAAAAGCTTGATATATTTTGGTCACGTTTGATTAAATTTATGTTCAAAAACTATACAAAAGATCAAAGTTTTGGTTGAACGAACCAAACGTTCAAACGGCGAAGTATTTTCTTGTATTTTTACCGTAGCGTTTATTTATTTAAGATGTTATTTTTCGTTTTATGTTTTTTAAGACAGTAAATCAATAGTTTGCAATGAATTTATAAAGATCTGTCCGAAGCGTATATTTTATATAAAATACCTACATAAGCAAAAAATGAATAATTTTATTAATTTTGACCAGCAAATCAAAAGCATCTTAGATGCGGTATTCGTTTGGTGTGTCTTCAATTAATTTATTTTTGTTTTTTTTATTATAACATTGAAACATACGTACATAATATATATGTATAGTATATTGCAAAAATAATAAAAAAAATTCCAATAAATTTAACAAATTTTCCGATATTCACGTAACCAGATGGAAAATAATGAAAAACCCGACAACATGCGGAAAAAACGGCAAAACATGTATTTTAATTTAATTTTCCGTTCTGGCAAAAAGCAAACAAACAAGAAAATTGAAAATATTGTTAAATAAAACAAAAATCATGATTAAATTAATGTAAATTATAATGAAAAACCCACAATTTCCTTTTTCGTTTAGCTGAACTGAACGAATAAGCAAATGAACGCAACAACAAACATAAAATGATTCAATCATTAAGCATAAAAATAACAAGAACAAATTTGGGAAAAAAGTAAAGATAATCGATGGAAAGTCATTATTTACTTATTGTTTTGTGGAGTTTTCCTTTTTATCAATAATATCAGATGTGTGGGCTGATAGGCTGTGAAAAATCAGTTTTTGAAAGAAAAAAAAATAATTAAAGATATTGAAATTTTGTTGTCTGTTACCTATAGTAAGAAAATAACAAGTAAACGAGATACAAGATGTGTTGGTAAGTAACATTTATTTAAATTCGTTTGGAAAATGTTGACAGAATGAATGAATGCTGAATGAATTTCGATAATAATTAAATGACCATGTTCAATATTTTAAATAACAACGTTAATAATAATGTTTTTACTAACAATTGTGCTAACTTTGTTTCACCAATAACTTGTTAGTAATATTTTGATACTAACATTCTTTGATTTTGACCACTTCCTGAGCGGCCGGCAAATTTATTTTACTACCATAGCAGTGTAACGTTAGTTATTAATCAGTTATTGAAAAATGTAACATTTCGAAACAAAATGTTATCAACAAAAGTTAGTGGCAAAACGTTCTTAACATATCGAGAAATGAAATAACATGTCAAATTCAAAATTTTTAGTTAACATGTTTAATTGGTAAATTTTTAAATATTCTAGCCTGCCTTTACCCACATTTCTAATAACACGTATTACTAAAATATTCAAGGAATTTACAGAAAACATACATGTTTACTAAATTTGTCAAACATTTGAATTTTGTTTTGGTTTTTTAAGGCTTTATTCTAGAATCTTTCCTATCTATGAAACTTATAATATGTAATCAAATCATCAAATCTTACAAACTAATTATATACAAACTTTTGATTAAGACTTAACCTATGCTAGATCTTAATAGTAATAACTTCAAACTAGGTCTAAACAATATTTTTTAAGACGGCCATTTTAATATTATCCTATTTAAAGAGTAGGAATCACAAATAAGAATATCAGATGACTTATCCCAAGCATTGTTTGCAGTTTTTTTTTCAAAATTGGCTGATAAACGCGCCAATTTGATGTGAATATGTGATAAAAATATTGGCCCCACGAATTAAAATAGGCTGAATTAAAGAAGTGTTCATTAATGAAATAAAAGAAGCGAATATTGTATGAAGTACATTTTTTATTTCAGAAAGTTTGAAGAAAAATGAATTAAAAAAATTGGGTCTATCCGACTCTCGGACGACACTTTTCTCAGAAAGCATCATTAAAGAACACCAAACCAACCATTTAACGTTATTTTGAGCAGGCGTTATTTTGGGCTGGCACAATATGTCACGGCTTTTCTTAAATTTGGGAGCTCTCATACCACCAAATCACAGATCCACAAATAACGTTAGATTATTTAGAACTGACACGTGTTGATCAGCAATCAAAATCGTATTCGCCATTTTTCTTTTTCGACCTTTCACAATTAGATCCAGTTATACATCTCTAGTATACCATTGAAAGTCTTTAACAATTTAATTTACTCCATTCAGAGAGTATCCACAATGTTCAAAAATTTATTTTCTGAAAATTTGTGCCGTTGGACGTGGACGGGGTATCGCTGTGGACCATTCAAAAATATAAAATAATAAAACACAAACAATACAAAATTAGAATTAACGTTAATTATCATTTGTTACCGAATCCCACCTCCTTGTCATATAGCATTTTATTTTATATATTTCCCAGCTCTCCTAAACCTTCACCACCCTAGTGGCGCGATCTTATTTTAAAGCCTCCCATAGTAATTTGCTATTAGGAGTTGTATATACGACGTTGGATACCAAGAGAATTTATTACCCAGAAATAATACCTTTACGGGCGATTTTATTCACAAAATCACAAATAATGTATCGATCAACATGTCGTTGATATTTCCATCATTAACATGTCATAAAATGTCAATAAAAAATCAAAGAAATGTCAATGTCATAGAAACGGGAATATCTTGCTATATTTAAAAGCTCACTAGATATAATTATTTTTAAATGTTGACGATATTATTTGCCACCAGCAAAGTATTTTAGATAAATTTAGAAATTTAAATTTCATATTATGTACACGGTAATCTAATCATTTTATCTTAAAGACACCTAGGGAACAATTGTTGGAATTTGCAAAGTGTATTAACTGTAGATTAAATATTTCATTGGAAAATTTGGCATTACCTCGGTAAACAGATAAACAAATGTATATTACTCCTTTTTGTTAAAATGACCCCCACGCAAAGCTTCAATCGACTTCAAATTTTGTGTACAAGTAGATGATGAATTGCCAAATTTATCATCAACATAACAAAAAAATCGTCGGTCCCGTTTTCGAGAAAATCTGTTTGGCAGTTTTCTGTACCACTGCAACCATTCTATACTCGAATATACCTAAAACCTAACACAAACTGTTTATTACTGAAATCTATCTTTGTATAAAATTTCGACCAAAACTATCAATATTTGTGAGAATGGGAGGCAAAACAAAAATAATAAAAATGTGCGACTGGAAGGACGGAAGGCCGGACGGAAGAATGAACACGACATTTTTCTGATGCGTGTTTCGGGGTCCAGCACCCAGATTCCGGTTCTATGACAACTGAGAATGGCAAATATTACGAAATATTTTTTCGACCAGTCAGTTCCCATTCTCATAAAAATCCCGATTCCGATTAGACCAATGTGTTTTGATTTGGTATAAATTAAAAATATGACTTATTTTGGTACGATGGGTAATTTTTTTAAATAATAAATTAGTTTTTGAATATGGTGTAAATCAAAAAATTTTCAAAGATTCTGTAATAATTTTGTATTAACGCGAATTGTTCAGTTATTTTATAAACTTAATCATTAGAGCTACGCTAATACGGGTTTTAGTCTTACAGTTTGAATACATAGGTTATGTTTTATATTATAATCTCTTTTAATAAAGTACACCATTAAAATTTGGTGTCGAAATAGATATTTTTGAAATTCAAAACAAATTATGAACTACATAATTTTTCGTATGAGTAGAAGCCGAGGTTTAAATCGAAGATAACCTATATTATAATTCAAATAGCTTAACAGTTAATTTATTAATTAAATTTATTGTGCTTTTGGTTTCGTCTAGTGAAAATTAGCCGTAATTAATGAGATGCAAGTGATCCGTTTAAGATGACCAATCTTTCTCAAAATAAGTTTAAACAAATAATTTTACTGCTCTTTGCCAGCTGTTTTTTTTGCGCGGTCGCTGTCTAATAAAAACAAAATATTATGTTACAATAAAATATCCAAATAATTTATTGCTCAATAATTTATGTTTTGGAAATATTTTGATAAAATAAATTTATAAAATACATATGTATAGAAACCGACTTCTCACAAATAAAAAAATTATGGTTTTTTTTGACGTTTGTTATGGGTTTTCATTTGCCACTCATAGAACCGGAATCGCAATTTCTCAGTTTTTATACCAATTAGAATTTTTTGTCGAATAAAACCCATATGACAAATTTCCCATCAAACCGGAATCCTGGTGCTGGTGCTGGTAACCTAATTCGTCGAGAAAAGTGAAAATCTGGAACAAATTTTTTTTCGCGATTACAATACTTACCCAATATAACTTCGTTATAGTGGGAAAAGTAAAATTATATAAACAAAATTTAGGACTTAACAATCGTGTTTCCACGTCTACGTCCAGTTGAACAATAATAATAAATTTCAGCTATCGTGATTGATGTTAACTTACTAATTACTCTAACCCACCACCGTACTGAAGACAACACCAATACTCATACACATTGTTATGATAAAATAGGAGTAAAGGAGAATGAATGGTACTACACAACAGTAAGTAACATTTATTTAAATTCGTTTGGAAAATGTTGACAGGAGAATGCAAATGAAAAATGCTGATTCAATTTCGAAAATATGTAGTTAAATGATAATGTTCAATATTTTGAATAACAAAGTTAATAATAATAGTTAATAATTGTTTCACCAATAACTTCTTAGTAATATTTTGATACTAACGTCCATATTATTCACTCGGTTAAAAAACGTGGTTTAAACGCCTTTAAACCAAAAAAAATTAAACCAGAAAAACCACCCGACTTCAAACCAGAAAATTATAAACCATACCCATATTATTCTCTACTTTTCGGGTTTAAATCTGCTTGGTTTATGTTGGTCTATTTCGCTATTGGTTTATTTTGTAAACCAGTTTAACGACCATGGAATGTTAGATTTGCTCGATATCTATAGCATAGAAAATCATAATAGATTTCTCATTTGACTAAAAATACAAAAAAAAAAAAAAAAAAAATTTCCATTCAAATGTTATCGGTGTATTGCATATACGTATTATATTTGCAACGCATTCTAAAATTATTGCCTTATAAAATACACAACACAACGATAACATTGGAATTATCAGAAGTTTTGTTTTTTTCCATTAGTTATAATGAAATGAGAAATTTAGTATGAATGTCATTGTCTATAGTTTGCCATGAAAACTAACGCAATTTTCAGAGTTTTGTATTTCTTATGTTTTGTAAACATTTTTTTCTCCCTCGTGAACGATGACGAATCATAAAATGAAAAAGTGAGTGAATGTGGAAGACGCTAATTTATAGATCGATTACTAGCCAACTTCACAGTGCTATTTGTGTTAAGGAAAACAAAACAAACGTCAAAAAAAGTCCATGTATTTCCTTCGAAGGAGAATACGTACAATTATTTTGGTAATTATTAAATATATTTGTTAAATCTGTTATAATATAAATTTATTTGAAACGTTCTCTTAAACTATTATTCTTTGCAGAAACATGTAATATTCTTCAAAAAACCACCCTAAAAGTAATATAAAATGGATAAAGAAAATTCACTTTCTTTAGGTTAGTTTTTTCTGTTTTGATCGATTAAGATTTTTGATTACCTATGGTTTTTGATTTATACAAATTTATTTGCAGATCAACTAAAGAAACGTCTAAGAATTAAAGGAGCGAAAATTTGTGGAAACCGAAAAATTCTTGCAGATCGGTTGGAAAATTGGACGAAAAATAAATTGGATAGGCGCTTGTACAATGTGCCAAAGCTAACCAATCGTATTGCGAAATGTTTTCCGCCTGATGCAAGTTGTTGGTTGCAGTTATCCAAAGCAAATAATGGATTATTGATCGGCTTAACGATTGCCCTAATTAATAAATGGTTTGATCAAAATTTTGCCACTTCAAGTAAAACAAGGGGTAGGAATCTGGAGTTAAATGGGTTTTGTGATGATGTCCGCTATTTCACTGTGGATGGTGATATTTGTGTCAAATATTTTTGTTACGCTGCAATGAAAAAAAAAACACAAAATATACATGCAAATTGCGCTACAATTCATCGCAAATTGTTCAGGCTACATGTCAATGTCCAGCTGGAAAAGGATGGTCAGCAGCGTGCAAGTATATTTCTGCGGGCCTCCATGTTTTGGAGCACTATTTTCAAACAGGTTTGTAAATGTTTTGAATATTGAAATTGCTAAATAATAATATAAATATTTAATTTGTGTAGGTAAATCGTTGGAAAGAGAATCGCCTACCAGTATTTTACAAACTTGGCACCAACCTTCGCGGCAAAATAGATCTAAAATTTTTCACTTGGATGATCTATTAGCAAAACCTAATCCTAAAGTTTCGCTAACCTCAGATAACACAAATTTATTTCTGAATGTAGAAATAAATTTAAAAAATGTGACCCATCTATCAGCCTGCCGAACAGTAAATCCACATGGGTATTTCCATGATCACAATTACGGGGAAAATATTGCCTTAGTTTATTTAAACCAAACAAATAAAAGAAGTTGCCTAGAAATTTTAAGCATAGAAGAGCAGACGGGAAACCAATCTACTTGCAAGATGTGGTGGGATGAAAAACGATCCACGATTACAGCATCATACGCCGCTGAGGTATGCAGCACTGTAAGGTCGGGTAACTTATCAAAGAATATCGCACTTCGAATTATTGAGCAAAAACATACAAGCGCCGCGTTGGAACTTGGAACGCGGCAAGAAGGTTGAAAAAGTTACCCTCAAGCATTATATGCTGTTCAAAAAAGTAAAAGTTTTAGAATGTGGTTTATTTATCGACCAACAGTTGAATTATATAGCTCAGTGTTCGCAAGTAGTTGGTTATTGGCGTGCCAATAAAATTACTTTTTTAAATAACTGATTTTTATGCGTGCCAAACCAAATCCGTAAAATATGTTATTTAAATATGGGCGAAATAAAATAGCTTAAGACGCATTTTATTATCCCGGAATCGGTACCAATAAGTTATCCTGAGATAATTACCTTAGGCCGTTCTATTATTTTCTAATATTCATCTGAAAAAATACAATCGCGCAAGGATATTTGGAACAAAACTCTTTTATCTATATACAGTTCAACTGTTATCAAATGGCGTGCTAAAATTCTGTTACACGATAATCTGGCATCGTCAACTAAATGGCCAAATAGGTTTAAGTAGAGTTAGTAAAACAATTCTAAATTTTAGATTTTAGACGTTTTCTCATTCTAGAAGTTAGTTCGAACCATCGCTAAACTTGCCCATTTTGAAAACATATAAGTATCTAACAAAAATAGTTTGAAATGTTGCAAATTTTTATCACCTAGTAATTTACTTTCGAACTTTCCGTATTTGTCGAAAATAATTGACATTCACTCCAAAGATGGTTGTAAGGCCAAATTGATTTCGTGTTTTCCTATTTCTCCAGCATTTCAATAGTTAGGCTTTATCCAAATTCTAAAAACCTTTTCATTTTTTTGTAAAAATTAATACGATTTTTGAGTACTAAAATTTGTTGGCGTGCCGGGCCAATATTTAAACGTGCCAAATTTGGCACGCGTGCCACGTATTTGCGATCACTGATAGAGCTGCTTCGCCGGATGGAGTTTACGAAGACCGAACCAAAATAATTGAGATTAAATGTCCAATATGAATATCCCATTTGCCCCTTGATATGCCATATTTGGTTTTTGATAAAAGCTTGGGTTGAAAAAAACTGATAACAAAACATAAATATTTTCTTCAGTGCCAGCTCCAAATGCACATTGCAAAAATACACAAATGTGATATCATTGTTTGGAGTGAGCAACACATGTTTATTGAAGAAATTATTTATGATGAAAGTCATTATTATGAGAATGTATTCTGTTACGAATACTTCAAATTGAAATGGAGTACCTAGTCATTGAAATGAAGTCACCTAGTCATTTTTGATAGTTTTTAAGTATATAATTATTAGATTTAGCTCCGTAATTAGTCCTGTGAAATCGAGATAGGAATAACGAACGATTTCTAATATTTAAGTTCCTTGCCTGAAAATCAAGGTTAGACAACAACTGAGCAGAGTCAATACTACCATTCAACAAATCGAAAATGAAGCAAGCAGAACTAATGGATCGTATACGATTTAGTGGAAGCAACTGAAATAAATTACATCGATCATTATAAGAAATATGAACTTGACTTCTTAGAAGGAGACGACACATGCGACTCGTGAAACGTCGTTGAATTTTGTTTAGACGACTTATTCTAATATCATATTGAGGGTCCCAGATAATTGGCAAATATTCAACTTGTGATCTTACTAAAGTTGTATAAACTGTTTTAAACGTAGACAAATCTTTAAAATCTTTACAGGTTCTAAACATAAATCCCATCATTGCGTTCGATATATTTATTATCTTCTCGGTGCGTTGGATAAACGTCAGGCCATCGTCGAGAAAATGGTGGGGATGGTAAATTTATTACATAAGATAATCTCACAGGACCATTGAGCAATATTAAAACAATATTCCGTGTTGACGCACAACATGTCATCTACAACCTTTTATGATACGCCCTGTATTCAAAAAATAAAATCCTCTGCCGCATGATAATTACTGTTGAGTTTAATAAATTTGTGTTGTATTAGTTTCTTTTTTTTTGTTGTATTACGTTATATGCAAATTTGGTATCATATGATTTTTTGGATAGTATGTTATCAGTCGAGCTGTTAATCACATCAAATAAATAAAATAAAATTGTGTACCCAAAGTTTGTGTTGTTTAATTTGTTAATCAATTTTCATGATTGTTTCGTTTCGCGCAATTAACATTGTTTCCTTTTTATCGGGAGGAAGCACCGTGCTAAATAATAAACAAGTGACCACTAAAAATGATATTCGAAAAGTACCAATAAAATTCCAACTATTTAGGCAGATCTATAATAAATTCTTAGGCTGTAATGTAGTATTATTTGTGTACAGTCAGGCGGCAATCATGTCGCTGGATTCAGTTTCTTTGGTATCACGAGTGGCGTTGAGTTGTCGCTCGTATGCCACAGGTGCGACTTTCCAGCTGTAACCGAAAATGGTAAATCTAAGGATTAGCAGAGGAAACTGGAAAGGTGGGCTAACGCCCCAACTTGTAGCGTAGCAAGACAAATCTGGCCAAAGCTAGACTTGGGTGCTCCAGGACATTAATCTCCCTATGTAGACGTGAATTAAGAATTGTCGTAGAAATATTCACGAGACTCTATTTTCTTGGAGATCGTGCAAGTGGGCAGGGTCTGGAGGTAAATGACTTCTGTAGAGGCTATTTGAACGAGGAGCAGCAAGTTACTTTGGTGCACTCCCTTTGCTAAAATGATAAACTGTCCGATCTCGAACAGTAAAGTAGATGTTCTAGGCTACATAAATAGCTCTAAAAGGTTCCAAAAATTGTGAAGGGGATAAATTCTGTGGTCTTACAAAGGACCGTCACCGGTCTAAGTGATTCAAAGTAGCCACTCTAACCTAACCTACCCTATATTATATTGATGCATTATTTATTTTGGAGAATTTCGCATTGCTACAGCATTACATTTCCAATTGTCAATGAGAACTACACGCAAAAAGCAGTACTGAGCAAAATTTAAATTGCAATATTAATTGCAATAAATTGAGCGACCATTTTGCATCAAAAATTAAAATTAGAAACACTTTTGCTCATGACTGAAGTCGTAGTGCAAAATGGCTGCATCAAAATAAGGTACCTACATATGGGTATTCTGTAATATGTTGTCCATTTCAAAAACATTTTAAGCATTAGAAAGATTTAAAAATTATACAAGGAAAGGAAATGGGTAAGGCTTCATGCATATAAGAGCAAACAAAACCATAATCACGCTCCTGACAACGAGTAAGCCATTCATCGTTTTACATAAATCACAGGTTCTCATGGTTGAGCATGTAGATTTACCGGTAAATTAAATATGTTCGAATCGCTATATTGGCCGACTAAATATCCTTTACGGTACCAAAATTTGACTTAACTGGTTATGAGTCCACCCTCATCATTATAGTTGGTTAGTTCAAAATTCATTGTTTAGTGAATGGCCGAATAAATAAACGACTTTTAATTTTAATAATTTATTTTTATTTGAAAATATTAACAATTTGATGGGCATATTCACAAGGTTAAACATAAATACAGCTCAAGCACAACCGAATTCATAAATTAAGCGTTTTTTGGCAAATAAGAATTTATTTCAACTTTCTGTATTGCGGTTACCAATACTATCCACAATTTTTTGCCACAATATAACAACACACTTAAAAAATTAAGCCAATCAAAAAACATTAAATTGTTGTTAATTTATATTTTCATGCTTGGTAGGACAGGATTTTTCCAACAAAATTTACCAACACAAAAAAAAAATAATTTTTAGTTTTTGTTGGCAGCAAAAGCCATAAATAATAATATTATTTAGGTTTTGCTTGTTCGGTCTATGTACGTCATTTTTATATTTATTTATTTATTTATATTTATTTACAACATTTAATTTAAATAATATTTTAATTATGCATATTTTTGTTTTGTTGGTAAAAAAGCTGACAATGTTCCATAATTATTTAATATAAACATGTATGTATATGTACTATACCTAGTAAATGTTGATGACAGTAAACATGAAAATAATAATCGTTTACCCTCCCCTTGTACCACAAAACATAACAGCATAAAGGTATATGTACATAATATTGGATGATAATATGGTAACGTGATATTTGTGTGTGCCTGAACGTTTATTTCACGAAATTTACATCCCGATAAATAATTTGGGTTAAATAACTGCCAATTTGAAGGTTTCAAGCTATATACAGGCTAGATCTTGTCATACAATGTACCATCGTTAGTATCGAATTAAATTAAGATACGATGTATCTGGTTTCGTTTGGATATCGATTAAAAAAACTGTTTATCTCTCTAATTCGAACTAATGATGTGTGGAGATTCCAAGTATTAAAACCAATTTTTATTTAATAATTTTTTTTTAAAAAGCTTTCAATTTTATGTAGGTATGTAGGTAGATGGTAAACATGTTATCAATTACAACAATTTTTATTACATGATGACAAAGTGAATGTTTTAAGGAGAATGGTGTACACAAACAATTATATTGTGTAGGATTACTCATGCTGACGTCAGTATCATAAACGATTTCAATTAATTTTGTTTGGGCAACATTATTTTCTTGAGATACAAAAAATATTAGAACTCAAGGCGAGATCTGTTTTGCTCTATTGCTTGTGTATCGTTTTATTATTCTGTAGTTTTCCCTATTTATTAAACGGTCGTCCTACTTCTTTCAGAAATAAACCTGAAGCAAATAAGCCATTTTTATGTTACCTGCCTTCTGCCTACAAATAAAAACATTTGAATTTGTTTACTGAACTATGTACTAATATGACAGGAAACGGATCTTGATTTTGTTTATAAATTCTGACATTACTAAAGTTATCTATTTGATTGTATTATTTTAATTCAATGTTCAACTTAAAAAACAACTTCTGTGAATAATTCATTGAAAATATTCATAAAATGCTAAGTTCCAAAGGTCAAGTTTGAAGTCAATTGAATCGTGATGTTTAACCCTTAAGGTACTCACTGAGTTAAAATAACCCAGGTCTTTTTTTAAATGCACATTATTTTGGAACGCGCCGAACCCCCAAAAGAAAAATAACCCTCCGGTGGAAATTTACCTGCGCTCTGTACAGACTACTATTGGTAAGTCACTCGTTGATCGTGCACAGAACCTGGGTAACCTACACACATATTTATTATCCGATGATTAGGCTCATAGACGACTTGTAGTTGGAATAAATAATTAATTTTCCTATTAATTCTATTCTTCTAACTGAATTCCCAATTTGTTGCCTCAGACGTAAGCTTTTTTCATATAATATGTTATAATAAAGATCTATAATATAGATATGGCGATCCTAGGTATTTATAGCACATTCCTGGAGTATGCAAAATCCTTATAAAAAAGATATCTGTGGGAGCACCATATTCCAGAATTATGCGGGCCTGCATCCTCGATACAAAAGTATTGTAAGGAAGAATGTTAGTCACAGGAATAACTAGGGCGAAACTCGCAGCAGAGTTTATTTTTAACTACTGTTGCAATATGATTCGGAAAAACGTGTTTTAGATGATTTGCTATAATCTTGAAATATGGTAGTTGAGTGTAATTACGATAGAGATTGTGAAAAGGGTGTATATGGAAAAACAAAGTTTTTAGTTGGAGAATATCGGTATAAGCAATCGGGTTACGGTTGATTCACGGCGCAAAATTCACTTTTCACAATTTTCGTCGAATATTTCACATCACACAATTAACGGCAAGCACAATTCATAGCATATACAATTAATAATTCACAATTCACGGTATATCATTTCTGAATTGTCTTAGCTGCAAAAAAACGCGCGTTTTTTTCCACCAGCAGCTAAGACAATTCATAAATGATATACATACTGTGAATAAACAAGTGTTCGTTTTCTTAATTGGAATGGCCATTTGAAAATATTGAAGCCTTCCTTAACGCCAGAAATTATACTTAAGTATTTTGAAATGGCAGCTATCAATGCGCTTAAAAAAATTCGCAAATGTTTATGTAAAGCCTGTGTTATTTCCATTTTAGCCAGGCATTTTATAGAAATATATGTTCTCATGGATTAAAGCCTAAATACTAACACTAGTGTTCGTTCATCCCGATAAAGTTTTTGAATATTTTAACGTTGTTGTAGCTGAAAACCTTATTCTGAAAGAGTTGTTAAGCTAGTTTAAGGATAACTTTTTACAACTATTTATAGTCGATAAAGCTCCAAGATTTGCACGTTTTGAGATTTTAAAATGGAATCATTCTAATAACATACTAACACTGCGTTAGGAATTAACCATCCCAATATTTTCCGTTTTATTGTAAGCCTAAAAATAGAGCATTCAAAAAATGATATCATACGCACCCAAATGCTTGCAGGCGATCAAGGGCCACCACGCAAACGTAGCTACTTTGACTACAACCGCAGGATTAATCGTATCTAGGCTTTCCAAGTACTCGAAGATTTTCAATACTCGATTATCAAGTACTTTAAAATGAGATACTCGATAATAACCGAGTAATCGATTATTTGAAAAAATGAAAAAAATAAAATAATTTTTGTTTTTTAAGCTTTAATTATGAAACGAAAATGCAGGCAAATAAACAATAAAAATATACTAATAACAGTATAATATTCAAAATCATTTTAATTTATTATTATTAACCCTTAAATGACACACTTAAGAAAAATCACATAAATGCCACACTGGGGTCTTTTAGACCCCAGCATGAAAATTGCCTATTATCAGAGCCTTCTAGAGTATAGAGCCATAATCATTATGACGTATTTTTTAGAAGCTTTTTTAGTGGAATAACTTTTCACTAATTTCCATAGCAATCCATAGTAAAAATGGTGTTTTTTAGCTTCAAGTTTTTCATTGAAAAAAGCAAAAATGTTACAAAAATTTTATACAAAAGTGTTCTACATACCTTTAGCAGCAATATACAGGAAGGGTTTATTGGTATTAAGTAAATATTAATTGCAGAAATATAAAAATTAAATTATTTCTAAAATATATTTTTCGAACTTTCATTTTGAAAAATACATCAAAGTTCGCTCTGACGAATTAAAATAATACTTGCTACATTTATCTTTAGTTTTACTAGTGTACGTTAGATGTCTCAGATTTATACAGAAAAATACGAAAAAAAATTGTTTAATCTCAAAATTATCACACGTTCTTAATAGTTTGAGAATTTGTTTTGCTTTTCCTACAATTTTTGAACTTAAAATTTCCCCAGGTGGCAATTTTTGATACGATTTTTCAAAAATTTGTACTGCCATCACTGCCATCTATGTAATGTATATTGACTTAATGCACACAATTTGTAGTAAGCTTTTCTTTTTTATTTGACCAGAATGCTGTTGTTATGAACTTTTTTTTATATTTTGGTTTAAATAAATCAATTATTACAAGAAAATGAAAACGATTTACTTAAACGACATTTATATATGTTGAAATTCAAACATTTATGAAAATCTTTCAGAAATCATAATTAAGAATTTGTAACGTTTTCATTGACAAATTTGTCTTAAGAAAAAAAGTGATTTCCCATATGTTTTATGTGTTTTACTATGGAAATTTTGAGTTTTTCGTCGTTTCTAATTCCCTTAAAAAAGCTTCGTTTTTGATGTGAAAACATCTTTAGCGGCAGGAGTAAGTAAAAAATTGTATAGAACTCGGGTTACGGAAATAAAAGTGCCGAACCAAAAATTTTGCAGGTATGTGTGAATATCGCCAAGAACAAAAAATAAATAAAACGTAAAATCAATGCAAAATATACGCATACACATGCAATATACAACATCATCCGGCATTTCAAAAACATCGTGAGCCGAATACAAAAAAAAATCGCCAACTTTAATTAATTTTGTTGTGAAAATATCTGCTATATATGGCCGCAGCAGCAAGTGTTTTTGAAAATGAAAATTACATACAAGCAATAGGACCACAAATTATGCTTGTGTTGTGTAAAAAAATATTAAATGGAAAGAGCTAGCTGTGAAAATTGTACATTACATCGATATAAAGGCGGGTATTACATTATCACATTTATATCATTATATAAATATAATTATATTTTTTTACAAAGAAAATACTGTTATATTTACGTTCAAGAAGCTAAATATAACAGTATTTTCTTTGTAGAAAAATATAATTATATTTATATAATTATACTAGCTGAGCCCGGTCCGCCTTGCTGGCCCTAAGTAAACCTTTTCTTTTGTATTGTCTCTCGATTTAAATAGATGTCACAGCATTTAGTTATTGAAAATTCATTTTTCGTATATCTGCACAATAAGTACATTGTATTAGAGTGTAAACATTATAACGGGAAATTGATTTGGCAATATTGCTAATGAGCTATTGGAATGCAAACTGATGTTAAATGCTGACAATGGAAAGATAAATGTGGATGATTCGTATTATATGCCGCACAGTGATACCTGATGGAAGAATATTATTAAAAAATATAATAAATATTTTATGTGAAATGAAATTCGTTTAAATTTATGGTAACGTTCTTTATTTGAAAATTTGTTTGGTTTAAAATTTGGTAATTAAATTAGTAAAATGTTAATTGATAAAAATTATATTACATATATAGCGACCCCGATGCACTTCGTTGCAACCAACCTAAAAAAGAAATGAAATATTCTTTCCAATGCAATTTTTCGTTGCGATCGAATGGCTGCCAAAATCAGTGATATCACAAATGTTTTTCCCGTACCACCAGGCGCATCCAAAAAATATAATCCACCGACTTCATTTTGTACAGCTTGCATGATGGTATCAAAGACATGTTTTGATGGTCATTTAATTTGGGAACATTCAAATTCACAAATGTTTGCAATTCATTGGGATCATACTGTTGTTCACGTTGCAATTCTCGATCAAATAAATCATGCATTGGACAATTGGGTGATGACAAACCTAATTGTCCTAATGCTTTATTTGCAATCGTTAGGCACATATCTTCAATTGCTATTAATGCCTCATTATACATTTCCAATGAAATCAGCAAATCAGCGTTTCTTGTGTGATGACGCATTCCAATCAAATAGTCTTCTGCCATAAAATCTTTGTATTTATTCCACAATTCAAGTGAAATTGATAGAAAATATGTTGATATGATTATGGCATAAAACATACGTATTTGATGTGGAGGAGAAGCAATCGATGCATCATGAAGCGTTAAATCCCAATGCGCATCATTTTCAAGTAAACCTAATTGCCCACATGCTTCACGATACGTCACACATAAATGACCATTTATTCTTCGCAAATGTCGAAATGAACGTGGTCCAACAACATTTATTAACAACAACCGCAAATAATAACATTCTGCATTATTTGGATGAACTGTGTATAATCTTCCCATGGTATCTGCAAAAAAAAAACACCCGGATAGCCATCAACAAGTGTTCCTTGTTTACGTCGTTGCCATTTCGTTGCAACAGCAACGTTCTGGGAAATTCATCGCTTTTACACAATTGAAAGAATGCAGTTAATGTTGTTGTTGTTGGCTGTGCTGCTCTCTGCTGTACATTTGCATTGGTAAAATACACACGCTGGCCATTTTCAAGATGAACAGCCAAATGAACAACAGCAGGATATCGCTCATCAATTGGAAATGAATAAATTCTCCAAAGAGCTTCATTAGTGCTAATGTAGCGCCCCATTTGATATTGGGCGATTTAATCATTACTATTGTCACCAGCTACTCCAAAAACAGCCTTATCACTGCCTTTATTCACGTATTTGTAAATGTATTTAATCGACTTCACAGAATTACAGTACTCAACATTTATATGAGCATGAAATACTTTTGACAATAGTGGAGAATAAGGCACAATCCAACGATTATCAACTTCAATGTCTTGATTGCGTATTTTAATTGTTGTCGTATGGCCATTATCTCCAGTGACCGACGTCGGTACAACGGGTATCCGTCGTCCCTGTAATTGTATCCGAAGTTAATGCTCTTGGATACCGTTTTGTACATTTTCCATCGATCATGCATGGTGAATTGGTGAAATCATATTTATTTGACCGCAAGGGCCATGGATCATATTTTTCGTGACAACTTCAAATAATTCTGGATCGCTGATTTCATCTGGACAGCTGATATAATGTTATCAATTTGACCGGGAGTTATTTTACGAACCAGCCATATCAAGATGTGCGCGTGCGGCAGCCCTCTCTTTTGCCATTCAATCGAATACATCCAGCAACGCACCTCTCCAAAAATTCGCAATTTGATAATCAAATCCATCAGTGCTTTTACTTTCTGTCGAAATAAACGTGCTGTTATATCGTGTCGATCTGTTGGATTCTGACCATCAAATAAATTGTTTTTTATGTCAACCCACTGTGGATTGCATGTGAATGTTATGAATAGGTCGGGACGACCATATTTGCGAACGTATGACATTGCATCTTGCGTATATTCGTGCATGTGGCGCGGACTGCCAACATATGTCGATGGTAATATTGTTAACGTCCGATATCATTAACATTACCATCATTCACTATTGCATCTCGCAAGTGTATGTATTCTTTCGATCGCAATTTGGCTTGATTGAATCGAAGGTAATTAAGGCGTTCTGCTTCAATTTTCGCATACATGTCAACAGCGTATTGGTGGAAAAGTTTGCCGCATCGCATAATAATCTATACGAATAATAATTCATCCCACTAACTTTTTTTTCTACCTCACGACCTATGATGAATACATTATCAGAAAATTAAAATCATGTCTTCTTGTTTTGAAATAAATAAATTGAATTCATATATATTTTACAGGTTCGTGGATCTATCATTCTTATATTGATATGATAGCCGTCGTCACCTTTCCTTCACCTAGCTGCGGTAAAGCTCTGAAACACGCCGTAATTCTTCATTTCTTCGATGTAGCACAATATCGCGAGATTGAAACTGGTCTCCAACAATTACATTGGCCACTTCATCAATGGTTGGTGCATTAAATCGTCTCGCATGCTCTCCAAACGGCGTTTTGTCAGCCCTGATAACGATTCTGTGATCATCAGATGGCATACGATCGAGAGCGGTTTTAAACAATCGAATTAATTCATTGTGCTGATATAAGAATGTTTGAAGTTCAGAAACAATTTGTCGCCTTGCACGCGCAGCAATTGTACAACGCCGATCCAATTCACGATTTGCATCTCCGATAAAATAGATTTGCAAAAATTGATGATCAGCATCAGCATATGACAATAAGGAACCAGTTCGATGATAAATCTGACCTTGAATCTGTAATATTTGTGAAATGTAATTAGATGCTGGATCAGAATTCTTGGACACATCACAAAAATTGCTGCTCAAATCGCATTTTTCATATGATATTCCGCACGAAGTAATCACCTTTAACGTCGGCATGAAATTGTCTCTTACAATTTTGGTCGCACCAAAAGAAGTCATTTGAAATGCCGCATTGTATTCTTGAATGTGAGACAAAAAATGCTTAGACGTTTGCGACGTTCCAAAAATGAATGAATGAAGTGGATCGGGGGGAGATTCAAATGCTGGCAGTCTCACTTTGACATTAGCACAACACATGCCAGGCGTTTCAACTTGAAATTTGGCTGCATCACAATATGGACATCTCACCGTCATTCCACCAATATTGGCATGTTCACTATAATCATTTTCGCTATTGTAAGCGAAAGCAGCATATTCCATCTCTTGCACAGCACGACGTTAAAGTCGTGTCGTTCGTCTCGATGCTGGATTTAGTGGATTTGGATCTGCCGATCTATCATGTTGTACTTGATTTTGTTGTGAGTGTTCCTCTACACTTTGCGCTCTCCTTTGATTAAATCTATAGGTAGAATTACGCGTACGTCGACCTATAGTTGACCGTCTTGTTGGTGGCATTTTTTTCTAAATCAATGAAATTAATTCAATATGAATTAAGGATTGTTTATTTAAGAATAATTCAAAAAAGTATTGTTGTTGTGTGAGTGCTGTTATGCGTTGCATCCAATTAAACTTTCCCAAAAAATCATTAAAGTAAAACAAATTTGTTTTGTTTATTTGGAAAATATTTTGCACTGAACACACTTAAAATCACTTTTTATTTTGTTAATACTTAACAATATTTATGAAACTCAAAAAAAAATCACTTGTAATAAAATTCCAATTGGAAAGCAGCGAATGTATGACCGGCTGTATCAGAATCCAAGAGTGAAAGAAAGTGATTGGCAAACATGTGCATTTTGACAGGTTCATCTGTTTGTCATTTGTATGCTGTCAATCAAATGAATGTGTGTATTTATGAGTTTGTACGCACGACGTGCGTTTCGTAATTGTTGTACTTGATTAGGTCGGACCGAAATTTAAACTTTTTTTTCAAATGTTGAATTAAAATTTTTTCAACATATTTTAACATGGCTGGGACCATACCCAATCGATCACAAAGTGTGTGCTTGAGGTGTGGGGGGGAAAGTGACCTTATTTTTTCGCTCAGACACACCGTTTTCCAGATATTTGGAATTTTTCGATTTTACGTGTATTTGTTGTTGTTTTACAAAGAGCGAGTTCATTTCAGGAAAAAAATCATAACTCGGGAATGGCTGGACCGATTTTGGATTTCAAAATCAACTAACCATCATCACTCCTCCCTGCACCTTCCCTAAAAATGTTATGGCAATCGGTTGAGCCGTTCTCGAGTTATGGAGTGACAATCAAAATGTACACTTCTTTTTATATACATATATAGATAAATGTGATAATGTAATGTCCGCCATAATAAAATATCAATTTTAAAATTGTTTAATCGGTTCGGTATGCTATCTTAGTATTGCTCATGCTGTTCGTGAGTTTGGTTATGTAGGGTTTCGCGCTACTGTCTTTCCAATTGCAATGATTTTACGACCAACAGTGCGCCCAAATAGAACCGCTCTATTTAATTTATTTTAAACTGATCAGTGATAAAGCCATGCGATTTTTCTTTGTTCAGCGAGTTTGCCGTGACCATTTATTACTACTATGGAATCTTGAACAAGATTGTTGTGTATGAGTAATGATATATTTTAAAGCGTACATGGTAGGTTTAGGCGATTAACTTAACAGAACTGTACTTTGCTCATGGTTAATTAATATTAGTAAGGTTTGTCCTCCACATCCAAAACAGTAGAATACCTTGACTTTTTCAACTAAAAATGTAACTTAGTTTAATTACTGAGCAAACACATCCATCTTTATGGAGGGGTTTCGGAGCCTTATCGAAATGGCTTGAAATGATTTAATAGAAATTTATACAAAAAAGTTTTCAAATAAATCTTTTGCGAGTTGAGGGTGAACTCGCTCGTTATTTTTTTAGATTATGGCTTGTATAATCAAGGTTGCTTTGCTATTATTCCTTGAATTTTTCATATTTAGCTTTGAAATTTTTTTCGTTTAAAGCTTACTTAAGGAGATCAAATTATTACATTAATGAAATTTTAATTTTATGATACCAAAAAAAAAGAAAGTTTATGAAAAAAATTAGAAAATGGCTTGTTTTCAGTGATGAAAAACGTTACGTTTAACACACTACATAACGTTATGTGTAACGTTACCATAACGTTATGTGTAACGTTATACATTTTTAATATTTTTGTGTAGCCGACGAATTATGTAACGTTTTGACACAAAAACGTTATGACATGAAAAAATAAAAAATAAAAAAAAAATAAAAAAAAATAAATTTAAAAAAAAATTATAATAAATTATTTTAATTAATAACATAACGTTATAATGTGTAACGTTACACAAATAACGTTTTTCATCACTGCTTGTTTTACATAAAATAACAGTATTTCTTTAATTTTCAATATTTTTAGCTAGAAATTTAGCGGTGTACCCTTGTGATTGTATCTTTATAGAGAAAAATAAGTCCGATATGGAATCTTTAAAAAAAGGTATTTATTTTGCAATATCAACGTTGAATTTATTCTTATCGTCGATGATTGACGACCACGGCTCTGGCCAGCCGCTTGACGCTCTCTTATACATACAAAAGCCGTTGATCCAAAGTACCTTCTTCCATATCTTTCTGGTGTATTTTCATGGCACTCTCTGGAGCACTGCACATCGAAAAGTCTGAATTATTGTCTTTACTGTCCACATACACGTTATCTTCTCCTCCTGAAGATGCTTCGTCGATGGGTTCTAGCACTTCTCAGACGGTTCGACTCTGCAAATTACACGACATCTAATAATACGTCAAGATCAAATGAAATATGATAAACTAAACAAATTCTTTTAGGTCGCAGTGTGAGGTGGCTTAACGCCCACATGGCCCTACAATTAATAAAAAAAACAAATTTTAACAACGAGCGCAGTCATACCCACGACAGTAGTAGTGGGTCCTCTTTGGCCGACCTACATTTTTCAAGGTCATTGTAATTAGGTCATTGTAGGTCAAATTAGGTCATTGACCTACTTTGTTGTATCTAGGTCATTGTTATCTAGGTCAAATTATCTAGGTCATTGACCTACTTTGTTGTATCTAGGTCATTGTTATTGTTATTATCTAGGTCAAATAATCTAGGTCATTGTTGTTATCTAGGTCATTGACCTACATTGTTGTAAGATCGATGACGAGACCGCGCCCCCCATTTCCGATTTGTAAATGGTTAATGAACTTGGCAATGAAAAATTTAATATCCCACGTGCGATTTTAAATGGTTAATGAACTTGGCAATGAAAAATTTAATATCCCACGTGCGATTTTAAATGGTTAATGAACTTGGTAATGAAAAATTTAATATCGCATGTGCGATTTTAGATGGTTGATAACGTAATTTATTCGAAACTTGATCAGAATAATAATTTATTTGCTTGTCAATTTATACACAATGAAAACGTAATCAGAATAATAATGAATTCTTTTTAATTGACGTTTTATGTCCGTAAAATGATTATTGATTGACGTTTCCTGTCAATTAGTAAATAAGAAAATAATTTATTAATTCTACTTTGATGAGAATTGATAAACGGCGGTATAGAACAATGAAAACGAGATCAGGAAAAATAATTGTTTTTAATTATCTAGGTGAATATCTACTTTATTGTGAATTGATAATCGTATAGAATAATGAAAACATGATCAGAAAAACAATTTTACAAAAAATTCTTTTTGATTGACGTTTTATGTTTATCCGTAAATAAGAAAATATTTTTATATAGTTGAGTCATCATACTTTGTTGTTTTTAATTATCTACAATGAAAACGTGATCAGAAAAATACCTGTTTAGCAGTAAATAAGAAAATATTTTTTAAAAGAGAATTGATAAACGGAGATATAGAAAAATTAAAACGTTTTCAATAAAAATATAAGTAGCTGTTTTGAGGGACTAAGTTTTATTACGAACAAAACCACGGCATACTCAGTAACTCTAAGAGATTAAAATTAAACGCGTAAAAAAATGTATAAAAAACAAATATTGAGAAGATATTTTGCCGACGATGTTGCAACGAACGATCAGATCGAGAGGGAGATTCCAACCTTCGAGATAATAGCTGAACGAGTTAAGCAGAATCGGAGGTACAGAATCAACAGAAGAGAAGTAACTTTTAAAATCAAGGAATTGCCTCAGGATGTGTCAGATCCTATTGAGTGGATAAGGAATTCCATAAACGGAGTAATCAACTATATCATTAAAAGTGTGCCAGTTAGTGATAAAATTGGCCTGGAATTTAAATCCGAGAAATTTCATAGTTCAGCATGGCTACATATACGATCGGCTCGAGATCTACATTTTGAAGATGTATGGGGTCTGCTGAGTAGTGTGTTCCAGAGCAATTCTGAAGGTTTAAACACGGATAGCTTCGAACTTATCATGACACAGATAAAATTACCAGTGGGACAAGGGCGACCACGTACGTTTACCTACAATACTCATATCGAGGAATGGAGAAATAGAAAAGGATTCATCTACATAGAAAATAAAGATAATCTTTGCTTACCGAGGGCTATTGTTGTTGGGAGGGTGTATGCTAAAAATGGAACAGCCAAGGAAAAAAAAGTGATTCGGCGGAACACAGGCAAACATCAGGATTTGAAAGTGCAAAAACTACTTGAAAAGTCATGTATAGTGATACCTGAAGAGGGTAGTGGTCTGGAGGAACTGCAGAAATTTCAACAGTATCTTACACGTTATCAGCTTTGTGTGTATTCTGCAGGGGAAAAAGGTCGAGAATTGATTTATCAAGGACCATCAGCTTCCATGAAAATCAACCTCATACATCACAATAACCACTACAGTGTGATTACTTCGCTCACAGCAGCTTTTGTATGTAATTATTATTGTGAGGAATGTCACATTCCTTACAATACCAAGAATAAACACAAATGTAAGGCTGCTTGTGCAGCATGTGCAGTGAAACCTCGTTGCGAATTAATTTCGAAAATTTTGTGTAAGGAATGCAACAGAGATTTTGTTAGTGACCGTTGCTTTGCCCAGCATAAGGAAAATGGTGTTTGTGAGAAGTTACGTCGGTGTAATAAATGTCACCGTACAATAAATCGAAAAAGAGTACATCATTGTAACGAAATGTTTTGCTCGATTTGTAATACACATCAGTCCGAAAATCATCTGTGTTATATACAGCCAAATACAGCCGAACCGAAACCAGAATACACCATATTTATATTTTTCGATCTGGAGACACGTCAAGAAAAAAAATATCGTAATAAAGATGATGATGATGACACTACAACCGTGCATGAGCCTAATCTTTGTGTTCTTCAACAACGTTGCTACAATTGTACATATATAGATGATATGAATACATGTGACACCTGTGGAGATAGGCAGAGGATTTTTCCCTCCGGAACAGATGTTATATCGGATTTCATGAAGTACGTGCTTGCGCTGAGAGATAAATTTAAAAAAATTGTGGTGATTGCACATAATGGACAAGCTTTCGATCACCAGTTTATTTTAAAGTATGTACTGGAGAAAACCTCACATAAACCAGAGTTAATTATGAGGGGATCAAAAATAATACTCATGGAAATCGATAGGGTTAAATTTATTGATAGTTTAAATTATTTCCCAATGCCTCTATCAGCACTGCCATCGGCGTTTGACCTGCCATCAGACTTCAAAAAGGGATATTTCCCTCATTTATTCAATACTAAAGAAAATGAGAAATACGTTGGTAGTATACCGGACATGTCATTTTACTCGCCCAATACGATGAAGGTTTGTGACGATTGCAATGATACATGCAAAAAACACGGGTGCCGAAATAATTTTTTAAAATGGTATCATGATCAGGAAAATTGTGAATTTAATTTCGAAGAGGAGTTTGTGTCTTACTGTGTATCAGATGTACAGATACTTACACAAGCGTGTTTGAAATTCCGTAAAAACATGATTGAAGAGTGTAACGTGTGTCCCTTCACAGAAGCTACAACAATAGCATCTACCTGTAATATGATTTTTAGAAGAAAATTTTTAAAACCATCAACAATTGGTGTTATTCCACTAAAGGGGTATCGTAATATAGATACACAATCTAAGTCAGCTGTGAAATGGTTAATAGAAGAAGAGGCCAAGCGGAAAATAAAAATTAGACATGCGTACAATGGCAGAGAAGTGAAGATTAATGGAATGAAAGTGGATGGGTATGCCGAAGTTACAAAACAGATATTTGAATTTCATGGGTGTTATTACCACGGACACGAGTGCTTGCCTATTAATCGAAATAAGGTATTACATGAAGATGGCGGAGACACCTTGAATTCTCGACGATTACGAACAGCTGAAAAAACGGAGAGATTGCGTACGCTGGGATATGAGGTGATCGAGATGTGGCAATGTAACTATAAATCCACGGTGAGTGATAATCATCCAGTGCTTGAAAATATACCCTTGAATCCTAGAGATGCATTTTATGGCGGTCGCACCGGTAACACGAGGACGTATTACAAAGCTAAGGCTGATGAGAAAATAAAATACATCGATGTATGTTCATTATATCCGTACGTTTGCAAGTATCGTAAATACCCTGTTGGGCATCCTGATGTACTAATCGGAGAAGAATGTAATGCTATCGAACTGAGCAAAACGGATGGTTTGATAAAGTGTAAGATATTACCACCTCAGGACCTATATCACCCCGTCTTACCTGTTAAGATGAACCATAAGCTAATGTTCGTTTTATGTCGAATGTGTGGAGAGAAAAATCAGTCGGAGTGTAATCATCACACCGCCGATGAACGTGCATTAACGGGGACATGGGTAATAGATGAAGTTTTGAAGGCTATTGAGAAAGGATATACGATTATTGATATTCAAGAAATCTGGAGGTATAAAACTGTCCAACATGGAGAGGAAACGGAGGGATTATTCACCAAATTCATCGATAAATTTTTGAAAATAAAACAACAAGCTTCAGGATGGCCTTCAGATTGCACAACTGAGCTACAGAAAGAAGAATATATTATGAATTATATGCAACAAGAAGGCATACAACTGGAAATAAATCAAATCTTGAAGAATGCCGGCTTAAGAATGTTGGCCAAGCTAATACTAAACAGTTTTTGGGGAAAATTTGGTCAGCGGGAAAATCAATCAAAAACAACTATTGTGAGAGCCCCGAAAGAACTGTATGATCTGATAAATAATTCGTCAATAAATATCAACACCGTTCAAGAGGTAAACGAAGATGTCCTAATAGTTAACTGGGAGTATAAGGAAGAAGCTGTCAAGACGTTACCTACCGTAAATGTCTGTATTGCAGCGTACACTACAGCTCATGCACGATTAAAGTTGTATAGTTATTTGGAAAAGTTAGGAAACCGTGTATTGTATTATGACACAGATTCCGTTATCTACGTTTCATCTGAGGGAGAATATGAACCTCCTACAGGTTCATTTTTAGGAGACATGACGGATGAGCTGGAGAGTGAATATGGTCATGGCAGTTATATTACCGAGTTCATATCGGGCGGACCCAAAAACTATGGATTTGAAGTTTTTTCCACAATAAAAAATAAAAAACTCGGTAAATGTAAAGTTAAAGGGTTCTCTCTAAACTATGAGGCCTCTAAATTGATCAATTTGTCATCGATGAGAGAGTCTGTTTTTGGAGAAAATATTCCAATACCTGTTATTTCTCATAATATTAGGCGCACAAAACAACATGATGTAATAAGTACAACAGAGATCAAAAATTACAGAATGACAGGTACCAAGAGGAAATTTTTGGAAAATCATGATTCGCTACCTTACGGTCATAAAAAATTATGTATAAATAATATTTAAAAACTTTATTTTTATTTCTAATTGTAAATTTAATAATAAAATATTATTTGAAAATTAAACAATGTCTTTTTTACTTATCCAGGAATTATGTGTTGAATCAAAACCGAGCCATTTCACATAAACTTGGTTACCTTTTCTCTTTAAGATTTGTTCCACAAGGTAGGTATCAGGGTGTTTAGTTTTTTGAAGTTCTTTCTCATAAAACTGTCCTGCTATGCGTACTCCTTGATAATCTTCAAGTAAATATGTAACTGGGAAGCGATTATTGACGTTGATTACTTTAAATATTTCGGTAGTCCAATTAGGAGTATACCCTTTTGCGAAAACATTTTTATATTTACTAATTCGAACAAAATCGCCTACGTGAAATTTGTTCTTATTCTGTTTCAACTTAGGATTCGCATATACTCGTTTCCAAAGGTTGGCTTCATTACGTTTGGTAACCTCAACAGGTGCTAACTTTATTGTTCGATGTTTGCTATTGTTGTATTCCTCTACAAGTGTTTCCAGATTATGTATCCATTTATAAGACCCTTGAAGGCTGAACTGTCTCCACATCTTTTCTTTAAGTGTCCTGTTAAACCTTTCCACTATACTCGCTTTTAACGAGCTAAATGTAGAATAATGATTAATATTCTTTTGTTTCATTAGTTCTTTGAAGTGTTTATTAAAAAATTCATTTCCCTTATCAGTTTGAAGATTTTTCGGTATTCGTTTACTCTGAACGAAGATCAATTTCATGGCATCAGTAATAATCTTGGAAGATTTATTTTTTACAGGTAGCACCCAAGCAAACTTGGAAAAGGTATCGATTACCGACAAAAGATATTTAAAATTTGAATTTACTTTTGCGTACGGTATCATTTCCACGAGATCTGCCTGCCACAGGTCATCGATCCCCTTGATTTTAACCCGACGACGTATAAAATTTTTACGAGCTGGTTTATGAAGCTCATTAATTATCTGAACACGACTCATTGAATTTGTGAATTCTAATAAAAGAGTACAAGTATACACAATCTTATATAAACATTTTTAGAAACACTGTCACTCACAAAGAAAAAAAATCGACATTTAGAGACTGACTAATTCATTGGGAACAACACCATGAGAAAAAGAATTAACAACAAATAATTTGGTTATTTTATTTTATTTAAACAACAAAATTTAATTTATATTTATCGGTTTTAATCATAATTAAAACCCCTGCGTCACACAAAGTTTTCATTTGCTGTATCTCTTCCTCTTCCAATATATTGTAGCGCTCTGGTAGAAATAAGGTATTTTCCTCTGTCTCTACTATCGTCTTCCTTCCGTATTGTGTCTGGACCGCTCTCACATCAATGACAATGTATTTCTTTCCAATTACCATGTCAACGAATCTGATGGTTGCCTTCTCTGTGAACGCCTGAACTCCATTGAGTTTTTCCAATAACTGTTCCGATTGTTTATCCATGACTTATTATTTTCAACTGTACTTCAAACTCTCAAATCAGTCTAACTTTATACTTTTTCGAAAATATTTTTACCCCCTCCACTAAAACAATTTATCTCACCCCACCATTAACTTTGAACAAATGGGGCTTCGCCAAAATGGGACGTCGCATGGCTAATCAACAAATGGGGCTTCGCCAATGAACAAAATGGGACGTCGCATGGCTAATCAACAAATGGGGCTTCGCCAATGAACAAAATGGGACGTCGCATGGCTAATCAACAAAAAACCTGTTAATGAACTTTCCAAAATCGCACGTCGCATACCCCCGCGCCGCGAATCAAAATAACTTGGATGAAAAAAGAACAACCAATATTTAAGTAGAAATATTTTTTTTTAAATCTAGTTATTTGTAATACCTACACCTAAAACTATATACAATTTTCTAATTTTAAAACTAGTTTTCCAATTTCTATTCGCTTTATTTTGTTAATATAAAAAAAAATGTTACAATATGAAGATTCAGACGAAGATGACTGTGAAATGTTTTGTAAGTTTTTGGTATTTTACAATAAAATTCTTAATAATTTTGACTTTTGATACAGTTTTAAGATCAAACAATGAATACAATATTGTTGAGAAAATAAAATTGGCTAATCAGGAATTGTTTGAGACAGTTCATCTACCGGAGAATATAAAAATTACGAAGCAGCGTGTTACATTCAGTCAGCCGCTGGTGGCGCCGGAATATTCGGAAGGGGAATTGTATTGTAATGAAATGAATAAATCGAATGTGGATGAATTAGAACAGCTTATAAGTATATTGAAGATTGACGACGACGACGCTGAGGAATCATCAGACTGTAAAATGGATGTTGAAATAACCGCGGAACTCTATGGTGATGATGATGACAAACAATGTATTACTAATGAAAAAATAAAACCACTAACATGAACTTTTCCAAAAATGGGACGAGAAACATTCGATGTAAATAAATTCTATTTAATTTGTTAAGTTTAAATTTTTTTATTGATCAAAATTCTGTTTACAAATATTTGAGTAATAATCGTTTACTATTTTTTGTTTGCATAAAACGGGTATCTCATTAAATAATTGTGCGCAATTAAAAAAAGCAGGGCCAACTATAGGTGGTACAAAAAAGTCGATCACATTTAATGAATATGTCTTCCGGTCACAGCATTTCAACACATATAAATTGTAATAGTCTCTGACATGGAGCCAGATAGCTTCACCCCAATTGATGATTGATTGTAGAAATGTTAATAAATCTTGAACACATGACCATTCCTCGTGATTTAGGACGATTTTTTTACATCCATTCGTAAACAAAATACGCCTCTCGTTGCTTCGGCAGGTCAGTTTTACATCACAATCCCCATTTGTTTTTGGTAATTCCGCAAATGAAATGTTATTTTGTCGGCTAAAGTGATTTTTTATTGCCTGCCAATTTTTGTAAACTGATGTTGTCCATGTTTCGGTACTTAGCACTTGAAATACCGTGTTTTTAAATAAAACTATAGTTGGTTTAAACGTTTCAATATCGAAACCGATACTTAGATAACTTGTATGTTGATTATTTAAATAATACGTGTGAGACAGCAATACGTTAGGTACGTTTTGCTTTTCTGATAACTTTTTAACTTTACTAGTTTTAAAGAAATTTTCCATTTTGTTATTGTTCACAATTAGAATTAAACTAAAAAAATTTCTAAAATCTCGCCGTATTTATACCCATTTTTTTCACACTAACACAAGCACAAATAAACTTATACTATTATACTAATTATTGTACGCCGAATTCCTTTCTGAATAATTTTTTTATTTTTACATCATTTTCGAAATGATTCGCTTTATTAAATAATTTTACAAAACTTTTCATAGATTTTCCTTTACACTTGCTCAATAAAAATACACAACAATATTGGCCACAGACCCCTGTGTATAAACTCTGCAACTGTTTTTTATTATAAACGATACACTTACTATTTTGTTTTAAAAACTTTTTGATTGATTTATATTTAGATGGCTGTCTTCCATACGAATCAAAAAATTCAGCACATCCTTTTGTTGAAATGTAAATTGCTAACCAATGCTGTCCTGGTTTATTAGATTTGTCTGTATTAATAACATATAAAGCTGGTTTAGATTTAATCATTTTTGGTACTTGATCTATTGCAAAAACACCTTTAAAATGCTTTTTTGTACATTTATGTGATTTCATTGCTTTATGTATGTCTAATGTAGACATTGTATTATTCGTATACTCCATTATTTATTACATAATTTCTTTAATACGCTTTCCTATTTATAGTATTTTAATAATTTGTAATAATATTACGATTTTTATCAATTTCTAGAGTAGCGTCATATTCCAGATATACTAAACATGTTTTAGTAGTATTAATAGCTTCCCCAAATCTTGCTTCTAGTCTTAAGTTTCCTTGATTCATTAGAGAGTTGCATGTCTCATTACTCGACATATCAGGCGTTAAATCAAAAGCTAACATGAAATATCCATTTTTGAACATTTCTTTAGTAATCAAATTACCTTGCGCTGTATGTAAAATTCCATTTGCGCTAAAAATTGTTGAATATGCTCTAGCATAACTGGATGCATCTGTGAAATTCATTTCAATCGGTTCGTTAGGAATTTGAACTCCGTTCATGTAGAGTACAAAAGATGTTAATTTGTTATGCTTAAAATTATAGGGATTTTTAGATCTTTTTCCTGAATAAGCATCATTATCAATCATCATAAATATTAGATTTGTAGGAAGCTGTCCAATAACTATATTATCCAGTGAAATTGAAGAGCCACCAGAGGCTATTGTAAATGTTTTTATTTCATTTCGTTTGTAATGATATTTTGCTGTTGTATTCTCGAGAATTTTATGATGAGCAATTAATATATTCGGATTTATTGTAACGTGTTTCATATACAATGTAGCTTCAGTGATTTTTATGATTGACGTATCAGTTTCCGCCGCAAGAAAGTAAAACTCTGGTTTATTAAGTGTCAACACAATTCTTAAATCAACATTATTTAATAATAGTAACGGCTGATTCAGCATATCAGCATGTAGTTTTCCATAAACTTCAACATTGGCACTGTTCTTAGTTAAAGCAGCTCTTGCTTTTAATCCATCGTTTGTGGTAAGGTTATCAAGACTCTTCGCATCCAATTCCCAACCGTTTAACTGAAGGTGAGTTTTATGTGCATCGCCACCATAATTTAATAATTGTTCTATATATGCACGATAACTGTAATTTCCATTACTTGAATTTATATTCTTTCCATTTAAAGAAATGCTAACTTGATGAAAAAGTGAATGTAATATATTGTTTACTAGTCCCGGTTGATCTTTGTCCGCCTCAACATACATACTACCATCGGCTTTAGTTATATGAAATTTTAAACGTAAATTTATAGATGATAAATCTAAATATGAATCACCATGTCCATGACACGCAAATTCAATATATGTTTGATTTTCTAAACTCGTGATAGGTTTGTATGGTACTTCTTCATTTTTTAAAATATTTGTTTGAATTGATGGCGGTTTGAACAGATCTAGTTCTGATTTCATGCATTCGGTAAACGACATTATGTGAATATATCAATAATACGATTTTTGTTTAATTTGGTTTTTGCAATATTTTTCCTTTTTTTCACCGTGTTTCCCCCACGGTTTCTTTTAGACTGTTTACATACTCCTTTCAAAGATCCTTTTATTGATTTTTTAAAGCGTTTTTTAATTCCAGAACCCGACATTTTTTTTATTTTTTCTGCTGCTTTATCTCTTAATTTATCGACCATTTGGATTGATGTATCACGGAGTATTTCATTAACAGGTTTTCCACGAAGAAAATCGGTCCCTGCCTCGATAACTCCACTTTTTATACCTTGCAAAGCCGACGACAGCAATGGAGTTAAGTATCGAAATATTCCACTAAAAAATCCTCCAATTCCTCTTCCCTTTTGATATCCATTTTGAAATCGTAATAATGGACCAAAATCTTCAAGGTTGTAACCTCCGCCGGACTGGAGAGAATAATATTGAGTGTAATATCTATCCATTTTCATTGTTTAATGAATGAGTCGATGCATTGGTCTTCTTTATATACCTTTACGAAAGTGTAAAACTAAACTGGTCATGAATAGACCATCTTCAAAATTTACTTGTTCTCCTTGTTCATCTGTTATTAAAATACTTATTTCAGATATACTATGTTTTTCAATAGGACAATATTGAATATTATCTATTTGATACGATCGAGGTATACTTTTATCGGTTTCTGCTCCGAAAGGAGCCATAAACAAACAACGGACGGACGTATCACCCATAATTCGAGGTTTGATTATATCACAATAAAAGCATATGTATAAGGGATATGGAATATCTCGAGTTGTTAAAATTTCTTCAATATATTTCTCCTTGAATTGTTGTATTTTAGTATTCATCTCTGTTGTTAATACGAACTTTTTAATATCACTTCTAATAGATTTAATAAACTCTGACCATTGTTCTTTTTTAACCTGAGCAAATAACATATCAAAAAATTCCTCAGGTGTATATTCCTCATTACTTATAAGTATTGCATGCACATTTTCCAATAATTTAAGTTGAATAAATGGCTTAGCATCTTTCTTAATATAAGTGAATGGTCTTATTGCAATTAAGCCCAGGTAACGATCAAAGAAACCTTTTTCCTTAACTTTTTCATAAAATGCTGGAGCCGCATTTAATAAATCAATTAATTTTTCATTCACAAAACCTGATTTTCCAGTTTTTTTAATCTTAATTTTTGTTTGAACTTCTTGGTTTTTTATTGATGTATGGGCAACATTCGTTAACCCCACATACCATTTATCACTAGAATCAAAGGTTATAACATTTGGAAGTTTAACTGTGAAGCGAGATAAAGAATTACGGGGATAGTAGTTTAAAGAGCTATTACTCAAAAGCGTAACATAAGTGAAATTATCCATTGTTAACTCTGTTCAATTAATGAAAACACAAACACAATTATCATCCTTTATATAACTTTTTATTTATTCAATCAAATTTGGTCCAATCTTGTTTTGTTTTCGGTAACGAGCGCAAACTTTGACTGCGACTTATTGTTTCAACGGTAGCTGGACGGGTACTTTTTCTTTGAGGAAAATTTAATTCTGTTTGTATATATCCATCAGCACCTTTCCGGTTGTTAGATTTATTCTTTTTTGGAGGTTTGTCTGGCTTTTGAAATATTGGTATGGTTATCACATCACCGTTTCTCATTTCAATTGTTTGGTGGTTCTTAGAGTTTCTAATTTTTATTACATCTCTATGATCATATTCCTTTTCAATATTACTGGTGAAAACTTCTTCATCATCATCTTCGGTATCACTTGTATTAGGCTGTTGTAATTCAGAACTAGAAAGATCGCCTACACCTTTATACTCTGGTATATTAGGAATATCTATTGTTTGAGTTGATCTATGAAATACTTGTGGTTGTTCTGACTGTCTGTCTTGTTTCTTCATATAGATTCGTTTGGTTTGAACACCTACTCCCTCAACATGTTTTGGATGCCATTTAAAATGATTGAGATCCGCGTTTTTTCTTTTCAGGTTTGAATAGTTTATCAAATTTTGTCTATATAAATGCCACTTATTTAGGTCGGATATGTTTTTTTTATGTAAAATTGATTTCATATTTTTATCTAGGGATGATAGCTGTTCATCTTCCTGTACAATATGTTTAAATTTTTCGAAAATTTCCGGTGGTATAACGATCATTCGTTTTAGATTATTCATAATGCTTTCTCAATTAGTTGTCCAATGACCCCCGATAGAATGCTGCCTATTAAGACCGGTAAAAAACCTCCTTTTTGTACTAGTATTTTTCGCTTAGAGGTGATATTCAGTTTTGGACATACCAGCTCACGTAGCTGCCTTTTATACTTTTTTAATTTGTTTTTCTGATGTTTCGAAATTTTATTGTTACCGTTTAAAGTGTTGAGAGATATTTCACATATTGTTTTTATTACTTCAGAATCCGAAGCTTTCAGTAATGCTTTTCGTAACTGAGGGCTACAATCTTTTAAAACATGTAGAATATGTTTGTTTGCCCTCAAACGTTTCATTTTTTGTACACAACTTTTCATTTTCAAATAGTACGAGTGGACAGTAACAAGTTAAATAGTTCTGTTTAAAAATATCTGTTCGGAAACGGATCAAATCGTTTGTTGACTGAGCCAAATCAAAAAACAAATAACCATGAGGCTTCGAAGTAACCTCATTATATACTCTCATAAGATCTACTGAATTTTCGGGGTATATTTGTCTGGCAAGAGACAAAATCTGAGATTTATCACGAGGGTTTTTAAAAACTACTAGATATTTGCAATTTAAAGAAATATCACGACAGTATTTTGCTTGATGAAAGACGTTCTGAGTTACTAAAACCACAGATATATTATTATGATGAGAACCTTTCGTAAACAGTTCGCAAATATTTTTATTGTAAGCCTCTGTCATTAGATCATCTAATATTATAAGAGTACCGTCGTCAATATTTTCAAACGTTTCTGGAACATTTTTCACGATTTCTATTCGCTTTCTGTTTAGTATGTCTTTCGGTATAGCTTTTGCTATACCATTACACCACAAAACTTTTTTAATATTTAAATTTCTCAATAATTCTAACACGAATGTAGTTTTACCACAACCCGATGGTCCTGCCACCATCATCGTAAAGGGCTGAATAATATTCATTGTTACATTGATTGCAAGGGTATGATACTAATAATTAAAACACTTCCTTTTATATGTTTCAGAAATTTATTTTTCAAATATTACACATCTCTGTACAAATTTTTATTAATTCGTTTATCTCTTCAAATAATATATCTAGAAATTTTACAAACACATCTGGACCACGACACGTTATTTTCCTTAGTAATTCCTCCAATTGCTGGTCCTTAGGCTGTCTTTCAATGATGTCTAACATTTTCCGTGAAATGATATTTTTATCCAAACATTTTTTTGCGAACTTTTCAAATTTTAACGTCTGACATAATGATGTAAGATTTTTTAATATAACATCTTTGTGTCTACCTTCCATTTTGTTATTCGACTAACAAATTATACACTTTTCACTTGTATTTATACCTGAAATTTTGTTTGAGAAAATTAAAAGTTTATCAATTCTCATCAAAAATAGAATTAGAAAATATTTTCTTGTAAGCTAAACAGGTAACGTTGATCAAGAATAATTTTTGTAAAATTATTTTTCCTGATCACGTTTTCATTGTGGATAATTAAAACAACAAAGTAGGATGACTCAACTATATAAAAATATTTTCTCGACCTACATAACAACAATGACCTAGATAACGACAACAAAGTAGGTCAATGACTCAACTATATAAAAATATTTTCTTATTTACGGATAAACATAAAACGTCAATCAAAAAGAATTTTTTGTAAAATTGTTTTTCTGGTCATGTTTTCATTATTCTATACGATTATCAATTCACAATAAAGTAGATATTCACCTAGATAATTAAAAACAATTATTTTTCCTGATCTCGTTTTCATTGTTCTATACCGCCGTTTATCAATTCTCATCAAAGTAGAATTAATAAATTATTTTCTTATTTACTAATTGACAGGAAACGTCAATCAATAATCATTTTACGGACATAAAACGTCAATTAAAAAGAATTCATTATTATTCTGATTACGTTTTCATTGTGTATAAATTGACAAGCAAATAAATTATTATTCTGATCAAGTTTCGAATAAATTACGTTATCAACCATCTAAAATCGCACATGCGATATTAAATTTTTCATTACCAAGTTCATTAACCATTTAAAATCGCACGTGGGATATTAAATTTTTCATTGCCAAGTTCATTAACCATTTAAAATCGCATGTGGGATATTAAATTTTTCATTGCCAAGTTCATTAACCATTTACAAATCGGAAATGGGGGGCGCGGTCTCGTCATCGATCTTACAACAATGTAGGTCAATGACCTAGATAACAACAATGACCTAGATTATTTGACCTAGATAATAACAATAACAATGACCTAGATACAACAAAGTAGGTCAATGACCTAGATAATTTGACCTAGATAACAATGACCTAGATACAACAAAGTAGGTCAATGACCTAATTTGACCTACAATGACCTAATTACAATGACCTTGAAAAATGTAGGTCGGCCAAAGAGGACCCACTACTACTCACGACCAAAAACAATAAAATAACACAAAAAACGGCAAAAACAACTTTGAAAAATTATTCGTATACAATACAAATATTTTCATTCAATTTTTATCAAATATGATCACTTAGAGATCTTAGTCATATCACATTTTTCTTGTCTAGTCAAGGTCTATTAGTCTGTCTCCTTAGTCTCCCTGTCTGATAAGTTCCTTTTGAATTACTTTGTTTACAGACAGATATCAGTAGCGGAGATATAAGGCATCTCTCTCGCTCTAGGTCTGCTAGAGTTGAGATGCCTAAAAATTATTTCGATTTTCACACAAATATACGTATATGACACACTGGGGTCCGTTGGACCCCACCGTGATTTTGGACATTTATACACAGCTGCTAGCAGTCAACCGGCTTGCGCTGAATACGTAAACAGATAATGCAATATCTCAACTGTAGCAAGGGGGGGGACACGAGATGCATTTCCGGAGGAAATATTTAAATATGAACGATTGAAAAAGGTCTGGGGTCCACTGGACCCCATGTGTCATTTAAGGGTTAAACATGTATTTTAAGAATAAAAGTGAATTGAAGATTTCAAAATTCAATCTGGTTCGCAATTTTGTTTTAATCATTCCAGCAGTTGAAAACACACGTTCAGTTGCAATTAACGTCGGTCTAATAGCTAAAAAATACAATATATCCAATAACGGTGTTCTTTGTTTATATAAATCAAATTTGCGAAAATCGTTTTTTAATTGTTTTTGTATATTATTTTCAGCAACACTTTCTGATGCTGATGCTGTTCTAGTTATTGAATTTATAGTTATTTTAAGCTCTTCGTGAATATTTTGATCAACAGCTGCAGTTTCTTCTTGTACAGAAGTGTTGGGCTCTACAGAAATTTCGTGGTGGTCTAGGCCTAATGAATGAATCTTGAGGAACAAATTTTTCCATAATCCATCAAATTTTTCCATGATCGGCCCTCCATCTATTTTTGAGTTTTGTAATGTTAATGATTAACAGCTGTAGTGGTTTGGTAAAATTGCTCTTAAGGAGTTTAGTGGACGTTTTTGGATTTATATAATGCAAGTTTTATAGATTTAAGATTACGAGTAATAATCGATTATTTAAAAATAATAATCGATAATCGAAAGAGGTAAAATTGAGCGAGTAAAATCGAGTAATCGATAATCGATTACTCGATTTGGAAAGCCTAATCGTATCCTCAATAATTTTAATAAAAGGCCAGCATTAGAATATTTTCAGCATACGCTTATAACATTGATATCAATTAAAAAGTATTTAAAAAATTAGATTGTGTAGTTTTTTTACACCATTTGCCGTGGGCACCTGCTATTAACCTCTTTTCTCACTTGGTTAAATTCTCAATATCCCACCATTAATTTTACGGTAGAAAAAGAAGAAAACAAATCTATTAACTTTCTAGATATAACAATAACCAGAATTAATTCTTCATTAGAGTTCAATTTCCCTACGTATACAGACGCCATTATACCTAACTTTGTCTTTTAAAAAAATTAATTAAGAATTAAAATAAAAATTGTATTTAATTGTAATCAAAAAAGGATTTATCCTGTTGGTGAAATAATAAAATAAAATCAAATAAAAAATAAACTCTTCAAACCATCCCCATAATATTAAAATGTCAGCTTTCCGCTCATTCTTAGATAGATTAATAAACATTCCTTTGACCAAATCCAATTATAACAAAGAGCCTAATATAATTTTAGAAATAGCAGCGAATAACGGTTATGCAGCTAAGACTCTATTAAAGCTATTAAACAGAAAACTGAAAACTAGCCAATGGATTAGTAACATCGTGACAGAATATACAGAGATTAGCTTTGCTTTTTATAACAATAATACAATTAAGAAAATGATTTTGAACAACAAACCAAGAATTGATCGCCTTTCCCAGTCTGGCGTTTATAAGGTCAATTGCAATGATTGTAGTTCCTCTTATAACGGACAGACTGGGCGTAATTTTAAAGTTAGAGTTAAAGAACATTTATCTGGTAGCCATGAATCATCCCTTTATAATCATTTAACGTTAGAAAATCACACATCCAGTTTAAACAATTTAGAAATATTACATGTACAACAAAAAATCAGGCGTTTAGACAACTTAGAATCTTACGAAATCCGAAAAGCTATATTTCTTAACTAAAATATCCTCAACGAACAGAGAGAAATCCGTTTCTCACCAATTACCGACCCCGCACTGTTTTATTCCCATACTCATACCATCCCATAAAATGACTAATACGTCGGGTTATAATAAAATGAGAAAAAAATAACATCTGGAATTTTGTTATTCGGCCTGTGACTAATCATATACCTGTGTTTAACTCACCCCCTTTAAATTTTTAATTGCTCTCTCCATTTTCAAGTACTTTTCATAATACTGTTAAAGTTAGCCGAAAGTGAAAAGTCGGTAATGCAGATTGCATTATTCCAGCCGAAAGTGAAAAACGGTAATGCAGATTGCGTCATCCCAGCCGAAAGTAAACAAAAATCGGTATTGTAGATTGTGTTATCCCAGCCGAAAATCAAAAATTAAGTTAATATCGATCGGTAATGTTTAGCCTAAAACAGACTAAGGAATGTAATGGTATTATGACACTGGCTTTTTTTCCGAGTTTTTCAGCTGCTGGAAAATGCAAATGAAGTGAGAGAAATAATATGTATACAAAATATTCATTAGAGTGAGTGTATACAGTATAATAGAAATTTATATGTCAAAAATTGAACTAAATCATTTTTTCTAGCAGTAAAGTGAGCAATTCTAGCAGAAAATAATGAATTGTTCTTATTTTTTTTTGACGTTTCTACTTTTTTTAAACATTGACAGTTATTTGTCGTAATGTCTTCTTTAGAAGTGATTGTCGCAGCAAATATTAATTTATTAAATGTTTCGGCATATTTTTACAATAAAAAATTAAATAAAAATAAATCAAAAAAAAAATATTCTGCAAAGTGGCTGCTTCAGCGGGAATCTGAAGGATTTGGCCAAAAATTATTAAAAGAGATCCAAAATGAAGATATCAAGTTGTACCGGCAAATTTTGAGAATGACACCAGTACAATTTGGAGAAATTTTGGAAATGGTTCATCCTTATATTACCAAACAAAATACAAATTTAAGGAACAGTATTTCATCAGCTGAACGATTGCAAGTCACATTAAGATATTTGGCCACAGGTACTTATTTTGTTATATTTTTCGATTTACTTGTATGTTAGAAAAGATAACATATTCTGTGGAACTTAATTTTAGGTGAGACGCAGACTTCACTGCAGCTTCCATTCCGCATCCATCAATCCACCATTTCAAAAATTTTAAAAGAAACTGTTGAAGCAATATGCACAGTACTTAACCAAGAGGTGTGCAAGTTACCAGAAACCGAAAGCGATTGGTTACAAATATCTAACGATTTCCACAAAATGTGGGGTTTCCCAAATTGCCTAGGTGCAATTGATGGTAAGTAAGAATGGAAATGTATCGTGATTTCCATATACAAATGTACGTACTAGTATATAATAATAATTTTATTTTAAGGGAAACACTGCAAAATTAGGCCCTTAAAAGGATTTGCATTCAATTATTGGTGCTATAAGGGCACACATACATTTGTGCTGATGGCAATCGCAGACGCCCATTACCGATTTATATATGCAGACGTTGGAATCAATGGACGTATTGGGGATGCCGGGATCTGGATGAGATCCGACCTGAAGTACGACATTGAAGCTAAAAGGGTACCCATTCCACCGCCTCGAAATTTACCGTTAACGTGTGTACCATCTCCTTTCACATTTTTATCTGATGACGCCTTTCCTCTAACCGATTACATGATGAAACCTTATGCTCACACTAACCTTAGTTTAAGTGAACGAAGGTTTAATTACATGTTATCACGAAACCGTAGAGTAGTGGAGAATGCTTTTGGTATTCTCGTAAATAGGTTTCAGGTCCTATTTACACCTATATTTCGAGAACCAAGCGGGGCAATCAAGGTGGCGTTGGCTTGTATTTGCCTACATAATTATCTACGAACAGATAATATTAAAAGGTCTACTAATTTCGACTGTCTGGCAGAAGAAGAAATAGACACTCTCAACCAAAGGAATTTTGATTCGAATACGAGTAGGTCTATAGGCGCATCAAGAAAATCTGCAAAAAAAATCCAGAAACAATTAGAAGAATATTTTGAAAAATTTTATAGTGATATTAAAATAGACTGATGATATAACTGAATAGAAGGATATTCAAATAAATCTTACAACATTTTTTTCTTTTTAAATACACATATACTAAGATGTTTTATTTTGATTTCTTTTAATTTGAATTTGGTTATACTCATATAATACATTAGAAATTGTATGCCTTGCTTCATTTTCCAGATCAGCATCTAATTTCAATAAATCTCGGGAAACCAATTCCCCAAAAGGTTCTTCTATATTCCTCTTGTTTAAAAATTTTGATAAATCCTGGGATGTTTGTAAGCACGATTGAATAAGGACTTCTTCTTTGCTTTTTGATGCGGTTCTGGCTTTTTTGGTAGGGTGGATTGGAACTGGTTTTAACTGGGCGAGTTGACTTTGCCTATTTTGTGATGACGTACTAGTTGTTGGGCAAGACTGTGGCCGAGATGGGGATTTCGTTAAATCTCCTTTAATGAAAGACAAGTCATCATCCAAATATTCTTCATACAAATCTTCATTATCGCTAAGCAAAATTGATGAGCATGATTCATCTGCCATACTGAGGGAACGTTGCGAATCTGATGAATCTCCTAACAATTCCTAAAAATAAATAGAAATTTAAAGAGTAGATGTATGTACATGCAGATCCGAGCACATTTTTTATAATTATTTACAGTTAATGAACGTTTATTATAATTGTTCACCGAAGGCATCACATCGCAGGTTTCTTTTAAAAATAACAGGTCGTTATAAAATTTCCATGTGGACTCTTCTGCATCATCTGTGGCTGTTCCACTTTTTTTCAATTTAAAATATTTTTGATACTCGTTGGTAAAGTATGATTTTAAATTGTTCCATTTTTTCGGCAAGTCAACTGAAAGATTTATTTTATTAAACATGGAAAAAACAATTATAAGTAAAAAAGAAAAACTCACTATAAGTGAAAATCCCATCATTTTTAAATTCAATGTTCATTTCGTCGACTAATCCGGTCCAAAATAATTGTTTTTTCCCCTTATTTTTGTAACTGGGATGGCTGAGGTTCCATATAAACTGTGTTGTTTTAATTTTTTCTATTAGGAATTTTATGTTTAAATCATTCCAATTATGCATTATTCCAATATGTAACAAATTTTTCAACTCAGAAACAAAATCTATTTGCCAGCGTAAATTTTTGACGTGTATAAAATGGTGTTGTCTTTTTCTTTAGGTTTGTTTCTGTCCTAGTTATGCATTACTTCTTTTATTGCACTTTTTTCTAGCCAGTGTCATAATACCATTAGGATGTATGATAATCATTGAATACCTTTGTTACTATTCTTATATGGCAAAACCTGAATGCAGTTCCTCGTGGAAAATTATGGAAAACTCGAGAAACCCAAAAAATATTTTAATTGGAATAAAAACCGCCTCTAGAATGATATGTCTGGAGATGTATTTTATTGATGTGACTTGTCAATAGCTATCGCAGGGAAAAAATTCAGTTCAAGTTTCCCGTCAGAAATCGCGGAAAATTGGAAAAACGTTCCATCCGAAAGTAAAAAATAAATGTCAGCCTCTAGAGTGTTATGTCTGGAGATGTATTTTATTGATGTGACTTGTCAGTAGCTATCGCAGGGAAATTTTATATAAATTTTCTAATGAATTTTGGAAAATCGAATTTTCCGCGATTTCTGACGGGAAACTTGAACTGAATTTTTTCCCTGCGACAGCTATTGACAAGTCACCTCAATAAAATACATCTCCAGACATAACACTCTAGAGGCTGATTTTATATAAATTTTCTAATGATTTTTGGAAAATCGAATTTTCCGCGATTTCTGACGGGAAACTTGAACTGAATTTTTGCCCTGCGATAGCTATTAATAAGTCACATCAATAAAATACATCTCTAGCTATTGATAAGTCACATCAATAAAATACATCTCCAGACATAACACTCTAGAGGCTGATTTTATATAAATTTTCTAATGAATTTTGGAAAATCGAATTTTCCGCGATTTCTGACTGGAAACTTGAACTGAATTTTGTTCCTGCGATGGCTATTGAGAAATCCAAAAAAAACGATTCATCTTCAGATACACAGTCTACAGGTTGATTTTGTTCCAATTTTGTGAATTCTTCTGATTTTCAAATGTTTTCCGCGATTAGATTAAACGAAGTTTTCCACGTAAGACTATTTACAAAATTGTTTGTTACAAGCGTATCCTATTTACTTTCGGCTGATAACCACAAAATTTTTTATTTTTGGCTGGAATGTTAATAAGGTAATCTGCATTATCGACTTTTTACTTTCGGCTGGAAACTTTCGGCTAACTTTAACAGGGCTTTTCATATCAGGCGCCTCGCCTCGAAATTTTTAGTTACCACAAATGTGAAGCTGAGACCCTTTCATACCGATGGCGTCGGCTTTGCACATTTGTTGCTAATGTTGCTATCAAATATTTTATATAGGTAATTTGTACACGTGAATTATAGCAAGAAATGAGATATTATGAATTAGAATTTGTAAGCTACATGTACTAGATTTTTCGGTAAATATAAAACAGTTGTACCAAAAATGTGATTTGTAGGTTATGTTAACAAAGCGCTTCGCTTTGTACTACTTTAAAATGTCGCGGTTGAGTGTGGAACGCATTGCCTTGGCTTTGTAGATAATTTCATTGCAATATATTTTGATTTTTTTTTTAAATTATCACTTAAAAACAAATTATTTCTCAACAAATTGAATTTATTTCTATAAAATTAAACGATATCAATCAAATAAAACTAATTTGCATAGTTGAAAAATGAAATAAAGAATTTTTATTTTTGAAGCACAAAGCTGAGGCGCCTGGTATGAAAAGTACTTTATTGTTTACTACTCCCACATTTCTTTTTATTTTTTTATATTTTTTTTATTTTTACCTTTTTGTTTCACTTTTTGCTTTTTCCAGCTACTTGCTTGCCCTAAAAAGTTACAATATGGAATTAGGAATTAGAATAGCAACAATAGGACCAGTCGAATGTTGGCACAACTGATGCGAGGCGCACATATTTATCAAAGTAAGGTGGGTCACAGCTTTCCAATACCAATTTCTCATTGAGTTGAATGTACTCTACAACTACTAACCATTCTCACGATTTGTATTGCCTTTCGCTCCAGCACATTAAACTAAAATATGTACAAGACGTCAAAAGTTATAGAATCGCGGTGTACGCGTTGGTGGTGAGGGTGGATACCTACGCATGAATAAAATACGAATTCATTTGAATAACAATAAGAAAGATGAAAGCAAATAATAAGTTGCCCTTAGAATAACAATCAACATAAATTTTAATTTTTATCAGAAGACAAGCGTACAAACAAAAGGTAACAAAAACGAAAACAACTTTTTTTCTTAGCTTTCTCCGTACATTACAAATGTACGAATTCTGGCAACTCGTTTTTTTGTACCCATTATTTTTGGAATAATATCCATAGTATGTATCCCATTACCTCGTAGAAACCATACATAATGTAGTTTTTGTTTTTTTGGAGAAGGCCACGAAGAGTTAGAATCGTACAATACTTTTGAAATGTTGAGACCGCTTTTTTTTTTGGGTTGGTTGTTGAGTAAAAGTTTTACCCCTTACATTACACACGGGATATCCTTTTTATTTGTTGGGAGGGTTTTTTCCTGAAATCATCAGTTTAATTATCATATTTATTTATTTATTTTTTTTTTTTGTTATTTTGTGTTTACAAATGATAATGGGGAACAATTAATTTGTTATTCTAATTTTACTGTTTTAGTATTTTTTGCCCGTTCTCTTTGTGGTGCGGTAGGTCTTGATTAAATTGGGTTTTCCTTGAAAATTTCTTCATTGTGCTTAACAACTTGGAAATTTCTTTTCTATATGTATTGTATAGATGTCATACATTTATGTACGTAAGACGTATACCTAAAAACCATAAAAATGAATAATATCAGAGCCTTCTAGAGAATAGAGCCATAATCATTATGACGTATTTTTTAGAAGCTTTTTTAGCGGTACAACTTTTTACTGATTTCCATAGGAATCCATAGTAAAAATGGTGTTTTTTAGCTTCAAGTTTTTCAATGAAAAAAGCAAAAATGTTACAAAATGTTTATTCAAAAGTGTTCTAAATATCTTTAGTAGCAATATATAAGAAGGGTATATTGGTAATAACTAATAAGTAAATATTAATTGCAGAAATATTAAAATTAAATTATTTCTAAAATATATTTTGCGAACTTTTATTTTGAAAATTCATCAAAGTTGGCTCTGACGAATTAAAATAATACTTGCTAAATTTATCTTTAGTTTTACTAGTGTACGTTAGATGTCTATAATTGTTGGCAGAGAAATATGAAAAAAAAATTATTTAATCACAAAATTATGACACGTTCTTAATATTTTGTGGATTTGTTTTGCTTTTCCTACAATTTGTGAACTCAAATTTCTCCAGGTGGCAATTTTTGGTACGATTTTTCAAAATGTTTACTGCTCACTGCCATCTATGTGTATTGACTTAATGCACACGATTTGTAGTAAGCTTTTCTTTTTAATTTGATCAGAATGCTGTTGTTATGAACTTTTTTTTATATTTTGGTTTAAATAAATCAATTATTACAAGAAAATGAAAACGATTTACTTAAACAAGATTTATATATGTTGAAATTCAAACATTTATAAAAATATTTCAGAAATCATAATTAAGAATTTGCAACGTTTGCATTTACAAATTTGGCTTAGGAAAAAAAGTGATTTCCCATTATGTTTTATGTGTTTTACTATGGAAATTTTGATTTTTTCGTCGTTTCTAATTCCCTTATAAAAGCTTCGTTTTTTAGATTATGGCTTGTATAATCAAGGTTGCTTTGGTATTTTTCATTCATAAAATTTTAATCAAAAATGTTCAATTTTACATGGGTCAATCATCAGCAAAAGCAGTCGGATATCCATCCTATGAGATCAATATCAAAAATCGAATTAAAATAAATCAAAAATAATAATGGACCCAAAATTGATCCTTGGGGTACGCCATACCTACCAGCACCTGGGTTACTTAATGTTTCGCCTATTCTAACAATTTGACGCCGATTTTGAAGGTAACTTGTAAACCAATCTAAAATTTTACCTCGAATACCAATATTACATAGTTTAGCTAGCATTACTCCATGGTTTACTACATCGAAAGCTTTAGAAATGTTAACAAATATTGCTGTAGGCTTTTGCGATCTGTTCATAGCTATATTATTGAAAGTTTCAATATGTTTAAAGATTTAGGTATAACATAAATTAATAAATATTGAGCCTCTTTCTATTCGTAGGATAGAAATTAGCGCAAACTTTGTTTCGAGACTTACCTACTAGTATCAAAATGTTTGCTCGATATATATACTCCTTTAAAGCTTCCACTTTGCAGGCAAAACTACGTTAAATGTGAGCCGATTTATCATTCATCAGCCTCTTTTAATAAATTACGGTCGGCTTTTGACTTTAATCTGTCTAGAGATGCATTTAAGAAATTGATGTCGAAGCATTTTTTAGAGCATTGGTAAATTTTATATTTTATATTTGATTTACATTTATATTTGAATTATTGTATATATATAATTTTATTAAATGTTGATAAATGTAACCAGTGTCTAATAAATTGGTGATAAGAAATAAACAAATAAATATATATCTGACTAAGGAAATCATCCAAATTTGTTCTTCTAGAAGACTTTTTTTTTGCAGTATGAACATCCACTTTTACCTGCTTTGAAAGATTAACTACATATTTTTCCAGTTTCTTATTGAAAGGATATCGTTTTAATTTCTTTGAATTTTTTTTAATTTGTTCATCTTGCGCAAAAGATTATAATTCATCCACGATTTAAATTTTGAGATTTTGTGACTATCATTGATAAAAGTGGATGATGCTATGTGAGACCTTAGAATATCGACACAATTTTCAAAAACACGATTAGAATTGGATTAAGCATACACAGAATTCAAATTTTCAAACTTTAAAAAGGCTTTTAGTTTGGTGTAATTCGCCTGTGAAATATTTGATCTATATTTAATTGTACCTGAACTCAACATTGATGTAGATACATATATCGACTATAATCAAATTATGGTCAAAAAAATTAATAGGTTGGTTTCAAACCTTAAAATCAAATATTTGCTCACTTTTCCGGAAGACATGGCCCAGACAGGCTAACATTGTATAGTTGGTTCATTTAAAAAGTTTATTAAACCATGTGAAGCCAGCATTGTGTGGTAACGATACGACTCATTGATATATCTAAAAGATTTAGATTAATGTCTCCCAGAATAGCTACGTTACTTTTTGTAAGCGTACGCAAAAAATTTTCCAGCTCATCGCATAACCCATTAATAGACTCATTATTAAATCGGTAGATACAAATGAATATCCAATTTCTCCCTCCAACGTCAAGATCAAAACGAATAACATCTGCTGTGATCCAATTGTAAACTTGGATTGAGTAATTCACAATGCTATTGCGAATAAAAACACGAACACCCCCAAAACGGTAACTGTCATTACAGCAAGCCCTAAAGTTATAACCCTTCGTTACACGTACGTTAAATGATCGTTACAGTACTCGTTCAAAATTCTGGACTCGGCTCCTTCGTCGCCTCATCCATAAACGTCGAACTCGTACTGTAACAACTCATTTACCGTCCTTTTGACATAAATTACTATTGATATACCAATTAAAACATTTTAATTTGTTGGTTTATTTATTACTTAATCCAGTTTCCATCGTACGGTAAAGAAATAGCCAAATTTTATCCATAATGATCAGAACTTACATAGTTCAGAACTTCTTATAATTATCGTCAAAGTTTATCACAATTAAAAATATCCAAGTTTCATCCTAATTGGCCATATTCCAGAACTTTATCTAAATTTATTTGAGAATCGCATTTCTATCGGGCATGTTGGATTTCTTCCAAATTGGTTAAGAATTATCCAAGTTCCATCCTAAATTTCCTCACACACGTTGGATTTCATCCCAGGGATCAGAATTAACCATGTTATATCCTAATTGGCTATGCCATAGCTTCACCTTAATTCATTTCAGGCCATTTTCATCGAAATACCCAGTTTTGTCCTTTATATCATTTTGGGACGTGTCATTTCCATCGTAAAATAACTGCGATGATTTTTTCGCCAGAAAATTTTTTTTCTTATTTTTTTTCGAATACAGCTACCGTTTATTTTCTATCAATTTTAGAGAGGTTGGTCAACAAAAACCTTCGTATAACCGAACAGCCTAAAAGGAGTAACGCCCAAATCAATAGAGTTCTTTCCCTTGGTTGGCTTGGCTGGACGTTTAATGTAAAAATTAAGTTGATATATTCATCCACGGCTGCGGTCACAAAACCAACAGAAATTAACTACATAGTAGCCAGTCAACCCAATGAGATATTATGTATCCAAGCTATGTCAGAAATCGACATATCATATCAAAATTCGAAGTATTATGCCATGCCAGAATTAGAATCTTTGGTGTCAAAATTCGATACCTCGAATTCCATAGAATTCTATATCTTATGTTAGAATTCGATATATCATCCTGAATTCGCCATGTCATATATTCGAGTTATTATGCCAGAATCCATATCATGTCAGAATTTGAACTTTTGATGCCAGAATTCGAATTATCATGTTAGAATCCGATAAATGATGAAAGAATTAAGCTTTTCAATATCAGAATTTGTGTTTACGATGTCAGAATTCGATACATTATGTCTGAATTTGATATGTCATGACCGAATTTGAGTTTCTCATGTTAGAATTCGGTAGATCATGTCAGAATTCGATGTATCATGCCTGAATTCGATAGGAAATTTCAGAATTCGATACATCATGTCGATACATCACACCAGTACGTAAATTTTGTTCGCAAACCGAGACACGAGAATTGAGAATTTTGTATTCGTACACGATGTATAGTATACATTTTTGTGGTTGTGTTCTATTATTTTTGTTTGTTGTATCTGTGCGTTTTTTAGGACAGTAAGCATCAAAAATAATTAAATCGGGTGAATCGGTTGAATTTTTTGGTGCTTATGTTCGTTTCTCTTTTCGTGTTTTATAGTTCTCTCTTGCTTTTGAGTTGAGATTTGTCATTCTACAAACAAAATAATTTTTGAGAGACTTGATTTGTTGTTGTTTTTGATTATGGAGTAACATTTTTTTTGTTTTTGAGTGAAAGGATAAATTATTTTTCGTGTTTGTTATTAAAAAAAACATTTAAATAAAATATTTTTGGTTGTTTAATGATTTTTAACATACAAGCACTTTTAACAGACAGAAGAAAATTAAATGACGTCAATTTCATAAAAAACTAAACAACACTCACGTGGCCACTAACATACACACAATCTACCACTACTAAAAATTTGCGGTTATTCTACTCTCAATTCTCGGTTTGCGAACGAAATTTAGGTACAGAAATATCATGTCAAAATTCAGTATGTCACACAAAATTTGAATTTTTGATGCCAAAATTAGATACTTAATATCAAGATTCGAAAAAAAAAGTTTTATCAAAATTTTAATCTTTGATACCAAAATTCGATATCTCATTGATAATAGAAACTCTGATGAGTTTGAATTTTTAATGCCAGAATTCGTGTTATCATGAAGAATTCTATAATTTATGTCAGAATTAGAAATCCAATATTAGAATTTGTATTTATGATGTCAGAATTCTATATACTATGCCAGAATTCGATATATCACGTCAGAAATCGACATGCCGCATATTCGAGATATTATGCCAGAGTCCGATAAATTGTACCATTCGTTACTTCATGTCAGAATTTTATACGTCATGTCATAAATTAAATATCAGATGTCACAATTTGATATATCATGATATCAAGCCAGAATTCGATATGTCGCATCAGAATTTAAGTATATGATGACAGGATTAAAAGGTCTCTCGTCTGAATTTGATACAGAATTTACATTTTTATTGTCGGTGCCTATCATGGTATAGTTCCATATATCAAGTCGAAATTTGAATTGATGATGTCAGAGTTCGATATATCATGCTAAAACTTGGTAAATCATATCAGAATTCGATATGTAATGTTCTGATGTAGTATGTAGTTCGGTATATCATGTCAGAATTCGATATAGGTACCAAGGAAAAACTCAATAAATAATTTTAGAATTCGATATATCAAGCCAGAATTCGATTTGTCCTGTCAAAAATAGAGTTAATGTTGTCTAAATTCGATATATCTGAAATCAGAATTTGAATTATTAGTGTCAGAATTCTATACACGACGTTACAATTCGATATGACACTTCAAAATGCGAATTTATAATGTCAGAATTGTATATCTTATACCGTAGGGAGACATAAACCGAATAATCGCGAATTCTATATTCTTAAAGGGTTCCTACCTGTCCGTCATTTCACGATTTTCACAAAAACAGGATTCGTTTTCAGAACACCATTTTTGGCAATCGGGATAAATGAATATCGCGATCAATTTTGTGTCCGTCTAAGGTATTATGTCAAAATTAGAGAAATGAGGACAGAATTCGATATGTCAGGCCAGGATTTGAGTTATTTATATCCAAATTCAATACATCAGAATTCGTTATGTCATTCCAGAATTTGAAAATTTGTCACAATTTGATAAATCTGTCATGAACCATTCAGAATTCCATAAATAATTTCAAAATTCGACATGTTATCTCAGAATTCGACTAGTTATATCAGAATTTCAACTTTTGGTTTTAGAATTCGATATCATAAGTCAAATTTTATATGTCACGTCGCTTTTTTAACTTTTTCCGTATTGGACATATTCAGTCAAAATTCAACATGTTTTTTTCAAAATTCGAAAGGTGTTATCAGAATTTGATATATGTATCATCCTATGACTTCAGAATTCGATATATATCTCAAAATTCGAGATGGCATATCAGAACTGGATATATTATGTCATATTCTGACATAACATCTCGTATTTTGGAATGATATATCGAACTCTGAAGTTTTGAGATGATATTTCAAAAAATTTCATATCTCGTATCAAAATTCGATAAATTTTTTCAGCGTTAGAAAAATCAAATCCGAATTTGATCTTATGATGTCAGAATTCGATATCTCATAATTTGACATAATATTTTCATAGAATTGAAAATATTTCCGAATTAGAAATTTGAAAATTTAGGTGCATATTACAACAAAAATTAAAGTTTTGTTTAAATTTCTTTAGTAAAATGATAATAATAATTTTGACAATATCACCTTTTTATAGTTAGGTGAAGTTTTTACTCATTAGGATATAATTAAGCATGACGCTAATTATTTTAAGGCGAGTAGCTATACAAAAAATAAAAAATAATTATTTTGTATGTATGTATTTCTTACGAAGTTTTCACAATTATTCAATAAAAATAATTAAATACATAGAGTCATTTTGTAATGATTAAACCAAGAACAAAACTGACCGAGTTGTCTTAGTTCAACATTACTAAGAAATTGTCTCCGTATCTCTACACCCGCAGCAGTTTTTATCCTGCTAGCTGCAGTGGGAGGTAAATCGGTCGTAGGTTTTGGTGCGAGATAGAGAGACCTTGTTATGCTGCTTGATTTGTGGATGGTGACGGTGATTCATCCTGAGATGAACCAATGATAAAGGAGATAAAAAAAAAAAAGTAGTTTGGCGGACTACACCACCACTAGCGGAACGGAGCGAAGAAAATCTATATTCGGGTTCGATCACCCGGACACGAAAAGAGACCCATTGACTTTTAACAAGCCATCATCTGGCCTTTTAGACCGAACTCAAAAACAAATAAAAATCCTACCATTATACGCAAAATAGAATATAATATATAGATAAAAAAACTTACTCACTTACCTATCAATAACTGGATCCGCAGAAAATCTTAGTGTGCTAATATTTTCCTGAGTAATCCTTAAGATGAGATCAATGACACCAATTTTCAAACTAAATTATGCAATTTAAAACACGTTTTTTTTCTCTTTGTAAAATTTTATAGAATATTATCTTTTATTTTATATATTTCTTATTTATATTTTATTTTCGGAAACACACTTAACATTAATCATACACTTAAAAAGTTTATTTTCTACTAAGATTTGCACTATTTACTAATTTTTATTCATTCAGTTTCACAATATATGTATGTACATACAATCAAAATGCATATCAAAAAAAAAATTTCACAATTTCGATAGAAAAAAAACAACACTACACATATAACACCAACCAAAAAAAAAAAAAAAAATAAACCGAAAATCGAAATTAAATAAAACCCGTTGGATTTTGCTCCGCGATGAGCTAAAATCCCCACCTATCTTATTTAAACTTCAAAATCAACTCCCAGTTTTTTGGTAATTTTTGTTTTTCTTCCAAAAAAACAAAACAATCAATTTTTATCAAATTGACAAAAAAAACGATTTGAAAATTGAGAAATCAAGTTCATCCACTTGATTTCAAAAACAAAACAAAAAAAAATGCAAAACTGCATAATAGAGAATTTATATTACACGAGTGCCCCAACTACAATAATTTGTAGTTGTTGGAAAACGTGTATGAATGGGCACGCGTACACATCGTCTTACCAAACAGAAATTTGGAAATTGTTTTCGGTTGTAAGACGAGTATTTGGAATTTGCCTTGTTTGGCATGTACATATTACAAATAATAAATGAAATTATATTTATTTCTAATATGCGAAGAGGGAAATGACCTGATTCTAATTATTAATCCGGTCTTGGTTATATGGTTATTTGTAACGATGGCTTAAGAAAATAGCTATCCGTTACAATTTTATTTCATTTAGGGTATAGTTTTTTACGATTTTTTAATACATAATGTATAAAATGGCCTTATGTAAATTACACATTTTTACGTGAAAAAAACTGTGTAAATTACATAGTGTAATTTACTCGCCCAACCTTGGTACAAGTACGTACATAAAAAACACTCATATAAAAATATATATGTATATCGATTGCTCACTAAACCCTAATCCAACCCCAACTCAACTCCAGTTAAACCTACGAAATTGACCCCTCATTCAGCCTTCAACCATTGAGTAAGAACATTAGAGAAGTAATTTGTATGAAAGAAAAATGACATGAAATTATATTTTGCATCTTTATCTAAACCGGGTAGAGCGATAAACTGAAAAGAAAGTATAAATTTCTAATATCTCTTTTTATCCTATGGTGTTTCTATGCGCATTTAAATAGATTAGCATAAAGTGAAAAATGATCACAACAAATCATCAGCCGTAGGGCGTGGACAAGTTTTAATTCAAAAACACACAACCAACACGAAATAAAAAATACGAAATGAATAAAGGAATAAACGAAATAAAAAAAACAAAATTCTTGTTTTTACAGTTTGGCACTACTACCACATCATAAGAAGGTGGATTTCAATAATATATAAAGTGTGGGTGGGTATACAAAAACTGAATTTAAACAGTTTGCTTTGTATTTTATAGATGAACTTGCCCTATTATGTATAGAAAGAGATAATTAAAATTTATATATTCTTTTCACAACTTCACAAATAAAATTTCAAAACGAAACAAAAATTATTTCCATATGCATATTTTTGTCATGCAAAATCTCTCTCTATGTAAAGTCCTTCCTCAATGCTTCAACCACAAATAACACACTATATCAGATTTGAAAACAAGAAGACAAGTGTATGTAGTTCATATTTCGTTTTAAACTCCATTTGGACACTACAGCCAGATACATCTATCGCGAATATGCTAAACAAATGTGCATCGCATAAAAGTTTTCAATTCAAAACTTAACAAAAGATCAAAAAACAATGAATCTTTCCTTGTTTGTTTTTGTATGCCCTAATCGGAGAAAACGAGATGAAAAACAGGAGAGATTTTTTTTTGCTATACCTACAACACGTTATGTGCCATGTTATAAAATGGTTTCTGATTTAATACTGTCGATGATAAATTTATATGCTGACGATAAAGGTGTTAGTACAAAGAGAAATTCACTTTTCTGCTTTATTCGATTCTCCAAAACCAACATTAATGTATTACAAGCCTGACTACGTTAACTGATTTTTCGCTTATACATGAAAGTATTGGTGATCGGATACACTATATAAATTGTAGACAAAACAAAACATACGAAGTTTCCCACCAATACTTCCAAGTATAAGCGATTTAATGGAAGAAGGTATCTGTGTACCTCATTACGGAATCAGGCTTGTAGTACATTAGTGTTGGTTTTGGATTCTCTCATGATTTTCTATACATACACAGAAAATTAAAATCAGCAATGTTTTTAGTGTATACGTATAGTATATATTTTGTTTCATGAACTGTTTTGTCATTGAAGGATCTTTAATTTTCGATTTCGTGTTTAATTTTCATTATGTTGTACAAATTTTTTTTAGATAATGTGCGATAATTGACGATGACAAAATTGAATGCTGAAAGTAGTTTTGACCACCAATGACATAATTTATTAAACTTTATTAGAAACCTTCAACAAAAAATTATAGTTGCCGTAAACTACAGTAGCAAGCTTCAGATTCCAGTGAACCTACAATTGAGACATATTGACATTAGCATGGGCCAGAATTTATTAAATATAAATTAGAAATGAAATTTTTAGATTTTTTATTTTATTTTTAAATTAGAAATGACCGGTCAATAGGTTGGTACTATTACGCACTTGAAGTGAATCAAAGGACCTGGCTGGCCTTAGCTTACTAGGCGATCTTTACAAGAAATTAAAATTAAATATAACTACATAATATACATTTCAATTCAATGTTTATTCTTATCTAAAATATAAAATGTGCATAATTAAATTATTTGCAAAATTAAATAAAACAAAATTATAAAAATTTCGACAATTATTTAAATGCAGTAATTAAAGCATTAATCGCACAAAATTTTTAATTTCCTATTAGAATTTGATTTGACTGTATATGTTATGTTTGATTTCGTATGGCCGATTTCCCTTTATTACTATCATCTTTGAACTTCTGTAACTGCCATGTACAATTTTTCCGAATTAATACCAACAGCCAGAATTTAAGAGCACCTTCTTTGTGGCTTTTGCAGTTTCCTGTAAAACAATCACGATATTTAATATTTGAATATGTAGCATTTACACATTTCTCATAAATTAATTTTAATATTTTTTTTATGCGTATTTGAAGCAAAATTCTTCGCGAATATCTCCACATGAATATACGACAGCTCAAAGAAAAAATCGTTTGGATTGCGTAAATACAGCTCCTCCGAAGGATTTAAATAGTTCTTGCATTTAATTAAATACTCCGATGGCAAATGTAATTTTTCATCTTGTTTTGTCATTGACACTCTGCATGATTCGCAAATAGATTTTTTAAGAATTTTCAAAATGACGTAACCAAGAAAATATCGTAATGATGGCAAATCAATCTGTAGATTTTGGTTAATAAAAGTGTCAACAAATGCTATTTCGCTCAGATCTGCGTCTGAATAATCTCCCTGGTCGTTAAATGATTCTTCTAGGTTTTGATTATTATTTACCTCAGGAGGTGTACTCGGGGTTTCTTCTTCGGTCGAAATCGGTTTTACCATGTCAGCCTCTAAAACGAAGGAACAATTGTCTGGCTCGTAATTCACACACGATGTATGGAAAATTATTTTACTTGACATTATTTTTGCGATGATGAAATTAAATTCATAGACAGATGGATTGAAATTGTTTCCCCCTCTTGATCGAATTTGAGAAAATAAATTTTCAATCGCATCTGTCTGTAATTTTGAGGTCAAAATATATGATACATCTAAATTTGACTTGCAAAGTTCTTCTGTCATTTCTGTTATAGCCTGTATCGTTTGAAGTAACCCATCGATGCAAAAAATTGTATCACTGCTTTGAACTTGAATAAGTTTAAGAAATCCTGAAGCATCTTTGAAAATTGAGAATAGTACATTATTTGCATCCAAACTCAGTCCAGAATTTGCGTTATTTGGCGAAAATCGAGATCTGCTATTTAATGAATCAAACGGTAGATTCATTTTCTCCAAAAAAATTGCTGTTGCTGAAGCAGTTTCAATAACCTTTTTATTTTTAAATCATTGCAGAGAATTGAAAGTTTTGATCCCACTTGTACAGCTGTGACTAAAAATTTGAGTAGCCAAGCTAACACGCATTTTTTCAAATGTTGTGATAATGATTGACGATCCAATTGAAATAATTCGATTAATACGTCCCAAGAAACCAGACCATTGGATGTTTTAAAATCGTACCGTAGCAATGTGTTACGTATTGATTTAAAAAGATGCGGAATGTTATAAAGTGCAAATATTTTCTTGTTATCGAATGTAAAATATGGTTTATCTACAGTAATTCCAAGTTGTTTATAGGCATTCCGATTATTTGCTCCTTGATCGCATGCAAAAGCCCAGACCTTGATACCTAAATTATGAACTACTTCCAGGTTTTTCATAATTAGTTCCTTTAATTTATTACCAGATATTGGACTCTCCGTAGTAACATAACTAAGTACAAATTTATCTGAACTAAAGATCCCTCTAGCCATAAATAAACAAATATATTTCGCCGGGATTGGAAGCCTGTTTTTATCACCTAGATCCACCAAACCGACCACCTAATCGACAACTCCACCATATTTCAAATCTGTCTGAATTCTTATTTCATCGAATAGAAGTATGTGGTGTTGACTTCGTTCTGGCATATTCGTTACCTTGAATGCTAACTTTTTTAGAAGTTCTATATTAAAACCTGACTGTAATTGGTTCAAAACGTGCCAATTGTTGATCGATCTTGTCGACGGCAATTGAAATTTTAATGAGTCCCGAAGAAATTCATAAGCCTTATGTGACCTATACCCAATACTTTGAGCCAAGTTCCGTTGTTTCTCCGAGTATTTTGTATTTTGACTCCTTTTTTTCAACAACATTTTACAAAATTCTTTTGAATTTTCATTCACATAGCTTAACTCATCGATGTGATGAGAGATTGTCTTTAATCTTAAACTTTATTTTTCTTCTTTTGTTTTAAGGTAAACATTCGAATTTTATTTTTTAGTATTTTGTTCTGATTTTCTAAGGTTTTATATTTCGTGGCCAACTCAGTATTTTTCCTTCGATAAAACAAAGTATTTTTCTCGTTTTTAAGGTAGTTGTGGCAATTATTCTCGCTATTAAAAACTTCTGCAGTTGGATTTAGTTCCAGATTCCAAGTTTGTAACACAAAACGTTTACCTTTGGCAGGCGGATAAGTACGGATAACTGTATTAGAATTTCCAAATGCAGAATTGTTTTCATCAAAAGAACTCATAACTGTGTTTTTGGTACATGTTGTTATATATATCGATTTTCAACGTAGACATTTTTATTACTAGCACTTGGATAAACCTTTAAATGTTTGAATGGTATTTTTAATCCATTATTCAATTCACTTTTTAAAAATAATGTTGGAACTGAATTTCTGGCTAAATTTCGTTTTTTAAGAAAATTTTGTTCAAAATGCAGGTCACAAATAAATTTTTTTGGTTTGCCGGAATACGATAAGTCAAGGTGATAATTGATTGCCCAACGTTTGAACTGGTCGAAGTTTTTTATAGGAAAACTGAATAATCTGCAGTTTTCATCACTCCTCTTACTTCGTCCACAAACCACACATTTTAAACCAAAACTACAATTACTAATAGACATCAAAACACTTAAATTTTTTTTGTTCCTTGTTTTTGGAGATTTATCAAAATAGTAGAATTGAAAATTGTTCTGCGGAAAATCACAGAAAACCATATTTTAGTTTTTATGAAAAATTATTATATTAAAAAAAAATGATACGTACTTAATTATAATTTTGAATTAACACAATGTAATTTTGCACATATAATATTATTTTTAATTTTCATTCCCAACAAAACCGGTACTTAACCGAATTTACAAACCCTAATCAACTAAAAATATACGCAATACCGGCACGAAAATTTTATATACATATATATGAATATTTTGTTTCTATGCATATACATACTATGCGATTCATTAGTATTTGTGATGAGAAAATTTAAGGTAACGTTTATGTTTGTTGTACCTAATATAAAACAAAGGAAAATTATTTTTTTGAATTTTCTTTTTGCCTTATTTAATTCAATTATAAATAACGTTTTATTTGATATGAATTTCATAAATAAATTCATAACTGTAATGCAAATAAATTCAATTAAACTTGATTCAATAGCATTTGTGATTCATATTTTTGATTCATTAGTATTTGTGATATGCAGAAAAATTTAAAAATAATTAGTAAATCAATTATTTTTAAAATTATTTTTGATTAATTAAATAGTGAGTAGGTCACTTATAATTTGTGAACCATTGGAACATTTTTATTACGTCTCCATCACGTCTCGGAAGTGACCAAACATTTTGTTCATAAAATCGCAGGGAATCTTATCCCTCAAGGTTTTATAAGCATGCCCCATTAAAAATTTTTGGTCTTGCTAGATTGCGAGTATCTTCCGCTTTCATTTAAACCCTCGCAAGGACAAAAAAAAACTCTGCCTTGGCCTAAGCAACCATTTATGTTCAATATTTTTATTTAATTTCGAAGCAATGATACTTTTAGTGTATGGGAGCGTTATTGTGCTGAAGAGAAAATTTAGGCCTGATTAATTTTTCAACAAATAAGAATGCGCGATACTACACCATACTGTTGTAACTAACATTTTTTAAGAATTTGAGTTATATATGTAGGTTTACTAATTAGCTTGCGCTCTTTCCGATTTTATACTTCAAATTACGCTATATTTTCTCGTTTCCAAAACAGTTGATTAAAATCTGTTCTAAGTGTAATATTTGTTAGGTTATAAACAATTTTCTTGAGTAAATAAAATTGTATCTGCCAGTTACAATTTTGTGATTCCAATAGAAAAATATATGAAATGTAGATACAGTTTTGTATTCTTAAAATTGCAGATACCACTTTGTTTGTCTCTCTCCATCATTTACAAAAGCAGTTAGAATTTTGCAGTGCAGCAAATTGATTATTTGGATATTGGTGAAAAGATTGTTTTATTACTTATTAATTAAATTCTTGATGAACAAACAAAATGACTGAACCTAAGATTTTAGTATATATCGTCGAAAATCAGAATAATAATATCAATGATAACAATTTATTAGAAAATGGGTTCAGTTGTGTGAAAATGAGTTCAGTTGTTGTCCAGAGAATGTTGTGATAGAGGAACTAAATATAAAAATTCAACTGTTACTTGTTCAGTACAACCAACCTAATACTCAACTGGAAAATGAAAATTAATTGGAACAAAGTGTAATAGATACCGAACAGGTTCTACCGAAAAAACACATGTAAGAGAAACCGAAATCCGGAAATGCTGAAGAGTGCAATAAGTAAGAAAAAGTGCCAATCTGGGATAGAATATGTCAGTGCTCGTGGAATGATCAAGCTTCGGAGGTAAATAATTAATAAAAGGATTGCCTAAGAAGTTGTAAATATGCATGCACACAAAAAAAAGCGTTTTACAAACAGGATTTGCAACGCAAACGAGATTTCATTCTAAAAACCACAGCTCGTAATTTCATGGAGAGGAAGACCAGAAATAAAGTTCACCCCCGCTCAACTTACACCTTTTGCTATTACATTGATATAGTCGGTATTCGTCATATTATGTACAAACAGTTCTACATGGGAACTTTCAATATATCTCAAACACCTGTTTATACAGCTAATCGGAATAAGACCCGCTAACAGGAGCAGTATAGATTAACATGCGGCGATGGAAAATTTCAAAGAAAATGTCACCGGAAAAAATTAAATCATATTAACTCTTTTCCAAGAATCGAGTCGCATTATTGTCGGGCAAAGACGAGCCGACATTATTTAGAATCCAATCTAAATATAACTAAAATGTACGATTTATACAAGATATATACCAGCGACCCCGTGAAAGAAAGCTTCTACATAAACATATTTTGTACAAGATTTGACATTGATTTCCAACGCCCAAAATCAGATAGATGTGGTGCGTGTGAAAAATATAAGATCGCAGACAGGAAATACCGGATGTCTGATGTCATGTTTGCAGAAAAAGATTAACACAACAAATTGAAATTACAAATGAGGGAATCCAAGGCGTGTGACAAACAGGTAGAGATTCCGATACTTAGTTTCGATCTGCAAAATGTTTAAACTGCCATATAGCTGAAATTGAGCCTATGTTTTATTATTTAAAGCTTAATATTTACAATGTAATGGCCCACCTGTCAAGTACCAGAAAAACGTATTGCTGTCTTTGGGCAGAATACACTTCATGACGAAGCGGAAATGATTTGGTATAGCCCGGTAAAAGTTTTACATAGAGTTTTGAGGACAACAGCGATATTACCAATTTGATTATATGGAGCGAGTCGTGCGGCACGCAAAACAAAAATTCTATTATGTCAACAGAAATCTTAAGTGCTTTGAACCGGCATCCACAAATCAATTCTATTACCATGAAGTATTATGTTCCTGGGCACGGTGTTATTCAGGAAGTTGACAACATCCACGGTAGTATCGAAAAGGTGTTAGCGGTTAATGAGTATCTTTCTTCGATGGAGCTCATACGTCTACTGGAAACTGTAAACCGAAGAAATGCTCTTATAATTATGCAAATCAATGTCTCAAATTTTATGGAGTACAGTTCTTTCGGAAAAATAGTTCTTGATTTTGCAAAATTTCCATTTACGAAATTAGAATAGCTGATATTAAATCGACAACAATAGGAAACTCAATACTCTCTGAGCTACGAACTGTCTGAGTTAGTTATTCAAAATATAAGGCGCACCGAAAGAAATTCTAAAATATCGGATCTTGCTTTGAATTTTAACGAACTGCTTCCATTGAACAAAAAGTCAAAATTGTCGATCACAAAGAGGCAGCATATTCAGGTCATGTTTCAATACATGTCGGCAAGTGACATCAACTATTATAATGTAATTTTAAAACTTGATCAACTTTCACCGGCATCAATCAATAAACATACTGATAAACCCCAAATAATCCCACCATCTCCACCACAGTTCAACAGAAACATCAGTCCCAAATAAACGGTCAAAAAAGCAGAATCTAAATCCTAAAGTTTTACCATAGAAAAATTATTATTTTATGACATTTTTAACAGATTTCATGTTAAATATTGAATTATTTTCCAAATTTTATGATTAATTATTTTTAATTTATAGCTGAATTGATATTTTTGTACACTGAATTTGAATATTTAAAACTAATAAATTTAAAATTAAATTAGTTGAAATAAAATGTATTTTTACTTTCTTTTACGTAAGTAAAATAAAGTATAGTAATCATGAAAATTTTCGACCTTGAGATTATTGAAGATTTATCTGTTTTGAGGTCCCCTGAGTCCGAAAAAGTGGGTTTCGAAATGATGTCTGTCTGTCAGTCCGTCTGTCTGTCAGTCTGTGTCCTCTCTACAGCCCAGATGGCTTAACCAATCGAACTGAAACTTCAGATTTAAGCTTTTTGGATAAATTGGGAGGTCCCAGTGAATTTTACTTCAAATCGGTCCACCGGAAGTGGCCACTCCCTTGGGCCAGAAAATTTGTTCTGCAAATATCTTAAAAAGTATAAGGTTTACAAAAAATTACTAATACAAAATGTTTCCAAAAATCAAAAAAAAATAAAAATAAACAAATTAAAAATTAAAAAAATTAAAATTAAAAATTAAAAAAAAAAATTTAAAAAAAATTTCAAAATTTTATAAAAAAAAAATTAAATATTGTTTTGCCAACACATAAATATGTATATGTGTATATATAGCCTAATTATGCTAATTATAATTAATTTGCACACTACAGTGACATACTTCCGGTTTTTAATGCAAATATTACATAATTGAATGTGGATCATTTTTTCATGTTTCTTAACTTTTTTAACGACTTATTAGGGTTTGTAATACATATATATCGTTTTATAATTGCAAAAATATTTCGCAACTCCTGCCCCCCCCCCCACACTTTTTTACAGGGAGTTACAGCAGTTCTTGCATTTGTCATTTTAATTATTGTGTGTATTAGCCCAATTATGCTAATTATAATTAATTTGCACACTTCAGTGGCGTACTGTATGTTATAAAAATATTTAGCCTACATGTATGTTAAATTGCCAAATCGGTCAACCGGAAGTGGCCACTCTCGGCCCGAAAATGTGTTTTGCACATATTTTAAAAAGTATAAGATTTACAAAAAATCACTAATACAAATTCCAAAAAATTAAAAGAAAAAATGTAAATTCATAAATATCACCTTTTATTTCTTTTACGTGTGTACTAATGAGTTCAAAAAATTGAGTTTTGAAGTGGTGTCTGTTGGTATATACATATGACTGTCAATTTGTAGTCCAAATGGTTTAAGCAATCAAACTGCAACTTCATGTTTAAACTTTTTACATAAATGTTGGGGTCCCAGTTCCCAGCTCCCAGATTCCGTAAAACAGAAAATTTATTTTGCAAATATTTCAAAAATATACAATTTACAGAAAACATGAAATAATAAAAACAATCTTAATTAAGTTTGCGGGAAATTTGAATTATAAAAGTTTTTCAAAATTCGCTGTTCGTAAAAGAAAGTCGTGTGTTGGCCACACCTCCATTTTTTTATTTAATTTTCTTATGTAAATACATAGTTGTATCTGTAGATTATTTGAATAATGATCATTACAGTCTAACCCAGTTGTATGTGTCAGTTAGAATTTTGTTATTCGTTTGATAATACGGTTATGGTTGAGGAACAAAAGTGTATCTGCAATTTGGCTATCAAATATTTACTAATTATATACTATACTAATTGATTATTTTTAGCAAATTAGAGCAATAATTCTATTTTAAATGGACGATCAATTTTTTTTTTAAATTGGTTGTAACGGAAGAAAGTTATGGTATTTTGAATTTTAAAATTTGAATTTCTCCGAACTATATTGTCATCAGATAACACTATATGGTTCTAAGGTCGCGCATTCAATAAACCGAAATTGAACATTGGCCTTGACGAGTTGTAGCTTATAGAACACATAGCCAACCAGAATTTGATTTACTGTGAGGAAACAAAATGTAAACGTAATTATATTGGATTGAAAATTGAACTCTGTAGAACCTTGTTATGTCAAGATTAGTGCGTTTTGTCGTTAATTATAAAATATGGAGAAAAAAAAATGTTGGTACTACAGAGAATATCAAATACGGTGGTTACTTCTTCCGTTAGCATCTCTTGCGGAAGAAATAAAAGTTTATGTGGCGGTATAAATTACAACACTTCAAGGTCAATGTTCAATTTCGGTTTATGAATGAGGCAGTATTCCCAGTTGTTGAAAAACAGTCGACCCTCAATTTGCTCTTCAGCGCAATAATGCTCCCATACACATGAAGGAGAATTTGGCACGAAATTTTATAAAAATATTGAACCTAATTAGTTGCTTAGGCCAAGGCAAAGTTTTTATTTGTCCTTGCGAGGGTTTAAATGCAAGCGGAGGATACTCGCAATCTAGCAAGACCAAAAATTTGTAATGAGGTGCTTATAAAACCTTGTGGGATAAGATTCCCTGCGATTTTATGAACAAAATTTTTGGCCACTTCCGAGACGTGATGGAGACGTAATAAAAATGTTCCAATGGTTCACAAATTATAAGTGACTTACTCACTATTTAATTAGTAAAAAATAATTTTAAAAATAATTGATTTACTAATTATTTTTAAATTTTTCTGCATATCACAAATACTAATGAATCAAAAATATGAAACACAAATACTATTGCATCAAGTTTAATTGTTATTTGCATTACAGTTATGAATTTATTTATGAAATTTATATCAAATAAAACGTTATTTATAATTGAATTAAATAAGACAAAAAGAAAATAAAAAATATAATTTTCCTTGGTTTTATATTACAACAAACATAAACGTTACCTTAAATTTTCTCATCACAAATACTAATGAATCGCATAGTAGCTCCATTAATAATTAAATTCTCTCAAAGTAAATAATAACGACATATGAATGTTAAGCAATGATTCAAACCATTTTAAGTAATTTTTAATAAAGTTATATTTTAAGCTTTCTGTAGTTACAAATTATCCTTTAGAGGGATTTGGAGATTAAATCGGATATGTTAAGAATTTATATTTTGTTCTGGTTTTCACATCTGATTAGTATATTGTCTGTGCTTCAACTCAACTCCAAACTCAATGTCCAACTCTAAATTCATATATAAAAATTGATAAATGAGCCGTTAATTTTGAAAGTGGTGCAAGTCCATTTTTCAAAAAATTTAAGTTAATGATAACAATAGACAAATAAAAGTATAATCTTTCTAACAGTGAACAATTTATAGCCAAATTAAAACAAAAAATCCTTAATATTTGTTCAAAAAATAAGAAAATTCAAAATCCCGTATATTTTTGTATTTATTGTTTCTCTATTCCTTCATTTTCTCGTTTCACCAAAATGTGGACTTGCCCCACTTTCAAAATAAACGGCTCAAATATTTATATAACCAGATATTTTGGACCAATTAGTATGGCAGGTATCCGATTCTCGGCGGACAGGTTCCAAAAGCTTTTCAAATCTCCGCAGAAATCGAACCAGTCGTTTTTGAGATACCATGAGTACAGACATCCAGACGTCCAGACAGATGGACGGGCATTTTTTTTTTGTTGCTTTTTCAGACTCAGGAATTTTCAAAACGTCGAGAAAAATGATTTTTGACAGGATTTCAATACTTTGGTCTTTTTAGACCGAGGTAACTTTCATAGTATTTTCGCTTATTTAAATTATGGAACTAGTATTTGTGCTTAAATGATTATTTAAATTAACATCAAAAAAGTTTCTAATTATTAAACAAAATTTTAGAATGTTTTGAACGAGATTGTTTGAAAGAGAAGCATAAAACAAGTAATTTTATCTTTAGAAAATATTTATTTAATTAAAAAAATAAATTAATTTAATAAAAGACAGAAAAGAAAATAACTTCTTGTTCATTTCTACATTTTAATTATAAGGTGATACATTTTATTACATTGCAAATAAAATCTTGAAAATGTTCACCTCACACACCCTATATACATACAAGATACTCTCACGAAAATAAAACATCTTTAAACTTCTCATTATCTTTAAAAGAAAACAAGTTTTAACTTTTTGTACGATTCTGTATGTTCCGTATATAGTTTTAAATTTCAATGCAAAGATGCCACAAGCATATACTCTTTCTTATCACCTCATTCTCTATCATGTTTAAGATAAACTAATTGTATTTTATTTTAAGTAGCATCTTTGTGGATACCATACGTATACAAGATTTTCTATCTTTTTGGTTATTTTATTGCAATACGATATACGTTTTTCTCATAATCAACACCTTTGTAACATAAAATTATGCTTAATACATTTTTCACAAACTTAATACTTTCATCAGAATGAAACAGACGAGAGAGATGTTTTGGTAAGATATTGTGTTCTGCTGTTGACGTGTAAATATAAACACATCTAAATATGTAGTTGTGTTAAGAACCCACACATGAAGTTTCTTTGTAATTTTACAATTAAATTTCCTTCTTAATTGTCTTTGCTGTAAAATATGTAATTTAATTATTTTTACTAGATATACATGAGTAAAATGTGATGAATAAAAAGCTTTTGAAAGCTTGTGCAAAATATAAAATCACATATCACATATACTCAGATTCTCAAGAATCCGACATTCAGGGAGATTAGCCGTGCTAAGAAAAAAGTCATATCTGCCTTTTTGTAGTTTTGAGTAATTTCAATTTTTCTATTTTTGTTTGCCATGTCGTCATATGAAACTTGACTAATAAATAACGTGATTTTATGGCATTTGATGAACGATATTTGACTTTTTAAAAGTTCAGAAATATAGGTATTTGTTTGAAGAGTTAAAATATACCCTTATCGCATATTTTTCAACTTTGACCGCTTATGACTTTTTTTTATATTAATGAATAAAAATGTTCCAGATTTGCATATTATTCGACGAATTAGGCTACCAGAACTCCAAACATCGATTAAAAAAATATTCTGTCATTCCTTCCATCCTTCCATTCTTATGAATATTGCTAGTTTTGACAGAAATTTTGCACACGAATAGGTTTTAGTAACAAACAAACTTCGAAAATAGAAGGGTTTCAGTGTCCAGTATCTATACTGTTTACAAAATTTGAAGTCAATTGAAAAATCCAATGGGTGTGATATTAACAAAAAACAGTAAAAATGAATTCATTGGGCCGTTTTCCGAGATAATATGAAGAAATATCTATATTACTAATAGGCGATTTCATGTCTGTCTGTGTTGAATAGGCGCCTAAACCGCTGAACCGATCGTCATGAAAATTTTACCATGTATGGTATTTACCATGTATTTTACCATATATGTACGATTTTTTTTTTTAAATTTCGTTTATTTCGTGTACCTTCCGAACAAACGTGCGTCAAAGTCGGATTGGAACAGTGCATCCTGAAGGAAATGAAGCCAGAAAATTTGCCCAGATATACGTGTTGGACCCTGCCATGATGCAGTCTACCAACGAATGAACCTTGCAGAGAACAAGCAGTGCTCAGAAATTATGATGAGAAAATTAGCTGATATAATTAACAAACATCCACTTGCAAAATCAATTAAAATGCTTCATGAAGTGGAAAAACAAGATATTGAACCTGCCGAAGCAGATGGCGTTGAGCCAACCAAGGTGGCATTAGCACTAATTTATGATGGAAACAATGACCAAAGACAGTACAATGCTCCAACGGTTAACGAAGTGGCCATAGTGTTTCAAAGTAAAGATGGAGAACCACCGTTTCATCGGAATATTGTTATGCATTTACGTGCTAATCAGCCTGACCAACCAAAATTTAAACTGATTGACATTTGTTATCCTCAATTAGATACCATACCGTACCCGATTTTATTTCCGACGGGTAAGGAAGAATAGAGCACACAAATTTGTCGCTGTAAAAAGAACGAGACAGATAAGCGATCTCGAGTATCAATGAAGGAATATTTTTCTTATCATTTGTCAGATAGAGATGTGTTTTCCCAGTTGCTGAACACAGGACGTTTAACCCAGCGGTATGTAGTTGACGCTTATATTCGTGCAGAGTGTCATGTACTGGCATTGAGAGCAGATAGCTATAAAGCTTTAATGGAATACTTAAATCGTGACGCAGATTCTGAAAACAAGCAGATTGGAAAATTTGTAATATTGCCATCTAGCTTTCAGGGGAGCCCTCGCAATTTGCAACAGCATTTCTCAGATGCTATGGCAATTGTTAGAAAGTATGGAACCATGACCTGAAATGGAAAGAAATCATGGAAAATTTTGAGCGCTGGCAAAACGTGAACATCGGCCAGACTTGGTAGCTAGAGTTTTTCGGCTAAAGTTAAATAATTTAGTAACGGACATTATGAAAAAATCTCTTTATGGAACTGTGAAGGCAATCGTTCATGTATGGAATTTCAAAAGCGAGGATTGCCACATGGTCACATTTTAATTATTCTGGATGACGTTTCAAAATTACGAACTGAACAAGATATCGACAAAATTGTTATTGCTGAAATTCCTGACCAAGAATTATCGCCTCATCTTTTTGAAATCATTGTTAGAAATATGATCCATATACCATGTGGCAACCGTAATTCAAACAGTTCAAGCATGGTGCAAGGAAAATGTTCCAAAGGTTTTCCAAACGAATTTCAAGATGTTACATTGGGAAATGTCAACGGATACTCCAAGTACAAAAGAAGAGAGACAAACGAAATAAAATTTTTTCCCGGTCGTCGCATTGATAACAGTTGAGTGGTCCCATATAATCCATATCTTTGTCTAAAATATAACTACATACTATATTAACGTTGAAATATGTGCCATAGTAAAGAGTGTGAAATATTTGTTTAAATATGTGTATAGAGGACATGATTACGCCAATGTTTCGGTATCCGAAAAAAATAATCACGATGAATCTTTAATGTACGTTGATTTGCGTTATGTCAGTGCACCAGAAGCCATTTGGAGAATTTTTTGTTTCCCAATACATAATTAAAGCCATACCATATACCGATTGCCAGTTCATTTGCAGGAAGAACGTTTACTTTCGCGTAGGGAATATACTACATGTAGTAGACCGTCCCACTTCAAGAGATACAAAACTTACTGTTTGGTTTAAACTCAACCAAAATCCAGATGATCCAGATGCAAACCAGTGGAAATATTGGGAAATCTCCGTTCTCTATGTTTGGGACGACAAAAACACTTCCTGGAAAAAGCGACAACGTGGTGGGAATACAGTAATTGGTCGGATGTACATATACTGTTAGTATCAAGGATTCTGAAAGATTTTATCTTAGATTCTTGCTTCAACATGAGAAGGGAGCTAAATTATTTGAAGACATTAGAACGATTGCAGTTAGTGGCAGGGTCAAATGTTGTGAAACATACCGTGAAGCAGCAAAGGAAAAAGGATTTCTTTTAGATGATTCAATTTGGCAAAATACTCTGGAAGACACCAACTCGTATGCTATGCCTGCCCAAATGAGAAAGCTTTTTGAATATATTTGTGCCTTTTCCTCGGCATCTGACCCTTTGTTGCTTCGGAATGAAAATAAGGAAGACATATGCCGCAAACTCCACGGTTGGGATGAGCTTTGCATCAGTTGCGAATCGTATGCTTTAAAGGACATTCAATCCGCATTAAGAATACTAGGATTTACTCTAGAGTCTTTCAACCTACCCAACATTACTATAGCGGATTACCTAATATTGGCTACGCTCTATTCAATTTTGAAGAAGAGAAGGCGATTGCCAAAAATATGATTTCCTCTTTTAACCCCATGCAGTCCAGTATATTTCACAAAATTGTTGGTGCAACTCAAGATAAAACCAGAAATCCAAAATGTTATTTTCTTGATGGTCCTGGAGGTAGCGGGAAAACTTATTTATATGAAGCACTTAGTTTTGGCTTCCGCAACAACTGGAGTAGCTGCTAATTTATTAATTAATGGACGAACATGCTATTCACTTTTTAAACTGCCTGTACTAATCGAAGAAACATCCATCTTAAGATTGAGAATGGAAAGTGATGGTGCAGAAGATATCCGTCGTGCACAATTGATTATTATAGATAAGTGCACTATAGCATGTAGTCATGTTCTCAATATAATTGACTGGTTGCTGCAGGATATGCAAACAAACGTCCCGTTTAGAGGAGAGGTCATGTTAATTGGAGGGGATTTCCGGTAATGTTTAGCTATTGTTCCACATACAATGCGGTCTGTTGTGGTTCAATCAAGCTTAAAGTTTTCGCAAAACTGGCACAATTTTAAGAAGCTGAGTTTAGTAGAGATCATGAGATGCGTTGACCAAGACCAATACTATAATATTTGGTTGTTACAACTTTGGAGCTGGAACACTTGATTGTGGGAATAACTTACCACCTGACACTATTGAAATTTCCGGAAATTTTATTTGTGGCGATGTTTTGGTGATAGAAACTTTTGGAAAAGCAATTTCTTTAAATGAAATCCCTTCTTTATCGAGAAAAGTAATTTTTTGCCCAAAGAACGTTGATGTGGACAGAATAAACAATTAAATTATTGGCTTGCTTTCTAAACAAATTCGAGTGTATTTAAGTACAGGTGAAATCCATACAGAAGATAAAAGTAAGCGTCTTAACTTTCCACTAGAATATTTTTGAATTCTATCAATTCGGCTGGGTTATCTCAACATACTGTGAATCTTAAAATTCGGAATATCAACACTAAACAAGGATTATACAACGGTACACGATTAGTTGTGAAAAGCATGAAAGATAACGTTATTGAGGCAGAAGTGCTCACTGGATCTCACATGGGTAACATTGTTGTAATTCCAAGGATAGATTTTTCAAGTTCCGACCTGGAGTTACCTTTTAAACTTAAACGACGACAATTGCCCATTAAGGCAGCATTTGCTATGACCATAAACAAATCTCATGTCAAACAATGGACAACGTTGGGATATACCTGTCGGAACCTGTATTTGGACACAGACAACTTTATTTTGCATTCTCCAGGGTTCGTCGTTCCTATGACGTCAAAGTTAAGATTCTGCCAACGCCGCACCAGGGAAATCTAGTTCATGGAAGTAGTAGCATTTTTATTAAAAATGTTGTTTATAAAGAAATTTTTGATTTAATAATTCTAAAATTCGATCATATTATATTAATTTACAATACACGTTACATTTTCACTTTTTAAAATGAAACCAGCTTATTAGCACGTTAAAAGAAGTCATACTTTCTTTAGTACGAGTTCCGCAATTGGGAAATGGAACACTGCAATGTACTAATGGACAAAACTTGATTGAGATTCCCACCAAACTTAATTGTTCACCATACTTTTGGTGATTCTTTGGATCTCCGTAGTATAGATCAGTATTGAGTTCAGAACAATTGTTTGCCCGTTAAATGATAATTGCTACCAGATCAACAAAGAGGTGCTCAATTTAATTGACGGGGATTTCAAAGTGTTTTGCAGTGTCGATTCAATCATCATAACGGATCATGCACAATTAAACATACCATTAGAATATATTAATTATATTGCACCTTCTGGAATGCCACCACACAAACTAATCCTGGAAATTGGTGCAATAGTTATGCTTATCACGAATATGAATTTACAATCGGGTTCGTTCCATGATGTCTGTGTGGTAGTGACTGAATTATTTAAAAAATCTGTAAAACTAGGAGTTATTATAGGTGTTGGAAAAGGTAATATTGCTTTTATGCTAAGAATAAAGCTGATAACTACAACTGATCCAAATATGTCATGTACAAAATCAAGATTGCATTTGCCATTGAGACTAGCATTTACTATCACTATAAACAAAAAAATTAGGACCTAAACCAGTATTTACTCACGGACAGCTATAAGTGATTTTAGTCGGGTAAGCACTCCCACTGATTTAGAGAACAAAATTTACCGTAGATTCGGCCCCGTAGGGGTCACAGGCTATACTTTTGGTAAAAGTAAAAAGCACACCATACTTTTGGTAAAAATTAAATTTTCTGTGAAATTGGGCGAACTAATCAAGGCAACAAAACGCCTTTTACTTCAACTATTACTGGATTCAAAACCTATTTTTAGAGATAAGGATCATTTAAATCGGATCACTATAACATGCATAAAATGCCGATTTACTTCGGTCTAAAAAGACCAAAGAATTGAAATCCTGTCAAAAATGACGAAAAATATGGTTGGTCCAAAACCACTTTTCTCGACGTTTTGAAAGTCCCTGAGTCTGAAAAAGCAAAAAAAAAAAAAATGTCCGTCCGTCTGTCTGGATGTCTGGATGTCTGGACCCATGGTATCTCGAGAACGGCTTGTCCGATTTGGATTTTTTTTCGCCAATCTGTTTCTATGGTCAAGGCGGAGATTTGAAAAGCTTTTGGAGACTGTACGTCAAGGGGGTGGGGTACCTGCCATACGAATTGACCCAAAATAACTGCTTTTATAAATATTTACGATTTTTTTATATATGCTTATTTGATTATTGAATTGGGCATTGAATTTGGCATTGAATTGGGAATTGATTTGAAGATTAAATTAAGGGTCAATTTGCGCGTTGAGTTGAAGTTGAGTTGGAGTTGAGTTGGGGTTGGATTTGGATGTGGTGAAGAGTTAACAAATTTTTTATATGATGGAACTTGCCCATTTCTCAACCGATTACGATGAAATTCGACATTTGTGTTGGAAATGGGATTCTAAATTGATTTATGGATGAAGTTCTGGGATTTTAAAACGATTTCTGGATGAAGTTCTGGAATATGGCCAAGTATGATGGAACTTGCCCATTTCTCAACCGATTACGATGAAATTCGACATTTCTATTGGAAATGAGATTCTAAAATGATTTATGGATGAAGTTCTGGGATTTTAAAACGATTTCTGGATGAAGTTCTGGAATATGGCCAAGTATGATGGAACTTGCCCATTTCGCAACCGATTACGATGAAATTCGACATTTGTGTTGGAAATGGGATTCTAAATTGATTTATGGATGAAGTTCTGAGATTTTAAAACGATTTCTGGATGAAGTTCTGGAATATGGCCAAGTATGATGGAACTTGTCTATTTATCAACAGATTATTATGAAATTTAATATGTGTGTTAGAAATGGGATTCTAAAATGAATTTTGGATGAAGTTCTGGAATATGGCCAAGTAGGATGGAACTTGCCCATTTCTCAACCGATTACGATGAAATTCGACATTTCTATTGGAAATGGGATTCTAAAATGATTTATGGATGAAGTTCTGGGATTTTAAAACGATTTCTGGATGAAGTTCTGGAATATGGCCAAGTATGATGGAACTTGCCCATTTCTCAACCGATTACGATGAAATTCGACATTTGTGTTGGAAATGGGATTCTAAATTGATTTATGGATGAAGTTCTGGGATTTTAAAACGATTTCTGGATGAAGTTCTGGAATATGGCCAAGTATGATGGAACTTGTCTATTTATCAACAGATTATTATGAAATTTAATATGTGTGTTAGAAATGGGATTCTAAAATGAATTTTGGATAAAGTTCTGGAATATGGCCAAGTAGGATGGCACTTGCCCATTTCTCAACCGATTACGATAAAATTTGACATTTGTATTAGAAATGGGATTCTAAAATGAGTTTTGGATGAAGTTCTGGGATTTTAAAACGATTTCTGGATGAAGTTCTGGAATATGGCCAAGTATGATGGAACTTGCCTATTTATCAATCGATTATTATTAAATTTAATATGTGTGTTAGAAATGGGATTCTAAAATGAGTTTTGGATGAAGTTCTGGAATATGGCCAAGTACGATGGAACTTGCCCATTTCTCAACCGATTACGATGAAATTCGACATTTTTATTGGAAATGGGATTCTAAAATGATTTATGGATGAAGTTCTGGGATTTTAAAACGATTTCTGGATGAAGTTCTGGAATATGACTAAGTATGATGGAACTTGTCTATTTATCAACCGATTATTATGAAATTTGATTTGTGTGTTAGAGATGGGATTCTAAAATGAGTTTTGGATGAGGTTCTGGAATATGGCAAAGTATGATGGAACTTGCCCATTTCTCAACCGATTACGATAAAATTTGACATTTGTATTAGAAATAGGATTCTAAAATGAGTTTTGGATGAAGTTCTGGGATTTTAAAACGATTTCTGGATGAAGTTCTGGAATATAGCCAAGTATGATGGAACTTGTCTATTTCTCAACCGATTATTATGAAATTTGATTTGTGTGTTAGAAATGGGATTCTAAAATGAGTTTTGGATGAGGTTCTGGAATATGGCTAAGTATGATGGAACTTGCTCATTTCTCAAC